>OX456986.1:75026360-75626360 GCA_949752695.1 Melanostoma scalare | reverse complement strand
AAATGATCGCGTATAAAATAGTATATGCGTGGTAAAAAGTAGATGATTGAAAAAAAATGATTGAATTATTATTTTATTGATTAAATCAGAACAGGGTGTCCTAGATTTAAATGGGCGCCAGGAAATTTTTAGAAAAAAAGGAATACCAAACCTTGACTGAAAATGTTAAATAAAGAAAAGAAATGTGAAATGAAAAGAAAGAAAGATGATTTTAATAATTTTATTGTTGGGAAAACCTTGGCGAACCTGGATTAAAAACCCAAATCCTTTCAGAAAATAAAGTTTGTTTTACAAAATTAGAAAGAGTAAATAGAAATTACTAGAGACAGTGTATATGTATATGTATGTAAAAGTTAAAAAGACCTTCAAATGTCTTTCAAAGCACGAAAGTACAAAGGTACAAAAGGTTGGACCGTTAACATTCGGTCCCGAAGAACTCCAAAATGGGGTTGAAATTAAAGGGGCGCGTGCCAGACAATCTTCTGGTAAATTCGAAATAAAATAAAAAGGTCCACACAGAAAAATGTTTAAAAAAAAGGATCTTTAAACTGCGCACTAAATAGTATTCTTATATGTAACACACTCTACTTATCTTTTCAAGATGTCCTCCTCCTATCTTTTCCTTCGTGTTTTTTTTCCAAATTATCGTCCCGTCCTGACGATTCCTTTCCTTGCTCCTTTCCTCTGCCTAAACTCACTTTTCAAAAATTCAAAAAACTTGTTAAAAACTTGCTAAAAAAACTCAAAAGAATAAAAACTTGTTTTCAATTTTATTTTTCAATTTCTGATTTTTCTCGCTCAATATCTTCAAAAAACCTCTCAATCGCTTGTCAGCTAGCCAAGAAGTGTCTCCCACTTCAAGCCTAGCTTCTTGCCTGGTCTCAACCCCGCTCTCATGCACGCATACATTCATACGCTCATCCAATCACTTTTGTGGATTCAGTATCTCGACATCAGCCACCGTTGGCGTGCTGAGCCATCGCTGTCGAATACCAACAAAAGTATACACACACATTCACAGAGTTCGACAAGTTGTTGGTGTCGTCCAAAACTTGCCGTTCTCTTGCCAATCACCAAGTTCGAAAGTTCGACAAGTGGTTGGTGTCATCCAACACTTGCCAAACTTGATGGGTGAGTCCAGACCTAATATAAAAACCATTTTGAGAAAACATCGAAATTAACTAAATTGAAAACAAGTTGAATCTGAGCATTTTCTCAGTTACTCTACTACGCGTGAAAAGTGAATCTAAGAAGACTAAAGATCAATTTACTATTTTTTCTGCATAACAAATTTTTTAAGGAAACCTATACGAGGAGGAAATCTTTTACACCGCGAACCCTAACCTGACACTGGTGAACCCTTTTGCAGATTTTGGGATGAGGGGATGAACACTTATCGTTCCAACCTTTTTGTACCTTGTTATAGATAATTTATGGTGGGCTTAACGCCATACTACTTTACATTGTTTCAAATGATGATGTTTTCTCCTTCGCAATTATGAGCTCATTAGATCCATACTTTGGATCAATATGGATGTGTATTCTGTGTGATGTTGTGTAAAGTGAATTTTCGTGTGGTGTGTGTATGGTGTATTTTTATGTTGACGATTTTGTGTTGTTGTTTTTGTATGTGACTCTCCAGAGTCCTTCTGACTCGACATACCGATCAATGTTTCAGCTCATCCGCTGATTTGGGCTACCTGCTTTTGTCATTTGCTCAAAGCGATGTTACATTCACACTGCTAAGAGCAAACAACGGAGTAATGGTGGGGTCAAAAAAAAGGATGGGAAGGTTAAGTGGGAAAGAGAGGATATAAAAAGATCAAAATAAAACAATAGCAAGAATAGTTTTTGTTCCGGGAAATTTGACCGTAACAATGTGGTTTCCGTCTGGCGAAGGGGCAAGATCCCCCCCTAATCCGGCGAGCTGAGCCGCGCATCGCAAGCGTGCCAGGTCCCTTCGTCACGACACTTCCTTTTCCCTTCCTTTTCCGATTTCCGTTTCCTTCCTTTTCTTTTCACATCCTCTTATTTTTCCTCTTC
Organism: Melanostoma scalare; assembly: GCA_949752695.1. Lineage (NCBI taxonomy): Eukaryota > Metazoa > Arthropoda > Insecta > Diptera > Syrphidae > Melanostoma > Melanostoma scalare. Next base: position 75,624,317 of record OX456986.1, on the reverse strand, counting down.
CCGCTTTCCTGCTTGTAGTTAGTTTACCTCTCCCATCCTAATGTCATCCTCCTGTCAAATTTCTTTTCTTTTCCGTTTTCTTTTATCCTTTCCTTTCCTTTCCCATATTCCTTTCCTACCTTATCTTTTTGCCTTACCTATTCCAATCCTCTACCTACCCTAATCCCTTCCTTCATCTAACTACCTTTCCCAACATTCCTACCCCTCCGCATTACAAATGGCGCCCAACGTGTTGTACAAAGTGTTTGTCATAGCCATAGTCGATTTTCCAAGCGGCATCAGAGTGGTTCGTATGTCATGATAAAGATAGCTTTTCAGCATGCTTTTTCATTTGCGACGACACATTCTGCTGTCATTTGGAGAATCTCTCCTCCCTGGGTAAGTTATAGCTACCACAGCTTTGTATGTTAGAACCAAGTAAGTCGTCAAGTGGAAAGTCCTAAGACATACCACTTGAACCGCGACTTGGATTCGAGTTCCAGAGCAGTGGTAACTCACTTATCTAATCCTATCCTTCCTAAATTGTGATGTTATAGCTTCTGCAGTTTCAAGGTTCAGATTCTAGTATGTCTTCAGGCGGAAAGTCTCTGACATACCGCCAGAATAGCGACTTGAATCAAAACCAAGGAACAGCAGTAGCTAACCTACCCTATATCCTATTCTATTTCTAACGTTGATGGTGTTCGGTTCAAAAACTTCGTAAGTCTTGGAAAGGGAAGCCTTTGCATGCCTGACCAATCGCGACAAGGACATTTGAACTGAACAAAATCAACAATAATGCTATGTTATAGTTTTTATGTTGTTAAATTTTGTTATTGTCTTTCTATGTCTTACCACACTTCAGATGAGAGATACTAACGTTGAAAATATGATGCTGCTGTCGGGATCTTCACCTCAACGTTGAAGCCAACCATGATGCATCCAAATCCGCCTTCCACATCCCCCGGATCAACATAATAAAATAAGTAAAAACAATTTAAAACAAATACAAAAACAAATTAAAACAAATTTATACCTTTTTCGTTTAGTCCATTTTTTCATTTCGTTTTTAGGTTTTTGTGTAGTCGTTTTTTTAGTTAGGATTTTTAAGTTATTTATTTTTCGTTTCATCATCAAACCCTTTCAGTAAATTTTTTTTAAGTTTAGGATTTAGTTCATCATTTGCGTTTAGTCTTTGGTTTCTTCTTTGTTCTTCGTTTTGGTGTTCCATTTTTGATAGTGTTTATTTTTGTTTTGGTTTGTGACCAGCAATCATGAATACTGAAATGGAAAAAGAACAAAAAACTAGTTTTACTAGAGATACGAGGAGTACTAAGCGAGGTTTTGGGGGCAGGTCTCCAGTCAAAAAGCCTCAGCCTTCGGGCAAGGTGGATGAAGCGTGTAACGCGGAGGTAGGAGCCGACCAAGGCCAAACGAGCGGGACCATCTCTGAGGAGTTGCAGTCCGCAATCGACGTGGCAGTGGGAAACGCTTGTCAGGCCCATGTAAGTTCTCTCGGGGAGAAACTGACGGAGTCTCTCACAGAGCTGATGAGGGTCAGTCTCTCGGAATTCCGTAAGGGCTTAAGTGGACCTGACAACTTAGTACCACCGCCTGTAGATAAGCAACTTCCTCCAAATCGAGGAGCCGCATTTCTAAATACTGGCAATGGCAGCGGTCATTCTCAGCTGGATCAGTCTGCGAGGCCGTTTGTTCCGCCGAGGGAACCAAACCAAGCAAGAGATTTTAGGGGTGAAAATGGAGCGTACCAAGCTCACTTTCACCCAGAGCAGAACCGGTTTCGACGAAGTCCTTACGGTCACTCGAATTACCCATCAAACCCGCAAGGTGTCCCCGTCAGGGTTGACAAGTGGGGTTTGAAATTCGATGGAGATTCCAACAAGCTGACCGTGGAGGAATTCGTCTTCCGTGTAGAGACCCTGCAAAATCAGTACGACTGTGCCTGGGCTGAGATTTTGAGAAATTTCCATCTTCTCCTCTCAGGTGCCGCCTTTGAATGGTACTGGCAGTTCCAACGGTCCATTTTTCGTCCCGATTGGCCCACATTACGCCAGATTTCCGAAGGTTAGCTGGTACGCATCCTCAAGAAAAATCTCAACCAACATTTGGGCAGACTTGTGTACCCGCAAGTCATTTTCTCAATGGACCAGCTGAGAATGGCGTGTAAAGATGCCGAGTACACCTTTCCAGTGGTGAGAGATGGTCCCCGTCAAAATAGACAGGCAATAAAGCCCATGGTATACGAGCTGGAGACCGAGCCAGGGGAGCAAGTGCACCCCGAAGACCAATTGGCCGCGTTCCAGAACATGGGAGCCCGACCAAAACCAAGTCGGGTGTACAATGACACCTCCAATTTGAAGTGCTGGAACTGCGAGCAGCCAGGTCACCTGTACCAGGATTGCACAGCCGCAAGAACCTTGGTCTGCTACAGGTGCGGTGAGGCTGGGGTAGTCACTCCAAAATGCCCCAAGTGCAATCCGGAAAACCGGTACAGGAACGTGAAGTCTTCGGGGGAGTCACGTTCCACCCAAGCCCCGCAGTAATACCTAAAGAAAATGATAGAAACAAGATAGAAATATTAAAACGTGAACAAATTAAGCCAAAAGATGTCAAGAGGTACGAGATTAGATCTCTTCATGTTAGGTTAAGGGATTACTATATAGCTAGGGATAGGATTTTTAATCAGAAAAGTAGCGCAGTTTCGAGAAGAATTTAAAAAAACCGAGAAAGGTTCAAACTTAGAAAAAGTATTAGAAAGAGCATTTTGTCGACGGTTGTCGACGTGTCCTCCGACCCAAGGCCTTACGCTAGGGTCACTATTGGCAATAAAAACCTGCTAGGGTTGCTCGAGAGTGGCAATAGCGTAAGCATTTTAGGCAAAAATTTTGAAAAAGTGTTAGAGGAACTGAAGATTTCCATGATTCCTCATCAATCAGGTGTAAAGACAGCTGACGGCAAGTTGCAGTCAATAGTTTGCAAAATTAAGGTGGAAGTGCTCTACAAAGGACAAAAAGCACCTATTGAATTTTATTTGGAATTTAAGATGTGGCAGCACTGAATGTGCTTTGGTACTCACCACCCGGTGGCGACACTGGCAACGATCTGTCATTCTTCATTTCCTTGTATACCTACGTTTCTTCTTCTTTTAGTTTGTGTTCTTTTTCTTAACCTTATCTCTGTTCATTCAGCATTCATCTTCGTTTGAATAAAGTTGGCTTTTTCCTGTTGGCGATTAAATAATTTGTTTCTTTTGTTTTTTGTGGGAAGGAATTGTCAATACAAATTTCTCTAAAATATTTTAGCGTTTGACGTTGAATTCAGTGATTACATATTATCCTCTCAGATTTCGAGTGTAAAACAATTGGCAAGTATTTTACATTTTTGGTGCCTCCTGTGAGGAACTTTGGCTTCCATATTGGTTTGGAATTTGGCTCACATTTTGGCTTGGATTTGGCCCACATTTCGGCTTGCATTTTGGCCAACATTTCGGCTTTTGTTTTGGGTCATTTTTCGGCTTGGCTTTTCTACGTACATCGATCTGGTTGGCTTTACATACACACATCTCCCTGGCTTGGCTGTGCTGAAACACATACATCGATCTGGCTGTCTTTACATACATACAACTCGCTGGCTTGGCTTTTCTACGTACTTCAATCTGGTTGACTTTACATACACACATCTCCCTGGCTTGGCTGTGCTGAAACACATACATCGATCCGGCTGGTTTTATACATAAATGCACTTTGCTGTTGTTGCTGTGCATTAAAACATACATTGATCTCATTGGCGTTATAAACATCTGGTTGGCTTGGCTTGGTTTTTCTACACGGTTGCTTCGGAATACAGTTAGCTTCTCTGGTTGGCTTTGTGGATGTCTGAAGACGATTCGGTTTTTTTGGAAACGACGATCCAGGTAAACGTCATGGCAGTGCTTAATCGGTGAACAACGGCAATCACCGCAATCAGGCGGATTGCCACGAATATTGGTAACAACAGTTTTTCTGCTGATGAATTTGGCCTTCAGCAGGAGCTGAACTCATTAGAATGGCATTTTGATCGGTTTGTGGCTTCCCACGATGCCTTGATAGAGGTAGCAGAACCGACCGGACTTGATGCCCACGGCCAACTGTTCGACGAGATGGAGATCCTTCACAACGCCACAGCTGCAAAGTTGCGACGAATGATGGCAACCATAAAGACTGAGGACCTTCAAGTGGCATCCGATTCGGTGGGAAACTCATCTACGATGAAGTTGAAGCTCGATCCACTGGTAGTCCCAAAATACGATGGCCCCTTACAGAACTGGGTGGCTTTAAAGGACACGTTCGAGACACTCGTCCAATCACAGAACTTGCCTGAGGCTTATGGTGGATTTACATGCATCTGCAAGTGCAGATGAAAACTGGAAAAAGACACAAGATGTAAAATTCATACTTATTTGATAGAGAGGGAACGAACTTCCTAGTTATGGTGGCAGATGAAAAATTATGGGTGCAGATGAACATGTTCATTCGTCTCTCTTTTTAACTTTTGCTTTGTAATCTTCATCCGTCTCGCTTTATTTTTCTGCACTTCCGCAGTTGCAGATGCATGTAAACCCAGCATTACAAACTTGGCAAACTACGCAAGGCAGTTCAGGGCGATGCAGTGGCATTGGTTGGTGGCACATACACCGGTGGCTATGGTGAGGTATGGAAGGCGCTTAAGAAGCGATATGACAATCCAAGGCAACTGGCGGAGATCCATGTCTGTAGATTTATTGGAATAAAACAGCAAACGGTGGAATCCACATCCACCTTGCTCTATGTGGTTGACACAGTGAGGGAGGCGTTTCGAGCATTAAAGGTCATGGAATTGCCAGTGGAGCGTTTTGATGCGCTGGCTGTTCCAATTGTGACCTCGAAGATTCCAACTGCGACTCAACAGGCTTGGGGTATGAGTGGAACTACCAACGAAATCCCATAGGTCGAGGAACTACTTATATTCGTGGAGAAACGCGCCCACAGTTTGTCATCGGATGTATTGCGATGGAATGCAGTAGGTGTCTACAACCAACCTGAAACACGAAGGAACCCTCACCCTTCAACCAACACCCCACGTCTGGTGAAATCGAATTTAGCTGCTACAGCCCCTGAAAATTGCGAGTACTGCGACTCGAAGATCCATCGAATAAGCAACTGTCCAAAGCTTTTGGCGATTCCGGTGACTGAGCGTTTTGGCAAATTACGTGGCTCCAATCTTTGCTACAATTGCTTACGGCCTGGACACGCAACGAGATCCTGTCCTGGTGGTAAATGTAGGACTTGCCAAGGCAAACACCATACAATGCTGTGTCGTGTTGGCACTTCCAGTTCAACAACGATGGATTCGAAGGCGGCGAATGTGACTCCAACAGTTACCACAGCGTCGACTCAGCCACCTCGGAACTACCAAGCATGACTTCAATCGTTTTTAGCAGTGGGCGAACAATTGATGTTATTGGCAACAGCAATTGTTTATATGAAGGATTGCTATGGCTCCATGCATCGCTGGCGGATCATTTGTGACCCGGGCAGCCAGGTCAGTTTTATGAATCATGGTTTTTTTAAGCAGTTATCTATTTGCAGAAAACCTGCTACAATACCAGTTCAAGGCATTGGCTTGGCTTCGACACACACCCATGGCTATGCTACAATTCGTACGGCATCACGTGACTATACCTTTGGCATGGATATAAAGTTCTTTTTGCTTCCATCCATCACTTCCCTGACTCCAATTGCTGATATTGAACCATCTTGCTGGCATCATTCTTCTACGGAATCTGATATTGGCAGACCCAACATTTGGTCGCACGGGTCAAATTGATGCTCTTATCGGAGCTGAGGGGTTCAGATGGTGAACCATTTGCACAACTTACAACATTGGGATGGGTGGTCTTTGGCAAAGCAACCATTCACACTTCATCGATATAAGGCATAAGCTCCCTATACACCATTCATGGCAGCATCTCAGAGGGAGATGAGTGACTCGACTTGGCTATTGCACGCATTTTCGAAGCAGACACAGACACATCAACAGTTGGCTGCGAGCAGGTAGTCTGTGAGAAACTATTCATGGCTACACATCGTCGCGCCCCCGATGGCAGGTACATTGTACAGATTCCTTTCCGACCGGACGCTCCGGCTCTTGGTGAATCTCATCCTATGGCTTTGCGATAATTCTATCAACTAGAACGCAGATTGGCAACTAATCAGGAGTTTAAGACGCAATACGTGGCTTTCATGGAAGAATACATCACTCTAGGACATATGAAGGATGTTTCACGTATGTCATTTGAACCAACACAACGTTTTCTGATGCCGCATCATGCTGTGTTGTCCATATTTCGCGTTGTCTTCAACGCGCGTTGTCTTCAACGCGTCAGCGAAGTCATCGAATGGCGTGTCCCTAAGTGATACACAACTGGCTGGACCAGGAATTACTGGTGACCATCATCTTCCGATTTCGGCGATTCGCTGTGGCTCTCTCCACAGACATTGGGAAAATGTTTCGTCAAGTGCACATGGACGAACGTCATCAACGATGGCAGCAAATCTTATGGCGAAAATCAACTGACGAACCGCTTCGTACATATCAATTAACCACAGTGACATATGGCATGGCTTCAGTAGCTTCAGGTCCGTACAATGCTATCCGAGCGATGCAACAATGCGCTCAGGACAACGGTCACATCTTGGCAGATGGTTTACGAGAGGCAGAGGCACTTAAAAGCATTTTGAGAGACTTCTACGTGGACGATTACTTGACTAGCGCTGAAACTATCGAAGATGCAATGCAATTGGCAACTGACGTTGAGAAGATATTGAAGCAAGGACACTTTCAACTTTGCAAATGGCAGTCCAACAACAAGATGGCATTGGCTCAAATCACCGACAATCCATGCTTAACGAACGAGATCGAGTTAGGCACTTAAGAGGCGACAGTTCTTGGCTTGCATTGGAATCCAACGACGCATCGATCCAATCTTTTATCGCATCGATATTGGCAATGGCAAGATGGCATCTATAACGAAACGACAAGTGATAAGTGATATTGCACGATTGTATGATCCCACGAACACGTTGGCACCTGTGATCATAGTGGCGAAAATATTCATCCAGAATCTTTGGTGTATTGGCTTGGAGTGGGAAGCTCTACTCGCACCGGAATTACTTCAAGAATGGTTGGCCTTTCGGAACAGTCTACATCGACTTCAAGAACTCCAAATTCCTCGTTATTTGTATGTGAAGGCATCCATCACACCACATTTACATGGCTTTTGCGATGCTAACTTTAAGGCATACGCGGCAGTCGTATACGTAACTACGACCAGTCCAAATGGCGACTTCACATCAGAATTGGTTACTTCAAAAACCCGAGTTGCACCCTCCCGAACGGACACCCAAGGCAATCCAACCACAACGATACCACGATTGGAACTGTGCGCTGCACGGTTGTTGGCTGAAACTATGGCTCAGGCTAGGCATGCATTGGACTTGGCACGTGCACCGAGTTCACTTTGGAGTGACTCCACGATTGTTCTTTGTTGGCTGCGTAAATCACCAGCGACACTCAAACCGTATGTCGCGAACAGAATTGGATATATTCAACAACACACTAATCTTGCCGACTGGAGGCATGAACGTACACATCTCAATCCCGCCGATTGTGCGAGTCGAGGGATTATGGCTGAAGCACTATTGGCACACGAATTATGGTGGCATGGCCCAATGGAACTTATGAATATATATATAAATCCCTATCCTTTCGGAAGCAGAGGAACAGGCTATAGCAGTGGAGTCGAAACCTATACAGGTTAACTTGACGCATCTTCACCCACTCCATGTGATCAAGACAAGAAACGGCTCTGGCAACGAAGTAATCGAAATTGACTTGGTCGAACGCTTCTCAACAATTGGCAGGCTAATCCGAACTACGGCATATGTGCTTCGTGGCAACCCCATCAGACGACAATATTGGCATTGCTCCATAGTGGAATGTGATGAAATGGCCATGGCTTTAAGGTGGCACATTCGAGCAGAACAATTCATGTACTTCCTAAATGAAATTCAACAATTACAGAAAGGCAAACCAGTTGCAGTGGCATCGTTGGCACCATACCTGGATTCAAATGGCATACTACGAGTCGGGGGTCGATTCAAGCATGCAGACCTCCCTATGGAAAGGCAACATCCAATCATCATGGCAAAGGAAAGCACCCTATCAAGACTCATCGTTGAGGATATTCATCTTACAAATTCACATGCTCAGGCTTCGCTCATGTTGCAGACAATTCGACAACAGCACTGGATTATTTCTGGTCGTGCACTCGTCAAGCAGTGCATACATAAGTGCGTCATATGCAGGCGACACTCACAACCGATGGCTCAACAACAAATGGCATCACTACCGACCGCCAGGGTCGTGGCTTCTCCTCCATTCTCGTCATCAGGCATCGATTATTGTGGCCCTTTCAACGTGCGAATCGGAACTCAACGGACTCGTATTACGAAGAAGACATATGTGGCTATATTCATTTGCATGGCTACCAAGGCCGTTCACATCGAGCTGGCAGAAGACTTGTCGGCCAGAGCATTCATCAATCTGTTTTTGCGATTCACTGGTCGTCGTGGCCCTTGTCATCACCTCTACAGTGATAATGGCACACAATTCAAACAGGCGAATAAGATACTACTGGAGGACTTGGCTGAATGGCGCAACGAATATACCCAACAGCAATTGGCAAATCAGAAAACGAAATGGCATTTCATCTCCGCAGCAGCACCACATCAAGGCGGACTATGGGAAGCCGCCGTGAAGTCTTTCAAAGAGGCATTTGTTACGAGTAATTGGCTCTCATACTCTACACTTTGATCAATTGCATACCTTGCTTGTACGAATTGAGGCCTGTATGAATTCGCGACCTTTGGTGGCCGTACATGACGGGGTTGATGATCACCTGGCACTCTCACCAACTGACTTCTTGGTTGGTCGTTCTATTGTGGCTTTACCTGAAGCCTCTGTGGCTGGCACTCCGATGAATCGACACAAGCATTGGAATCTTCTGCGACAAATGCATCAATCATTTTGGTAACGTTGGCATGATGAATATTTGGCTTCGCTACAACAGCGTTCGAAATGGCAACGGAAATCTGAAAATTTGCAACTACTTGGCGACGTGGTGGTTCTTCGTCGTGAGAATTTACCACCATCGAAATGGCGACTTGGACAGATAGTTTCCACTCATCCAGGCGATGACGGTTTGGTTCGGAACGTCACTGTTGAATACCATCTGGAAAACAATGACTCGGGCGGACAACTCGACCAGCAAAGAAGGTGTGCAGACTATTCGGCACTGTTCCTGAGTCTACCGACCCAGCCGGGCAGTAAATGTACGGGAGTAGATGTGGCAGCACTGAATGTGCTTTGGTACTCACCACCCGGTGGTGACACTGGCAACGATCTGTCATTCTTCACTTCTTTGTATAAGTTTCTTCTTCTTTTAGTTTGTGTTCTTTTTCTTAACCTTATCTCTATTCATTCAGCATTCATCTTCGTTTGAATAAAGTTGGCTTTTTCCTGTTGGCGATTAAATCATTTGTTTCTTTTGTTTTTTGTTGGAAGGAATTGCCAATACAAATTTCTCTAAAATATTTTAGCGTTTGACGTTGAATTCAGTGATTACATATTATCCTGTCAGATTTCGAGTGTAAAACAATTGGCAAGTATTTTACAGGAGTTGTACCTGGGTGTAGATTTTTGGAAGGCTTTCCAAATCGCACCGGGTGTGGTGAGCACAATTTCAATAATGGAAGAACAAGCCGACCTGCTAAACGCAGATGTCTCTTGAGCAACAGTCGAGGTTGGAAGCTGTCAGGATGAAGTTCCTTGACTATGACCGTCACGGCTTAGGTAAGACGTCTTTGATGGAGCACTTCATAGATACCGGAGATGCGGTACCTGTCAAGCAGCGTCACTACCCTGTTTCCCCAGCGGTGCAAGCCATATTGTACCAGGAGTTGGATTAAATGCTAGAGCTCGGCGTTATTGAGGAGAGCGAGAGCCCTTGGTGTTCACCTGTTGCCCTTATTAAGAAGATAGGCGAAAACAACGCCGCAAAATACCGGTTTTGCGTGGACGCTCGTAAGGTCAACTCGGTTACAAAAAAAGGATGCTAACCCTCTTCCCCATATCGAAGGGCTCCTCAGTCGACTACCAGACACCTACTTTATAAGTAGTGTGGACTTGAAAGAGGCATTCTGGCAGATACCGCTGGAGGAACAGAGTAGGGAGAAAACTGCGTTTGCGGTACCGGGGAGACCTTTGTACCAGTTTAAGGTTATGACTTTTGGGTTGTGTAATGCCGCTCAACGGTTATGCCGATTAATTTACAAAGTGATCCCTGCACTCAGAGATCGAGTTTTCGTCTATCTAGACGATTTGCTAATCATCGCGCCTGACTTTGAGACGCATATCAGTCTGCTAGAACAGGTAGCTGATTGCTTGAGAAAAGCCAACTTAACGATTAACCTGAAAAAGTCAGAATTTTGCTTTAAAGAGCTGAAATATTTGGGTTATATCGTAGGCGGTGGAAAGTTAAAGACTGACCCGGCTAAGGTCGAGGCAGTCGTTGACTTTCCACATCCCAAAAACTAAAGACAGGTTCGTCGGCTACTTGGTCTAGCAGGATGGTATAGACGGTTTATCAAGGACTTATCTACCCTGACGGCTCCGTTGACCGATACACTGAAAAAGAAAAATACCAAGTTCGAGATGACTGATGAAGCAATAGCAGCGTTCGAGCGACTGAAAACGGCATTAACATCAGCCCCTGTTCTCACGCACCCGGATTTCACGAAGCGCTTCTACATCCAGTGCGACGCTTTTGATTCAGGTATTGGAGCAGCGCTTTTCAAAGAAAAACCGACGATGAAGAGAGTCCAGTGTCTTACTTCTCCCAGAAGCTCTACTCGTGTCAACGAAACTACAGTGTGCCCGAGAAAGAGTGCATGGCAGCAGTAATGGCGATCAAGCGTTTCAGGCCCTATGTTGAGGGTATGGATTTTACGGACATTACCGACCACTCAAGCCTTAAGGGGCTGATGAGCATGAAAGACCTGAACGGTCGTCTGGCCCGGTGGAGTCTAGATCTCCAATCCTATACCTTCAACAAAGAGCACAGAAAGGGAGCGCTAAATGTCGTGTCGGATACTCTTTCTCGGGCGCACTTAGTGAGTATTGAGTTGGAAGAAGTAGCGCCCATAATTGACCTGGATTCGGAAGAATTTAAGTCGGAAGAATATATTAAATTCATAGAATCAGTTAAAGAAAATCACGAGCAGTTGCCCGACTTAAAGGTAGACGAGGACTTCGTGTACAAGAAGTGGTTGCCACCAAGTGGTGAAGAGTGGCTGGAGAAACATACTTGGCGACTCTGGATTCCTTCTGGTCTCACCGAAGAAATCATCGCCAAGTCCCATGAACCACCGAAGTCTGCTCATGGGGGCATTGCTAAAACGCTCCATAGAGTACGGCAGTACTTTTACTGGCCAAACATGACCGTACAAATTAAAAACTTTGTAAATAACTGTGCAATATGCAAGCAATGCAAACCTACCAACCAAGTTCAACGTCCCCCTATGTCTACAAGTTTTTGTACAGATCGTCCGTTTCAAAAAATGTAGATTTTCTTGGTCCCTACCCGAGATCAAAAATCGGTAATTGTTATATATTTGTTGTCCTTGACCATTTTTCAAAGTTTATGTTTTTCAAGCCACTAAAAGCAAATCCCAAGCTATAGTAAATTATTTGAAAAATGAAATCTTCAATACTTTTGGAGTACCACAAATAATTCACTCTGACAATGGAAAGCCGTTCCTGTCGAAGCAATTCCAGAACTTGCTTCAGAAGTTCGGCATCCGCCACTTTAAAACTGCGAATTACGCGCCGCAATCCAACGCCTCGGAGAGGCTTAATCGCACATTGCTTGCCACTTTAAGATCATATCTTAAAGACGATCAACGCGAATGGGATATTCACCTCAACGAGATCGCGTCAACATTGCGGAGTCTTGAGTGGTACTGAATTTAGAGCAAGTTCAATGTACACGCTTATCTACGCTCTTCATCATTAATGCAAGTGTTAGTGGTTAGTAAATAACGCCAACACAAGCACAAAGAGAACGTACACGAGGAAAAAAATTAAAGACATTACAATTTTTAACGTAAAAACAAATAAAAGTACATTATTAAATAGAACTAAATAAACTAGAGAAACATTATTAATCAAAAACTATAAATAAGAACAGAAATTAAATAACAATAGCAAAATATAAAATATAAGTCATGCAGGTGGCACACTGGTTCTTAGTTTTAATTTTAAAGTATTTTTACTTAGGTTGAAATCGGAAACAAAAGGATAGGAGTTAGATTACCTACTCATGCGAGCTAACGGCTCATGCATGCCATAGTTAGTTCTGTGGTGGGAGCAATGTAAAAACTCCAAATTACGTAGTTGGTGAGATCCTCCACGATAGTTGAAACTAATGTGGGAGAGCAAGTCTGGGGTATCAGTTGAACCGGTTATTAATTGATGAAAAAATACTAAATCATTGTTGATTCGGCTCTGTGAGAGGGTTTGAAGATTAAATAGGCGAATACGATTTTCATAAGGGGGGAGATTGAAAGGATCTTCCCAAGGGAGACCTTTGAGAGCGAAACGTATGAATCTAGGCTGTATTGCTTCGATTCGAGATTTATGAATATCATAAAATGGTGACCACACCTGAGACGCATATTCTAGATGCGGTCGAACATAACACTTATATAAAGAGAGTGTGAGATAGGGGTCATTAAATTCTTTTGCCCATCGCTTAATAAAGCCAAGCATTGAATTTGATTTGTTAATAATGAGGTTGATGTGTTCATTAAACTCGAGGTTGGTACTAAATAGAACACCGAGGTCACGGAATTTAAAAACTTGAGATAGGGATTGTTGCGATATTGAATATTCTCCAATACTTGGCGATCTTTTGCGAGAGAAGGTCATACTTTGGCACTTGGAAGCGTTCAAACTAAGTCCGTTTTTAGAACACCATAGAGCAAAACAGTCGATATCTTTTTGTAAGAAGTCTCGATCTGAAGCATTTTTGATGGTTTTAAAAATCTTCATATCATCTGCAAAGATTAAAATGTCGCTGTAGGAGATGCAAGAAATTACATCATTAATTGCAACAATGAAAAGTAAGGGACCAAGATGACTTCCTTGTGGCACACCAGACAAAGCAATAAAAGGTTTTGATAAAACATTTCGAAATTTGACTTCATAAGACCTATTTTTTAGGTAGGAGCTTATCCAAACAATAAAAAATGAGGGAAATCCAAATGCTTTTAGTTTATATAGTATAATATTATGAGACAGTTGGTCAAACGCCTTGGAGAATTCAGTGTAAATGCAGTCAAGCTCGTTCCCATATTCAAGGGCGTTGGAACATTTATGATAAAAAGATAGAAGGTTCGTAGCCGTCGATCTTCTTTGCATAAATCCATGTTGCTGATGGCAGATAACATTCTTTGCAAAGAAGGATAGGCTTTCGCAGACTACTTGTTCAAATAGCTTGGGTATACATGAGAGCTTTGAAATTGGCCTGTAGTTTTTTATATCGATCTTTTCACCCTTCTTGAAAACTGGTGTTATAAAAGATTTTTTCCAAAGAGTGGGAAATCTTCCAGCTTTTAAAGAAAGCTTAAAAAGATATTTGAGTGGAAATGATAAACATGAAGAACACTTTTTCAAAACAATTGGCGGAATCGTGTACGGACCAGAAGAAACGTCATCATTAAGAGAAGAAAGGTAGTAAGTAATTCTGTCTCTGTGAATAGGGATACTATTAAAATTTACTTGCGAGCAGTGAGTTAAATACTGAAAAAAATTTTCATCAATTTCTAAATTCGTACTACAAAAAGAACCACAAAAATGATTTGCGAATGCATTGCAAATCTCAGGAGTATTTTTTAAAAAAGTGCTATTATAAACAAAGTTCAGTGGAAAGCCGTCTGATTTTTTTTTAGAGTTTACAAAAGTCCAAAAACTTTTTGGGTCATTTTTCAGAGAACGCCCCAAGTTTTCAAAAAAAAACTTATGAATAGTTGGTGGTCAGTTGGAGAGAGGGTAGTTAAATAGATCTTCCAAGCTTTGTTTCTTTTGTTCCTTAGAGTCTTTAATTCCTTGGTAAACCATGGTTGACTGAAACTACAATTTCTAAGCAACTTTTGGGGAATTGTTTTTTTCATGCTATTTTCAAAAATTGAGTAGAAGCAAGCAACTGCTTCGTCAATATTTGCAATAGTTGATATATTTTCAATACCAGCAATGCATAATTCATTCGATAGCAAATCGAAATTCGCTTTTCGAAAGTCAAAAGTATATACACAGTCTTTTAAATTATTAATATCTTGAGAGACGTTGCTTACTTCTATAAAAATAACTAAAGGCGGATGGAGATCATCAATTCTAGTAATGCCCGAATTTGATTGAAGAACTACCGTGCTAATAGCTTCGGATGAGAAAACTAGATCTAACATACGATTTTGAAAATTTGTAATACAGCTTACTTGCTGTAAGTCAGTTGATATAATATTATCTAAACTAGAAAGCTCACGCTGCGGTGAAGTTAGAGAAGGTTTTTGGAAAGATCCATCGTCAGAGGGTAACCATCGAACGTATGGTAGATTAAAGTCACCAATTAAAAGAATTTGGCTTTCTAAGTCTGACAATTCAAAAACATGATCCAAAATCAGGGTCAACTCAGAATAAGCTGAGGCTGAACTTTTTGGAACAATATATACGTTTACACAGTGTACAGACTTTCACACAAACAACATCAATAGACAGTTCAAACGGAAAGAGTATACGAGACGACATATATGTATTCCTGACCGAAATCAAAACACCACCCCCGACATCAGCTGTTCTGTCTACTTGCCGATCTTTATGGTAGACCGAGAATTGAGGGCTCAAGATCTCGGTGTTCAAGTGACTTGAATTTAGCCAAGTTTCAGTCAAAGCAAATACGTCATGTTTGAAAACGTGGGAATTAACATATAAATCGGCAGTTTTACTGCGAAGACCTCTTACGTTTTGATAAAAGAGGGAGAATCTAATTAGTTTTTTGGAGCAGTGTAAAGTTCACTGGTTTCCAAACTACCACATCGCCAAGCATTCACTGCTGTAGGCTCAAACCTCTTTCGCACTAACTGCAAAGTCGAGGGATGGTAGTGGAAACAACTTGGAACTTACCCAGGAATTGCCTTCGGCTCAATGCCTTATATCAACAAAAACCAGAGAGTATGTTCGATCGAGTCCACGATCACTAATGACTTTATTTCCAAATTCATACCCTATTGATACAAAGCTACTATGCTCGAGTTCTGGTTATCGAACAATCGACTACACTTCGATATCCGATTAAAACGCTTCATCATCACATTGTTTTGGGTGAGCGCCAATGACCTATATCATAAACAAATGCTCATACCCAAAGACTATTGCTGTGACATATACAGAGCGCATGCAGTCAAAGCAATATGATCCCTTATTACTTCTGCTGGCTGGCAGTGGCCTGCCGTTGGGAGTAATATTGTTCCGAGTACAATGCACTCTATGGATACACATGCAAGTCAAGCGTAATGCATTTGACTGAATGTGAGAGGATCGGATATCGAGGTACAGCCGAGGGTTGACAACCTGTTAATGGTAATAATAGAGCATTTCATTACGAGGTCGTTGGCTGTGACTCCTTCACACCACCCTGCCTGGGGAAAAAGAAGAAATCAAGACAAGAGTGTTGATTTCTACTTTTCCACGACTCTTTTACAAATACGGGAGTATAAAACCAAAAAAAAAAATTTTTCTTTTATCATATTGGATTGAACATTGTGGCTATTTCTGGATGTTTACTTTTAGTTAATATTTGTGATATTTACATTAGTTATTATATTTTGCTTAGTCTCTTTCTCATTACATATTAGTCAGTGTTTGATATCATTTGGGATATTTACATTTTCATTGCTTGTTATTCAGTATTTGGTACATATATTCGTTTGTTTCTATTTTATTTAATATGTCTTACAATATATTTTTTTTTTTTTTTTTAATTTAATGTATTTCTAAACCTTTTTTTTTTTTTTAGATTACTATACTTAGATCAATGCATTGAGCATAGTTTCGCATAATAACTAGTTCAAGGTGATATTTATTCTATTCTGAGAATTACTTTTCAATTATTTTTATATTATTAAGCAATATGTATATGTCTCTTTCTCTTTCCTTTTTTTTTTCATTTACAATTCTAGTATATATATGTCTAAAATGGTTTTAACCTATTTATCAATTACATTTATTTCACAATTATACAAATTATACAATAAAGTACATTTAATAAATTTCTTATTATTAATGTTTTTTTTTTTTCATAATTTTACAAATTGCACAATAACATCCATAAAAGTAATTTCTTGTTTCTACATTTTCTTTCACAATTTCACAAATTACACAATATTCATACATAAAATGGTTTTTATTTGTTTTTATTTTCAAATCTTCTTTCTGAACTTCGCAAATTGCATAAGTTTACAAATTATAATAATAATAACATAGGTATATATATAAAATGGTTTCAATCTGTTTTTGTGAACAATCATTTTTTTATTTTCATATTTAATTTTGCAATTTACTCCTTCCTGTGATAAGACTTCATATGGTCCTATATATATTGGATCTAACTTCTTTCTGCTTTCGTTTCTTAACAAGA
Source organism: Melanostoma scalare (assembly GCA_949752695.1). Lineage (NCBI taxonomy): Eukaryota > Metazoa > Arthropoda > Insecta > Diptera > Syrphidae > Melanostoma > Melanostoma scalare. The sequence goes on along the minus strand of OX456986.1, from coordinate 75,607,489 downwards.
CTAAGCTACCTACGTTGTAATCATGAGTTTTTGGTTTTCTATCAGAATCGTACCTATCTTTCCTAGAAATTTTCTTTTGTATAAAAGTATCCCTAGCATCCTTATGAGCAATTTGTAGTCTGTGTTTTAAGTCTATCACATAGTCTTCGTAGTTGTACACTGGTTCAACTTTCTTTGTAAGATTGGAAGGCAAGTTACATTGTCTTCCAAATACTAATTCAAATGGGGTGAATCCTGTTTCTGAATGTACTGAAGTGTTGTAACAGAAAACATAGTATGGCAACCAGTTGTTCCAATCTGTATGTTTTTCTTCTACATAACTCCTAAGGTATGCTCCTAAAACTTTATGAGAATTTTCTAGTGCTCCAATGCTTTCATGGTGATAAGCGGTAGATTGCAGTTGTTCTATCTTTAATAACTTACATAGATCTTTGAAAACTCTATTTATGAACTCTGTACCTTGGTCAGATGCTATTGTAGCAGGGACTCCATACTTTAGGATAAAGCCTTCTACAAGTCCTTTAGCTACGGTATTAGCCTCCTTATTTGGCAAAGCAATAGCTTCTGTAAATTTCGTAAGTTCGTCTTGAAGTGTTAATATATATTTTGACCCATTTTCCGTCTCGTCAAGAGGTCCAACTAAATCAAGGTATATTTTGTCAAAGCATGTTTCTGCTGTTGTTGTAATAGTCATCGGTTGATTTTTTAGTTGTATGTGTTTGTTTCGCTGACACATTGGGCAGTGCTTAACGTATGTCGTCACATCGTTTTGCATTCCTGTCCAAAAATATTTTTTCTTAATATTCCGCAACATGCGATTTATTCCGGCATGTCCACTTGTCGGTAACATGTGGTAATCATTGAGTATAAGTTTTTGTTTTCCAGGGTCCGTTACTTTTATTTTATCTTCAATTATGTGCACTTTTATTTTATTTCCTTTGAATAATTCTTCTATCTTTTTCTTTAATATATATAATTTCTCTTTACGACGGCCGTCTGAGAGTTTACCTAACTCTTCTTTAGTTATATAAATATCTTTAATTGATAGAGGTCCGCAAATTGAACGCACGTCCCTCAACAACATTTTGTCAAATGATGCCGATCGAGCAATAGTGCTATTCTTGGATTCCTCTTCATTATTTAATAATGGTTCACCGTTATTTTGCACGTCCCTCAACAACATTTTGTCAAATGATGCCGATCGGGCAGTAGTGCTTTTTCTGGATTCCCTTTTATTATTTAAAAATGGTTCTTTGATAGTTTGCACGTCCCTCAACAACATTTTGTCAAATGATGCTGATCGGGTAGTAGTGCTTATCTTTGACCTATTTAATATCAAACAATTATTCCCTGGAATGTATCCTACAATGAGGTTTGGACTTATAACTCTGGTACCTTTTAATAAACTGTAATCTTTGTCTTCATCTTTGAAGCTATTTAATATTTTCAACTCGACTATTTTTAGCCCCTTTTCTGGTGGTTTAAGAAGTTCACTTATGATTTTTTCTTTCTCTAATTTACTTGTTGTTGGGTTTTCTTCTTCTAAATTTGAGTTTCTAGCTTGTGCTCTTGTTGTGACACACACAAATAAATTCTGTAAGTCCTCTGACTTTAGTTGTATTCTACTTAGTGCATCCGCAGTGCAGTTGTCTTTGCCTGGTGAATACTCCACAGTAAAGTTATATTCCTCTAATATTAGCCTAAATTTCGTTAATCTACTTGAAGGTTCTTTTAATGAGAACAGATATACTAGTGGTCTATGGTCCGTTAGTATTTTGAAACGTCTTCCGAAAAGATAAGGTCTGAAATGTTTTACTGCCCATACTATAGCGAGCAATTCTTTTTCTATAGTGCTGTAATTCTTTTCGGCTTTATTTAATGATTTACTTGCGTATGCGATGGGTTTATCATCAAAATTTGATATAACAGCACCTAAGGCAAATCCAGAGGCGTCTCTTCGGAGTATAAATTCTTTTTCAAAATTTGGAAACTGTAAAATATTTGGGCTTATTAGGAATTCTTTTAGCAAATTAAAAGAGGTATTGCAATCTTCGGAAAATTTAAATTCTACGTTCTTTCTTAATAAACGGTTTAAAGGAATTGCTAGTGTTGCAAAATTTGGTATGAACTTTCTATAGTAGTTAGCAAATGCTACAAATCTCCTTACTTCGTCTGCATTTTGTGGGATTGGATAATTTTTCATTACTATGGATTTTGATGGATCTGGTATAATACCTTTGTCTGATATTATATGACCTAGATATAAAACTTCTTTTCTAAGGAAAGCACATTTACTTGGATGTAGTTTGAGATTTACTTCTCTCAATCTTTCGAATACTTCAATTAAATTTTTATTGTGGTGTTCTAAATTTTTATTTTTTTTGAATACTATAATACCGGTTTCACACTGCGCCGAAATCCGGATTTTGAGCGAAAAAAGTAGTAAAAAGCCGAAATCTCAAAAAAATCGACTAGTTTCTCCATACAAACTTTACATTTTTTCTGGTCCATTTTTTTCGGATTTCCACAAAATCTCCATCAAAATGTAGTAAAAATGAAAAATCGTGATATGGAACGAACCTCAGAACAGCGAACGAAAATGAACTATCAGAAAAAACAACAACAATGCTTAAGAAATTTGACACTAGCCATCGAAATTCTTTTTTTTTCATAGTAAGCGAACGAACACAGATGTGACAGGCCATTACAAAACACAAAAGTATACTTCGTATATTTTCGTAAAATTTGTGTTGCTTGTAAGTTTTGTTTTAATATTAGCTGTTGCGGTAGAATTTCTTAAAGACGAAGATCATTCCTTAAACCTTTGCGTGGAAATAATATAATTGCCGCTCAAACCCTCATTGCAAACATATTTTGGGCAATATGAAAGCTTGCACCATTGGTGTAGTAAAATTTTTTTCGCCCTTCTTCCAACTGTTGTGCAAGTGAAGTGGCTTGGATATCCTGGCACCAGTGAGGCTTCGTTCACGGATTACATAGTTAGACTCTGTGACCAGTTCAATTAAGCATTAACTGCTGGACAGTGGAGTGACAAGTTGGCGTACATGACTTACACATTTATGTATGTATATGTATATATATTTAATTGGAGAAACAAATTAATGTTCTCCCACTTGAAGGAGCCACTAATTGTGACTGACATAAATATGCAGCGTGGATCCAGAGCTGAAATCACCGATAACGTTGCCGTTGTCAATGCAACCGATTTCTCTTGGTCGAGAATACTGATTAATTTTCGCAAAGTAATCAACACTGGCTTCAAGGTAATAGCGTCACTCTACACTGTATTAGTTAACTATTCTAATTAAAAATTCATTACTTCTACAGAGTTGCAGCCTCACAACTAGCAACACTCGGATTATCCGATTCCTCGCACACGGCGAACCGTGTTGCAATTTTAAGTTCGTGCCCAATCACTTTTCAGTGCATTTTGAAAACAAGAGCCATACCTTTTCCCGAATTCGGCAAATAAAGAAGGACAACTTCAGAAGAATTATCGGCAGAGGCAACAGCTAGATTTTGTAATTCCCTTTTGGCTAATGGTTTAAGAATTCAAATATAAATTATCTAAAAAATATAATATGAAACGAAAACCAATATTAGCAAATTGTGCTTAACTCAGCTGCCATTGAAAGTTGGTAATCGTCGTAGGCACTTGAAAACGACTAAGCGCTTTATCGATTAGCCGTTCGGTATCGGCCGAAAATTGTAGGTTCCCTACATGCCCTTACAGGTTACAAGGTATGGTTGTGAGAAATCGCCTAGGCCGCGGGACTCCCCGCTCTGGCGCGCCACCTAAAAAAAATATAAGCCTAGAAAACACCTTAAGTTGCTTGGTGTTTATTGCTGTTTGTTTAATGTTATACTTACTTTATTTGTTTTTTCTTGATTTCTCTTTTCAAAGGCTACAAGCTACAAGTGAAAGTGAATCAATTTTAAATTAACAAAAAAAAGTGCTTCGTAGTTTTGCTCTAGTTTATGAAAATGTGTGCAACCGACCTACCTGTACTATATTTTTTTGTTTGAACTCATTGACCCAGGCAACCCAAAAGCATTTTTATGAACAAGAGTGTTTTCGACGCTCAATAAAAAGAAAACTTGAAAATTTGAGTAAAACTGTATTTACAACATATACTTTATACTAGCGATGAAAGTTTAATCTAAATTCAATCTTTTAACATCAGATTCGAATACGTATTAGCACGTTTTGGCCATCTATTAAGATGTTTCGTATATATATATACATAATGATATGCCCTCCTTTGGCTTAATTGGTTCCATTTGTTTCTTCATCTTCCGATGATACATCTATCACAGTTTCCACACGAAATGGTGACATTACGTAAAGGAAGTGTTCCAATGTATCATTGGCACCGTTTGCCTGAATCTGCCCAGCTGTTCCCTGTTGTAAATTACTTTTGTTGGTACCATTCTGCATACCATCCATTCTCTTCGATCAACAATTGTTCACTTGAAGTTTTAGTTAGTTTCTTGTTTTGTTACAAAACCTTCTGTCTCATCACATTCAAAATTCGATTCAATCTCCACTTCGGGATTCGCATGCAACGCTATTTTACCATTGCCTGATATTGCTTTGTCATCGTTCGCACAAACTTAGCCAGACTCAAGAAGAATAAGCATGTAGAGTCCATTTCTTTGTTCGCCAGGAATATCGAGCCTAGATCAAAGTTGTCAGTTGCGGTTGTGCTGTAAGCATACTATCTTCAGAGGGAGTAGCTTTCTAGCTTTCTTGAGAACCTGAAACTCAATGTCGGAATTGACGACGTTTGTTCTCGTCATGTTTCAAAGGCCTACAAAATAGTCAAATTCTAATATAAGAAGCAATGGAAATGACCTAACTCTTACCTTCCAGGGCCCTGGTGGGGTTTTAAGAATTCCATGTGATCGGCATGTGCCCAGAATTGATAATTCTTCGCCGTTTTGTTTGTGCTTCGGAGTAGTCTTTATTTAAAAAAAAAATTAGTATTTGGTTATTTTAAACTTGGTTTTCACATTTTTACTTCAAAGAAAGTATTGTATAAACTTCTTTACTGTTTTTATTCCTATTATTCACATTTTTCAATTGGAAAATTTTAATTTGAAGTGGCTAGTGAGGTCAGTAGTGTCAGTGTCAAATGTCAAACAAAATCTTCTCTAGTACTACGCCGCGGTGTGAATGGGTTGAATCTAGTACCACCCAAATCAAAATCAAAAACTGGATTTCCGTGCGGTGTGAAAAGGGTATAAGATCGTCAAGATACACAAAGCATTTTGAATATGTTAGACCCGATATTGATAGAAACCTTGAAAACGTACTGTGTGACAATATATATATATGTATATATGTAATAGGTAATGGAAATTTTTCATCTTTGATAATTTTGCAATGTTTCTTGTGTTTTTCTTTTCGTTGACATTAAAAAATATATACTATTTTCTAAAATAACTAATTTTAAATGTAGTAGTAGTAGTACTGTAGTACATAATTTAATCAATTTGGAGACAAATCCGCTTTTTCCTGTGGAACTCTTTGCGATGGAAGCAATGTAGTGTTCGGTAAAAATTTAGAACGTTGTTTGTGCTGCTTGTTTTGATCGCCCTCATGATGTTGTTTTGTTTTTGTAATTTATGTTTAACTGTTGTCATCTTTGTTGGTGTGTTTTTATGTTTATGTACGTGCCTTCTGTACTCTTGTATGTACAGAGGACACGGGCCAATAGTTTTGTCGTTTGCAGGACTCGCTGTTTTCGCCTTTAGTAGAAGTTGCGCCTCTGCGAAGTGCTCTGCGGACGCTATTAGGTCGCTCCGTGTGGTCATTAAAAGGTTTGTTTTGATTTTACAGTACCGACAGCGCGGCGAGAGAGGAAAAAAAACTTCTTTGAACAGGAAACTAGGAAAAAAAAAGTCTTTAACTTTGTCTTGTCCTACTACTTTTTTACTTGTATGAACGAAAAAGACTTTAACTTTGTCTTGTCCAAAACACTCTTTCTGAACACTCTCCTGGCACTCTATCGAACAACTCCTGGCAGGATCGCCATGTAAAGTTCACTGGTTTCCAAACTACCACATCGCCAAGCATTCACTGCTGTAGGCTCAAACCTCTTTCGCACTAACTGCAAAGTCGAGGGATGGTAGTGGAAACAGCTTGGAACTTACCCAGGAATTGCCTTCGGCTCAATGCCTTATATCAACAAAAACCAGAGAGTACAGCGCGGCGAGAGAGAAAAAAAAACTTCTTTGAACAGGAAACTAGGAAAAAAAAAGTCTTTAACTTTGTCTTGTCCTACTACTTTTTTACTTGTATGAACGAAAAAGACTTTAACTTTGTCTTGTCCAAAACACTCTTTCTGAACACTCTCCTGGCACTCTATCGAACAACTCCTGGCAGGATCGCCATGTAAAGTTCACTGGTTTCCAAACTACCACATCGCCAAGCATTCACTGCTGTAGGCTCAAACCTCTTTCGCACTAACTGCAAAGTCGAGGGATGGTAGTGGAAACAGCTTGGAACTTACCCAGGAATTGCCTTCGGCTCAATGCCTTATATCAACAAAAACCAGAGAGTATGTTCGATCGAGTCCACGATCACTAATGACTTTATTTCCAAATTCATACCCTATTTATACAAAGCTACTACGCTCGAGTTCTGGTTATCGAACAATCGACTACACTTCGATATCCGATTAAAACGTTTCATCATCACATTCTTTTGGGTGAGCGCCAATGACCTATATCATAAACAAATGCTCATACCCAAAGACTATTGCTGTGACATATACAGAGCGCATGCAGTCAAAGCAATATGATCCCTTATTACTTCTGCCGGCTGGCAGTGGCCTGCCGTTGGGAGTCATATTGTTCCGAGTACAATGCACTCTATGGATACACATGCAAGTCAAGTGTAATGCATTTGACTGAATGTGAGAGGATCGGATATCGAGGTACAGCCGAGGGTTGACAACCTGTTAATGGTAATAATAGAGCATTTCATTACGAGGTCGTTGGCTGTGACTCCTTCACAGCAGTATTAATAAGCAATTTGTTTTTAACTCTACTTACTAAATTTAATAAAATTTTCATTAGGAATTAATTTCTTTGATACTAGATAGCGCAAAACATCGTTTGAATTAAGATCTGGCCTAAGCCGAGACACAAAAATTAACTTAGGTTTTGGAACTGCCTCCATTGGTGTAAAATATGCACCAGATTCAGGATCAGAACTAGAATTAGATGGCAATGATCTATTTTCAAGATCCACAACTTCAACTACTGGTTCCAACGGGATAGAAGGACTACTGGTGTGTCACCATATTTTGCCTTGTTTGGTACAAACATGATGACACACGCCAGTAGTTACGGGTTGGCTGAACAATTAGATGCGGTAGAGGACGGTGAGCTGATGACCCTTCCGAGGTACGACAGACTGCGACTGATACGGCAAAAGATAAAAGATTCCATTTTGGATGCTCAAGAAAAAAGTGCAATACAATACAACGTAAGGTCAAGAGAGATAAACTATCAACCCGGACAAGAAGTGTTCAAGAGAAACTTCATTTTTAGTGACACTTCGAAATATTTAAGTGCAAAGTTATGTCCAAAATATGTTAAATGTCGTATTGTTAAGCCTGTGGGCAAAAATATTGTAATGAACACCCAACATTTATACCAATTTCCTAATCGAAACGTTTAACCGAAAACACAGCTGGCAACACTATAATGGAATGGTATAAAATGACAGGCATTGCTTGTAAGCCAGTGTGTGTGAGTGTAGAGATTTTTGACAGCAAATGTGGAAACCATGGAGAATAAACTGGAACGCTCTTGATGAGTGTTGTTCTATATAAATAGGACCGCTGACGCAACGAGCAGTTAGTTTTGATCATAGAGTGATAAAGTTAAGAGTGAAATGTTGTTAACCAGTGATAGTCCAATAGTCGAGTTGAGTTCGAATAAAGTATAGATACTGAATAAAAGTGATAGAAATAATTTGAAAGGTGAAGTTTTATTTTGCGAACTAAGCGCACGTTACATTGGTAACAGAAGTGTAAATAAAACTTATTTGACTAGCAAAGTGTAAAAAAAAAAAAAGTTAAATACAGTGAAAATGGGTAAGTTGTTGGAAGAGCTCAACTGCATTGAGCTTAAAAGTGAGTTAGGTAAGCGAAATCTTTCTAGAGCGGGATCGAAAAATGAGCTCGTCCTGCGCTTGCGCAACTATTTGGAACAGCAAGGGGAAGACGTAGACGTAGACGAAGAGGAAGTAAGTGAAATTGTAGATTTTTCTAGTATGATGAAACTTTTGTTAGAACAGCGAAACGAGCAAAAGAAGGAACAGCAGAATGTTCTCGAGCAACTTGAAACACAAAGAAACGAACAAAAGAAGCTGATTGAAGAACAACGAAACTAGCAAAAGAAAGAACAACAGAATATTCTCGAAAAACTTGAAGCACGACGAAACGAGCAAAAGAAGGAACAGCAGAATGTTCTCGAGCAACTGGAAGCACAACGAAACGAACAAAAGAAAGAACAACAGAATATTCTCGAAAGACTTGAGGCGCAACAGAATGTTTTGGATGGTCAGAAAAACATTCTAGAAGGTAAATTGGGCAACATTGAGAAAAATGTATGTGCCTTTGACGAACGCGTTGAAGGTGTGGAAAAACAACTTTCTGTTGTAGAGAATCGTTTCGAAGGCGTAGAAAGCTGATGTGATGTTCTGACCAAGGAATTGGACCAGATCCGGAAAATCAAAGTTCGAGAATCTACTGGAGAATTTGCAAAGAAAAAGGAGATGAAACCGCCAACATTTGATGGACAGTCGTCTTGGCCAGTTTACAAGAGACAATTTGAGGCAGCCGCGACAACAAATGGCTGGGATGACGAAGACAAGTACATTGCACTGACTCTTGCTCTTAGAGGACCAGCAGCTGAATTACTTCAAACAGTTCCAGCTGGTAAGGGCGGCGATTTCAGTTCTCTCGTGGCAGCTATAGATAAACGCTTTGGCGATAGCCACTTGAAAGAAGTCTTCCGAGTCCAACTCAATAACAGAGTCCAGAAAAGGGGTGAAAGTCTACAGCAGCTCCAAGCAGACGTCGAAAGACTGGTTCACCAGGCATACCCGGATGCTGGAGAAGAAATCATCAACCAGCTTGCTGTTGAGTCCTTCGTCCGTGCCATTTCGGATATAAATCTTCAGAGGTCTGTGCGAACTGCTAGAACACGTACTCATTCTGAAACTTTAGCATTCGCATTGACAATTGAAGCAGCAGAACAAGCTTCTCATGGAGTACATCGAATTAGAGAAGCCATAGTCGAAGAGTGCTCGTGCCAAAGAGCTGAAATACAAAAGAACCAGCGGAGCGGACTAGCAAGATGTTGGAACTGCAACAAGACCGGGCACTTACAGCGTCAATGCCGACTACCACCAAATAAAGCTGGTTGTCAACATTGTGGAAGCAAGAGATCCAACCCAGAACACAACAACACCAGCGTTACGTATCAGCCCGTTTCCCATCAGGGAAACGAGTAAGAACCAACTTCGAGGGGCAGAGGCTGGTTTCTTGTATCGATGGCCCCAGAACCACCATCCAGGTCTCTCAGACCAAACGAGACAACAAAAGTCTGACTGTGGAAACTACTATTAACGGGAACAAACATGTGGCTACCATCGACACCGGTGCCACAGCCTCCATAGTAAGTCGAGACCTGGTAAAGACGACGTGGCTTCATAACACCAATAGCTACCGTCTAAGAACCGCAACGGGAGAAGCAGCAAGATTATATGGAGAAGTGTGTCTTAAGATCTGACTGGCCAATCTAGTGTTTACTCATCAATTCCTGGTGGCAGATATATGTGACGAGTGCATCATTGGAATCGACTTTATGAAACAGCACGGAGTTATTTTGGACATCGGTAATCAGGTTTTGAAGTACCAAAATAAGGAACTTCCAATGACCTATTCGAACGAAAGTACGTCGACACTGAGGACAGTCATCACGGAAGATCTGATTCTGCCTCCTTCTTCTGAAGTGTTCGTTTGGACAAAACTGGAAGGTGAGTTTGGAAGCCTTCGATACCTAATGGTGGAACCAGACCCAGAGTGTTCCTCCCAAAGCGTCATCATTGGGAAAACACTAGTAGCACCGAAAAACAAAATGGTCCCCGTACGATTACTAAACACCAGGCCGTACGATGTAAGGTTGAAGAAAGGAGAAGTCGTTGGACGTTGCGAATCGGTTGCAGCAATTACGAAGATCACAGACGAAGCCCCGAGAAAAACTATAACTCCGGAGGAGCTCAAAACCATCAGAGCTAAAATACTGTATTCATCCAACCTTGATCACCAACAAACAAGGATGGCTGAAAATCTCCTACAAGAGTACACTGACATCTTCGCATCGCAAAAGGGACAATATGGTAGGACACAGTTGGTGCAGCATCGCATCAACACAGGAGATGCAAGACCGATTCGTCAACCAGCAAGACGCCTTCCACTGGCCAAACAAGCTGAGGTTGAGGAAATGATAACAGCAATGAAGAAGGACGGGCTTATTGAAAATTCCAAAAGTCCTTGGGCTTCACCAGTGGTGCTAGTGAAAAAGAAAGACGGAAGCACTCGTTTTTGTGTGGACTACCGAAGGCTGAATGATGTGACTAAAAAGGACAGCTATCCCCTGCCGAGAATCAGTGATACCCTGGATGCTATGGAGGGAGCCCAGTGGTTTTCGACGCTGGACTTGAAGAGTGGATATTGGCAAGTTGACATCCACCCTGATGATCGGGAAAAGACGGCGTTTTCTACAGGTAATGGGCTCTGGCAGTTTAAAGTTATGCCGTTTGGGCTATGCAACGCTCCGGCAACATTCGAGCGTTTGATGGAGTGCGTTCTTCAAGGACTGACGTGGAAAGCGTGCCTTGTCTACTTGGACGATGTCATTGTTTACGGGAAAACATTTGACCAACATTGCAAGAATCTAAAAGCCGTGTTTCAGAGACTTCGAGAGGCTAACCTTAAACTGAATCCGGAAAAATGTGCACTTTTCAAAACCGAAGTTAAGTATTTGGGACACATCATCTCTTCCCAAGGAGTGAAGACTGATCCTGAAAAAGTTGACTCCGTCAAAAATTGGCCAACACCACAGGACAAACATCAACTCCGAAGCTTTCTTGGTCTTGCCACTTATTACCGACGTTTCGTTAAGAGCTTTGCTGGAGTTGCAAAGAGTTTGCATCAGCTGACCGAAAAAGGGAAGCAGTTTAAATGGTCAGGTGAGTGTGAGAAATCTTTTCAGGAACTCAAATACCACCTCTGTAACGCTTCAGTGCTGGCACATCCAACACCTGGCAAAACATTCATCATCGACGCAGATGCAAGCAACGTTGGAATCGGGGCGGTACTATCCCAATTGCATGATGGCCCACGTTACCCAGCCACCCTGCCACCGACGGAGTCTACTACTAGGTAGTCTCCTACGCCGGTGTTTTGTTGTGGATGCCTGTATGGGAAAAGAAAAAATTGGGTTAATGTAATGTACACCAAAATGTAAACAAACTTACCTTGGAAATTGTTCACCCTGCGTGACCGAATTTTCTTTTTGCAAAGGTTCCACAGCCTAGATATTATACCTGTAATATAAAAAAGAAAAGAATAATGAAACAAAAGGCATTAAATAAAGAAAAACACAAATAGAATAAAAATAAGAAAACCCAAATACCAGCCATTGTTTTTAGTTTCGACAACAAAAAAAATAAACAAGTGTCACTTTTCAAACAAACTTGTCCTTGCAACCACATCTAGAGGCGTTGCTGTCGGCCCGAAAATAAATGGAATGACAGTAGGATTGGAATTTTTATGTGACGTTTATTTTCTTTATATTATGTATTTATTATATGTATAATATATATGTATATTATATGTATTCTGTATTTATTTGTGTATATTTATGGTTAATGTTTTGAGTTTAGTTCATTTTTTGTTTACTTCAGTTTAAGTTTCAAGTTCATTTTGGTCAGCTTCTTTTGATTCGTTAATTTTTCGTTTCGCGCATATGTTTTCATTTTTTGTTTGTTAGTTTTTTGTTTAAAAGAAACATGTACATCACGTCGATGTTTTGAAGAAGAGGTTTTTCTTTTTTTTGCGGTAAAGCAATGATGGCGTGCTAAGCACGATTCCAGGGGGATGAAGAGGTTGGCGATGCATCGTTGGTGATTGGTTTCTCCTGACAGCGGTGATCGTCATCGGGGAACTTGAAAACATGGCTGACCGTGTTCCATGGTTGGGTGGGATACAGGCCTCACTGCGACTTCACCATGCAGTGCCTGAAGTGCGGTAAGGTTTTTGTGGTGGTGGTTTTTTTGGCACGATATATGTTTTTGTAATGTGGTTTCCGTCTGGCGAAGGGGCAAGATCCCCCCTAATCCGGCGAGCTGAGCCGCGCATCGCAAGCGTGCCAGGTCCTTTCACCACGACACTTCCTTTTCCCTTCCTTTTCCGATTTCCGTTTTCTTCCTTTTCTTTTCACTTCTCCTTATCCTCTTATTTTTCCTCTTCCCGCTTTCCTGATTGTAGTTAGTTTACCTCTCCCATCCTAATGTCATCCTCCTGTCAAATTTCTTTTCTTTTCTTTCCGTTTTCTTTTATCCTTGCTTTCCTTTCCCATATTCCTTTCCTACCTTACCTTTTTGCCTTACCTATTCCAATCCTCTACCTACCCTAGTCCCTTCCTTCATCTAACTACCTTTCCCAACCTTCCAACCCCTTCCGCATTACAGGTTTGAACACTGTTTCACAAAACAACTCAAGGGTATTTTCACAACACTTTTATAATAGTTTGTTCTTAGTCCCTGGTCTCCACATGCTTTAAGCCTTGCGCAAACCAATGCGGTGAGTGCGTGCGATGCGATTGCGATAAGTCAAATCCCTATGTAATCTTATGGACGTATGACTTAATGCATAGGGATTTGACTTATCGCAGTCGCATCGCACGCACTCACCGCATTGGTTTGCGCAAGGCTTAAATCTACCGCAGCCATTACAGCAGCCTTTGAATATCGCAAGTGGAGACTACTATAGCTGCTTTTTCTTCATAGCCTGCGATACATAGCATACTTTTATCGCAGGGTATCTATCGCAGCTATTAAAGCAGAGGGAACTGTCATCTGCATAGGTTTTTCCGCCATTTCGTTACTACGTTGTTATGTTTGGTATGAAAAGTATGCTATACAAAATGCCAACAACACAAAACTTGTCAATTGCTCTGCTTTATTGTGTCTCCACTTGCTTTAAAAATATTTATTTAGTTCGCAATTTCGATATACACACTGTTTCAAGCTCTTTACTAGAAATTCACTTCACTAAATAACAATTCTGAAACTAATATATGTATTTGCCTACTACCGCCAACAATGTTTTCATGCCAATTTATTCAGCTGTCAATTTTTTTTTCTCTCTCTTTTGACAATGACACTATCTCGAGAAGCCCTATGGGACGCCATTTTCAAATTGTGTTAGATATTTTTTGCGGATGTTTTGGGCTGAGAGGGTACGAGTTGACACTCTTTATTATATTCTATGAGCTCAATGGTTTGTTCTGATCAAAAAAAAAAATCAATTTCTTAGGAATGGAAGAAGTTTTCAGTTCGAATCATATACTGGCTCTGGCGTGATAAAATAATGCCTGAAAACGAAAATTAGCTACTAGCTAGCGTGGTTTGGAGTGTGCAAGTTTTCGTGTTATTATAAAATGAAACTGGTCAGGTTGTGATTCGTAATAGATATATGTACTCAATGAAATATGTTCTCATGAAATTTCTTTGAAGGTTTTTGATGAAACTCAGCCACGAGACTGTAACGGTTGAGTTAAAAAATGGAACTCAGATACATGGCACGATAACTGGCGTTGATGTTGCTATGAATACTCACTTGAAAACTGTTAAAATGACCATCAAGAACAGAGACCCTTTGCAGCTGGAGTCGCTTAGCATCCGAGGAAACAACATTAGGTACTTCATTCTTCCGGATAGTCTCCCTTTGGAAACTTTGTTAATAGATGATACGCCTAAGTCGAAAGCCAAAAAAAAGGAATCTGGGCGCGGTAATCGCGGACGTGGAAGAGGTACGCGTGGTATTCGTGGTGGTCTTCGCGGGAGGAGCAGTAGGGGCCGAGGAGGTGGAAGACGATAGGCATTTATAAACCTTTGTACCTACTAAGTTCTCAAAATATATGATCAATTGATCCCATGTATGTCATATTTAGGGTTTGAAGATGTTCTTATTTTATGCAATCGGTTTGGTAGAAGTACTTTTCTGTGTTTTGTAGGTTGAACATTGTTGTAGTTGTTAACGTGACCAAGCCTAAACCAATAAGCAAGAGTAAGCAGCGATGGGTAGTCGCATGTGGGCGCATAAATCTTACTTTATTCTAGAAATTTTATTTAAGGCAATCAGCCCCGTTGTGGTTGCCAAATATCAATATGAAAACTTGATAAATTTATTCGATTTATCAATGAGATTGGTTGTCTTATAATGAATAACAACCACCAGAACTTTTGATAAGTTATGAATCAAATACTTTGTCTCATTGACGGAATAGCAGTTGCCTGGTTGTAGAAGTTCGAGCACTAGGTTGTAGACTCAACATGAAAAGTCGCTAAAACTTCTTCATCAAAGGCAGACTCAAGATTTTGTATGGGAGAGTCAGAAGGTTAAAAGGTTGGGATAAGTAAGAAACATCAACATCAGCCGATCAGCTTTGTGTGACCATTAAATTCATAACACTCGCTGCCAGCCGGGGAGTAATTGGCAGCGGCTGGCGAAGTTGAAAATGTTCAACTTTTGGCTGCTAAAAAAGAAAATTACTGCTAAACGTTCTGTTTAGTAAATTTTTGATTCAAAATTTGTGTAAAATATCATAAATAGGTTTGAAAATTAGAAATAAAGTTCAAAAGCAATTTTTGTATGGTATTCTGTAGCTGTAGCTGAGAAGCTGCCGATAGTGTGACCGGGCTGCCTGCTTCTGCTACTGTCAGCGGTCAGCCGCTAGTAACCGGCTGAAAAGAAGCCCTGTGTGAAGGCTCGACCCATAGAATCCGTTGTGTGCGGTAAAACTCAGTTGAATCCGGCAGCGAACGAACGCGACGGATTCTATTTGCCGGGGCCTTGACCCTTGCTTTAGAAATGCATGGTTTTGTTTTTTGCACTATAATACCGTATAACTTTTTTTGAAACTGACACATTTGTGGTTTCATCGGTAAACACCTTAGAGGAAAAAGAACAAGAAAGTTCTTTTTCCTCTAAGGTAAACACACTCAGTCGTATTTATAATCCCATTCCAAAGTATGTCTAACTTTGGACAGCTCTTAGAACAGTGTCCAACTCCAAATCGTATTTATAAACACTTTCATCGCTGTACAAGGAACGTCTAACTTTAGACACCGACATTGGTTGTCTAAACTATTTCTAAAGTGGCATTTGCTACAGCAAAAACAATTTTGTTGAACATGTTATAAAACACTGTTGAGAGCTCTATGATCGAAAAAAATAAGTAGTTTGAGGTGCAAAAATATACTACTTTCAACAATTTAATTTATAAATTGCACAAATTTCATCGTTTTATGAGACTTGGAAAAGCTGTACAGCAGAAGAGAAAATTTCATATTGGTTCTTACTGCGCATGTCATCAGAGAGAAAATTTCAAATTGGTTCTTACTGCGCATGTCTCTCTTCTGCCGGACGCAAAAAGTTTAAAAAGTTGGGCTACTTTTTGCGTTGCGTCCGTTGCATCCGATGCTTATGGGTCACCTCTCATAAGATCGTGTGTATTTAATCGAGCTGTCAGGTGAATCCGAGAGCGAACGGACGCAACGGATTCTATGGGCTGAGGCCTTAAGGCCTTAAGGCCTCAACCCATAGAATCCGTTGCGTCCGTTCGCTCTCGGATTCACCTGACAGCTCGATTAAATACACACGATCTTATGAGAGGTGACCCATAAGCATCGGATGCAACGGACGCAACGCAAAAAGTAGCCCAACTTTTTAAACTTTTTGCGTCCGGCAGAAGAGAGACATGCGCAGTAAGAACCAATTTGAAATTTTCTCTCTGATGACATGCGCAGTATGGGTTGCTCTGATGACATGCGCAGTATGGGTTGAGGCCTTAAGGCCTCAGCCCATAGAATCCGTTGCGTTCGTTCGCTCTCGGATTCAACTGACAGCTCGATTAAATACACACGATCTTATGAGAGGTGACCCATAAGCATCGGATGCAACGGACGCAACGCAAAAAGTAGCCCAACTTTTAACTTTTTGCGTCCGGCAAAAGAGAGACATGCGCAGTAAGAACCAATTTGAAATTTTCTCTCTGATGACATGCGCAGTAAGAACCAATTTGAAATTTTCTCTTCTGCTAACATGAAGTGGTCTTGTTGAGTTGAGACACCGCAACGGATTCTATGGGTCACCCCAATACGTTGTGTACGGTAAAACTCATAGCTGTCAGGTGAATCCGGCAGCGAACGGACGCAACTGATTCTATGGGCTGAGGCCTTTAACTCAAAGTCAAATCAGCTGCTTTTTTGGTCTGGTTCAAGTGCTACGCCACACACTTTCAGAGCCATTTAGTTGTTGCACTCGTATATCAAAACACAAAAAATGGTACTGCACGGATACATTATGAACGCCACCGCTTAGTTTTTCATTCGAAGTTGACAGTTTGAGGGGTTGTTTAGACAACTGTTGGAATGCATTTATAAATACGAAATTGGCTAAGGGTTGTCCAACTCTTTAGACACCGTCTAGTTGGACAGTTGTCTAAGGATGTTCTGAGCAAATTTTATAAATACGACTGAGACAGTATTGTCTAAACAACAACTCAAACTGTCAACTTCGAATGAAAAACTAAGTGGTGGCGTTCATGATGTTTCCGTGCAGTACCATTTTTTGTGTTTTGATATACGAGTGCAACAACTAAATGGCTCTGAAAGATTGTGGCGTAGCACTTGAACCAGACCAAAAGAGCAGCTGATTTGACTTTGAGTTACTGTTCCAAGTCTCATAAAACGATGAAATTTGTGCAATTTATAAATTAAATTGTTGAAAGTAGTATTTTTGCACCTCAAACTTCTTATTTTTTTCGATCTTAAGCCTTGCGCAAACCAAAGCGGTGAGATCGTACGATGCGATTGCGATAAGTCAAATCCCTATGCATTAAGTCAAACGTCCATAAACGTTTGACTTAATGCATAGTTATTTGACTTTATCGCAATCGCATCGTACGATCTCACCGCACTGGTTTGCGCAAGGCTTTAGAGCTCTCAACAGTGTTTTATAACATGTTCAACAAAATTGTTTTTTGCTGTAGCAAATGCCACTTTAGCCATAGTTTAGACAACCAATTTCGGTGTCTAAAGTTAGACGTTCCTTAGACAGCGATGAAAGTGTTTATAAATACGATTTGGAGTTGGACACTGTTCTAAGAGTTGTCCAAAGTTAGACATACTTTGGAATGGGATTATCAATACGAATGCTGATTTCCATTTGACAGCACTGAAAACCTCAACCCCAGAAAAAAACCTGGGGCACGGCAGTGCGCACTGAGTGCTTGCACCGGACCAACATCCAACACAGTGCAAATGCACTGAGGCAAAAAAAATGTAACATCAAACCCACCAGTGCGATTTCAGTGCGCACTAGGGCGCCCCAGTGCGCACATCGAACAAACCTAATGTCTTCACCAATGGCTTAGAGGAAAAAGTACAAGAGGGAAAACCATTACGTCTCTTGCCCCCCAACTTCCATTTGCTTTCATTGTTGTTTTTGTAATCGCAGCATCCATCTGTGAATACGTGTGAGCTGCAGCAGAAAGGAGCGAAAAAGTTGTGGAAGTATATGCATGGAGAGTTAACTTTCATTTGACGCTTGGCAATTTAAAACATAACCTGAAATATAGTTTCCACCACACTACTGAAAAATTCTTAAGGGCAGGGTTTGAACAACAACAAAGCTATTGTTTTTTAAAAACTGTATTTTTTTTTTGTTAAGCTGGGCAAGATGTGAAAACTCATAAACAAGCAACTATATCGATTTTATTGGGACTCGTTATATTGTGATTCGCGAAGAAGGTGCGCGGTTATTTGTCTTACCTTTTTAGATGTTTATTCGTAACGAATAAACTTTTTTTTCAATTTTTTAGATTTCAGGCACAAAAATAAAAGTTTATCCACCTTAAAATAAGTATGAACTATATTTCCATCGTTTCCAAAAAAATTCGTGAGGAATTTATGCTCGTAAGTGTTGAGACGTGAACACATATTTATTGCGAATACTGCTTTATGTTTTTCGCTTTTTGTTTCTTTAAGGCCTTGCGCAAACCAATGCGGTGAGTGCATGCGATTGTGCATGCCTTGCGCAAACCAATGCGGTGAGTGCGTGCGATGCGATTGCGATAAAATGAAACACATGTAACCTTATGGAGTAGCACACACCTATGCGTTCTGACGGTTCCACATACGTTCCACAGCTACGTTTTGTAGAACGATTTTCGGAATGCATCATCCACTTACCACTTATTTCAAAATGAAGTTTGAAGCTTCTGTGTGCTCACGCTGAGCTGCTTAAAATTTTTATTTGTTTATTAATTTTTATTTTCAAAAGGAATAAAGACCGATTTTGAATTCGAATTTGTGGTTAATTAAAAATGGGAAACAGCCTTTGCAGAGAGCCTGTGCTGAAGAATGGCAAGAAAGCAGGTGAGGAGGTAAATATTGATGTAAAAGCAACAAATTAAACGATTTCTTCTAGGTCAGGACATCTATTGGAAGAGAAATTCATTATCCCTGATGAAGGAGAACGGACACTAGACTATCGCCAATTTGAGATAGTTGCTAACACTGACTTCACCACTGCCTCGAAACTTTTCAAATTGAATATAGATTTTGGTCCATACTCAATGCGATATACGAAAAATGGTAGACATCTTCTATTGGGAGGCCGTATGGGAAATGTAGCGGCTTTTGATTGGGTTACAAAGCGAGAAAAAATAAATCTGGTTTAGCGTATTCAGTTCTTGTAGATGGTTTTTGACTGAAAGCGGATTATGTGTTAATCTGTCAAAATGATCTGGAACAAGTGTGTTAGATAGATTGGTGTGAGGGGAAACGGAAATTCTGGAAAATTATGGGTAGATGGAATGACCACGTAAGGTAATAAGATTGGTCTTTATTACGCAGCTCGGATCGATACGTAGTTTTCCTGCCCCTTCTAGTGTTGTTTGGGTAACAGTTCCATTGCACACAATATTTAGGGTCGTCCGCTCTTTCAATACGTAAATCCATTCGTTAGGATTGCATAGTTGTATCCAGTGAGGCCCCTTGCTGGTTATGGTAGGTTGACAGTCCGGAGATTGCAATCCTTGACTTAGATAAACAAATTCGCATGCACTGATTTCTGCTCCTTGCTTGTAAATGGGATGATGCTGGTTGCATAGATGCCTTTCTGTGGTGTAAGAGACACATTGTTGAAATTCGGCTTCGGATAGGGGATAGTACTGATCTCGATGCAAGGTAACCATGATATACCTTGTAGATGGGTTTATCGTGAAGAAAGTTCCATTTATGAGTGCAGGCACTGGTGTTACCTTGAATAGTTCAAAATCGTCTAGACTTACCAATGGTAAAGTTATTTTAAAGATTATGTGATCCTTAAGTGCTCTGCCGTGGATACTCATAAGATGGTAAAGCGTCAAAACCTCGTCTTGAGAGACGGGAAGTCGAAGTGTTGATGGGAGGCTTGATTTTATGTGGAGAAATTCTTGTCGAAGTTGGGCAGGAGAAATTAGTTGAGGACTTATTTTGCCATGCTGAGTATCGATTAAAACATCTATCAAGGCAGTCTGGGTCTTTTGTACTTGCGATAATGCAAGGATAAGTTGCACGGCAATTGCATTGAATAGTTGCCGTAATTGGTCCTCATGATACTTCTGCCTGATTCCGTCAAGAAGTGTAGCGAAATGTTGAAGATCCTTGTTTATTTCTAGAAAGTTGTTGGTAGTTTCTTGTTGAGACTGCTGAAGAATATTCATTGTGGCGTCAATTATTGATGTTCGGTTTTTAATAAGATGTAAAAGATGACCATCGTCTTTTTGAATTTTATTAATTGATTCCGACATCTTATCCGCATATTCCGAATCGAGTATTCCGAAAAGACCGTTTGCAATGTTTCCAATGAAGTTGAATGCTGCACGGCGAACTCTCATACTGCTATTTGGATGGGGTGATAGTAATTCGTTTCCTCTTTCTAGATCTTCATTAAGTGACATGATTTGTGGGATAGTTGCCTTACATGTCTCATTTTGATTCGGCAGTAACTGACAGATCTTTATCAGGTTATTTTTATACTGATCTGACTGGTATTTTGCCCAATATGTTTTCATGTCATAATAGGCTACAATGTCCCAACTGCTAGAAGAAATTGTTGCTGTTCCTAGATTTTCGAAATATATTCCTGGTTGTGAAGTGAATGGTGACACTTTAATCTGGTTACCCATGACAAGAGGTAAAAATAGTAGTATGGCTATGAATACTGTGGTACTCGTCAAGGTAACACCAGGTGGTTCTCTTCTATCTCTCAGGTTTCTTTTAGGTTCAATAAATACCTGATTTGACTGCAGAGGGTTGTCGTCAGGTTTTCTTATGTTTTCATCGTTTGGCAACAAACCCACCTTTGTTATCGGTCGCTTGTATATTCCTTTTTCTGTTTTGATGGTCACCACTCTAATTAGCCCGTCCACACCGCTGTGTACTTCAATAATTTTACCAAGAGGCCATTTTGACGGTGTAAACAGTTCGTTTTTGAGGAGTACTAGTTGTCCAATTCTCACATTAATCGTTGATTCTTTCCATTTAAAACGTTGTTGAAGTTTATTTATGTAATCATCGTACCAACGCTTGCAGACATCTTTTTTGAGTTCCTGAATTAATTTATATCTTTTCAAACTACTCTCGCCCAGGTCCAGAATGATGTCGTCTTGTGGCGTTCTTAATGGTGACCCAATAATGAAGTGACCTGGTGTCAAGGCATCAAGGTCTTCGATGTTATCTGTTAGTGGACAGAGAGGTCTTGAGTTTAATACTCCTTCTATTTGCACTAAAATGGTATTCATCTCTTCGTAGGTGAGTTTCTGTTCACCTATGATACGGTTTAGATGGTATTTTACCGATTTAACTCCTGCTTCCCAGAGTCCGCCAAAGTGTGGTGCTCCAGGTGGAATGAAATGCCATTGGATGGCGTTTTCTGCCAGTTTGTTTTGGACTGCCTCAATAATATTTTTTGCTCCTACAAAATTCGTCCCATTGTCGCTGTAGATATGTTGTATGGAACCCCGCCTGCTTGTCATTCGTCGTAATGCAGTCATGAACCCTTCTGTGGTTAAATCAGACGTGAGCTCAACGGAACGGCCTTTGTTGCCATGCAAACGAAGAGTGCTATATAAGCCTTGTGCGACTTCACGCCTCTGTTTTGTGAACATCTTATGTTGATCGGGCCTGCATAATCAACCCCACAATGAGTAAATGGACGTGAAAACTTAGCACGTTCTTCTGGAAGTTGTCCCATAAGTTGACTTGATTCTCTGGATTTAAAACGGAAACACCGGACACATTGATTAACTAGTGCCTTTACTGTGTTTGTACCTTGTATGATCCAAAATTTTCTTCGAATATGGTTAAAAACCAGCTTGACTCCGCCGTGAAGTGTATCGATGTGAGTTTTATTGATGATCAATTTTGTCAATGGATGTGACGGTGATAGGATCATTGGATGTTTCTGTTTGATTGATAAGTTGGCATGTTTTAGTCGACCTCCAACTTGCAGTATTCCATTTGAATCGATAAATGGGTTCAATGATGATAATCTGCTTTTTGACGTCAAAGCCCTTGCTGTATTTAGAACTTTTATATCATCAGAAAAGTCTTGTTGAGCACTTCGCACCATTGCTAATTCTGCTTCCTTTAGTTCCCTTACCGTTAATGGACCATATTGTAATGGTTGCTTATTTATCTTCCGTTTGCAATTGTTTTTAAAACGTAAACAGTATGCACTAATACGTTGAAGTTTGGACATTGATGAGAATCTCAGAAAAATATCATCTCCATTTGGACAATTCCGATGTCTCGCCAATATGACGTGAGATTGGCGAACTTCTGGTATATCTTGCATCTCTGTTAGGGAAATATCAGCCGACCAATATTGTTCATTTCTCTTTAGCCAATCTGGTCCACGCCACCATGTTATGTTTTCAGCTAGTGCATCTCCAAATGTTCCTCTGGACGGAATGTCAGCAGGATTCTCCTTACCTGGCACGAATCTCCATTTTCCCTCAAAATTTTGTTGCACATAAGAAACCCGATTGGCAACAAATGTATTCCATTTCACTGGATGTTGTTTCACCCAGTTCAATACTATTGGTGAATCTGACCATGCAAAAATTCTATCATATTTTGTGTCTGATTCTTCTCTGATGTACTTCAGTAGCTTCGTTAATAGTGCTGCTGCACATAGTTCTAGCCTTGCCAACGATACTTGCTTCACAGGAGCTACTTTGGTTTTAGATGCTATGAGATTTACTGTAATAATGCCATTAATTATAACCTTTTGATATACCACCGCTGCATACGCTGCTTCTGATGCATCTGCAAATCCGTGGAGCTCTATACGACATCCTTTAGTTTGTTGTGTCCACCGTGAAATTCTTACTTTCGCTAATAATGCTAGCCTTGTTTTGAACTCATTCCATTCATTTTGTATATTTATTGGAACCGTTTCGTCCCAACCGATGCCCAAAAGCCATAGTTTTTGAATAAGAATTTTTGCCTTGATTGTTAATGGTGACAGCCAACCAAATGGATCAAAGATTTTTCCAGCATCACTCAATATTGCCCTTTTGGTGCCCTTTGAGTTGAACTCCAAGTTAAGTTTAAATTGAAAGTCATCTGTTGTTGGGCACCATGTGAGTCCCAAAATTTTAAACGTTCTATCATTGTCAAAATCATGTTCTGGCTCCATTTCTATAATGTCTTTTGACAAATTATTGATAAAGGTTGAGTTGTTTGATGTCCATTTACGAAGGTTGAATCCACCTTTTTGAAGTAGAGGAATTAGTTCTTGTTGGAGATTTATACATTCGTGTATCGAGTCTGCACCTCCTAAGCAATCATCTACATATAATCCTTCGAGCAATAATTTGCTTGCCCTTGGGTACAAATGTTTTTCATCTTCTGCTAACTGATGTAGGGTCTTGATTGCTAAGTACGGAGCGGCTGTGGTACCGTATGTTACGGTCTTAAGAATGTATTCCTTTATTGGATCCTTGGTACTTTCTCTCCACAGGATGCGTTGTAAATTTTGATCGTTACTGTCAACCAAAATCTGCCGATACATTTTTTCGATGTCAGCTGTGAAGACGATTTTAAAAGATCTCCATCGGAGTATCACCGAAAATAAATCCTTTTTAAGTGTAGGACCCGTCATCATGATGCTGTTTAAAGATTCTCCAGATGTCGTTTTTGCTGAAGCGTCGAATACAACTCTTAGTTTTGTTGTACTGCTGTCATTTTTTATCACTGCATGATGTGGAAGATAATACGTTTTGTCAATATTTGCGGCTGATGCCTCCTCCATATGGCCAAGAAATATATATTCCTTGATGAATTTTACATAGTCATGTTGAAGACTTTTATTTTTTGCCAAAAATTAAAGAATCTTTTTAACGCCATTTTGCGTGAGTCCCCCAAGACTATGATGTCTTTTAACAGTGGTAATTTGACAACATAACGTCCTGTGTCATCTCTATAGTGAGTACGTCTGAAGTGGTCTTCACACATTTCATCTTCTGTGGATTTAATTTCTGCTGTGGGAACTTCCTCTAGTTCCCAAAATTTTTTCAGGTCGTCATCCTCACAACATACACTAATAAATGAAGTTAGTGTACTATAACTTGTTTTTGTCGAGGTTGTCACTACTGGTCCCGACAATATCCAGCCAAACCTTGAGTTTTGTGCCATAGGAGTGTTATTTGGTCCCTTGATTAATCCATCGGTAAGCAATTGTGGTAATATGTCTGATCCAATCAGTACATCAATATCTTTTGGTTGGTGGTACCATGGGTCCGCCAACATCAATCCCTGTACGTGTGGCCAATGGTTGGTTGTTATATTTTGTGCTGGTAACTTCGACGTAATGTTTGGCATAACGAGAGCTTCAACTTCAAGACACATTTTTTTATTGTGAATGGATTTTAGCTTGAAGTTACATGATGCAATAATTTCTGTTGAGTGCCCGTTAATACCCTTGATTCTTGATTCATATTTGGTTAGTGGAATTTTTAATTGTTAAGCTAATTTTTCTGTAATGAAACACGATTGAGACCCATGATCAATCAGTGCGCGTACGGTTGTATTTTTCCCTCCAACACATAAGTTTACCATAGCTGTTGCTAAAAGTACCATCCTGTTGTTATGACAGGCAGTAGCAATTTTAGTAGATGTAACGTTTGTTATTGGATCTGCAACATTGTCACTTTGGGGAACATGAAGTAGGGTGTTATGTTGTCGTGTACACATATTTTGCAGCCTCTCTTCACCGAACATTCCTTTGTTCTGTGTCCACCTCCCAAACAGTTGAAACACAGTTTTGATGCTTGCACCACGTCCAACCGGTTACGCGGCTTCATACTCACAAACTTGTTGCAATTATACAGTTGATGCACTTCGCTGCAAACAACACATCTTTGCTTTGTTAGGGTGGTCAAAAGATTTTTTGTGGTTGGATATCTTGAGGGTTGATGCTGATGATCATGGTTTCCTGATGAGGATGAGGTTGGATATCTTGAGGGTTGATGCTGATGATCCCGGTTTCCCTCACGGCTACTTTCCAGTCCTCGGAATCTTCCTTCAATGAATTCGAACAAGTCACACAGCTTAGGAATTTCTGTAGATGTTCCTCTGGACTGTTGGTAGAGTTTTCTTGACTCAGGGTCCAGCTTCGGGCACAGTAACTGAACTATGATTGGATCAAAGGAGCTTACGTCAACCCCTAGATTCTTGATTACGTATAAGATTTCTCTTGACGAATCCATTAAGGTTTTTAAGTCAAATGCATTTTCATTTCGCACTGACTTCAAGGTGAGTAACTTTTGTATATAATTGCTGATTAAAACCGCAGGATTTTGAAATCGCCTTGTAAGCAATTCTATAGCAGTTTCACAGTTGCAAGCTGTAGGTGACAGATGGCTTATAATTCTTGCCGCTTCACCTTTTAAATTCGTTTTTAGGTATTGAATCCGTTCTACTTCGCTCAATGCATCGTTTTGATGAACCAAACGATCAAACAATTGCCAGAATGGAGTTCACTCTTCATACTTGACGCTGAAGGATGGTATACAGATGGCTGGAAGTTTAATTTTTCGATGGGTTTTTGTTTGTGGGACTATGATGTCTTGATGCTGCCGTTGACGTTCCGCTTCTTTGAGCTGAATGTATAGGTTAGGTTAGGTAAAATGGGCTGACGGTTGATCTTATTACCATCACACTTAGATCAATGAAGATCCGTTGTGATACCCTGGCGTATTGTAACGTCCTAGAAACCTATGATTTTATGTCTGTTCAGTATTTAACCATTTTGTGGCCTTAGTGAAGTTTAACAGGCTGCTTTTTGGAGCGTCTGATAATTCTTCTAGTTCGTTAAAGAAGTAATTTCCTAGAAATTTTTTCCTAGTATGACAGAGTGCTGGGCATTGACAAAGGAAGTGACTAGTGTCCTCATGTTCATCTTCGTCATTGCATCCTCTGCATAGGTCATCGGTGCAAAGACCCATTTTCTTTTTGTGATAACCAAGTAGGTTATGTCCAGTTATGATACTGATAAGCGTTCGCAATGAAGGTCTATTCAATGATAGCAGCTTTTCAGATTCTTTCTTATCATATTTCGGCCATAGTTTCCTGGAAGTAACACAGGAATCTAGGCATTCCCATCTTTCATTGGATTTTCGCATTATTTTGTTACCAATGATCTGTTTCATTTCACAGGGTGGGATCCTGATTGATTTATCAATGAGAGAAGGGTCAAGTGCTGATCCTTTCCTCTCTAGTTCGTCCGCTTTTTCGTTTCCCGGTATACCACTATGACCGGGAACCCAGCAGAGTCTAACGTTATGCTGCGTGCCAAGAACCCTTAGCTCTTCGCGACAGCAAGAAACAAGCTTTGATTTGACAAGAGTGGCAGAAATCGCTTTTATTGCTGCTTGGCTATCAATGAAAAAAGTGATATCAGCATGTGATAGCGCCATCATGGACACCTGTTTTGCAGCGTTTGTAACTGCCAAGATCTCGGCTTGGAAGACGCTGCTGTGATTAGGAAGTCTAAATGAACTGGCAAGTTTTAGGCTTTCTGAAAAGAAACCTGCCCCTGTTCCAACTTCCTTTTTTGAACCGTCGGTATAGATTGATATAGACGTCTCGTTCAGGTAAGGTGTTTCATTCTCCCAATCCTGTCTATTGGGGAAGCTGGTTGTGAAGGATTTTTTAAAGTCCAGGTATGGAGTTATGTAATCCGTGCAGATGTTGTTTTCTGCGTATCGCGATAATGTCTGTGCGTGTCCTGTTTGGCTGGTTTTCCAGACATTACACTGGTTTAGTCTAAGTGCACTGTTTGCTGCCGCTTCTTGAACATAGAGATCAAGAGGTGTGAGATTGAGGATTACTTCCAAGCTCGCGGTTGGTGTAGTTCTCATTGCACCAGTTACGCAAATACAGGCTGATCTTTGTACTTTGGTTAGGGTTTTTAAATGCGTGGATTTTTCCAGCGCCTTCCACCAGACCAAATTGCCACAAGATAGGATAGGTCTTACAATGGCAGTATACATCCACAGGATGATTTTGGGATTTGGTCCCCAGTTTTTGCCAAAAATGCTGTTACACGAATACAGTGCTATCATAGATTTTTTATATCTTTCTTGTATATTGGGACCCCAATTTAGTTTTTTGTCTAAGATCACTCCTAGGTATCTGGCTTGATCAGAGATCTTAAGAGGGGTCTTATTTAGTCTTGGTAACTCAAAAGTAGGTATTTTTCTTCTATTTGTAAAGAGTACCAGCTCTGTTTTGAGGGGGTTAACTGCAAGGCCGCATCTTTTTGTCCAAGCGCTTACCTTGGTTAGTGTATAATTCAATTGTGCGCTAATAGTGGAAGGGAATTTCCCCGTTGCCAGAAGAGCTAGATCATCGGCATAGGCGACCACTTTTACGCCATCATGTTTGAGAGCTACGAGGATCTCATTCATGACCAGGATCCAGAGCAGGGGTGAGAGGATACCTCCTTGTGGGGTTCCTCTTGACACACACTTTTTCAAGTTTGCACCTCCCAGTTCACTGTGGATCTGACGTTTAGTTAGCATATTCATGATCCAATTTGTTATTGTTTCTTCAACTTCTAGATCATTTAGGGCCTTTTTAATTGCACTGTTCTGTACATTGTTGAAAGCTCCTTCAATGTCTAGGAAGGCTGCCAGAGTGTATTCCTTATCTTGCAGCGTTTTTTCTATAGTTCTTACTACACAGTGAAGTGCTGTTTCCACACTTCTTCCTTTTGTGTAAGCATGTTGAAAGGTGGATATTACTTCCGGTTTCATAAAGCTACGGATATGTAAATCAAGTAACCTTTCAAAAGTTTTCAGTATAAAGGAGGTCAGACTTATAGGTCTGAAGTCTTTTGCTTCTGTATGGCTGGGTTTGCCGGCTTTCGGTATGAAAACGACTTTAACTTCCCGCCATATTTTGGGAATGTAACCCCATATGAGGCTACTTTCAAAAATGTTCTTGAGATGTGGGATGACTTTTCCTTTGCTTTTTTGAAGCATCATAGGGAAAATGCCATCGTGACCCGGAGATTTAAAAGGGGAGAAGGAGTTTATAGCCCATTCCAACTTCTCTTCTGTTACGATATCTGTCGGCATCCAGGGAAGTGCGAATCAAACAGATGTTCCAGACTCTCTACCGGGGATTCAGTCCAGTGGTTATCCGGTCTCTTCAGAGAACCAAGAGGTATGGTCTCCTTAGAGAGGATTTTCCGTAGTCTGGCCGATTTGTTTGTACACTCAATTTCGCTGCAAAAATTTCTCCATGAGCAGCGTTTTGCTCGTTGAGTTTCATTTTTGAATTTCCTTTGGCTGGATTTGTAATGTTCCCAGTCATTTTCGGAGCCGGTTCGTTTGGCAGCATTGAAAAGTCTTCTAGTTTCTTTCCTAATGCTGCTCAGCTCGTTGGTCCACCAAATTGGTTTTTTGTTCTTTTTTACCGTTGTGATCAGAGGACAGCTTTTATCCAGGGCATTTCTCAGAATCCCTGTGAGTTCTGCAGTCAACTTATCAAGGCTTTGCGGTTCAAGGTATTGTAACGTGCGCTTAGTTCGCAAAATAAAACTTCACTTTTTATTTATTTATTTCTACCACTTTATTCAGTATCTATCTTTATTCGAACTCAACTCGACTATTGGACTATCACTGGTTAACAACATTTCACTCTTAACTTTATCACTCTATAATCAAAACTGACTGCTCGTTGCGTCAGCGGTCCTATTTATATAGAACAACACTCCTCTAGAGCGTTCCAGTTTCTTCTCCATGGTTTCCACATTTGCTGTCAAAAATCTCTACACTCACACACACTGGCTTACAAGCAATGCCTGTCATTTTATACCATTCCATTATAGTGTTGCCAGTTGTGTTTTCGGTTAAACGTCTTCGATTAGGAAATTGGTATAAATGTTGGGTGTTCATTACACTGCCCCCTCCTTAAGATTGTTCGTCCCGAATAATTCCATCTGCAGCCTCGCCACTATATCGATGCAGCCGGTCACAATGAACTACTTTTAACTTGCCTCTTAATCCTCTTTGGATGCGGTAAACCACGTCGTTAATCCTCGTGACAACAGTATAAGGACCTTCCCAGTTCTGCTGAAGTTTCGGTGACAATCCCTTTTGACGATGAGGATTATAAAGCCACACACGATCTCCTGCTTGGAATCCTGCCGTTGTCGCTTTTGTGTCGTACCGTGTCTTCATCCGGTCGCTGTAGGTTTTCATCCGTTCCCTTGTTCTTTTATGGATGTCAGCGAGTCTCTCCTTGAGGTCATCCACATACTCGTTCGTGTCCTGTGGCTCCTCTGTGGGGCATCCAAATTTAAGTTCGCTGGGCAGCCGCATGGTTTTCCCGAACAAGATGTCAGATGGTGTTTGTCCTGTCGAGCTATGTACTGCACTTCTATAGGCCATCAGGAATAGCGGTACGTGCCTATCCCAGTCTCTTTGGTAGTCGCCTACGACCTTGGTGAGGTGTTCTTTCAAGGTCCGGTTGAATCTTTCAACCATCCCATCAGATTGTGGATGCAGCGGTGTGGTTCTGGTCTTCTTGATGCCAAGTAGTCCGCACACTCCTTGGAAGATGTTTGACTCGAAGTTCCTCCCTTGGTCGGAATGGAGTTCCATATGTACGCCAAACCTACTTACCCAGTTAAACACAATCTGGTCGACCACCGTTTTGGCTTCTTGATTTGGGATGGCATACGCCTCAGGCCATTTGCTAAAATAGTCCATTACAACCAGAATGTACTTGTTTCCAGCGTTGGTCTCTGGAAAAGGCCCAGCCACATCGACTGCAATCCTCTCAAAAGGCGATCCAACGTTGTACTGATGCATCTTACCTTGAATCTTCCTACCAGGTCCTTTGGTTGCAGCACACTTGTCACATGTTCGGCACCACTTCTCCACGTCAT
The DNA here is from genome assembly GCA_949752695.1 of Melanostoma scalare. Lineage (NCBI taxonomy): Eukaryota > Metazoa > Arthropoda > Insecta > Diptera > Syrphidae > Melanostoma > Melanostoma scalare. The sequence goes on along the minus strand of OX456986.1, from coordinate 75,577,646 downwards.
CTCTAGCATGTAACCAGTAGAACCGATGTCGCACCTTCTCCAGTGTTTTGTTAACTCCCAGGTGACCTCCAGAAGGCCCGTCGTGCATCTCCCGAAGAACTTCACTGACTTTCGATTGCGGTACGATCAGCTGCATCACATATGATTTACCGTCAGCGGACTCCCATCTTCGCCTGAGGACACCTTCTTGCACATATAGTGAGTCCCACTGTGCCCAATAGGCTTTGAGAGCTGGACTCCTGTCAGAAATGTCTCCCCATTCAGGTTTCTCTTCATTTTCTTTCCATGCGAGAATGGGTTCGATATCTGGATCCTCCTGTTGAGCGGTCCTCACTTCCTCATTGCTCCATCCGCATATGGGGTCAGCTCTTAGTCGCTGAGCGGTAATATTTTCTTTGTTTTCTTGTCGCCTACAATGCTTGCAATCCTCTTTGCAAGGTCTTCGGGACAATGCGTTGGCGTTTGAGTGCAGCTTTCCTCTGCGGTGTTGAATCTGGTAATCATAAGTCTGCAGTCTTTCTATCCACCTTGCGACTTGACCTTCTGGATTTTTGAAGTTCAACAGCCAGTTCAGAGCACCATGGTCTGTCCGCAGAAGGAATTTCTGTCCATAGATGTACTTATGGAAGTGCTTTGTTGCCAAGATAAGAGCTAGCAGTTCCCTTCTGGTCACGCAGTAGTTTCTTTCGGGCTTCGATAGGACCTTGCTGTAGTATGCCACCACTTTCTCTTCGCCATCATGCACTTGGGATAGTACCGCCCCGATTCCAACGTTGCTTGCATCTGCGTCGATGATGAATGTTTTGCCAGGTGTTGGATGTGCCAGCACTGGAGCGTTACAGAGGCGGTATTTGAGTTCCTGAAAAGATTTTTCACACTCACCTGACCATTTGAACTGCTTCCCTTTTTCGGTGAGCTGATGCAAACTCTTTGCAACTCCAGCAAAGTTCTTAACGAAACGTCGGTAATATGTGGCCAGACCAAGAAAGCTTCGGAGTTGATGTTTGTCCTGTGGTGTTGGCCAATTTTTGACGGAGTCAACTTTTTCAGGATCAGTCTTCACTCCTTGGGAAGAGATGATGTGTCCCAAATACTTAACTTCGGTTTTGAAAAGTGCACATTTTTCTGGATTCAGTTTAAGGTTAGCCTCTCGAAGTCTCTGAAACACGGCTTTTAAATTCTTGCAATGTTGGTCAAATGTTTTCCCGTAAACAATGACATCGTCCAAGTAGACAAGGCACGCTTTCCACGTCAGTCCTTGAAGAACGCACTCCATCAAACGCTCGAATGTTGCCGGAGCGTTGCATAGCCCAAACGGCATAACTTTAAACTGCCAGAGCCCATTACCTGTAGAAAACGCCGTCTTTTCCCGATCGTCAGGGTGGATGTCAACTTGCCAATATCCACTCTTCAAGTCCAGCGTCGAAAACCACTGGGCTCCCTCCATAGCATCCAGGGTATCACTGATTCTCGGCAGGGGATAGCTGTCTTTTTTAGTCACATCATTCAGCCTTCGGTAGTCCACACAAAAACGAGTGCTTCCGTCTTTCTTTTTCACTAGCACCACTGGTGAAGCCCAAGGACTTTTGGAATTTTCAATAAGACCGTCCTTCTTCATTGCTGTTATCATTTCCTCAACCTCACCTTGTTTGGCCAGTGGAAGGCGTCTTGCGGGTTGACGAATCGGTCTTGCATCTCCTGTGTTGATGCGATGCTGCACCAACTGTGTCCTACCATATTGTCCCTTTTGCGATGCGAAGATGTCAGTGTACTCTTGTAGGAGATTTTCAGCCATCCTTGTTTGTTGGTGATCAAGGTTGGATGAATACAGTATTTTAGCTCTGATGGTTTTGAGCTCCTCCGGAGTTATAGTTTTTCTCGGGGCTTCGTCTGTGATCTTCGTAATTGCTGCAACCGATTCGCAACGTCCAACGACTTCTCCTTTCTTCAACCTTACATCGTACGGTCTGGTGTTTAGTAATCGTACGGGGACCATTTTGTTTTTCGGTGCTACTAGTGTTTTCCCAATGATGACGCTTTGGGAGGAACACTCTGGGTCTGGTTCCACCATTAGGTATCGAAGGCTTCCAAACTCACCTTCCCGTTTTGTCCAAACGAACACTTCAGAAGAAGGAGGCAGAATCAGATCTTCCGTGATGACAGTCCTCAGTGTCGACGTACTTTCGTTCGAATAAGTCATTGGAAGTTCCTTATTTTGGTACTTCAAAACCTGATTACCGATGTCCAAAATAACTCCGTGCTGTTTCATAAAGTCGATTCCAATGATGCACTCGTCACATATATCTGCCACCAGGAATTGATGAGTAAACACTAGATCGGCCAGTCGGATCTTAAGACACACTTCTCCATATACTCTTGCTGCTTCTCCCGTTGCGGTTCTTAGACGGTAGCTATTGGTGTTTTGAAGCCACGTCGTCTTTACCAGGTCTCGACGTACTATGGAGGCTGTGGCGCCGGTGTCGATGGTAGCCACATGTTTGTTCCCGTTAATAGTAGTTTCCACAGTCAGACTTTTGTTGTCTCGTTTGGTCTGAGAGACCTGGATGGTGGTTCTGGGGCCATCGATACAAGAAACCAGCCTCTGCCTCGGCTGATACGTAACGCTGGTGTTGTTGTTACCTTGTTCTGGGTTGGATCTCTTGCTTCCACAATGTTGACAACCGGCTTTATTTGGTGGTAGTCGGCATTGACGCTGTAAGTGCCCGGTCTTGTTGCAGTTCCAACATCTTGCTAGTCCGCTCCGCTGGTTCTTTTGTATTTTAGCTCTATGGCACGAGCACTCTTCGACTATGGCTTCTCTAAGTCGATGTACTCCCTGAGAAGCCTGTTCTGCTGCTTCAATTGTCAATGCGAATGCTAAAGTTTCGGAAAGAGTACGTGTTCTAGCAGTTCGCACAGACCTCTGAAGATGTATATCGGAAATGGCACGAACGAAGGACTCAACAGCAAGCTGGTTGATGATTTCTTCTCCAGCATCCGGGTATGCCAGGTGAACCAGTCTTTCGACGTCTGCTTGGAGCTGCTGTAGACTTTCACCCCTTTTTTGGACTCTGTTATTGAGTTGGACTCGGAAGACTTCTTTCAAGTGGCTATCTCCAAAACGTTTATTTATAGCTGCCACGAGAGAACTGAGATCGCCGCTCTTACCAGCTGGAACTGTTTGAAGTAATTCAGCTGCTGGTCCTCTAAGAGCAAGAGTCAGTGCTATGTACTTGTCTTCGTCATCCCAGCCATTTGTTGCCGCGGCTGCCTCAAATTGTCTCTTGTAGACTGGCCAAGAAGACTGCCCATCAAATGTTGGGGGTTTCATCTCCTTTTTCCTTGCAAACTCTCCAGCAGATTCTCGAATTTTTATTTTCCGTATTTGGTCTAATTCCTTGGACAGAACAGAGAACTGGTTATCGCATCGGCTTTCCAAACGATTCTCTACAACAGAAAGCTGTTTTTCCACACCTTCAACTCGTTCGTCAAGGGCACATACATTTTTCTCAATGTTACCCAATTTTCCTTCTAGAATGTTTTTCTGACCTTCTAAAACATTCTGTTGCGCCTCAAGTCTTTCGAGAATATTCTGTTGTTCCTTCTCTTGCTCGTTTCGTTGTGCTTCAAGTTCTTCGAGAACATTCTGCTGTTCTTTCTTTTGCTCGTTTCGTTGTATTTCAAGTTGTTCGAGAACATTCAGCTGTTCCTTCTTTTGATCGTTTCGTTGCTCTTCCAGACGTCCGAGAATATTCTGCTGTTGCTCTTCAATCAGCTTCTTTTGTTGTTCTAATAAAAGCTTCATCATACTAGAAAAATCGACACTTTCACTTTCTTCCTCTTTTTCCACTTCTGTTTCAAAAACAAAAGTGCTTACGTCTTCCCCTTGCTGTTCCAAATAGTTGCGCAAGCGCAGGACGAGCTCATTCTTCGATCCCGCTCTAGAAAGATTTCGCTTACCTAACTCACTTTTAAGCTCAGTGCAGTTGAGCTCTTCCAACAACTTACCCATTTTCACTGTATTTAACTTTTTTTTTTTTTTTTTTTGCACTTAACTAGTTTTTTTTTTTTTTTTTCTTTTTTTTTTTTATCAAATAAGTTTTATTTACACTTCTGACACCAATGTAACGTGCGCTTAGTTCGCAAAATAAAACTTCACTTTTTATTTATTTATCTCTACCACTTTATTCAGTATCTATCTTTATTCGAACTCAACTCGACTATTGGACTATCACTGTTTAACAACATTTCACTCTTAACTTTATCACTCTATAATCAAAACTGACTGCTCGTTGCGTCAGCGGTCCTATTTATATAGAACAACACTCCTCTAGAGCGTTCCAGTTTCTTCTCCATGGTTTCCACATTTGCTGTCAAAAATCTCTACACTCACACACACTGGCTTACAAGCAATGCCTGTCATTTTATACCATTCCATTATAGTGTTGCCAGTTGTGTTTTCGGTTAAACGTCTTCGATTAGGAAATTGGTATAAATGTTGGGTGTTCATTACAGTATCTATTTGTATTTAGGGAATCTATGTTATCGTCTACCTCCCTACTAAAGGTAGCCCAATCTGTTCGTCTATTATTACGAAATGGTTTGATTGGGCGATCTGTAGTGGGAATGATAAAATTTATCAGACGATGGTCTGAGAAAGAGAGTTCTTCTAGTACTTTCCACTGCTCTACTGGACAAGTGTCCGAGTTATTAGTGAGGGTAATGTCAAGTACTTCTTTACGGTTTTTTGTAACAAAGGTAGGTGTGTTACCTCTATTGATAACCAAAAGATTGTTTCTTAAAATGAATTCAAATAAGAGTTCCCCCCTAGAATTTGTGTCGGTGCTTCCCCATTGCACATGGTGTGCGTTGGCGTCACAGCCCATAATAATATCTAGTCTACTCTTACTTGTGTATTCTACCAGTTGGTAAGTAATATTCGCTGGTGGTCCTTCAATTCCATCATGTGGCATGTAGATGGAAGCCAAAATTAGAGGTGGGAGTCCCTCACGTTCCATCTTTACTGCGGTCTGGTCTATTGTGCTATAAGTAGTTAGAAGAAAAAGATTTAACTGTTTTCTAGCTACTATGCATGTTCTGAGGTTACTGTCTGGGCTGACAAAACTAGATTTGTACAGCGTAAGTTCTTTGGAGTGTAGGCCCTTAATATTTCCTCTTGCGACCCAAGGTTCTTGTATAAGGGCTACATCAATTTGTCTACTCTCCATGAGGTAGACCAGGTTGGCGGAGGCGGCTTTACTATGTTGGAGACTTATTTGTATTAACTTCAATTCCATGACATAATTTGTTTTATATACAACGCCCTACTAACCTGTTTTTTGATTCTGGCTATCAGCCTGAGCTTGCATCGGGTTATGCCAACGCGAACTTTAAAGCTGACTCGTCTTAAAAGTGGTATGGAGTTGTGGTTCAATCTCACAATCACTTCAGTTCCTGTCTCCGTTTTCTCCACCTTCATGATCTTCCATTGATCACTCAGAAGTTCGGCATTTAGAGAAAGGATATACCTTTCCAGCCGATTGCGGGGAATAGCGGGGCCTCTGACCAATAGTTTTCCTATTGGTCGGTTTAGATCTTTAATCTCACTGGCAGTCACAAGCCGTTAATTGGCATTCTGCCAGGGAGCTGCCGTCTTCTTCACAAACTCCTGGAGCCATTGAAGGGTCCATTCATTTTCGCAGTTCATCATCTTGAAATAATGGACGGTAGTGAGGTCCCCGAAGAGTGGCGGTTGCCTACTCTTAACGATCGCCTCATTTACCTCTTCCAGGATTCTTAGTTTAAGTAACTGCCATTCGTCTTCACTCAGTTTGCGGTCGGGCTTCCCAAAGTCGGCGATAGCGACTGGGTGGCCCTTTACAGCAGGGACTGAGGAGGTCTTCATCCTCTTAGGTATCCTGTTGGGTGAGGAGTTATTTGAGGAGGAGCTGGCATTTCTTGCTCTTTTTGAGCAGCTCGGCATACCGGTGTCGACAAAGGGCAGGGAGGCCACCTCGCCAGTTCCGGTACTTGCTCCGCAGCCAGCTTGTTTTTTGTTTGTTGGGTCTTGTCCAGTTCGTTTTGTTATGTCTGTTGGTGTCACTGTCCGTAGTCTTTGTTCGGACCTGACCAGCGCCCTTTTGGCCTTTACCGTTAAGGATTCGGGGTCCTTTTTCGACAGGCGTCTGACGATCCTTTCCGCGTTGCGTCTTTGTCTCAGTAGTAGTTCGTTATTACTGAGGACCCCAGCTCGTCGTCTTTGTCCGGCATTTCTGTCGATGACAGTTGCCAGACTGTCCGTTGTTTTGTCTAGTGCCGGGTTTTCGGGGTTGCATTCCTCAGTCACGTTCAGGTCTTGCGGAGAGCTGAGGCCTTCTACACTACCTTCACGCAACCGTTCTTCCTTCCCCTCAGCAAGGACTTCGTTTCCCATTTCTGGGTTAGGAGTTCCGCTGTATTTCCGTACTTTAGGGTCTGTCTGTCTGTCCTTCGTGTTATGTCCTGTATTCGTTATAGTCTTTGCACCAGCCATCGATGCGGTTGGCCTTTTCTTCGGCTGAATTTTATCAGCGTAGGGAGCAGGCGGACCCATCAAAGTCTTAGCACTCTTACCTAGAAGGGAGAGAGGGTTCGGTGCTGGATTAGCAGTAGGCCCATCCTTTCCCAAGCCCTCCCTATCCAAAAAGGCTCGTGTGTTGTGCGGTTCGTTTTGGTCGGTCTTGTCAGTTTTGTCGATCTTACCATGCAGGGGGCTTGGTGCTAGACTAGCAGTAGGCCCGTCTTTTCCCAAGTTCTCCCTGTCTAAAAAGGCTCGTGCGTTGTGGAGTCTTTTCCGGTCAGTGTCAGTCATATCGTTCCAGTCAACCTTCCCCAGCCTTTTTACCGTGCGCTTGCAGTTGGAGATTTTACTCCGCCTGGACACGCACGATAGGTTTGACGTATCGGAGTCCGCAATGGAGCTGGCATCGCTGATGTCATCAACAATGATAGCCTCACCACTGGCTCCATCTTCCATACCTAAGCTGGAGAATGGGTCGAGGAGGAGGTTTTCCTCTTCCTCGGTCATCTTCGAAACGTTGTTGTTCTTTAAGTTGTTCATTTTTAGTTCAGCTTTATCGTTTTTATTATTAGGAGTTGATTTGAGTACTTTATAAGTTGGATCTATAAGAAAATGTAAAAAGAAAAAGAAAAAGAAAAAGAAAAGAACGAAAAAAGAAAAAGAAAAAAGGAAAAGATCCAAAATTATAAGTAAAATCGTCAAACAATCCAAACAAAAAGTGAAAAAAGAAAAGTCAGTCACTGGCGACTTCTCCTTACGATATTGAGATCGTAGGGCAAAGCCCAGGCCAGCAGCCGTGACATCTGCTGACACTTTAGCGTATATCCCCGCTATTTTTTTATTGCTTTTTTGTTTCCTTTTCATAAATTTTCATAGGGGTGGGTCTCACTTAGTTTGCCCAAAACCCTAGTTGGTAGCTGATTTTCCGCTCAGAAGCATCTAACCATAGCCATCCTGCTTGAGATTTCCAGCGTAAGCCTCCTCACCACGGCAAGGTGGAGACCCGATGAGGAGGAGCTGAATGTGTGCTTCTTCGTATTTTTGTTCCAGTTCTATGTAGTCGTCTGCGTGTTGCTGCTTGCGTTTACTATCCTCTGACAACATGATTTCCTCGTCAACAGCCATCAGTTTTACCCAGCATTCTTTTAGTTGTTCAAGTTTGAACGCCAGATACACACCGTTTCGATCTGGGTCTAAGCTACTAGACAAACGCTTGAAGGTTATCTTGATACCCTCTACTTTCTTTAATAGTAATGTGTTGCTATAGTCTTCGGCGATTTTGACTTGTTTCACTGCTGTCTCGTTGAATGACATGATGAACAAGAATTGTTTTTTTTTTAATACTAACAAGGCTGTCCAAATCCTTCAGGAACGTGTAGCAAAAATGGAGTCCCACCACTTAGACGTTATTCACGAGTTGGAGGAAGAATTAGCAGAATTGCAATATAGATGTGACGCATCCGAACGAAAAGAAGTTGCATCTGATGCCATTCTCATTGGCATCCCTCAATTGCCAAATGAAGATATTAAATCGATTTTTAACAGCATATGCTACACCGTGGATTGTGTTCCTCCTACTTTGAAAGCTGCTTTTCGAATTCAACGCGGGGATAGCAATGTTCATAGTAACCCCATAATATTAAAATTTGGCTCTCCACAAAACTAACAAAAGACCACTGCAACTTGATGACACTGGAGTATGTGTTGACAAAAATAAAAAAGTAAAAACACACAACATATATTTGCACGGGAGCTTGACGTTAAAAAATCGCTCTTTTTTGCAACAAGCAATGCGTCTCAAACATAGTGGTGCTCTCTATAGAGTATATACGCACTCGGGTTCTGTGTTTGTGAAAAAGAGCGCCGACGGGGAGACAATACTCATCAATAATGATACCACAATGAAAGCCATCACCGCAGCCGCGACTATCAATTATGAAGAAGATCAACAAGAAGACCACAGTACACAGTTGAACTCACCTACACATACCTATGACGTTTGAATTCAAGATGCACTCCATAAAATTATTTCAAGTATTATTTTTTATTTTTATCCTATTCTCTTTCACTCTTCCTTCTTTTTTCTATTTTCTCTATTTTCAATTATCGATTCATTTTAATCTATTTTATTGTAAAAGTAGTTGCTTAGTTTTGAACAACAATGTTTTTCTCGTTTTGTTGATATCTCGCCATTTAACCCTTGCTTACAGAGTTGAGTGAGCATAATATGAGTTCCAGAGGTGTCACCAGTGATGTTATATTGCAATCTATGATACAAGTTTTTAGTAATCGACGTGAGGGTTTTAAAATAGCACATATTAATGCACAAAGCTTGATGTTGAAAATCGATGAGTTTAGATATTTATTTGAAAATTCAAAGGTCGATGCAATTTGTGTTTCTGAGACCTGGTTTTCTACAGATGTTAGAGATGCAACATATTCGCTTAATGGCTATAATATTTTTCGTTCAGATAGAGGCCACCGTGGTGGAGGTGTTGCGATTTACCTAAAAAATTACCTGATATGTAAAAAAAAGTATGTCTCTCAACAAGGCTGCCCATGTGAGTACTTATTTTTGGATGTAATAGGGAGAAGTAATAGCCTACTCTTAGGAACAATCTATAGGCCAAACCGATATATTGATTTAGAGTGCGTTTATGAAGTCATTGAAGAATTTACGGTAACATCATCAAACATTATTATATGTGGTGATTTCAATAGCGATCTTTTGACAGATAAAAGGTTAAGTGATAACATGACTTCTTACGCTCTACACCCAGTGAATATATCGGTACCAACACATTTTACACAAACATCAAGTACTTTGCTAGATCATTTTTATGTAAGTGAAGCGAATAGAGTACTTTTTTACGATCAACTTGGAGCCCCAGTTTTTTCTAGGCATGATTTGATATTTTTGATCTACGATTTTAGTGCGAGAAAAGATCCGGTAGATTCTCTCATTCAATATAGGGATTTTAAAAACATTTATAGGCCATCGCTTGAAAATCACTGCAATTTGATACCATGGGGTAATGTTTACCTCATGACTTCATCTGATGATCAAATTGAATTTTTGAACTCCAATATAAATCTTCTATTTGATCGTTTTGTACCCATCAAGACTCTAAGAAGTTCGCGTTCTTCGAAGCCTTGGTTTACAAGAAGGATCAAAGAGCTTATGAATCAGCGCGATCAAGCATATCGAAGCTGGGTACGTTTCCGCCTTGTAGATTTCCACACCATTTATAAATCTTTACGAAATAAGGTTACTCAAGAGATTAATGCTGCCAAGAAACAATGCTACTCCAACCTTCTTGGTCCTAACGCTGACGGTCGTAATATGTGGAATAATTTGAAAAAACTTGGAATCGGAAAAGAACGAAAGAATATTAAAACAGACACGAACATAAACGACATCAACATTAAATTTTTAAATGTCCCCAATGCATTACCTCTAAGAGATTATCAGCCCCAATTTCATTTATCCACGTCCTCCACGGATTCTAACTTTAGTTTTGCTTGTGTGAATTGCATGGACGTAGTCGAATGTTTTATTTCAGTACACTCGAACGCTGTAGGTGTTGACCAGCTAAACCCAATCTTTTTGAAGTGCCTTTTACCAATCCTTCTTCCTTACCTTACCCACGTTTTTAACACAATCCTCACCTCCGGAGTCTATCCTCAGCAGTGGAAACTGGCAAAAGTAATTCCTATTCCCAAAAATTCAGCTTGTGAAGAATTTCGACCTATTTCTATACTTCCCTTCCTCTCTAAAGTCTGCGAACGGATAATGCAAAAACAGCTAAACGATTTTATAACACGTAACAACCTATTAGTGCAAATACAATCAGGTTTTCGTTCACAGCATAGCTGTACGACAGCACTTTTAAGAGTTATAGAAGATATCAGAGATGAGCTCGATAATCAAAATGTTACTTTTTTAGTTTTATTAGACTTCTCCAAAGCATTTGACATGGTTAACCACCATTCTCTCTTGAATAAATTACGCCAAAGGTTTAATTTCTCTCCAGAGGCTGTTAAGTTGATATCGTCCTACCTTTGTAATCGAAAGCAAGCAGTATGTGTAAATAATATTCTTTCAGATTTTCTTCCTGTTCAACAAGGAGTTCCACAAGGATCGATTTTGGCCCCACTCCTTTTCTCTCTTTATATCAATGAAATTGCGCATATAATCTCCGAGGCTTCTATGCACTTTTATGCGGACGACATTCAAATCTACAAAAGTTGTCCGTTAGGTCTCATTGAAAATTGTGCCTTCATTTTAAATCAACAACTTGAAAAAATATCCAATTGGGCCTCTTGTAATGGGTTAGCTCTTAACGAAAGCAAATGCAAGTGCCTAATTATTTCGAAAAAGACTCTCGATCTATCATATTTTCCCTCAATAACACTGAACAATACCGTTTTAGAGTTTGTTAGCAATTCTAAAAATCTAGGAGTAATTTTCAATAGAAATCTTACATGGAATGATCACATCAATTCATTGGTTGGCAAAACGTATGGCATACTACGAGCTTTATGGACCGCACAAAAATTTACCCCTCTTAACACCAGAATGATGCTTGCGAAGACATTAGTTATACCTGTTCTGACTTATGGATGTGAAATTTTTTACAACTGTGACTATATCAGTAAACGTAAGCTTAGGGTGGCTTTTAACAGCACTATCCGATACATTTACGGGTTAAGAAGATATGATCATGTCTCACATCTGCAGAAAAACCTTCTTAAAATGTCTTTTGATAACTTTATTAAGTCTCGAACCTTAATATTTCTGTTTAAAATCATAAGAACACGCCAACCTAATTATCTTTTTGAAAAGCTCCGATTTCCAACATCAAGTAGGTCCACAGCATTCATTTTACCACGTTTCTCATGTCTAACTTCTGAAAGACAATTCTCTGTAGCCGCTGTTAACCTGTGGAACTCACTCCCCTCATACCTGCGAGATATTAGAGACACGAAAACTTTCAAAATCAATTTAGATTCTTTCTTCTCTAACGACAGCAACTAACTTCAATTTTTTAAGATTCTTTTCTTCTTTTTCTTTTTCCCTCTTTTCATACTTCTCTCTTTCTTTATCTTCACATTCAATCTTAATCTTTTCTTTCTTATCTATTAGGTATATTAACTTCCTTTTTTTTCATTTTTTGTGATACATTTTATAATTATTATTGAAGTATTGAAACATTTCATAATTACTATATTTGAGCTAAATGTTAAATAGTAAACTTACACTACCTTATAAGATTTATCTTACTGTGTTAGTTTTATAAGAAATAAATAAATAAATAAATAAATAAATACTTTTTTTTTTTTTTTTTTTTTTTTTCTTTTTTTTTTTAAAGTAGACAGTATTTTCCTTCCTTGTCCTTAAAGGCTCGAAGGACCAATGAAAATCTTACTGATGAGATTTATAGTGACTATCACTGTCTTGTTGACTGAGTAATAATAACATTTATTCATTCTCTTATTCTATTTATATCATACCGTAAGTCAGCTCGCAGCAATACAGTTCAAGCTCATTTTGTCTACAGTGCATATTTGCTTTATTTAAACTTGAACTTGACTGCATTGCTTGCCTCATTTGCTTACGACATATAAACTGACTTATATTATGACATTAATTTCTTATGACCTATTGACTTAAATAATACTTATTGCTATTTGTTGATTGTTGTTGATTTGTTACTTTCTTGAATAATCATGTACTGACATATTTGTTGATTTCGTCAACATAATGGAAGAAGTGGCTGATGTTTCTTGGCTGCACGTGGAGACAATGTTTGCTTGTGTCGACCAGATTGTGTTTAACTGGGTAAGTAGGTTTGGCGTACCTATGGAACTCCATTCCGACCAAGGGAGGAACTTCGAGTCGAACATCTTCCAAGGAGTGTGCGGACTACTTGGCATCAAGAAGACCAGAACCACACCGCTTCATCCACAATCTGATGGGATGGTTGAAAGATTCAACAGGACCTTGAAAGAACACCTCACCAAGGTCGTAGGCGACTACCAAAGAGACTGGGATAGGCACGTACCGCAATTCCTGATGGCCTATAGAAGTGCAGTATATAGCTCGACAGGACAAACACCATCTGACATCCTGTTCGGGAAAACCATGCGGCTGCCCAGCAAACTTAAATTTGGATGCCATACAGAGGAGCCACAGGACACGAGCGAGTATGTGGATGACCTCAAGGAGAGACTCGCTGACATCCATAAAAGAACAAGGGAACGGATGAAAACCTACAGCGACCGGATGAAGACACGGTACGACACAAAAGCGACAACGGCAGGATTCCAAGCAGGATATCGTGTGTGACTTTATAATCCTCATCGTCAAAAGGGATTGTCACCGAAACTTCAGCAGAACTAGGAAGGTCCTTATACTGTTGTCACGAGGATTAACGACGTGGTTTACCGCATCCAAAGAGGATTAAGAGGCAAGTTAAAAGTAGTTCATTGTGACCGGCTGCATCGATATAGTGGCGAGGCTGCAGATGGAATTATTCGGGACAAACAATCTTGAGGAGGGGGCAGTGTAATGAACACCCAAAATTTATACCAATTTCCTAATCGAAGACGTTTAACCGAAAACACAACTGGCAGCACTATTATGGAATGGTGTAAATGACAGACATTGCTTGTAAGCCAGTGTGTGTGAGTGTAGAGATGCTTGACAGCAAATGTGGAAACCATGGAGAAGAAACTGGAACGCTCTAGATGAGTGTTGTTCTATATAAATAGGCCGCTGACGCAACGAGCAGTCAGTTTTTGATTATAGAGTGATAAAGTTAAGAGTGAATTGTTGTTAACAAGTGATAGTCCAAAAGTCGAGTTGAGATCGAATAAAGTATAGATACTGAATAAAAGTGGTAGAAATAAAGTAAAAAGTGAAGTTTTATTTTGCGAACTAAGCGCACGTTACAGTATCAACGAATCATTGTGGCCAATTTTCAAGATTCATCATCAAAAATCTCGTTACATCTACGATTTGTTTTACCGACGAAAAGCTATCAGTAGAGATTTCTACGACTATTGTTTGAAAGAAAAAATTGCTGATCCAAACTTAAATGCCAAATGGAAAAAATCTGGTTATGAAAATCTTTGCTGCCTGCGTTGTATCCAGACAAGAGATACAAATTTTGGTACAAATTGCATTTGCAGAGTGTCGAAGTCAAAGCTGGAAGAAGGACGTGTGGTCGAGTGTGTGCATTGTGGGTGTCGTGGATGCTCTGGATAGTGTGATTCTTTTGTTTTTTTTAAACAACTTTTTGACTCTTTCGCCCAAGAACCTTTAATAAACGAATTAGCTTAGTAAGAAATTATGATAAAGTCTCAAGATTATTTGAGTAGTTTGGTGTATTAGAAGTAAAGTATTGAACAGATTGATAGAAGCCTGATAGAAGACCTCGTTTTAGGTGCCGCAATCAAGTGAAAGAAGACCTCAACCGACTTAGAGTGTAAAACTGGAGAAAGCTCGCCCGATGTTTCATTTCATTTGAAAGTTTTGTTAAAAATATTGATTTTGGTTGTCGTTAGGGATTGTTAGCAAAAGATGTTGGTTGAGGCTCATATTCACCACGAGCTGTAACGCCCACCTAAGTAAGTAAGTAGGTATTATAGATTCCACACACAATGCTATTGCCTTGCAGAGGCTTCAAACTATTTTCCTGTGTAGTTATAGTATCGTTCGAAAAATGAGTTCTAATTTATTAGGCTTATCTAAAGAATTCTCAAAATAGTCCATTACAGTTTGCCTTCATACTCCAAAAGAGATCCGATGTCTTGAACCATCAAAAAATTTCCTAGCAACTTTAGATTGTTCTGATATTACAGGAAGAATTTATTGATATCTGCATAAAGTTCAATGTAGTAGTGTATTGGTTGTCTTTGGTTATTGCCCTCAACAATAGTACTTGGTAGTTCAAGATCTATTCTGGCCAAAGAAGATTTGAAATTTGAAAAATTTATGAAAAAAACAATTTGACAGAATATCGCACGGTGCCAAATCGCGCTAGTTTGAACAGGAAACGGATCGCAACCGCATCACACGATACGTTCCACTTATCGCAATCGCATCGCACGCACTCACCGCATTGGTTTGCGCAAAACTTTAGCCTTGCGCAATCCAATGCGGTGAGATCGTACGATGCGATTGCGATAAGTCAAATCCCTATGCATTAAGTCAAACGTTTATGGACGTTTGACTTAATGCATAGGGATTTGACTTATCGCAATCGCATCGTACGATCTCACCGCGTTGGTTTGGCCAAGGCTTTATACTTTATGGCAATGCTTTTGCCTGTTGCTTATATTTTCTATATCTATTTTTTCTCATTCTGGATTTTTCTAACTGTGTAATAAAACGTTTGAAATCGTACGCAGCTGCCTTCTTTTATTTCAATTATTTTCTCATCAACAATTTTGTTAATAATTAAATTGGTACCTAAATAAATAAATTCTAATCTTCTCATCAGATTGCATCAGCCGAAACATGTCGTCAAGCAGCATTCCTTTTATTGAGAAACTAACAGGCCGAGACAATTACAACTCCTGGAAGTTTGCCATGAAGGCATATTTAGAACACGAGGAACTATGGGGCTGTTTTGATGGCACCGAAACTGATACGAAGAAGATCACAAAAGCCAAAGCAAAAATAATACTCGCTGTTGATCCCATGAATTACTTGCACATTCAAAATGCTGCAACCGCAAAAGCAGCATGGGATAATTTGGAAAAGGCTTTCGAGAATTCCGGATTGACTCGGAAAGTGCATCTGCTTAAAACACTTATAACAACGCGTCTTGGTGATTGCAGGCAGTCGAAGAATATGTGATTAAAATTATGACGACTGCACACAAACTTAATTCATTGAAGTTCGTGGTGGGCGAAGAATGGATTGGTACATTGCTGCTAGCTGGTCTACCAGAAAACTACAAACCCATGATTATGGGCTTAGAGAGCTCCGGAATTACCATAACGGGTGACTTTATCAAAACAAAACTACTTCAAGAGATTTCTGTCAATAATAATGATACTAAGGAGTTTGTTGCAGAAAAATGGAACAGAAATATGAGTCGTCCTCAAAGCTCAAAAATGGAAAACACTCGATGATAAGAGATCATTGCAACAAAATGAATCACCAAAGAGGACTTTTCTTGCTTGCTGTGCTGTTGATGCCTCTGACTCCCAGGCATGGTATTTGGATTCATGCGCATCTACTCATATGACTTCTCGTGCTGATTGGCTACATGAGGATACGCGTCCATGTTCCACTGAGATCTCCGCAGCAAACAACGGAAAAATGAAAGCAGTTGCGATCGGAGCAACTACAATTCCTGTGAAAATAAATAATAAAGCTGACAGTATTACGGCAAACGATGTGATTTATATTCCAAAAAAGGGTACTCTAGTTTTACCAAACGAAAATGGCATTAAATTTCGGTTGACGTATGCACACATTTGGCCTCTATTTATTTTCTTTCTCTCGCTTAAGGGCCGAGTAGGGGAATTCCCGCGATCTATTCACTTGTCTAAATTTGCTCTTCCAGTATACTGTCTTGTTTGGATACTATAGCGAGTAGACGTATTGTAAGCATAGCAAAGCAAGTAAACATTATCAGCCGTATTTATAATCGCATTTTAAACTCCGCGGAACTTTAAAACACGCTTAATGGTTGATTAAAACAAAAATCGTATTTATAATCATTTTTCGGCAGTGAATTAGGGCTGATTAGCTTTAACGCAGAAATGTGTGTTTTAAGCGTGTTTTAGCGTATAAATGTCATTTGATTTTGAGTATTGAGTTGTCATTCAGTGGTTTATTTACATCTTTGAGAATTTTAAAAACAACTAAAATGGAAATGTACTCAAATTACATTAACTTTATAAATAATTTGGATGTAGTAAATGTGTTTTCAATTGAAAGAAATATGCATTGTTTTCCTTTTTTGTAAATTCGTTTCTTACAAGTTTTCCAGTTCGGAAACGTTTTTGATTTTCGCTTTTTGGACAAAACAACAAAATTAAAGCCAAAGAATAATAGAATATATACATATATATAGAACAATGTATATTGCGTGACCAACATTTCATCGTCCATAGGTTAGAAAATATAAACAAAAACAAATTTCTGTTGTCAGTTCAACCATTGAGAAACCAAAATAAGAGAGTTTCTTTATGATTTTGACATAAGGGATGATTAACTAGTATGGGCGAAAAAAATGATTATAAATAAGGATTTTTTATCACTTCTTTATCACTGAATAACTAATATGCGTTTTAAGCGTGTTTTAGCGAAATCTAATAAATACGGCTGTATTTGCGTAAAATATAATATTAAAAATATAATATAAAATACATTAATTGAAAAATGTTTACGTAAGCATTGGGGGACGGGGTAAAAAATTGTAATAAATCTGCTTACGTGATACGAACGACCCCATATGAGTCGCAAAAATATGAATCTTCTCTGTGATGATAGAGCGACAGGATGTAATTTCAAGACCAGCTTTGAGACAAGCAAAAATTGCATTAAAGGAAAACAACACCGAGAGCCTTTCAAACATAGAGGTACGCGAGCAGATGACATACTGGACCTGGTACACACCTATTTATGTGGACCAATGGAGACAACTTCCATCAGAGATGCCAAGTACTTTCTTACTTTGAAAGATGATTGTTCGAAGAAGGTCTTTGTTTATTTTTTCAAAGAGAAGAGCGGAGTATTCGATATACTAAAAGACTTCAAGGCGCTTGTTGAGAATCAAAGTGATCGGAAAATTAAAATCGTCCGATCAGATAATGGCGGCGAGTACGTAAGCTCAAAAATGAAAAAATTTTTGCGGAATTCAGGAATTAAACATCAACTTACTGTTGCTTACACACCGCAACAAAATGGTGTCACAGAGCGGATGAACCGCACGATTATTGAGAAAGGTCGAAGTATGCTTTTCGACGCTGGATTGCCAAAAGAGTACTGGGCCGAAGCAGTGGCAACAGCCGTTTATCTGATAAATCGGACGCCGACAAATAATGTCCGAAATGTCACTCCCGAAGAAATTTGGACAGGTACAAAACCAGACGTTAGTAATCTCCGAGTTTTTGGTTGTAAAGCAATGTCTCATGTTCCGAAAGAGAAGAGATTGAAATGTGATCCAAAGTCTTGGGAACTAATCATTACTGTTTACTGTGATGATACGAAAAGATACCGCCTTGTAGATCTTAAAACAAAGAAGTTGGAAATAAGCCGAGACGTCATTTTCTTTGAAAACAAAGAATCCGATCAGCCAATATTTTCACAAAATCGGAAGGCAGCAACGGTAGATTTGCTTCTAAGCTCAAACTTTTCGGAGGAATCTGAAAATTTGATAGAGCGTGGTTTGAGAGCATTGATGAACTGGTTGATGTGAATCAAAGTTCTGCAGAAGAGAACTCCGAAATTATAGTTCCAGATGACATCATAGAACCAACTGAAATAGCAGAAGTTCAAAAGCAAGAAAGGGATGACACAACATTAAACGAAAATATAGTAAATCCACAGCGACATTCCGATAGAACAAGCCAAGGACATTTCCGGATTATGTCACTTATTTTACTGTGACAAATGCTCCTATTGATCCTATCTCCGTTGAAGACGCTTGAAATGGACCGAATGCATCATTTTGGAAAAAAGCTATGCAAGAAGAATTTGATGCTCTAATGGAAAACGAAACGTGGACATTGGTTGACCCTCCGCCAAACAGGAAAATATTGAATGCTAAATGGGTATTTTAAACCAAACCGAGTAACAACACCGATGAAAAGAAGTTCAAGGCTAGGCTGGTAGCTAAAGGATGCGGGCAAATCGAAGGCATAGATTTCCAGGAGACGTATGCCCCAGTGGTAAGAACTGATACTATTAGATTGTTGTTTGCTCTTTCTGTTAGATATGATCTTCACCTTCATCACATGGATGTAAAGAATGCGTTTTTGCATGGGGACTTATATGAGGATCTTTACATCAAACAACCCCAGGGATTTATTGAACAAGGACAGATATCCAAAGTTTGCAAGCTCAAAAAGGCTATGTATGGTTTGAAGCAGGGTAGCAGATTTGGAATAAGAAAATGGACTCCGTTATAAAATCTATTGGATATATACAAACACGGACGGATCAGTGTGTTTATATTAAGAAGTCTAAAACAAACATTCAGATAGTCGCTGTCTGCGTTGACGACTTGTTCACTTTGTCCAATGACCACAATAACATGAAGGATACAAAAAATAAGCTAATACAAATAATAACAATAAAATGAAAGACTTAGGCGAAATTTCCAGATGCTTGGGCATGAGAATAACAAGGGATCGACATCAGGGAAAACTTTGGGTTGATCAAACGGACTACTTGAATGAAGTCATCACCAAGTTCAAAATGAAGGATTGCAACCCTGTGTCAACTCCATTAGATCCGAACCAAAAATTGACATGTCACCGAAAAATGATGCGGACCGCATCACCATGCAAAATATTCCCTATAGAGAAGCTGTTGGAAGTCTTCTATGTGCGGCACAAGGAACAAGACCTGACATAGCTCACGCAGTTGGTGTTGTCAGCAAATATTTGGAAAATCCCGGTGAGGCGCATTGGAAGGCTATTACAATGATCATGCGTTATTTGAAGGGGACTGTCAACGATAAAATCGAGTACTGCAAAATTGGAAGCTCTGATCTAGTGGCATATAGTGATGCGGATTGGGCAAACGAAATTTATGAACGTCGTTCGGTAAGCGGATATATTCTCAAGATGCAAAATGGTCCCATTTCCTTGGCAAGTAAGAGGCAAAGGACGGTGGCTTTATCGACCACAGAGGCCGAGTATATGGCCCTCTCATCGACTTGCCAGGAAGTACTTTGGGTAAGGAGCTTGGCTGCTGAAATTAACTCATCAATAATACCCAAACCGACGGTTATATGGTGTGACAACAAAGAAGCAGTGGATCTTGCTTCGACATCTGGATTTCGTCCTCGTACGAAGCATATTGACATCCGTCATCATTTTCTGCGATGACACATCGAAGAGAAAAACATAGTTGTGCAGTACATTTCAACTGATCAAATGGTTGCAGATTCCTTTACAAAGGCTTTGTGTAGCAAAAAATTCAGTTTCTGCAAAAATCATTTTGGATTGCTACAACATGTCGAGGCGTAATTATGTGTTCAAGAAAGGGTGTTGAGATGTGAACACATATTTATTGTGAATACTGCTTTATGTTTTTTGCTTTCTGTTTCTTTATACTTTATGGCAATGCTTTTGCCTGTTGCTTATATTTTCTATATCTATTTTTTCTCATTCTGGATTTTTCTATCTGTGTAATAAAACTATTGAAATTTGAGAAGTTAAATACAAATTAAATACTAGATTCTCAATACTTATATATATGACCACTAAATGGCAACACTGAAGAACTAAACTTCTGTCATACGGCCATATTATTCACCCAATAAACCCAGGTTTAAATTTGCATCCGGATGTAAAATCGCATAAACCCAGTTGTCAAACGCAAATCCATATTATTCACTCCAAATAAACCCGATGGATTTAAACCGCATTGCGTTGTCGGGTTTAAATTTTTACATCCGGATGTATTTTGGGTTCGTTCGCATACTATAGGGAAATTACAAATATTGCAGCCAATCCAAGTAAACTTACCTAGATTTTGACATAAAAAGTGTGCTTTATATATGTTACGCGAACGAACCCAATCCATCTGTCAAAAGTAAAAGGTGAAGTAAAAGAAATTATTTGTTGTATTTTTGTTACTTGCGGACAATCACTTTATTTACTTACAGCCAACAAATAAATATATTACGAGTCTTACAAGTCAATTGTTGCTAAAAAAGACTGCGTTATATTCCTTCTATTTACCATTTGCATTGGCAAAGCATTTTGGTAGGTAAGTACATTTGATAGATTCTTTGAAACTCAAATCGGAATTAATTTTGTCTTTCGATTAGACGACCCAAGATACCCAAGTGGCAAGGGCTCCAGGATCAGAGGTGGCCACAATGATTTAAAAAACACAGCAGTCACGCGTGGACAGTAACTGGAAGAAGCCAACCCAACCAATAGCAGCCAACAACAGTATAGTTTTCTTAACTTTTCAACGTCAACGTGCTCTCAGAAAATATCTAGAAATTCTAAGATTCTTTTCGATAGACTCGAAGAAAGTGATCCTGAATTCACAGCGTTGATCAAACAGGAGAAAGTACGTCAACGATGTGGCCTTAAAATGATTGCAAGCGAGAATTTTACCTCGGTAGCTGTATTGCAAACTTTAAGTACCTGTGCACACAATAAGTACTCGGGAGGTTTCCTGGTAAATGGTATTATGGTGGCAATTCATTGATTGAGGAGATTGAGGTTCTCGCTCAAAAACGTGCACTAGCAACCTTTGATTTAAATCCTGAAGAATGGGGTGTGAACGTGCAGCCCTACTCACAACACGAGGTCTTTTAGAAGGAGACATGGATAATGTTGTCGATTTCATTGATCGTGCTCTGCAAATTGCAAAGGATGCTACCACTGCCGCTGGTCCTAAGATTGTCGATTACTACAAAATTTCACACGAAAACCCCGAATTAGCTGGAAGAGTAAAGTCTTTATCAAAAGAAATCGAAACATTTAGTGCAACATTCCCAATACCTGGTATAGGAGATCTGTAAACACAAAAAAAACTAAAAGACGTAGTAATACGTGTCGAAATATTTATTATTGATTTTTTTTTGCATAAACACAAAAATGGATCACTGAATAATTTAGTCAATAAAAATTGTTATTTTTTTTCGCGTAGTTTGTTCATCCGCAATGCAGAAACATTTTGCTGGAAATATTTTTTTTTTTAGGTATCTAGAAGACGAATTGAAACGAAACATTTTCAAGAGTCTACCGACATCACGGTTATGCAAGAAAACAGACATAAAACATAGAAAACAGAGTATCGCCTATGCCAAGGTGGTCATGCATATCAGCATTCAAAGCAGCTATAATAATCAATCACACACAGAAGCTCCACGATTCATCACACTGGGAACTGGGATGCTCAGCTTGACTATGTTTTGTTAACTTGGAACTACATTCAAGCAACTCCCGTCTGGGGCAATAACTCGCATAACGCAATACGACGCCGATGGCAGCGCTTCAGAGTACTGGAAATTTGGTCAACCGTCTCCATTTCGGACAATTTCTTGGCCCTTGTTGCCTTTTCAGCAACACCTGGAGCAGCAATTGGTGGAATATCCATTTCTTGAACCTGCAACACCATGGAAAAGATAGTGTATAAATTAAATCGACAATGCAAAATATAAATTAAAAGTATTACTTACAATTTCTTCAAAAATAAATCTACTCACGAGAAAGTGTTGTTTCAATTTGACGTTTCTCACTTTGACAACTGGGTTTATTTTAAACCTTGGATCAAAATTTAAACCTGGGATCAAAATTTGACAACTGGGTTTATTTCTATCGGGTTTAAATTTAAAGAGTGAATAATATGGCCGATACTATTCTATTACTTTGACCTATAATGTATTGTAATGAGCACCCAACATTTATACCAATTTCCTAATCGAAAACGTTTAACCGAAAACACAACTGGCAACACTATAATGGAATGGTATAAATGACAGGCATTGCTTGTAAGCCAGTGTGTGTGAGTGTAGAGATGCTTGACAGCAAATGTGGAAACCATGGAGAAGAAACTGGAACGCTCTAGATGAGTGTTGTTCTATATAAATAGGCCGCTGACGCAACGATGTGGTACCCGTGGTGTGATGGATAACATGTCCGCCTGTTAATCTAGAGGTTCGAGTTCGAATCCCAACAGAGGCAAAAATGGTTTTTCTACGGGTATCGCCTTTCGCGAGGAATTGGCAAGTCCTCCGTTAGTATTCATTGCCATGAAAAGCGCTTTCTCAATTAGCCGTTCGGAACCGGCAGAAAATTGTAGGTCCCCTCCATTCCCTCACAAGGTATGGTTGTGAGAAATGCGCTAGGCCCAGGGGCTCCTCGCTCTGTGGCGCCACCCTATTTATTTTATTTATTTTGACGCAACGAGCAGTCAGTTTTTGATTATAGAGTGATAAAGTTAAGAGTGAATTGTTTTGAACAAGTGATAGTCCAAAAGTCGAGTTGAGATCGAATAAAGTATAGATACTGAATAAAAGTGGTAGAAATAAATTGAAAAAGGGAAGTTTTATTTTGAGAACTAAGCGCACGTTACAGTATGTTTAAATGGATAATAAAAACACTCTGAATTTATACGCCTAAAGATAAACTTGTCTCTCTCTACTTCTATTTTTTCTCCTTGAATACCTAACAAAAACGTTTGAAATCGTACGCAGCTGCCTTCTTTTATTTCAATTATTTTCTCATCATTAAGTCCCTGTCCACACGTGTTATTCCAATAACGTTATATCGGTCGTTTCTGGGCAAAAGGGGTGAAGAAGAAAGAGGTTGGATGCGCAAAAAGAAATCAGATTTATCTGCCTAAGCAGTACACTTGGCGTGTCCAGACGGGTTATACTCATAACGTTATGCTTTTTTTAATACACTTTCCAACACAAAATGGAGAACTTGTGCGAGGAATTATAACAACGTGTAGACACCTAGCGTTAACAGCATAACGTTATTGAAATAACCCGTCTGGACAGGCACTAAGGTACTTAAAATCACATTTCTTTAATTATTCGTCGTTCGTTAGTCGTGCTCATGTGAATAGTCCTTTAAGACTAATGGGTGCGTTCTTTGCAATTCAGATTTTAATACTACGTTTCACTAAGGCCATAATGAGGTAATTTTGAAATTTTTCGAAAAAGTGTTTTCATTAGAGGTTCTTAGTTATGTTTGACATGTGACAGCACTTTGCCAGGAAATTGTTTTTTTACTGTTCAAATTCCAAATTTCAGATTTGTTTTTATTAATTTCTCTTCATTTTTGTTTTTTCTCTGTTGCGTTTCAAAATTCATTGCTAGTCTTGTCTAAAATTGGCTTTACGTTCTAGTCAATGCAATGAAATGACCCAGTTAAGAGTAAGCCTTAAATTGATTTGGAATATTCTCAGGACCCTGGAATTCCTCGAATTCCAAGGAATGTTTGTGAGCACTCACGCTGCCCGAATGGATATTTTCTTTACTTTTATACAACAAAAAGCGGCCTTACGGCCTTAGGCCAAACCATATTAAACTAATGATAAGTATTATGATTGTGAACTATTGAATAAAACAAATAAAGTTTCTATAACTAACTAACTACAACAAAAAGTGTTCGTAGATTGCTTGCCAATGTTCAGACACCGGAAGCTGCCAAGTTATTTCAGTCGTTGGAAAATCTGAATAGAGAATATTGCTTTACATTTTACCTTTTAGTGTTGCTTTTTATTTGTGTATAATAAAAAAAATTAGTGCATAGAGACTTGCGTTTTGAAGGCATCATGTCCCGCAGCGCCTTGGAGTCCAATTCTTAGTGAACAGAGTTCGAAACTTGCCATACGCGAATGGTGTTGTCTGAGTAACCAGCAAATAAGGTTTGTCCGTCTGTGGACCAGGACTGCGACAAGCACTGTAGTGGGTCAGCCAGCGCTGTTGGAAAAACAACTTCTGGATGTAGTTCTTCAACAGTCTTCTTGCATGCCAAATACCCTACCTTGATAGATGGGCCATAGGCAGCGCAGTCAATAACGTTTGAGTGAGATTCACAAGGTGTACAAGTTCTTGCCTTCACAAAGATTTCACAACCAAGCCTTGGCGTGTTTACCACCGGATGTGCAGAGAGAACCATCGGGTGAAACTGTCACGGTGTTCAAGTAGACACTGTGGTAGTGGTAATTGTTCTTCAACTTGCAGTTGTTAAGTTCCGGACCTTAACGGTACGATGCCAACCGCACGACACGATGATTGAGTTGGTTGGGTGAAAAATGCACACAAGACACTTAGTAGGTGTGTTCTTGGATGGTGTATTTGTACTCAATCAAAGTATTCCACAGCTTGATAGTCTTGTCTCGTGAGCCAGAGACGATTTGACGATTTTTAGCGGAGAAACCAAGCGATAGCATATCCTTGGTATGGTCTTCAAAACGACGGATGGTCTTGTAAGCTGCCAAATTCTAAATACGTTACTAATGAAGTGAGAGTGTCCATACAAATGCTTATTGGGATAACCGTAGTTGTTTTCTTCATTGCGGGTCAGTTTCCAGACAGCCGAGGTCTTATCGCGAGAATCATAAATGACAATATCAGAATCCATTGGGTTGGTCGATTTGGGTGATCCAACTATTGTCAATGACTTTTTGTTCAGCTGCTTTGATTGTCCTTTTTGTCCTTCAAGCATTCCAATAGAGTATAGATCATTCCGCAACCCACATATTGTTTGGATTCTTTAAGTAGTATTGATGAGATTTTTTGCTTCGGAGTGGTCAAGTTCTAAGGAAAAGTGATTTGAAAAAAAGAGTTTATTTTATTAAACACTACAATGATTAAAGGGTGGTATTCACCAGGAAATCTTAAACTAAGTGCCTCATAAACCTATTCACCGACCACTATTAGTGCAGATTTATGAGCGCTCATAACACTTAAGAGTGGTCGCTACCACTCTTAAGTTATGAGCGGCTGTTGTTTTAAATATCTTCGAAAATTCGAAATTTACTGACGTAAATTCGTCATTTGTGGTTGTTATTCAAAAATCAAAGTAATAGGAGAAGGAGCGTTGAAAAAAATAAGAAATTCAAATTATGGTTTGCAATACATAGACAGTCGTATTTATAAAATTTGCTTAGAACACCCTTAGAAAACTGTCCAACTAGACGGTGTCTAAAGAGTTGGACAACCCTTAGCCAATTTCGTATTTATAAATGCATTCCAACAGTTGTCTAAACATCCTCTCAAACTGTCAACTCCGAATGAAAAACTAAATGGTGGCGTTCATGATGTATCCGTGCAGTACCATTTTTTGTGTTTTGATATACGAGTGCAACAACAAAATGGCTCTGAAAGAGTGTGGCGTAGCACTTGAACCAGACCAAAAAAGCAGCTGATTTGACTTTGAGTTACAGCTTTTCCAAGTCTCATAAAACGATGAAATTTGTACAATTTATAAATTAAATTGTTGAAAGTAGTATTTTTGCACCTCAAACTACTTATTTTTTTCGATCTTAGAGCTCTCAACAGTGTTTTATAACATGTTCGACAAAATTGTTTTTTGCTGTAGCAAATGCCACTTTAGCCATAGTTTAGACAACCAATTTCGGTGTCTAAAGTTAGACGTTCCTTAGACAACGATGAAAGTGTTTATAAATACGATTTGGAGTTGGACACTGTTCTAAGAGCTGTCCAAAGTTAGACATAATTTGGAATGGGATTATAAATACGACTGAGAGTGAATTAATTTTACGTTCTACCTTTTCTTAAATTTCCGAAAAATTTTTCTGTTTTTGGTTTGCTTAACAGCTGATTTTGACAATTGACACTGAAATTGTCGAAGTAGTTCGAAAAATATCAATGTTTGTGAATAATATTTGTATATATAATGTCGATTTCCAGTGGTACACAAAAGCACTTTTAAAAGTGCTTTTTCGCTCGAAATATGTTACATTGAGGCACTAGATCACTTTTTTTTTGCCCCGAAAAAGCACTTTTACGAATCTCGATTCAGAGGCAAGATTTACACGCACATTCACGTACACCAACACAAAACATTTGACGTTTACCAGTTTGCAGTTTGATTATTTTGCATTTTTGGTTAAAAGACTGTGAAAGAGAGATAATAAAAATAAACAATAAACTATTTTGTGAAAATGGATCGCTCAATTTTAGCTGAAATTATCAAAATATATATGAGTCGTCATCTAGTTCTGATTCTAACGAAGAAGTGTTTGAAATTCTGAAGTTCCTTACACAAAACGAAAGTCATTCTGTGCATAATTTTGTTCAAAGTGTTGTGTACAATTGTTCGGATGAGGAGGTTTCTTCCTAGTGCATTTATTAATAAAGTTTCGAAAACATTCTTTCTATATAAATTGCAGAACAAAACAAACGGGAAGAGTTGGTTGTCAAAAATAGCACACATACAATGATAAAAAAAAGAATTTTGTCTTTTCTGTTCCAGTGAGCACGAAAAAAAAGCACTTTTTTAGAGTGCTTTTGTTTTTGCAAAGGAAATCGACATAAGAGTGGTCGCTACCACTCTTAAGTTATGAGCGGTTGTTGTTTTAAATAACTTCGAAAATTCGAAATTTACTGACGGCGTCATTTGTGGTTGTTATTCAAAAATCAAAATGGAAGGAGAAGGAGCGTTGAAAAAAATAAGAAATTGGAATTATTGTTTGCAATACAGAGAATGAATTAATTTTACGTTCTACCTTTTCTTAAATTTCCGAAAATTTTTTCTGTTTTTGGTTTGCTTAACAGCTGATTTTGACAATTGACACTGAAATTGTCGAAGTAGTTCGAAAAGTGTGCGTTCACAGGCTCAACACCCTTATTTTTCGAATATTCGAATTAGCTTAGACTAGACCCTATTATTGCTTGGTGAATAGCACTTCCAAATTTAAAACTAAGAGCCTCTTAGTTTTAAGAGCGCTCTTAAGATTGTTTGGTGAATACCACCCTTAAGTTTTAAATTTGGATGTGCTATTCACCAAGCAATAATAGGGTCTAGTCTAAGCTAATTCGAATCTTCGAAAAATAAGGGTGTTGAGCCTGTGAACGCACACTTTTCGAACTACTTCGAAAATTTCAGTGTCAATTGTCAAAATCTGCTGTTAGGCTGTGTGTGAATTGGGTTAAAAATTCTCACCTTGGTTAAATTTTGACATTTGTTTTGCGGTGGATTTAGATGTTAAATTTTTGCTGTGTGAATTGGGTTAAAAGGGTTTTTTTGAAACACTATTTTCTCTTAAATTCCTTTATAGTTAAAGAAATTTCCCTGCAAAATTCCTTTTCATCATTGAATTTAATTTATTTTTTATTTAAAATAAAGCAACTTTAAGAAGGTAAATTTTATATTACGTTCCAAAAAATGTTAAGATCTCCATTTTGCCTATTTTCTCTTGTTCTTGTACTACTATTTTCATATGTTGAAACAATAGTCCCGCATTTTGTCAAAATATTTCCCATCACGATTTTGATAATGGGTGTATGAACACTTGTTTTTGCAGCACTGACAACAACAGCAAAAAAAATCATCGATTTGAGATCTGTTTACAAAATGAAAAACAATTTGAAGAAATGTTTTACAGTAATTTTATTCATTTAAATGTCTTATCAATTAATTCTATTGAACCGCAATGAAAAATTCTTGAAGTATGTTTGAAAATATAATTTTGCATAGATACATTCATGTTTGCATTTGTTGCTCAATTCGTATTTGAATGAGTTTTAGTTTTACTTCGGGAAACCCTAAAAAACAATAATTTTATTTTTATAATTATGTACATATGTTTTTCGATTAAAGAAGGTCAAACTTACATTTATTGTAAGGTTTTCACGTAATTATTTCTTGTTGTCCAATTTTTCGTGTGCCGTCCATACTGCTAAAAACTACTTTCTGCTTTGTTTACTGTTTGTTCGACAAAAAAAAGTTATGAATGCAACAAGAACTAGACACACCTCTCTTTCTTGACAAACGTCAAATTTTATCCCATTTTAGCCTGCTCCGCGAGCAGGCTAAATGGGTTAAAATTTTATCCCATCTTTTTCACCACGCTAGTGTCATATTTTAACCCATTTAACCCAATTTTAACCCAATTCACACAAAGCCTTAAGCAAACCAAAAACAGAAAAATTTTTCGGAAATTTAAGAAAAGGTAGAACGTAAAATTAATTCATTCTCTGTATTGCAAACCATAATTCGAATTTCTTTTTGTTTTCAACGCTCCTTCTTCTTCCATTTTGATTTTTGAATAACAACCACAAATGACGCTGTGAGTAAATTTTTTTTCGAAGTTATTTAAGACAACAACCGCTCATAACTTAAGAGTGGTAGCGACCACTCTTAAGTGTTATGAGCGCTCATAAATCTGCACTAATAGTGGTCGGTGAATAGGTTTATGAGGCACTTAGTTTAAGATTTCTTGGTGAATACCACCCTAAGACAACCCAATTCCTGTTATAATCCATGTTCACCGCACCATCATTGGGATATTAATGCCTCATTGTATTTCAAGAAATTGCTTATATCGTCATCTTTGCCGCACTAGAAGAAGCTTTGAGATGTTTTTGCGATCCATTTTAAAAAGCAGAGCTCTTACCTTGTCAATATTTAAGCTAACGTAGTTTTATTACTTTCTTGACAAGTTTCGTCACTCTTGACTCTTCAAAACTATTCTTTAAATTGTTTGCTTTCCCAAAATAGAAGAATGCAATATTTTTTCCTCGTTTTCAATTTTTTTTTGGCTTTCTTTGGACTAAAAGCTGTCACTTTCTTGTGGGAAGTTCACAATAGGTTGTGTTTTAGTACTGTTTGGTTAATTTTCTCCAAATTTCCCACGTTGTTTTGTTAGCGCATAATTACCGCACAATCACCTCAAGTTGAGGTAGTTATGATGAAAGATTTTGTATGGAAGTCAATTATGAGCTCATTTTGATTTTTCATAACCATCTCATTTGCCATATTGAAAACGTAGTATAAGATTAACTGGAAAATTTATTCAGTTTGCGTTTTACGGTTATCTAACAAGATATGTCAGGTGCGACGGTTTTGATATGCATATGTAAAAAAAAATTCATTAACTTGTTGACTTTACTGCGATAAACATTTCCAAAGCGTAAAAAACAATCAGTAATGGAGTTAGAATTAATTAATTGTATTTATTCAATAAAAATCACCCACAAAAAAATGACCATCACTAGTATATTTTTTTGTTGTCACTTATCGCATTAGACAGCTTACAAAACTGAATCTAGATTTTTAGCCTTCTTTTCCTGACTGAAAAACTGAATTTGAAATAAACTAACAGCTGATGAACTATCAACTGAAAAACTTAACGTCTGGAAAATCTGTGGCCAAAAAAAGTTAGTTAATCTGAAAATCTGACTTGCGATGAACGCCTCCAATGATTGTGTAAGATATGGCGCCAATACCTCAGTTATTACAGCAGCGTTTTATTGAAAATTTTCTATATTCACTTATATTCACTTAACAATAAAACGATTTTTGGTTATATTCACTTAGCAAGTTCACTTTCAATTTTACTTTCAATGTTGGTACCCTTGGCACTTGTTCTAAGGATAAAAAACATTAAAAATATGCATTCAGAAGAATACAAATGCATACCTTTTATTTTCCATTTCTATTTTTCTCAATTTAATTCTCGATTCTCAATTTATTTGCCGCGTTTCAACTTTTTACTTTCGAGGTAAACAAACAAATGTCACTTTGATTTTTTTTCGCAATGGCTGTGTCACAGAGAAGATAAAACAGAGTGCCAACTCGTACCCCCCTTGCCTGAAACACCATCAAAAAATTTTTCAACACGAATTCAACATGGCATCCTATTTCCTGATTAAAAATGGAGTAGTGGTAGGATTCTAAACTTCAATAAATAAAAAAAAACCAGACGACACTTATCTTTGACAGCGGCAAAATATTGCAATTCGTTCCTTGCAAAATTTTTTATGTGTTATTTCTTGTAACTTGTAAGTATATCTAACTAAATTATCTCGAAAACAATGCTATAATACAACCCTTCTTATCCTTTCGTTTTCGTATAAGCATCCTCATTTATGATGGCTTTATAGTCAGCAAAGAATAGTCGATCCACTGTGGTGTTCTATACTTTATCTTCCAGCACCAGCAGGTAGTCAAGGAGCAGACGACTGAAGACGCTTTCTTGGTGTACACCTACTATGACTTGGAATGTTGCAATGACTCCAACTGAAAATCTAAACTTTGTCGCCGCCTCTTATAAAATCCTCAATAATTCGCAAATATGCCTCTGGAACTAGTCATTGTTTGAGGATCACCCTTAGATCTCCAGATTGAATGCTTTTTCGATATCAACCAGCCCAACATACTGTAACGTGCGCTTAGTTCGCAAAATAAAACTTCACTTTTTATTTATTTATTTCTACCACTTTATTCAGTATCTATCTTTATTCGAACTCAACTCGACTATTGGACTATCACTGGTTAACAACATTTCACTCTTAACTTTATCACTCTATAATCAAAACTGACTGCTCGTTGCGTCAGCGGCCTATTTATATAGAGCAATACTTATCTAGAGCGTTCCAGTTTCTTCTCCATGGTTTCCACATTTGCTGTCAAGAATCTCTACACTCACACACACTGGCTTACAAACAATGCCTGTCATTTTATACCATTCCATTATAGTGTTGCCAGTTGTGTTTTCGGTTAAACGTTTTCGATTAGGAAATTGGTATAAATGTTGGGTGTTCATTACACTGCCCCCTCCTTAAGATTGTTCGTCCCGAATAATTCCATCTGCAGCCTCGCCACTATATCGATGCAGCCGGTCACAATGAACTACTTTTAACTTGCCTCTTAATCCTCTTTGGATGCGGTAAACCACGTCGTTAATCCTCGTGACAACAGTATAAGGACCTTCCCAGTTCTGCTGAAGTTTCGGTGACAATCCCTTTTGACGATGAGGATTATAAAGCCACACACGATCTCCTGCTTGGAATCCTGCCGTTGTCGCTTTTGTGTCGTACCGTGTCTTCATCCGGTCGCTGTAGGCTTTCATCCGTTCCCTTGTTCTTTTATGGATGTCAGCGAGTCTCTCCTTGAGGTCATCCACATACTCGTTCGTGTCCTGTGGCTCCTCTGTGGGGCATCCAAATTTAAGTTCGCTGGGCAGCCGCATAGTTTTCCCGAACAGGATGTCAGATGGTGTTTGTCCTGTCGAGCTATGT
This sequence comes from Melanostoma scalare, assembly GCA_949752695.1. NCBI lineage: Eukaryota > Metazoa > Arthropoda > Insecta > Diptera > Syrphidae > Melanostoma > Melanostoma scalare. The sequence goes on along the minus strand of OX456986.1, from coordinate 75,546,152 downwards.
ACTGCACTTCTATAGGCCATCAGGAATAGCGGTACGTGCCTATCCCAGTCTCTTTGGTAGTCGCCTACGACCTTGGTGAGGTGTTCTTTCAAGGTCCGGTTGAATCTTTCAACCATCCCATCAGATTGTGGATGAAGCGGTGTGGTTCTGGTCTTCTTGATGCCAAGTAGTCCGCACACTCCTTGGAAGATGTTTGACTCGAAGTTCCTCCCTTGGTCGGAATGAAGTTCCATAGGCACGCCAAACCTACTTACCCAGTTAAACACAATCTGGTCGACCACCGTTTTGGCTTCTTGATTTGGGATGGCATACGCCTCAGGCCATTTGCTAAAATAGTCCATTACAATCAGAATGTACTTGTTTCCAGCATTGGTCTCTGGAAAAGGCCCAGCCACATCTACTGCAATCCTCTCAAAAGGCGATCCAACGTTGTACTGATGCATCTTACCTTGAATCTTCCTACCAGGTCCTTTGGTTGCAGCACACTTGTCACATGTTCGGCACCACTTCTCCACGTCATCTCTAGCATGTAACCAGTAGAACCGATGTCGCACCTTCTCCAGTGTTTTGTTAACTCCCAGGTGACCTCCAGAAGGCCCGTCGTGCATCTCCCGAAGAACTTCACTGACTTTCGATTGCGGTACGATCAGCTGCATCACATATGATTTACCGTCAGCGGACTCCCATCTTCGCCTGAGGACACCTTCTTGCACATATAGTGAGTCCCACTGTGCCCAATAGGCTTTGAGAACTGGACTCCTGTCAGAAATGTCTCCCCATTCAGGTTTCTCTTCATTTTCTTTCCATGCGAGAATGGGTTCGATATCTGGATCCTCCTGTTGAGCGGTCCTCACTTCCTCATTGCTCCATCCGCATATGGGGTCAGCTCTTAGTCGCTGAGCGGTAATATTTTCTTTGTTTTCTTGTCGCCTACAATGCTTGCAATCCTCTTTGCAAGGTCTTCGGGACAATGCGTCGGCGTTTGAGTGCAGCTTTCCTCTGCGGTGTTGAATCTGGTAATCATAAGTCTGCAGTCTTTCTATCCACCTTGCAACTTGACCTTCTGGATTTTTGAAGTTCAACAGCCAGTTCAGAGCACCATGGTCTGTCCGCAGAAGGAATTTCTGTCCATAGATGTACTTATGGAAGTGCTTTGTTGCCAAGATAAGAGCTAGAAGTTCCCTTCTGGTCACGCAGTAGTTTCTTTCGGGCTTCGAGAGGACCTTACTGTAATATGCCACCACTTTCTCTTCGCCATCATGCACTTGGGATAGTACCGCCCCGATTCCAACGTTGCTTGCATCAGCATCGATGATGAATGTTCTCCCAGGTCTTGGATGTGCCAGCACTGGGGCGTTACAGAGGCGGTATTTGAGTTCCTGAAAAGATTTCTCACACTCACCTGACCATTTGAACTGCTTCCCTTTTTCGGTGAACTGATGCAAACTCTTTGCAACTCCAGCAAAGTTCTTAACAAATCGTCGGTAATATGTGGCAAGACCAAGAAAGCTTCGGAGTTGATGTTTGTCCTGTGGTGTTGGCCAATTTTTGACGGAGTCAACTTTTCAGGATCAGTCTTCACTCCTTGGGAAGAGATGATGTGTCCCAAATACTTAACTTCGGTTTTGAAAAGTGCACATTTTTCTGGATTCAGTTTAAGGTTAGCCTCTCGAAGTCTCTGAAACACGGCTTTTAGATTCTTGCAATGTTGGTCAAATGTTTTCCCGTAAACAATGACATCGTCCAAGTAGACAAGGCACGCTTTCCACGTCAGTCCTTGAAGAACGCACTCCATCAAACGCTCGAATGTCGCCGGAGCGTTGCATAGCCCAAACGGCATAACTTTAAACTGCCAGAGCCCATTACCTGTAGAAAACGCCGTCTTTTCCCGATCATCAGGGTGGATGTCAACTTGCCAATATCCGCTCTTCAAGTCCAGCGTCGAAAACCACTGGGCTCCCTCCATAGCATCCAGGGTATCACTGATTCTCGGCAGGGGATAGCTGTCCTTTTTAGTCACATCATTCAGCCTTCGGTAGTCCACACAAAAACGAGTGCTTCCGTCTTTCTTTTTCACTTGCACCACTGGTGAAGCCCAAGGACTTTTGGAATTTTCAATAAGACCGTCCTTCTTCATTGCTGTTATCATTTCCTCAACCTCGCCTTGTTTGGCCAGTGGAAGGCGTCTTGCGGGTTGACGAATCGGTCTTGCATCTCCTGTGTTGATGCGATGCTGCACCAACTGTGTCCTACCATATTGTCCCTTTTGCGATGCGAAGATGTCAGTGTACTCTTGTAGGAGATTTTCAGCCATCCTTGTTTGTTGGTGATCAAGGTTGGATGAATTCCGTATTTTAGCTCTGATGGTTTTGAGCTCCTCCGGAGTTATAGTTTTTCTCGGGGTTTCGTCTGTGATCTTCGTAATTGCTGCAACCGATTCGCAACGTCCAACGACTTCTCCTTTCTTCAACCTTACATCGTACGGTCTGGTGTTTAGTAATCGTACGGGGACCATTTTGTTTTTCGGTGCTACTAGTGTTTTCCCAATGATGACGCTTTGGGAGGAACACTCTGGGTCTGGTTCCACCATTAGGTATCGAAGGCTTCCAAACTCACCCTCCAGTTTTGTCCAAACGAACACTTCAGAAGAAGGAGGCAGAATCAGATCTTCCGTGATGACAGTCCTCAGTGTCGACGTACTTTCGTTCGAATAGGTCATTGGAAGTTCCTTATTTTGGTACTTCAAAACCTGATTACCGATGTCCAAAATAACTCCGTGCTGTTTCATAAAGTCGATTCCAATGATGCACTCGTCACATATATCTGCCACCAGGAATTGATGAGTAAACACTAGATCGGCCAGTCGGATCTTAAGACACACTTCTCCATATACTCTTGCTGCTTCTCCCGTTGCGGTTCTTAGACGGTAGCTATTGGTGTTATGAAGCCACGTCGTCTTTACCAGGTCTCGACGTACTATGGAGGCTGTGGCACCGGTGTCGATGGTAGCCACATGTTTGTTCCCGTTAATAGTAGTTTCCACAGTCAGACTTTTGTTGTCTCGTTTGGTCTGAGAGACCTGGATGGTGGTTCTGGGGCCATCGATACAAGAAACCAGCCTCTGCCTCGGCTGATACGTAACGCTGGTGTTGTTGTTACCTTGTTCTGGGTTGGATCTCTTGCTTCCACAATGTTGACAAGCGGCTTTATTTGGTGGTAGTCGGCATTGACGCTGTAAGTGCCCGGTCTTGTTGCAGTTCCAACATCTTGCTAGTCCGCTCCGCTGGTTCTTTTGTATTTCAGCTCTTTGGCACGAGCACTCTTCGACTATGGCTTCTCTTAGTCGATGTACTCCATGAGAAGCTTGTTCTGCTGCTTCAATTGTCAATGCGAATGCTAAAGTTTCAGAAAGAGTACGTGTTCTAGCAGTTCGCACAGACCTCTGAAGATTTTTATCCGAAATGGCACGAACGAAGGACTCAACAGCAAGCTGGTTGATGATTTCTTCTCCAGCATCCGGGTATGCCAGGTGAACCAGTCTTTCGACGTCTGCTTGGAGCTGCTGTAGACTTTCACCCCTTTTCTGGACTCTGTTATTGAGTTGGACTCGGAAGACTTCTTTCAAGTGGCTATCTCCAAAGCGTTTATCTATAGCTGCCACGAGAGAACTGAAATCGCCGCTCTTACCAGCTGGAACTGTTTGAAGTAATTCAGCTGCTGGTCCTCTAAGAGCAAGAGTCAGTGCAATGTACTTGTCTTCGTCATCCCAGCCATTTGTTGTCGCGGCTGCCTCAAATTGTCTCTTGTAGACTGGCCAAGAAGACTGTCCATCAAATGTTGGGGGTTTCATCTCCTTTTTCTTTGTAAACTCCCCAGCAGACTCTCGAATTTTTATTTTTCGAATCTGGTCCAATTCCATGGTCAGAACAGAGAACTGTTTATCGCATCGGCTTTCCAAACGATTCTCTACAACAGAAAGCTGTTTTTCCACACCTTCAACGCGTTCGTCTAGGGCACATACATTTTTCTCAATGTTACCCAATTTGCTTCAATCAGCTTCTTTTGTTCGTTTCTTTGTGTTTCAAGTTGTTCGAGAACATTCTGCTGTTCCTTCTTTTGCTCGTTTCGTTGTGCTTCCAGTTGTTCGAGAACATTCTGCTGTTCCTTCTTTTGATCGTTTCTCTGCTCTTCCAGACGTCCGAGAATATTCTGCTGTTGCTCTTCAATCAGCTTCTTTTGTTGTACTTCGAGTCGTTCGAGAACATTCTGCTGTTCCTTCTTTTGCTCGATTCGCTGTTCTAACAAAAGTTTCATTATACTAGAAAAATCTACTCTTTCACTTACTTCCTCTTCTTCCACTTCTATTTCAAAAACAAAAGTGTTTACATCTTCCCCTTGCTGTTCCAAATAGTTACGCAAACGCAGGACGAGCTCATTTTTCGATCCCGCTCTAGAAAGATTTCGCTTACCTAACTCACTTTTAAGCTCAATGCAGTTGAGCTCTTCTAACAACTTACCCATTTTCACTGTATATAATTATTATTTTTCTTTTTACTTTTACTTTTTTTTTTTTTACACTTTATTAGTCAAATAAGTTTTATTTACACTTCTGACACCAATGTAACGTGCGCTTAGTTCGCAAAATAAAACTTCACTTTTTATTTATTTATTTCTACCACTTTATTCAGTATCTATCTTTATTCGAACTCAACTCGACTATTGGACTATCACTGGTTAACAACATTTCACTCTTAACTTTATCACTCTATAATCAAAACTGACTGCTCGTTGCGTCAGCGGCTTATTTATATAGAACAATACTTATCTAGAGCGTTCCAGTTTCTTCTCCATGGTTTCCACATTTGCTGTCAAGAATCTCTACACTCACACACACTGGCTTACAAACAATGCCAGTTGCCAAACGTTGCCAGTTGTGTTTTCGGTTAAACGTTTTCGATTAGGAAATTGGTATAAATGTTGGGTGTTCATTACAATACAAATCATCTAAGTAGTAACAATGTTTTTGTTTGAGTTCTTCGGTCAACACCTTCAGCTGCAATAGACATACTCGTACTCTTAAATTTTTTACCCATTAGAACACTAACACAACTAGCTATTCTAGTATTCTGAATTTATGTAGATAAGGCTAAAGCGTGATGCCATAAAGACGACAAATACTAGCTGAACAGACATAACCACCAGGCTAATTACCCCTAAGCAGATTACATTTAAGCTTCGTAATTGGTGTTATAACCGATCCGAATGCATATTGTTCACTTGGACGGAAAATCCAAAATAAATTAATCTAAAATCTTATCTTAAAAAAAAAACTTATAATATTATAAACATATGTACAATAAAATGGGATGAGAATTTCAATCACAGCACCCATTCTTGAAAAAAAAATTAATAAACAAGCACTGGCATAAAGCAAATTAACTTTGTCTTTCAGTTTATTTTACAAAAAAAAAAAATGTATATGTTACAATATATTTTGAATAAGAGACGCATATATTCATATCTTCATATCCTGATCAAATTTCCATGGACGATCGAGAGTAACTTGATTGTTGAACGCACATGGCCAAATTCACCCTCGAACGAGGATGGGAGTGTTGGTGGCAATGCGCATGTGAATGGATTATTTTGAGTTCCACTCTTAAGCTCAGTCTCTGAATCTTTGGAAAATAGTGTAAACATTCTTTTTGCTAACAAAAAGGATAAAACTTTACTTACTATTCTTTCCTCCCAAAAGATAATGCTGTGTTTGGAAGTATTCTTCATAGCCAGTAGAAGAAGCTGCACATACATCTGTTTTACTCCTTCCTTGCGTTGTTTTTCGAGGGCTTCGCGACCGATGAATAATATTGGTTTCTGTAATAGAACAACTCTTCATCACTATTATTTTGAACATCTTAAAAAGTTCTAACATTGAATTTAACACGCCAACTACGTCCGCACTCCAAGGGAGTTGTAAATGTGTCCAAATCTTGGCCCCAGAAGGCGTAAAACTTCGTCGGCGTAAACTTTTGTCCTACTTCGATAATTCTTCCATAAACGTGCAATGCAAATTCGTTGGGGATGTAGACTACATAGCCCAACTCTCCAGTGTGAGTTATATTCATTGCTCGAATACCATTTGCGAGACCAACATCTTGTTCCTGAACAACAACAGATGACAAAAGTAGCAGAGAGACATCAGACTACACCTACCTTGTACTTAAAGAATGGGAAGTTCTTTTGAGAGAGATCGGTATCAGTCAGCTCAGAGAGTAATATTCTGCTGAATGGCCCGAAGACGCAGATAGCTGTATACATAGAGGTGACGTCGGATATGTTGACTCCTGATCCTGGTTTCATGTGTTTGTGAATCCAAGCCATGGATCTTGTCTGTTGGACTGTCGGGGAAATCATCATGAAGCTAAATGAATTTGCAACCAATAAGGCAAGCTAATAACTTCCCTCAGATTTCGAGAAACTCACTGATAATCGGAGAGCCTAACTAAGGAACAATCATTCTCGTATCCTCCCAGCTGGTTTTGCATTCCCGTATGAATAATTGAACCCACTGAAACATCAACGTCATTGGAGCATAGATACTGCATTAGATCAACTATTTCTGGACCTGTTGAACATAAATCGTATTTTGTGGACGAACTGTAGTCCGCAATGCCAATTCTTTCTTTGCAAGCATTATACTCAGCTGAAACATAATCAAACCAAGGAGGCTTGCCAAAAGTTAATGTTTCTGCCACACGAAACCGTGAAATTCCTTGCTCATCTGTAAATCAACATTAATCACAAACTTAACCTCTGCCATCTTGACAAGAATCTACCCAGTTTGTTCCTCTGTTCAAAATAATAAACATAACACAACAAGGAAAAAAAAAATACGGCCATAGACTTTCATAGACTTTCCTATCCCGCCAGCAAGCTGATACCCCCATTGTTTTTGTTGGAACACTGCATATCACTTGTTGAACACAGCTAAGCAACACAGCATCTCACACTTGCTGAACGCACCTTTATATATATATAATGTCAAACTTCTCTATCACGCTTTCTCATTCATTCTGTATTCTTGGAAGTAGACAGACGTGGACATTATTGTAGCTGGATTTCTATGCCATTAACGATAATAGAACTTATAATAAATATACTTTATAGTTCCTAAAATACAGTAGTCTTTACTTACTTCTTATAGCGACAGAATTACAACAGTGGCGACGAGGATTTGTGGAAAGAAAACCCACCAAGCGAAGCAAAATGGCAAATACCAAAGCGGACGAAATCATCGCAAATATTGTGGCGCAGCAGCAAGAACAAATACTTGCGAAAACGAAATTGCTCGAAAAACTTTCGGAGATGGTTCAACAGAGTGTATCTCGTGGAGCATCTACTTCAGCAAACAATGTAGCAAAGATTCAGGTTAACATCGAAAGTCAACTCAACAGCATTCAAGAGTTCAGGTACGATGCAGAATCTAACCTCACTTTTGAAGTGTGGTTTCGCCGATATGAGGATTTTTTTTTGGTTGAAGCAAGTGAGTTGGACTGCTGCTTAGAAAACTATAAGCAGAAGCACACAACAAATACGTCGACTATATTCTTCCGAAACTACCAAAAGCTGTTAATTTCGATGAGACAGTGAAAACTCTCAGTAAAGTTTTCGGTCGAATCGAATCCACATTTTATACGCGCTATGAATGTCTAAAATTAGTGAGAGCAGAAACAGACGACATCGTTTCATATGCAGCGCTTGTAAATAGGCGTTGTGAGAATTTTTCATTGGAGAAATTCACAAAAGATCATTTAAAATGTATAGTTTTTATCATGGGGCTACAATCTTCAACAGATGCAGACATCCGTACTAGATTACTTGCTGTACTCGACAAAGAGACCGAGGATGTGCCAACTTTGGATAAAGTTGTCACAGAAGTTCATCGCCTACAAAGCCTCAAGCGCGATACATACATAATTGAAGAAGGTAATTCCGCGAAGGTCAATGAGATTGCTCGCAAAACAAATTACAAGCAATCACAATCTAGTTCAACGACTGAACATCACCAAGCACAGCCGCAGGAACAACCATCCAAACCGCGAACACCATGTTGGCAATGTGGTGGAGTGCATTTTGTTCGAGATTGCACATTTACAAACCACAAATGCAAGGAATGCCATCGCGAAGGACATAAGGAAGGATATTGTTCCTGCAACACAAAACAAACAGCTGTGCCTGCTAAGAACTCGCAACAAACGCAGGTACAAAATAAAAATAAAAATTATGGATATAAGAAACCAGCAGCCAGAGTAAGAAACAGTCAAGTTCTTACAACCAGCAAAACCAAAGGGTTTGCAGCGAAGCGCAAGTTCATACAGCTTTGTATTAATAATTGCCAAGTCAAACTTCAAGTGGACACTGGATCAGACATAACTATAATATCAAAGAAATTATGGAACAGAATTGGATCGCCGATGCTGTCATCATCAGAGCATACAGCAAGGGATGCTTCATCAAATACGATCTCAATTTTGGGACAATTTGAAGCTGAAGTCACATATCAAGGTTACTCCTTTAAAATACCAATTTATGTGAGTCAGACTAACTTGGAGATTTTCGGACTTGATCTCATTCACAAATTCAATCTTTGGAGTGTTCCACTCAATGCATTCTGTCAAGCAGTTTCCGTACAGGATACAAAAAAGATGATTGCCAATCTCAAGACGCAATTTCCCACCGTTTTCACCAACACTCCAGGACATTGTACAAAGTGTCTAATACACTTGCCATTGAAACAAGACGCAAAGCCAGTTTTCATTCCTGAGCGACCAGTAGCGTATTCTGCTTTAACAGCAGTAGAAGGAGAGCTCAAGCGGTTACAAAACGCAGGAATAATCTCACCTGTCGATTTTTCAGAATGGGAGCACCCATTGTAGTAGTAAGACGAGCTAATGGAACAATATGGTTATGTGCAGATTATTCTACAGGGCTCAACAGTTGTGTAGAGGCACACAATTACCCTCTACTACAACTAAATTTTCGCAACGATGTCAGGACGTAAGGATTTCACCAGGATCGATAAGTCAGATGCCTACATGCAATTTGAAGTGGACGAGCCGACGAAACGTATGCTTACCATCAACACACATCGGGGGCTATTCATGTTCAATCGCATGGTGCCTGGAGTCAAATCAGCTCCCGTGGCTTTCCAAAAGAGTATAGACCAAATTATTGCTGGAATAGAAAACGTTTCTGCATACCTTGATGACGTTCTCATTGCTACCAAAACACTGAAAGAAAATGTACGAGTCGTGACAGAAGTCCTTAAGAGATTCGCATCATATGGCTTGACTGTCAATTTTGACAAGTGCGAATTTTTCACCAAAATATGCAAATATCTGGGACACATTGTGAGTGAAGAAGGTTTGCGGCCAGATCCAGCGAAGACTCAGGCAATAGTCAAAATGCCTGCCCCTACGAATGTCAAAGAACTAAGATCTTTTTTGGGAGCAGTCAATTACTACGCAAAGTTCATACCACAAATGCGTGACCTTCGAGCGCCCTTGGACGAGTTACTAAAGACAACAACAAAATGGAACTAGTCAACTGATTGCAATAAATCTTTCCAAAAGTTTAAACGGATTTTATCGTCAGACATGGTCATCACGCACTATGATCCAGCATTACCCATCGTTGCAGCAGCTGATGCATCTATCGTTGGATTGGGAGCAAGGATATCACACGCACTACCAGATGGTTCTGAAAAGGTAATTTTCCACGCATCCAGAGCTCTTACGTCATCAGAGAAAAACTATAGCCAAGTAGAAAAGGAAGCACTTGCCATAATATTTGCAGTCACAAAATTCCACAAGATGATTTATGGCAGAAAATTTATGCTTCTCACAGACCACAAACCATTGCTGACAATTTTTGGTTCCAAGCGTGGTTTTCCAGTTCACACGGCTAATAGAGTTCAGAGATGGGCTTTGATCTTAATGTCGTACAATTTTCAAATCAAATATATTCCAACCGAACAATTTGGATTTATGTCTTATCACGCCTTATTGACAAACAGATGAAGCCAGACGAAGACTTTGTGGTGGCCTGTACACACATCGAGGCAGATGTCAAAACGCTGCTCTATGACAACATTAAAGTTTTACCAGTGACGTTCAACATGGTAAAAGAGGCTTCGCGAAAAGATAAGGTTATTCAACAAACTATTCAGTACCTAAACACGGGTTGGCCAACAAAGTCCAAGCAGCTGCCGCATCCAGACCTAGCACAGTACTTGAACCGTCGTGAATCACTCTCTACAATTGAAAACTGTTTGTTTTATGGAGAAAGACTAGTGATTCCAAAAATCTACATCAAACGCATCATGGCAGAACTTCACAGAGCTCATCAAGGGATATCGCGGATGAAATCTATAGCAAGAGAACACGTAAATTGGCCAAACATTGACGCTGACATCGCAAACTGGGTTCAAAAATGTGAAAAGTGTGCGCTGGAAGCTAAATCACCAAGAAAAACAACTCTTTCATCATGGCCGCAGACACATCATCCAATGGAACGTATCCACATAGACATCGCTGGACCAGTCAATGGAAAATACTATCTGGTCATTGTAGATGCTTATTCTAAGTATCCAGAGATTTTTCAATCTGAAACAATCACTTCACCTGTCATAACGAGTAAGTTATCTGAATTTTTTTCTCACTTTGGGCAAGCGAAATCTATCGTTTCAGATAATGGTACTCAATTCGTGAGTTCATACTTTAAGCAGTATTGTCAAGAAAAAGGTATTCAGCACATCACGACGGCACCATATCATCCGCAGTCAAACGGTCAGGCCGAGCGTTTTGTCGACACGTTCAAGAGGGCACTATCTAAAATGAAGGGGGAACAATCCGATATTAGAAGCCTTCAGGAATTTTTGCTTGCTTATAGAGCAACTCTCAATCCAAACTCTCCGACTCTTCGACAGTTTGCCGAGGAGGATAAGGTCTTCGCGAGGTTATATCAACGGAATAAAGAATTCTGGGTTCCAGGATCTACATGGTGCTTATAGAGCAACTCCCAATCCAAACTCTCCGGAAGCAAAATCTCCTGCGGAAAATTTCATTGGAAGAAAGATATTAACAAACATCAACCTGTTCCGAAAACCCGTACCAACATCTACTGAGCGAAACAGTGCAATGGAAGCCTCATTCAACAGACAGAGAGGCGCTTAACATCGACAGTTTGCCAAGGAGGATAAGGTCTTCGCGAGGTTATATCAACGGAATAAAGAATTCTGGGTTCCAGGATCTACAAAAGAACGGATAGGCAGTGTCAACTACAATGTCTTGGTCGACATCGGAACAAGGCGTAAGCTGATCCGATTACACGCAAATCAACTGCGCATTCGCCAAACAAATCATCAAAACTGCAATAATGTGTTGTGCGACGTTTTCGATTTGGACATTGAGGAAATATCAACAACAGAGAGCAGCAATAACTCCATTGCATCACCAGCAAATTACATAACTCAAGCGTCCACATTATCGATTTTCGACACACCACCAGGAAATCGTATCGAAACAATCATCAGGACACCGGAAGCGACACCAGAAGTTGAAAATATAACAGCAGTTGATCCGTTGGCAGTTAGAAGGTCGGCACGTAGGTCCATGTTCACACTGGTCGATTTGTTGAACAGTTTGATGGTGAAGAAGTAAGTGGGGGCAGTTGAAGGGGTGTTTCCCAAAATAAAATCAACATGAACTGTTGAAACTTCGTGCGAATAAAGCGACTGTTTTCTTTCTCTTTCACACACATTGGTCGGTATTGACATCATTTCCATAGTGTTTCAAGAAATTCAAAACAGTTTTTTTTCTTTTTTCCTGCCAAACAGTCGTCTGTCGTGCATTTGTCATTCGTGTTTAAAAATAAAAAATAAAAACTTTAGTTTTGGCCAACAGAATCTCTATGTGGCTGAAAATTTTGGTATGCATCAGAGCTGATGGTGTGATATCAAAAGATTATCGTGCTGAAAAAAAAACAATGGACTGACGCTGAAAGAAGGTATATTTTGTTAGAAAAAAATATAGGTATTCAAAGTCAGGAAAAGTTATTTGTTTTTTGTTGATCCGACTAAACTTTTGGAGAACCTGAATGATAGCATTGCTGATACGATTTCGACGCTATTGGAAAAGCTTTATAAACCTATTGTGACCAGTTTGTATTACAACACAGTTAAAATGTTGCTGGAACGGATAGCGTCAGTAATGGTCGCTAAAGAGTCCATTGGTATTTTAATCAGGTAAGTGAAATTATGTCGAAAAGGTCGAGATTAAAGAAAGTTTATTAGTTGTTGCTATACAGGAGGGTGAATACGTCAACGAAGTTGGCATTCCACGTAAAGATCAAGGCCGGTGAACGGAGATTGAAACTTTTGAGCGTAAGTATTCTTATTAGGCAAAAATGGCATACGATTAACAAACCTGATTTGTTTTAGGTTCCTTCCTCGTTATTCTCGGCCCATTTCTTAAGCAAACTTAAAATGCGTCACATGATTGTCTTAATGAATTAAGATGTTGAATATGCAGCTCCACTAATCCTCGAAGCATTCACACATTAAGGGCGGTATAAGCCTCTTTGTGAAGTTAACAACGAAGGCCTCGACGAAATGATTCCCATTTGTCGTGATTTTGCTTTATCAGGGACTGTTTAACAAGCCAAACATGCTTTGCGTTGTATATTCATAAACACACTATAAAGCATAGGCCCGAACAAGAAGACGCACCAGTGATTCATCCAATGTTTTCACAAATTATAGACATTCATAAGACTTTTTTAGGCCCAAACAGTACTGTGCTGAACCATTGTATATGAAAACTAGAATAAATATACAATGGCTGAACAGTACTTCAGTTTGTAGCAATTAATGGTAAATTCATTGCAAATTTTTAATTTGTACGTTACGCTGTAAATATTGTTTTTAGTGCGATCCAGTTCAAGAAGTTAGAGAAATCTTTACAAGAAAACTACACAAGGGTCTGACCAAAGGACTGCCAAACAAGTGTTTACCTCTTGACTTTATGGGATTCTTTGTGCTTTGTGGACACGAAAAGGATGAAAAGTGATAAGTGAGGACATCTTGTTTTAAACAACTTAAAATTTAACTGAATCTTATGATAATGAATTTTGTTCATTTTACATGCTTTTGGAATCAATGAAGCATTATGTTGAGTTCGATGTCAGCCGACGGAGGGATTACTTAAAAACCATTGGCTCAACAAGTACAGTAAAATGTTGTTATTGTTTTTCTTAGACCAAATAAAAAAAAACTATTTGTTTATTTTTATAAGTAACAGCAGATGAACCAAAGAGACTCATCTTTCATGACTATATGCTAATGGCGTTTGCTATACCAATTCTTAGCTCAGGATTCAATATTTAAAAATTATGAAGATTTAATACAGCTGAAAGAAGTCGAAAATTGCCTGCGATTTATTTTGGAACCATTGATGGTTAACAAGAAAACATTTTCATACGGATTTCATATAAATCTATTTGAACAGAACAGAACAGATCAAAAATCTCGAGGATACCACACCAAATGCTGAAAATTAAAAATTTAAAATTAATTAACATGACTCAAAATTAATGTTATGTATTCGAATATACGATGGTTTTATCAACGAACCGGCGAAGGTTGAACACAGGTCTACAGTTTTGAGACTTTGCTTTACAAATTTTCGTAGACCAACTTTGCAGTTGGTATGTCGTTAGTGGAAGTTACCTCAATTTGTTTTATGGTTTCAGTGGGCTTCAAGAGTTTTTCAATTACTCGCTTTCCTTCGAAGCCGTATTGTTCTTCCGACGTGTCACCATGCTCGAGGCTATCTCAGTATTAGGTTTGATAGCATGCATTTGCAAGTTTGAATTAAGTAAACACATAAGCGTCAAATTGCATCTCTCCTACCAACTGAACATTCCAGACAATGTTGAGAGTATATAACGATAACGAATAGACAGAAAAAGAGTGCCAAAAACAGTTCCACCAACTAGGTACTAAAAATTCAAACATATTGCAACTGACACACAAAATTCATTTTTATTAATTTTCAATCCAATTCTACTTAAAACGAAAAGCAACAATTCTTAATAAAATACAACTACAACTTGTGACACTAGAGTATCCTTGCCTTGGAGATTAGTTGAGTCGTTGATCTTAATGTGCGTCTGTTGTTTCTTTTCCTCTATGAAAGCCTCAGCTTTCCCTTTGTGGCCTATGCGTCTTTCGATGTGTTATTCTTTGAGGATATTTCTTTCATTCTCGGGTGTTTCCTCCTTGGGTCGAATCGAAAGCAGGGCCTGAGCTTTTGTTTAGGGTGGATAGGACAGATTTAGCACGCAGAGACTTAGGACCACCAGACAAAACATAACCACTGTCCAGTTTTGCCAGGGCTTTTGTTTTTTGTCGCTGCGACGAAGGACATTCGTTGGAAGACTGGGTTTTGGATCGATACCAATTTGTTTGCCTTTGCGAGGTTCTTCGTTTAGCTTCAGATATTTGTATGTTGGAGAAGCTGGATAGGATACTCTCAGACTCTCACAGTCCCATTTCTTCTTCCGAGGTTGATGATTTTATATTTATTCGTATTTTCGGCGAAGAACTGTCAAAATTCACATTCCAATTGTACCATTATTGACGGTAGTTGACAACAAGGAAATGAAACAAGACGGAGTTGCGGTCGATTCGTTGAACAATGTGAACATTTTGGTCGATTTGTTGCTTCAACAAATCGACCAGTATGAACATCGCCTAGCAGAAAGGAACCAGCCTACCTAGTAGACTACCAAAAGTAAAAAGCGGAGATGTTGGAACTAAGCAACACAGCATCTCACACTTGCTGAACGCACCTATATATATATATAACGTCAAACTTCTCTATCGCGCTTTCTCATTCATTTTGTATTCTTGGAAGTAGACAGACGTGGACATTATTGTTGCTGGATTTCTATGCCATTATAATAAATATACTTTATAGTTCCTAAAATACAGTAGTCTTTATTTGCTTCTTATAGCGACAGAATTACAACAGTTTTCATTCCCCATGAGACAAAATAGTTTCTGATTTCAGAGGCTTATCCTAAAACCCACTTGCAGTCCGGAGAAAAAGCTACTGGGGCGTTACAAAGTCGCTCAAGTTTGGCAGTTTTTAGCAGAGGCACACGTGTTAGGAGTTCATCAAGCAATTGATGGAAATGATCCCAGCTGGGAAGTAGTTCTCGTTCGCTTTGTGACAAAGGAGCTGCACCGTCTTCATATGCACATTTTGCCTCTTTTTCGTATCCACCGACTACAATACCTCCACTCTTTTTGCGAAAGTAAACACCTCCGTCGCAATCTCTGACAAATGGTGTGTTAGGGTCAAGTCCTTCTATGGGTTTGGTGTGAAGAATATGGTGCGAAGATAGGGTACCAACTTCTCGATTCCAGAAACCACTGCAATTAACGAAAAATTCACAGTCGACATTACCAGATGTGGTCTCAACCCGACTAACCTTCCCATCGCTTTGTCTTACTTTCTTTAGAGCACAGTTTTCAATTACAGTTACTGCCATACGTCTTGCTTTCTCTATGAAGGTGCCGCAAACCAAGTGTGGGTCACACACTCCATCTGCTGATATCCACAAGCCTCCTTTTACATCATCGATTTCTATCATTGGGCAAAGTTCCTTACACTCTTCGGGAGTCATGATTTCACATGGAATCCCCCATGCGGAACCCTGAGACCTCATTCTGTTATACGAAGTCATTCGATCGAATGTTCTTACCAGATTCAACGACCCTTCTTGCTTCCATCCTGTCGAATGACCTCGTTCAGTCTAATTTTTTACAAGCACCACGGAATATTCGGCTAACTTCAACTCGTTGTAGGTGGGCTCAAATCTTCCAGCCAAACCGCTCCCACTCCATTTGCTGCCACCACTAGTGGCAGCCTGCTCAATAAGCAACGTTTCACGGCCCCAGCCGGCCAAAGCTAAATGATAAGTAGCAGATGCTCCAACAATTCCTCCTCCGCAAATAGCAACTCAGGCTTGATCCGGAAGTTTTTCTGCTGCACTTAAATCCGGCTGAATTAGACGGAATTTACGTTTCTTAAAACTGTGGATACTTGGTTTACACTGCCTATAGAACAAACAAAGTTGGTTTGTTTTTATTTTGCTTGTCATAATGACCTACCACACCAGGTGCTATCGTGTGGGGAGTTTAAGGCTATGTGCAAACCACAGAATAAGGAATATACAGAAGCTCATCTTCATCCAAAAAGTTCATTTTGCCTACAAGCTAAAACTAGCGGAAGCCCCCCGGCCGGAAAGTGAGGTCAGTGGAAAAGACGGTTGAGGTGAGATCAATTCCGAAAATTTAACGTTTTTTATTTTGTTGCAAAAAAGTCAGTGTTTTTTAGCTTTCTTAGAGTCTAGAATGTAGAAAAACTCATTTAAGTATCAGATGTAACCTTTGTTTTCAATGTTTTCCAATATTTCACTCAAAAATTTAAAAAACTAACATAAATTGCATACTGATGCAGACACCTCTTAAATTTAACAGTGCACACATGGCCTTAAGCTCACCACTCGAAAAAAACTGTGGTGAAGTAAAAAAATGACATTTCGCAGATAAAAAAATAACCTTTTTAGTTGCAAAAGTTAAAATAATATTTTTCCATCCTTCTTGCCTTTGTTGCTCCAACTGGAGTTTCTTAAAAATATCGACTGCGTTTGTATATTATGAAAGAGGATTGGATTGGCCTAGCTGTTTCTATAAAATGCGAAGGTGAGTGTTTTTATTATTGAATTTTGCTTTTGCAATTTTTATGTCTTGCAGAACGCCAACTTCAGATGGGTTTCCCAACGCTCCCGCCGTCTCCTCAAATAATATAAATGCCTTGCATCTTTTGCCTACTCAGCGTCAACAATCAATAGTGTAGCAGAATTCTTTGGCTACATAATACCACCGAAAGCAGAAGTACGCTTGGATGCATCTTTCGCTACTACTCCAGAGACCTCACACTCGGGTTCGGACTGTGGCTCTCCTTGAAGGTTGTCCACCAGAGAAGCGTAAAAAAATGCACTCGTCAATGCAAAATGATGAGGAAAATGACTTTTGTTAAAGGTGGGTTATGGTGTTTGTTAGTGACTTACGACGACTTCCATTGAGAATCTGTACACATCGTTTACATGCAAACTCATCCGAATTGGAGCCCACCGTTTTGAAACTAAAGATGCTGTAAGTTCAACGAAAATTAGAAAATTCCTGGCAATTCTATTCTTATTTTGATTACAGGTTACATTCACAAAGCATTCGAATCTTTGCTTCTAACTGCTCTAATCTCACTAATATGATAGTCAGTTTTTTCCGAGCTGTTGCCATTTCTTGCCAAATAGATAAAAGAAAAACTAGCTCAAAAACAAGAGATAAAGCCGCTCAATGCAAAGATTGAAAGTAAATTCATTAGTTCGGGTGAGTGTGGATGAAAACGAAAAGGAGAGTAAAGCATCAATGACGGATTTTCAACTTGCTGAAACGGATTTGATTAAATGTCTACTAAGACCAAACATAATTCAAAGAATATATTTCATTTTAAGTAGCGAGAAGCCAGATAACAGCACAGTCACACCCTGCCTCAAAATTTTAATTCGAATCGCACGAACAAATAAGGATTTAGGTATACAAATATTCAAATCGGAGGACCTAATGAATTGGTTGTTCAAAAACTTTCTTCCAGGACTTCAGATTGTTGATATAACACTGTCAACTCCTCGATTCTGTAACTATCCACAGCATCTTGTTCTTAAACTTTGCCGATTTCTTTCACAGATTCTGTCGTTTGCTTTAAAACTTCTCTCAATGAACATAATCGATCGTCTTCAAAACTACGGCTTGGAAGTTAGTTCAGTGCTGGGAACTTGGTTGGTCGATTGCCGTTGCAATCGGTTTTACAGAGCAACCCAACACGGAGTTGAAGAGTTTTCCCAATCAACATTGCTAACGCATTGTTTGAATGCTGTCTTGGCTAACAAGGAATACTGATTTTGAAAAATTCAGAGAGTTCCTGAGAAAGCACGTGAAAAAATTCCTGCTTCCTGGAATCGAATGCATTTTTGCGATTTATGAAGTCACTGAAAACGTCGTCGATAGTTATGCGCTTGAAAGATTCAATCGATCGCAGAAACGTGTATCCAACGCTTCCAAATCCTGGAGCAATTTTAACGCAAAAAAGTAGTCCACACCTGACAATAATATATTGCTTTTACTTTTTCACTTTACTGTGGCGAGTCGTCGAACAGAGCGAGGAGCACAATCAAAAAACTGTTAATAAATTGCTTGGTGCAAGTGCACACCATCGAACCAGTTGTAGAACTTTTGAATAATCTTGAAAAAGGAGTGAATGCCCATTTTACAACCAATTTCTTTGCCAAATGTGAGTTACGGCTCATATTTAAGTTGTTATGTTGTGATGGGTTCAAGGAATATTTGGGAGAAGATCTATGCTTCGTACGACGTATAATTTTATTTGTGGGCTTAGTGCAGAACACAGACCTGATATTGAATGCTTATTTCAAACCCGTTTTTTCAATTGTGAATACCTGTGTACAGAGAATGAAGAAACCCTGTAGAAATGGGGAAAGATGTTTTTTGAGGCAGTGGTATATCTTCACTATGTAATAGTGGCTCCTACGGAGATTTCTTTATCTATTCCATCTTCTGCAACAGGAATTTTACCTCCAGATTGGAAAAATATAATTTTGGAAGACTATTTGCAACAAATTCGGCATTAATGTATGCCGAAGGTGATGTTTTACGGATCCTGACGTGTTTTTACTTTCCCAGCCGAGGTAATGCTCACGGCTAGCCAAGGTTTAAGTGAAGAAAACGCCAAAACTTCACAAAAGTCAAGAAACTCTCTCTTCATTACGAACTCAATAAATTTAATACTATAATTAACAATTTAGTGTAAAAAGTATGTCAGGTATTATCTCTGCTGCTAACTTGTAGGCTGGTACGCTTTAGTTACAGCTTCGAGGATCGCAATCATCTTCTAGTCTTCCGGGTTGGTGTCTGCTCTAGTCTAGTCGACCCTGTGACTCGTAGACACAGGCGGCCAAAACCCCTGGTAGGCAGAAACACAGGCGGCCGAGGCCCCTGGTAGGCAGAAACACGGGTGGCCGAAACCCCCGGTGGGCAGAAACACAGGCGGCCGAAACCCCTAGTAGGCAGAAACACAGGCGGTCGAAACTCCTGGTAGGCAGAAACACAGGCGACCGAAACCCCTGGTAGGCAGAAACACGGGCGGTCGAAACCCCCGGTAGGCAGAAACACAGGCGGTCGAAACCCCCGGTAGGCAGAAACACAGGCGTCCGAAGGTCCCTGGTAGGCAGAAACAGGGGCGGTCGAAACCCCCGGTAGGCAGAAACACAGGCGGTCGAAACCCCTGGTAGGCAGAAACACAGGCGGCCGAAACCCCCGGTAGGCAGAAACACAGGCGGTCGAAACCCCCGGTAGGGAGAAACACAGACGGTTGAAACCCATGGTAGGTAGGGCCCAACAGGCAATAGCTCTGGGGGATACACAGGCACTAGTCTCTGCCCCTGGTGGCACAATACTTAAGAAATTTAATATTTATTTAAATATTATTAATAAAACTTACTCAAACCACTTACTCGTTATTTCTTTCTTGGGAACTGCACCTCTTGGCCGGTGCCGGCGAACTGATTTTTCCTTTGTCGAGCTGCTCCTTTTACACTTGCAGCTCACAATGGAATCATATGGGAACCCATCTAAACAATGGGATATCCCCACTCCCATGTAATTAATATATCTTCTTATGCTCGGCCGGTACCTTACCATTATATTTGGCTATCTGCCATAGCCATATCCCACACTATATTCATCACCTACCCATTATGTTTGGCTATACGCCATAGCTATATCATACCTGAAACCTACCATCGAGCTCTGCTGATGGTCGTGTTGCTCACTGGTTGTGCATGGGGTGTTCGGTATTTTGGTGGTGCGTATTAGGTTTCTTGTTGCTTATCATTAAGAGTACTTTCCCCACGCATGGTATAATACGATCTCTATAAGCTTTCCCCATATTATAAGCTTTGTGTGCTTTCGCTGTATAACTAATTTTGGTTAGCGTATTGGATAAGAATAGCTTTGGGTGCTCTTGCTGCATAACTAATTAAGGTTAGCATATTGTATAAGTACGGGCGTACTTTTTGGTTCGTGCATTGGGTAAGGTCTCTTCCTCTGGCCGCTAGATGACGTGTTGGAGAGATGGATTTCAAACATGTAACGAACTTTTACTAATGCTTCGTTACATACCATCCCCCTTTTGGAAGACGAGGTCCTCCTCGTCTGCAACCTGGCCCTGAAAAGAATAAGTCACCCGGTCGCTTCTACTTTCAAGTCTTCATTTAAACGGTACGCAAGGTATGTATATTTTTATCTTTTATTGTTTATTTTTTTTTCTTTTTTAAAATGAACCATTAACAAAATAAGAAATTACAAAGTATGTAATCAAAAAAAGTAACAAACTAAAATTTTCTTCTTTTCTTTCAAAAATGAACTACTAACTCAATAAAAAAAATAACAAAAAATAACACAGTATTCAAAAGTAACAAATGAACTACCTTCTGGTAAAAAAAAGATAGGTTTTTTAAAAAAAGGTAAAAAAAAGATAGGTTTTTTTTTTACACCCAGCATATGGGTGTTGTTTTTTTTTTTTATTAGGGCTCAAATGTGACTTCCTTAGTCTGCCCGGTCTGTCGGTGGGTAAACATCGCCTTTCCTCTCTTCACCACTCGGTATAGCACTTCCCCATTCCGGCGTTTAAAAACTAGGTTCTGGCGACGCCTTTCCGGGTCGTAGAGCGCGTGCTGGTGAATGATTATTCCCCTGATTATTCGAGGTGGGTCCTGGTTCTTTCTGGCTCCAGGTGTTGACTGTGGTTGCGATGAGTTGTTGTCCTTCAACGTTGACATCGCATCTGGCATGCTCTTCCCTCCGGGTGTTGACGGGAGCAAGCCGGGAAGAGATAGCTCCATAGCCACTGGCGGATGCGTCCCTGATGTCTGGGGTTTTACGGTTTTTGGTGTCGTGGCTTATGCATACCTGGCGCGGCTAGCTTCCCTTGACTTCTCGGTGGTGCCTTCACCTGGCCTCTGCCCGTTGATGTTATAGTGGGGCCGCTTGTGCCAGTGACAGGTAACGGTGCTCGGCGGGGTGTAGGTTCGAGTTTCAACGGTTGTGGTCGGTTACCAGTGCTTAATTTGGGTGGTCCTGGACGTATTTTCTGACCAGCATCAGCGTTGGGACCGGTATTCCTCGGCGTAGCAGAGGGAACTCGAGCTTGCCTTTGTTTGCCGCTTTCCTTTGTAGTTACGTCGGCGTTCGGTAACGGTGAGGTGGGAGCGCGGGCGATGATCGGTAGGTGCGGTAGCAGGATTGTGGTGCGACTGGGAGCCCGTACTTTGTTCGGCCTAGTAGGCCAAGGTTGGGATGCGTCCATGGCTTCCTCTTCGCTTTCGATTTTCTGCATCTGTTCACGCTGGCTACTGATCGTCGACTGAATAAAATTTACACGATCCTCCGCCAATATACTGTCCTCGTCGACAGATGCGAAACCTCGCAAATCCTTCACATGGGAGCAAGTGAGATTTCCTATCCCGCTCACACTCCTTAACACAACGATGACTGGAGAGATGAAACGAGTGACTTCAAATGGCCCTTCATATCGTGGCGCTAACTTTTCGCTGAAGTAGTTGATGGCAGAAGAGAGTACTCTAACTCTCTTGTATACCTGCTCACCAATAATGGGACGCCACGCCCTTCTCCTCAAGTTATATTGTCGTGTCTGTTTTTGCGCTGCCATTTGTAAATTGCTTATTACCAGTTGGTACAGCATTTTCATTCTCTCTTGTCTAATCGAGGGTGGCTCGTCGTTATCGGTAGTTGGTACATTTGGTTGGTGCGGGGCGGTGAGTTCTCTGCCGAAATTGAGAAAAGCAGGAGAGAAACCGGTTGATTCATGTACACTTGTGTTGATTGCAAAAGTTAGTTCAGGTATATGGTCGTCCCATGTGCGGTGGTTGTTGTGTACGTATTGTGCTATCATTGTTTTAAGCACTCGGTTGACACGTTCGGTCGGGTTCTTTTGCGGAGAATAAGGAGCGGTGAAACGTTGTTGTATTCCCATGTCACATAGGAATTCGGTAAGGACGGTGCTGGTAAACTGGCTGCCGTTGTCGGAGAGTAAAATGCGGGGAACTCCGAAACGTGTTATTATGCGCTCTCATAGTGTTTTGACTACCGATTGACTGGCTGCCGATCTCAATGGCACCGCCTCCAACCATTTAGTAAAGCGGTCTATCATTACCAACATCATGGTATGACCTTTCATGGAACGTGGAAGGGGACCAACGAAATCTACACATACTGTATCCCAAGGAGTGTTAGGTACGTTGGTATGCATCAGTCCGCTAGGTTTTTGTTGCGGTGCCTTATAGGCTAGACACACTGCACATTTCTTAATATAGCGCACAATATCGAGATACATTCCCGGCCAGTAATATGTTTTCATAATACGATCTGCTGTTTTGGCAGTACCGAGATGCCCAGTTGTCGTGGCGTCGTGGTTTTTAAACACTATTTTGTTTCTTTCGGTTAATGGTAAGCATAATTTCTAATCCTCTTCGTGACTGGAGAGCGGATGAGCGGGGAATTTGCGGTACAGTTTGTTGCTTTCTATTCGGTATTCGAGATATTGAGAAGGGTTACCTTACACTTGCCTGGCGCGCCGTTCGGTCAAGTCATCCGTAGTACTACAAAGGATAGACATTCGCGGTAGGTCGGTACGGTTGACATTTGGTCGCTGTGGAGGCAATACAGCTAGGCTGTCGGTTATCGGTCGGTCTGAAAAACGGTGATGAGTGTTACGCGGTGGTGCTGGTCGGAATTCGACTGCGTTTCCCGATGAGTCAAACCTCAGTCCCCACTTACGAACGTTATTCATTAACTCGGCTTCGTAGCTGAGTATGAATCTACCGGTCGGTCGGAAAGGTGGCCTAGTTGGCACTGGTTCGATTGGACGCGGGGCCATGACGTCATCGGAGAACACGACATTGGACGTTGCTGGGTCCCTTGACGGTTCAGCTTCGGCGGGTGAAACTCCCGGAGGTTGTACATAAGATGGTACCTGAAAGGAGATCTCAGTATACATCGGTGATTTTGTTCACAGAGTCTGTGTGGATTTATGGAGCCTGGCCTCTTTAATGTAACCGCTGAAACGGATTCGTAGCACACACAATGTGCCTTCGGTGTCAAGTCCTAGTTGAAACATGCGTGTCACTAGCTCTGGCTTGCTGAGCAAGTATATTGCCCCTATGCTAGCGAAGCTTTCTTCGGAGTTGGACATATTTAACTGATTTTTTGGTTTGGTTTATAGTTCGAAGAGAGTTTCTTTATCACGGAGTGGACCTTAATCGTCCCTGCTCGGGCGCCAAATTGTGACGTGTTTTTACTTTCCCAGCCGAGGTAATGCTCACGGCTAGCCAAGGTTTAAGTGAAGAAAACGCCAAAACTTCACAAAGGTCAAGAAACTCTCTCTTTATTACGAACTCAATAAATTTAATACTATAATTAACAATTAAGTGTAAAAAGTATGTCAGGTATTATCTCTGCGGCCAATTTGTAGGCTGGTACGCTTCAGTTACGGCTTCGAGGATCGCAATCAGCTTCTAGTCTTCCGGGTTGGTGTCAGCTCTAGTTTGGTAAACCCTGTGACTCGTAGGCTCTAAGGAATGAAATGGATTAGTAATTCTCGGATACTGTGGTTAATGCCTTAGTGGCACGATCCCATGCGGCACATTCACCCTATAGGTAGCCGCGGGTAAGTCAAAGCGCGTAGGCGTCTGGGGATCCTAACAGGCAGAAACACAGGTAGCCGACGCCCCTGGTAGGTAAAAACATGGGCGGCCGTAACCCCCGCTAGGCAGAAACACAGGCGGCCAAAACCCCTGGTAGGCAGAAACACGGGCGGCCGAAACCCCCGGTGGGCAAAAACACAGGCGGCCCTGTGCTGGGTGTTGTTTTTTTTTATTAGGGCTCAAATATGACTTCCTTAGTCTGCCCGGTCTGTCGGTGGGTAAACATCGCCTTTCCTCTCTTCAGCACTCGGTATAGCACTTCCCCATTCCGGCGTTTAAAAACTAGGTTCTGGCGACGCCTTTCCGGGTCGTAGAGCGCGTGCTGGTGAATGATTATTCCCCTGATTATTCGAGGTGGGTCCTGGTTCTTTCTGGCTCCAGGTGTTGACTGTGGTTGCGATGAGTTGTTGTCCTTCAACGTTGACATCGCATCTGGCATGCTCTTCCCTCCGGGTGTTGACGGGAGCAAGCCGGGAAGAGATAGCTCCATAGCCACTGGCGGATGCGTCCCTGATGTCTGGGGTTTTACGGTTTTTGGTGTCGTGGCTTATGCATACCTGGCGCGGCTAGCTTCCCTTGACTTCTCGGTGGTGCCTTCACCTGGCCTCTGCCCGTTGATGTTATAGTGGGGCCGCTTGTGCCAGTGACAGGTAACGGTGCTCGGCGGGGTGTAGGTTCGAGTTTCAACGGTTGTGGTCGGCTACCAGTGCTTAATTTGGGTGGTCCTGGACGTATTTTCTGACCAGCATCAGCGTTGGGACCGGTATTCCTCGGCGTAGCAGAGGGAACTCGAGCTTGCCTTTGTTTGCCGCTTTCCTTTGTAGTTACGTCGGCGTTCGGTAACGGTGGGGTGGGAGCGCGGGCGATGATCGGTAGGTGCGGTAGCAGGATTGTGGTGCGACTGGGCGCCCGTACTTTGTTCGGCCTAGTAGGCTGCCGCTTCCAAGGTTGGGATGCGTCCATGGCTTCCTCTTCGCTTTCGATTTTCTGCATCTGTTCACGCTGGCTACTGATCGTCGACTGAATAAAATTTACACGATCCTCCGCCAATATACTGTCCTCGTCGACAGATGCGAAACCTCGCAAATCCTTCACATGGGAGCAAGTGAGATTTCCTATCCCGCTCACACTCCTTAACACAACGATGACTGGAGAGATGAAACGAGCGACTTCAAATGGCCCTTCATATCGTGGCGCTAACTTTTCGCTGAAGTAGTTGATGGCAGAAGAGAGTACTCTAACTCTCTTGTATACCTGCTCACCAATAATGGGACGCCACGCCCTTCTCCTCAAGTTATATTGTCGTGTCTGTTTTTGCGCTGCCATTTGTAAATTGCTTATTACCAGTTGGTACAGCATTTTCATTCTCTCTTGTCTTATCGAGGGTGGCTCGTCGTTATCGGTAGTTGGTACATTTGGTTGGTGCGGGGCGGTGAGTTCTCTGCCAAAATTGAGAAAAGCAGGAGAGAAACCGGTTGATTCATGTACACTTGTGTTGATTGCAAAAGTTAGTTCAGGTATATGGTCGTCCCATGTGCGGTGGTTGTTGTGTACGTATTGTGCTATCATTGTTTTAAGCACTCGGTTGACACGTTCGGTCGGGTTCTTTTGCGGAGAATAAGGAGCGGTGAAACGTTGTTGTATTCCCATGTCACATAGGAATTCGGTAAGGACGGTGCTGGTAAACTGGTGTCAATGCGTTTAAGAACAATGAACAAGATGATTTGACCCCAAATATCACATCTCAACATCCGCTAATCTTCCTAACTCCGTCACCCCAGCCACCCCACAAACAATCACAGCAACATCAACTCCAACAACAACAACAACAACAGCAACAACAACAACAACAGCAGCAACAACAACAACAATTGCCGCAGCAGAAACTACAACAAGCACAACCGCATCATCAACAGCAACAACAACTTCAACAACAACAACAACAACAACAACAACAACAACAGCAACAACAACAACAACAGCAACAACAACAACAAGCACAACCGCATCATCAACAGCAACAACAACTTCAACAACAACAACAGTCACCGCAACAACAACAACAACAACAACATCAACAACAACATAAACAACCCCCACAAAGGAAGGTAAATCATCAGAAACAACATTCAGGCTATACAGTGCAGAGAATACTACGTTCAGGGTCTAGGCCAACTTTCGAAACTTACCCAAATACAAGTCGACTGGCCACTAGCGTTGCTTTGGATCTTCCAACACATTCCACTATGGATGAGGTAAGCTCTAACCCGTTGGTCAAACCTACGACACTATCATCTGCCATGGATTTCGATCCGCCACAGCCCTCTTGCTCTCATACAATTGGAGTTATTAACAGCGCAAATAGATATTCGACAAACAGTGGTCTAAAAGTCGTAGGAAATGACTCTTCTCACACGCCTCTGCAAGTTGTACCTAATACAAAATCAAAGTGGTAACATTTGTCTAGATTTGCCAATAATACTTCAGAAGAATCAATAACAGCATACGTCGCAGATAAGCTGAAAATCCCACAAACCTTAATCAAATGTAAGAAGCTTTTAAAAAAAGACGAGGACTCAAGCAAGCTATCTTTTGTTAATTTCAAAATTGCTATTCCGGAAAATGCCTTTCATCATGCTCTCAATCCCTCTGTTTGGCCTATGGGAGTAGAAGTTCGAGACTTTATATACACTCCAAAAAACGATACCAGCTATGCATTCCCGTCAACTACATAGTAATCACTGAAGCTGATATCCAAATTGATTCCTGCAATGTACCTGCTGCCATATCCACCGTCGGAAACATAACTCATGCCGCAACTATTGATGTTGGCGTATCAGAAATTGTTGACTCACCAATAATCGTTCCTGCTGGAATAAGTTCAAATGTTTTCAACTCTAATAATCTCTCCATCTATTACCAAAATGTCGGAGGAATTCGAACTAGATTGAGTAAATTGTATGTATACTTCGCATCTCAAGATTATCATATAATAGTGCTCACTGAAACTTGGCTTAATGAAAATCATCTTACTTCTGAGATATTTAATTGTAATCAATTTGTAGTTTTTCGAAAAGATCGATGTTCAGTTACAACTGGTTTTGATCGAGGAGGAGGTGTTATAATTGCAGTCAGAAAAAATTTCGTTTGTAGTCAAATCGAACTTGTTTCTGATAGTGATCCATCTTCCTTCGATGTTGACCAGCTAATAATAAAAATAAAATTGAATAGAAGCCTAAATCTATACATTAGCGGTAGCTATATCCGACCAGGTAGCTCATTAGATTTGTATAACTTGCATTTGTTAAATTGTCAATCATTTCTAAATAATCTAACTACTTCTGACCATGTAATGATCTTAGGAGATTTTAATCTTGGTGAAATAAGATGGGAAACAGATCAAGATGATAAGATTTTAGTACCATTCAATGTTAATTCTGACATAGAAGCGTTAGTTGTGGATTTCTTTCGTCAGTTTAGTTTTATACAGTTGAACAGTTTTTATAACAGCCTGAATCGTATATTAGACTTAATTTTTGTGGATAAAGATCTGGAAGCTCATGTAGAAAAGACTGATTTCCCAGTTATAGAAAACAAAATTCATCACATATGCCTTACTGTAGAGTGTAAATTCTTAACTTATATTAGTGATGTCATTGATGTACCAGAATTTTATTTTGATTATAAACGTGCAAACTTTGAAGCAATTAATAACTATCTATCTGCTATTCCATGGGATCAAATTTTAAATAATTTAAGTCTTAGTCACGCGTTTGAAAAATTCGTTATGTGCCTTGATGAAACTTTTGAATTGAATATTCCTAAAAAAATTCGTAAATCAAATTCCAATCCACCCTGGTTCAACAGAAGATTATTAAATCTTAAAAACAGGAAAAGCAAAGCTTACAAAGCTTACAAGCACAGCCGAGATAATCATGTTCTTAAACATAATTATACTCGGTGTCACCTGGAATTTGACTGCCTCAATAGCTTCCTGTTTAACGATTACATAGTCTCTGTAGAGTCTAAAATTAAAACAGACTGTAAACACTTCTGGAAATTTATAAATACCAAACGAAAATCTTTAGGACTTCCAAGCTGTATGAAATATTTTGATAACTTGTCTAGTGATGTAAATGTCATATGTAATTTTTTCGCCGATTATTTTAGTTCTGTCTATCTGCCCTCTTCTTCCTGTGAACCTCCTGCTTTCTTCCCTTCTAATGTTATTGATGTTGGTAGCATCGAATTAAGTGTTTCCGAAGTTTTGGAAGCCTTAAATGGCCTTGATATAAACAAAAGTGCTGGGCCTGATAATATCGCCCCTATCGCATAAAAAAATTGTTCGATTTCTTTGGCCTTGCCGCTTTGTCTGATTTTCAACAAGTCCCTTGAAAGTGGCCAGTTTTTGGATTGCTGGAAAGTTTCTTTTATAACTCCTATTCACAAGTCAGGATCGAAGCAAAACGTGATCAACTATAGACCAATCTGCAAATTATCAGTCATTCCCAAAATGTTTGAAATGCTAATTTGCAAAAAATTGAGCTTTTTTGTTAAAAATATAGTGTCTGAATTTCAGCATGGTTTTGTGTCAGGTAGATCTACTGCTACTAACCTTACAATTTTATGCGATTCTGTCATTAATGGGTTTGAAAATAGTTTCCAAACTGATATTATTTTTACGGATTTTGGTAAGGCATTCGACAGAGTCAACCACAGTATATTAATTTTCAAACTTTCTAAACTAGGCTTTCATTCAACCTTTATAAAATGGATTACTGCCTATTTAGATAAAAGAATTCAATACGTTAAACTAAGTAATCATAGGTCAAGAATGATAAATGTGACCTCTCGAGTACCCCAAGGAAGTCATATTGGTCCTTTGCTATTTATCCTTTTTATTAATGATATTCCAGATTGCTTTAATTTTTCGAGTAACTTGATGTATGCCGACGATGTGAAAATCTTCCGAGTCATCCCAAGTAACATTTTTACTCTCATAAGACTCTCCAAGAGCATTACTACACTTATTTCTGGGAGTTAAATGTAATCTTGTAGCGCTCTCCAAGATCGTTATGAGACTCTTATAAGCCTTAAATGGCCTAGTTATAGGAGGCTCTTGGCTACTCATAGCTAGAGCTAGACTCTCTTTGCGATACTTTTGTTGTTTCCTTAACAGAGTTAAGCTCTTCTTATGAGATGACAGATTGTGAATCAAATGCCTCTGGAAAGAATCTTATAAGGCTCTGCTTACTCTTACTATGAGAGCGCGTCACTTCCTATAGGAGCAATTAAAACGAGAAAGGAATATTTCTAATCTTCAAAAAGTCATATACCTTTCTCATTAACATTTTTTTGTAAGAAAGAAACAAACTACTATTAAATAATTGTGTGTATGCCTTGTTCAAAAAGAGGATGAAAGAAAGAAACAAACTTCTATTTGATTTTTGTTTGTATGTCTTGTTCAATAACTGATGACAGTGTGCGAAAATAATTATATTTTAAAATGATTCTCATAAGTCAATGGCGATGCACATAACATTTTGATTAATTGAAACGGGAAGCCACAAAAATGCAGGCGGTTGAAATTTTATCTACTAATTTAGACATTTTGCTTCGAAAAAAACAATGCGCCCTCGCAATAATGCATATTTTAACAACATAATTTATATTTTCAATTAGAAAAAGGGTTACCATTTCTATCAAAAAATTCCTACCAAGTAATTAAAAATTTTCTTTTTTTGTGCTCTAATACCTTCTGATATTTTTTTGTTTTTTACACGACTGACAAGTTTGTCAGTTTTTTTCGGTCACAATTTTGACAAGATTATGGATGATTCTGGCATACCATTCACACTCCATCAGTTTTATGTCAGAAAATACTGACAGATTGCCAGAAAAACTTAAAATTTCATTCTTTCTGGCAGCATGTCAGTTTTCGTCATACTGTGAACTGATAGCATTTAACGCCAGGTCAGTTTCTTACAGCTGTCATAAATGAGTAGCAAGCATTTACACAATTTTGACAAATAGCGACGAGAATAGACATACAAATTGACAAAATGAGTCAGTCGTTGCACGACAGGCAGAAGTGGTGTGTAAAAAGGCCAACGCATACATACATATATATATAGGTAAGCCAACAGAAACATGTTCACAATCTTTTCATTACAGAAAACTATAACAAATTTGTTTCTTAAATCAAAATTAGTTGAGTAATATATGGCTTAAGCCATATATGGCCTGCACCTTAATATTATTTTGTTACTATACAAAATATATTTTAATTGCAGTCGCAACACAAAATGAAAACATAAACAAGCCAAGCAAAAAAATTTAACTGATTGAAATTTAGAAAACATGTAAGCTATTTCATCGAAGTTGCAATTTCTTATGGATGGTCACTCTAAAATCACATCGAAGTATTCTGTTTGCATTTTGTAATATGGCTACCGCTTACAAGAGCTCAAATCTTCCATTTACACCTTTATGGGAGCTAAGTTATCTTTATTCTTCTTACAAGACTATTAAGAGAGCAGAGTTTGTAAACGCCAAGAATCAGAGTTTCGTTATGAGAGCAAAATATTTTTTATAGGAGCTCAAATGCTTTTTTACGATTAGATCTAAATGTAAATGAAACAGGTATATTATGTTGAGATTTAAAGGTAAATAAAAGAGATTTGGGCTTTTGTTAGTGTAATAAAACTCAGTAGGATAATTTTTTTTTTTTTTTTAATAACAATCTATTGGCATTATGTCTTGAAAATTGTGTCAGTTAAAACAAAATAGCATGGGCAAATCTGCGCTTGTTGTATTCAGAATGTTTTTCTATTTTGTAATAGTTGCAGTCTTCAGCACATCCACAATATCTCCTCCATCGACTGCCTCGTCAAAAGGCATTGCAGGCAAGCGTAGCTTTCTAGATGATTATCGCCCAATCGTGTATGATTGTTTCATGTAATTGTAAACATGCGACTAATCAGGAATGTTTTTGAATTCAAAATTCACTTCTCTTTACAGTGCAACCAATCAAAAACGACATAAGATTGGCACATATGTATTTAACACAAAAGACGGATAAGGCACACAACTGTATTGTTTACCTATGACTACTTTTGAAAAAAAGATCTTCATAAAAAAGAATACTTTATTTTTAGTAATTCGACAGCATAAAGCGCTTCATAGGTAAGGTAAAATTTATTCTCTTATACATCTTTTCAAAACAAACTTTTTTTTTCTAATTTATAGTGTGAAGTAGAGGTATGAAAACATGTTGGTTGTCCTTGTACTTTAAAGAAAGCATTTTGAATTTTGATATCATTCAAGTTGTATGTTTGCTTGTTCCCTTAAATCAGTTCTAAAAGCATCGTTTTTAATAAATTCATCCATGAAGATATTGTTCTCCTCATCATCTTCACTCGATGAATCATTAGGCTGGAAAAGTAGGAAAGTTTTTAAATCGTACTTGAGTAAATTTTTAGATTTAGTTAGCTCTGCTTCTGAGAAAAGACACAATATTTGAAGACTAAAATATTTCAAAACAAAAAAATACACTCGATGTAACATTTGTCAAAAAGTTTTTTTCCACTTGCGCAAATTATTGTAATTATTGTTATTGATGCATTTTGCGACGAACTCTTCTCTAACTTTTTTATTGACATATGCTATTCATTGTTTATGTGAACTCAGAAACTAGAACAGATTAAATTCCAACATACATACTTCACTTTGAATTGGCGGAAAAACTCATTTAAAGTTTATAGTTCATCTGAAGATAATCTGGATAGTGATGGGGCACATGCAACGGCATGAATTTTTTAATTCTTTTCACTTTTTATTATGATTATTTTTCTCTTAAAAGATCTTATATTTTTCACTTTTTCAGAATTTCTTCATACGCGTCCACTTCGCTTGAAACCGATTAATGAAATGACACAATGCAATGCTTTTGGCTATGCAAATCTTATAATAAGACTTAAAGCAATAATGCTCTCATAAGGATCCTATAACAAGACTTTTGTTATTTGAACTCTTCACTGCTTCTTGTTATGAGAGGTTTAAAACGGAACTCCTATAAGGGTTTCCATATAAGCGTAAAGTGACTTAAGCTCTCAAATAAGTCTTGTTATGGGAGTGTAGATACTTCAAAACAATGCCAAGAGCTTAACTCTCACAACAAGATTGTTATAGGACTGTAAGTATATATAATCCTATTACAAGTACAAAAATTGGTCTTGCTATAAGAGTTAAGTACTTATAAGATGCAAAACTGCTCAACTCTTATAATAAAACTGTTATGAGAGCCATTTAAGTCCCATAACAAGATCTTTATTCTTAAGTCTTGCTATGGGATCTAAAAGAATCTTATGGGAGTTTTTTTCATATTTCAAGAGTTAAGCTCTCAAGAGCTTGTTAGTTGGGATACGATCTTCCTCAGACTGTCTCCTTCTTCAAAAAGATATTCAAAAATTGGCTGAATGGTGTGATTATAACAAATTGTTTCTTAATGTTGCTAAATGTCAGAGTTTCACGTGCTTTAGAACGAAGTCTCCTATTATTTTTGATTATAGTATCAATAACTTGACTTTAGAAAGAGTCACTGCCAAAAAAGATTTGGGAGTTATGCTGGATGAAAAACTTACGTTTACAAAGCATATAGATTATATAGTAAATAAAGCCAATGGGATGTTAGGGTTCATAAGGAGAAACTCTAAAGATTTTTCAGATCCATATGCCCTTAAAACATTATATATAACTCTTGTAAGATCAGTGCTGGAATATTGTAGTACAGTTTGGAATCCTTATTATAATGTACACTCGTTAAGAATAGAAAGGGTTCAAAAGAGTTTCACAAGGTTCGCTTTCCATAAACTTAATTGGAATATCGAAGTACCATCATACGTTTCTAGATGCTTACTAATAGATATTCAAACGCTTGAGCTAAGAAGAAAGTATTTTGCAATAATGTTTATAAAAGATGTAATTAGCAATAGAATAAACTGTTCTCTCTTATTACAACAAATAAATTTTTACTCTCCGCAAAGAATACTTCGTGCTAGTTTTCATTTTCATGAGTATTTTTCGACACGAAATTATTGTAGAAACAAACCGTTTGCACGTTGTATAAAAGAAACAAATTCTGTAATAGAAATTAAAGATATTTTCTCTGGTAATTCAAGAGAGGTTTTCAAAAAGAATTTACTGTCCGCTTTACTATTGCGACCTGTCACATAAATTTTTTTGTTATTTATTTTTTTTTATTTTATTTTATTTATAATTATAGTAGTCTGTAAGAGATTTACTCTGTTTGATGAATAAACTAAACTAAACTAAACTAAACTAAACTAATGCTCACGGCTAGCCAAGGTTTAAGTGAAGAAAACGCCAAAACTTCACAAAGGTCAAGAAACTCTCTCTTTATTACGAACTCAATAAATTTAATACCATAATTAACAATTAAGTGTAAAAAGTATGTCAGGTATTATCTCTGCGGCCAATTTGTAGGCTGGTACGCTTCAGTTACGGCTTCGAGGATCGCAATCAGCTTCTAGTCTTCCGGGTTGGTGTCAGCTCTAGTTTGGTAAACCCTGTGACTCGTAGGCTCTAAGGAATGAAATGGATTAGTAATTCTCGGATACTGTGGTTAATGCCTTAGTGGCACGATCCCATGCGGCACATTCACCCTATAGGTAGCCGCGGGTACGTCAAAGCGCGTAGGCGTCTGGGGATCCTAACAGGCAGAAACACAGGTAGCCGACGCCCCTGGTAGGTAAAAACACGGGCGGCCGAAACCCCCGGTAGGCAGAAACACAGGCGGCCAAAACCTCTGGTAGGCAGAAACACAGGCGGCCGAAACCCCCGGTAGGCAGAAACACAGGCGGCCGAAGCCCCTGGTAGGCAGAAACACGGGCGGCCGAAAACCCCCGGTGGGCAGAAACACAGGCGGCCGAAACCCGTAGTAGGCAGAAACACGGGCGGCCGAAACCCCCGGTAGGCAGAAACACAGGCGGCCGAAGCCCCTGGTAGGCAGAAACACAGGTGGCCGAAACCCCCGGTAGGTAGAAACACAGGCGGCCGAAGCCCCTGGTAGGCAGAAACACGGGCGGCCGAAACCCCCGGTGGGCAGAAACACAGGCGGCCGAAACCCATAGTAGGCAGAAACACAGGCGGCCGAAACCCTCGGTAGGCAGAAACACAGGCGGCCGAAGCCCCTGGTAGGCAGAAACACGGGCGGCCGAGACGTCCGGTGGGCAGGAACACAGGCGGCCGAAACCCCTAGTAGGCAGAAGCACATGCGGTCGAAATTCCTGGTAGGCAGAAACACAGGCGGCCGAAACCCCTGGTAGGCAGAAACACACTCGGTCGAAACCACCGGTAGGCAGAAACACAGGCGGCCAAAGGCCCTGATAGTCAGAATCACGGGTGGTCGAAACCCCCGGTAGGCAGAAACACAGGCGGTCGAAACCCCTGGTAGGCAAAAACACAGGCGGCCGAAGCCCCTGGTAGGCAGAAACACAGGCGGCCGAAGCCCCTGGTAGGCAGAAACACGGGCGGCCGAAACCCCCGGTTTGCAGAAACAGGCGGCCGAAACCCCTGGTAGGCAGAAACACAGGCGGCCGAAACCCCCGGTAGGCAGAAACACAGGCGGCCGAAGCCCCTGGTAAGCAGAAACACGGGCGGCCGAAACCCCCGGTGGGCAAAAACACAGGCGGCCCTGGGCTGGGTGTTGTTTTTTTTTTATTAGGGCTCAAATAT
This sequence comes from Melanostoma scalare, assembly GCA_949752695.1. Classification (NCBI taxonomy): domain Eukaryota; kingdom Metazoa; phylum Arthropoda; class Insecta; order Diptera; family Syrphidae; genus Melanostoma; species Melanostoma scalare. The sequence continues at coordinate 75,511,409 of OX456986.1, read as the reverse complement.
GACTTCTTTAGTCTGCCCGGTCTGTCAGTGGGTAAACATCGCCTTTCCTCTCTTCACCACTCGGTATAGCACTTCCCCATTCCGGCGTTTAAAAACTAGGTTCTGGCGACGCCTTTCCGGGTCGTAGAGCGCGTGCTGGTGAATGATTATTCCCCTGATTATTCGAGGTGGGTCCTGGTTCTTTCTGGCTACAGGTGTTGACTGTGGTTGCGATGAGTTGTTGTCCTTCAACGTTGACATCGCATCTGGCATGCTCTTCCCTCCGGGTGTTGACGGGAGCAAGCCGGGAAGAGATAGCTCCATAGCCACTGGCGGATGCGTCCCTGATGTCTGGGGTTTTACGGTTTTTGGTGTCGTGGCTTATGCATACCTGGCGCGGCTAGCTTCCCTTGACTTCTCGGTGGTGCCTTCACCTGGCCTCTGCCCGTTGATGTTATAGTGGGGCCGCTTGTGCCAGTGACAGGTAACGGTGCTCGGCGGGGTGTAGGTTCGAGTTTCAACGGTTGCGGTCGGCTACCAGTGCTTAATTTGGGTGGTCCTGGACGTATTTTCTGACCAGCATCAGCGTTGGGACCGGTATTCCTCGGCGTAGCAGAGGGAACTCGAGCTTGCCTTTGTTTGCCGCTTTCCTTTGTAGTTACGTCGGCGTTCGGTAACGGTGAGGTGGGAGCGCGGGCGATGATCGGTAGGTGCGGTAGCAGGATTGTGGTGCGACTGGGCGCCCCTACTTTGTTCGGCCTAGTAGGCTGCCGCTTCCAAGGTTGGGATGCGTCCATGGCTTCCTCTTCGCTTTCGATTTTCTGCATCTGTTCACGCTGGCTACTGATCGTCGACTGAATAAAATTTACACGATCCTTCACCAATATACTGTCCTCGTCGACAGATGCGAAACCTCGCAAATCCTTCACATGGGAGCAAGTGAGATTTCCTATCCCGCTCACACTCCTTAACACAACGATGACTGGAGAGATGAAACGAGTGACTTCAAATGGCCCTTCATATCGTGGCGCTAACTTTTCGCTGAAGTAGTTGATGGCAGAAGAGAGTACTCTAACTCTCTTGTATACCTGCTCACCAATAATGGGACGCCACGCCCTTCTCCTCAAGTTATATTGTCGTGTCTGTTTTTGCGCTGCCATTTGTAAATTGCTTATTACCAGTTGGTACAGCATTTTCATTCTCTCTTGTCTAATCGAGGGTGGCTCGTCGTTATCGGTAGTTGGTACATTTGGTTGGTGCGGGGCGGTGAGTTCTCTGCCGAAATTGAGAAAAGCAGGAGAGAAACCGGTTGATTCATGTACACTTGTGTTGATTGCAAAAGTTAGTTCAGGTATATGGTCGTCCCATGTGCGGTGGTTGTTGTGTACGTATTGTGCTATCATTGTTTTAAGCACTCGGTTGACACGTTCGGTCGGGTTCTTTTGCGGAGAATAAGGAGCGGTGAAACGTTGTTGTATTCCCATGACACATAGGAATTCGGTAAGGACGGTGCTGGTAAACTGGCTGCCGTTGTCGGAGAGTAAAATGCGGGGAACTCCGAAGCGTGTTATTATGCGCTCTCATAGTGTTTTGACTACCGATTGACTGGCTGCCGATCTCAATGGCACCGCCTCCAACCATTTAGTAAAGCGGTCTATCATTACCAACATCATGGTATGACCTTTCATGGAACGTGGAAGGGGACCAACGAAATCTACACATACTGTATCCCAAGGAGTGTTAGGTACGTTGGTATGCATCAGTCCGCTAGGTTTTTGTTGCGGTGCCTTATAGGCTAGACACACTGCATATTTCTTAATATAGCGCACAATATCGAGATACATTCCCGGCCAGTAATATGTTTTCATAATACGATCTGCTGTTTTGGCAGTACCGAGATGCCCAGTTGTCGTGGCGTCGTGGTTTTTAAACACTATTTTGTTTCTTTCGGTTAATGGTAAGCATAATTTCTAATCCTCTTCGTGACTGGAGAGCGGATGAGCGGGGAATTTGCGGTACAGTTTGTTGCTTTCTATTCGGTATTCGAGATATTGAGAAGGGTTACCTTACACTTGCCTGGCGCGCCGTTCGGTCAAGTCATCCGTAGTACTACAAAGGATAGACATTCGCGGTAGGTCGGTACGGTTGACATTTGGTCGCTGTGGAGGCAATACAGCTAGGCTGTCGGTTATCGGTCGGTCTGAAAAACGGTTATGAGTATTACGCGGTGGTGCTGGTCGAGGTGTAGGAGCAGCGTATGGCTGTGCTTGACGATTGGTACGGTCTTCACCACGTATATATTCGTATTCCTCAGCTAGTTTCATCAGCTCGTCCAGCGTATTGAAGTCGCGTCTCTTAATATACAAATGGTACTCTGATCGCAAACTATCTTATATGCGATCGATACTGTCCTCGATATTTATATGATGGTGACGGTAGATCAAGTATTATTTGGCCTGTATAAAATCCTTGCCCTTTTCGCGCGGCCCTTGCTTTTTCCTCATTATTTCTTCCTCTAATTTGCAGAGGTAGGTACCTGCCGGTAAATAATGGTCTAGGAACGCGGTGTGGAGCTGAGTACATGTTTTTAGGTTTTGTTTATGCGGAACCACTCTAAAGCGGTACCGCGTAAGATCTCTGGCAAAGCTTTGATGATGTCGTCGGGGCGTATGTCATAACACGCGGTTAATTCTTCTAGCCGGTCTAGGAATTCGACTGCGTTTCCCGATGAGTCAAACCTCAGTCCCCACTTACGAACGTTATTCATTAACTCGGCTTCGTAGCTGAGTATGAATCTACCGGTCGGTCGGAAAGGTGGCCTAGTTGGCACTGGTTCGATTGGACGCGGGGCCATGACGTCATCGGAGAACACGACATTGGACGTTGCTGGGTCCCTTGACGGTTCAGCTTCGGCGGGTGAAACTCCCGAAGGTTGTACATAAGATGGTACCTGAAAGGAGATCTCAGTATACATCGGTGATTTTGTTCACAGAGTCTGTGTGGATTTATGGAGCCTGGCCTCTTTAATGTAACCGCTGAAACGGGCTCGTAGCACACACAATGTGCCTTCGGTGTCAAGTCCTAGTTGAAACATGCGTGTCACTAGCTCTGGCTTGCTGAGCAAGTATATTGCCCCTATGCTAGCGAAGCTTTCTTCGGAGTTGGACATATTTAATTTATTTTTTGGTTTGGTTTATAGTTCGAAGAGAGTTTCTTTATCACGGAGTGGACCTTAATCGTCCCTGCTCGGGCGCCAAATTGTGACGTGTTTTTACTTTCCCAGCCGAGGTAATGCTCACGGCTAGCCAAGGTTTAAGTGAAGAAAACGCCAAAACTTCACAGAGGTCAAGAAACTTTCTCTTTATTACGAACTCAATAAATTTAATACTATAATTAACAATTAAGTGTAAAAAGTATGTCAGGTATTATCTCTGCTGCCAACTTGTAGGCTGGTACGCTTCAGTTACGGCCTCGAGGATCGCAAGCAGCTTCTAGTCTTCCAGGTTGGTGTCAGCTCTAGTTTAGTAAACCCTGTGACTCGTAGGCTCTAAGGAATGAAATGGATTAGTAATTCTCGGATACTGTGGTTAATGCCTTAGTGGCACGATCCCATGCGGCACATTCACCCTATAGGTAGCCGCGGGTAAGTCAAAGAGCGTAGGCGTCTGGGGACCCTAGCAAGCAGAAACACAGGTAGCCGACGCCCCTGGTAGGTAAAAACACGGGCGGCCGAAACCCCTGGTAGGCAGAAACACAGGCGGCCAAAACCTCTGGTAGGCAGAAACACAGGCGGCCGAAACCCCCGGTAGGCAGAATTACAGGCGGCCGAAGCTCCTGGTAGGCAGAAACACGGGCGGCCGAAACCCCCGGTGGGCAGAAACACAGGCGGCCGAAACCCCTAGTAGGCAGAAACACAGGCGGCCGAAACCCCCGGTAGGCAGAAACACAGGCGGCCGAAGCCCCTGGTAGGCAGAAACACGGGCGGCCGAAACCCCCGGTGGGCAGAAACACAGGCTACCGAGACCCATAGTAGGCAGAAACACAGGCGGCCGAAACCCCCGGTAGGCAGAAACACAGGCGGCCGAAGCCCCTGGTAGGCAGAAACACAGGCGGCCGGAACCCCCGGTAGGCAGAAACACAGGCGGCCGAAGCCCCTGGTAGGCTGAAACACGGGCGGCCGAAACTCCCGGTGGGCAGAAACACAGGCGGCCGAAACCCCTAGTAGGCAGAAACACAGGCGGCCGAAACCCCCGGTAGGCAGAAACACAGGCGGCCGAAGCCCCTGGTAGGCAGAAACACAGGCGGCCGGAACCCCCGGTAGGCAGAAACACAGGCGGCCGAAGCCCCTAGTATTCAGAAACACGGGCGGCTGAAGCCCCTGGTAGGCAGAAACACAGGCGGCCGGAACCCCCGGTAAGCAGAAACACGGGCGGCCGAAACCCCTGGTATGCAGAAACACAGGCGGCCGAAGCCCCTGGTAGGCAGAAACACAGGCGGCCGAAACCCCCGTAAGCAGAAACACAGGTGGCCGAAACCCCCGGTAGGCAGAAACACAGGCGGCTGAAACCCCCGGTAGGCAGAAACACAGGCGGCCGAAGCCCCTGGTAGGCAGAAACACGGGCGGCCGAAACCCCCGGTGGGCAGAAACACAGGCGGCCGAAACCCCTAGTAGGCAGAAACACAGGCGGCCGAAACCCCCGGTAGGCAGAAACACAGGCGGCCAAAGCCCCTGGTAGGCTGAAACACGGGCGGCCGAAACCCCCGGTGGGCAGAAACACAGGCGGCCGAAACCCCTAGTAGGCAGAAACACAGGCGGCCGAAACCCCCGGTAGGCAGAAACACAGGCGGCCGAAGCCCCTGGTAGGCAGAAACACGGGCGGCCGAAACCCCCGGTGGGCAGAAACACATGCGGCCGAAACCCATAGTAGGCAGAAACACAGGCGGCCGAAACCCCCGGTAGGCAGAAAGACAGGTTGCCGAAGCCCCTGGTAGGCAGAAACACAGGCGGCCGGAACCCCCGGTAGGCAGAAACACAGGCGGCCGAAGCCCCTAGTATTCAGAAACACGGGCGGCTGAAACCCCCGGTGGGTAGAAACACAGGCGGCCGAAACCCCTAGTAGGCAGAAGCACAGGCGGTCGAAACTCCTGGTAGGCAGAAACACAGGCGGCCGGAACCCCCGGTAGGCAGAAACACAGGCGGCCGAAGCCCCTGGTAGGCTGAAACACGGGCGGCCGAAACCCCCGGTGGGCAGAAACACAGGCGGCCGAAACCCCTAGTAGGCAGAAGCACAGGCGGTCGAAACTCCTGGTAGGCAGAAACACAGGCGGCCGAAACAACTGGTAAGCAGAAACACGGGCGGCCGAAACCCCTGGTATGCAGAAACACAGGCGGCCGAAGCCCCTGGTAGGCAGAAACACAGGCGGCCGAAACCCCCGGTAAGCAGAAACACAGGCGGCCGAAACCCCCGGTAAGCAGAAACACAGGCGGCTGAAACCCCCGGTAGGCAGAAACACAGGCGGCCGAAGCCCCTGGTAGGCAGAAACACGGGCGGCCGAAACCCCCGGTGGGCAGAAACACAGGCGGCCGAAACCCCTAGTAGGCAGAAACACAGGCGGCCGAAACCCCCGGTAGGCAGAAAGACAGGCGGCCGAAGCCCCTGGTAGGCAGAAACACGGACGGCTGAAACCCCCGGTGGGCAGAAACACAGGCGGCCGAAACCCCCGGTAGGCAGAAACACAGGCGGTCGAAGCCCCTGGTAGGCAGAAACACGGGCGGCCGAAGGTGCCTGGTAGGCTGAAACACGGGCGGTCGAAACCTCCGGTAGGCAGAAACACAGGCGGTCGAAGCCCCTGGTAGGCAGAAACACAGGCGGCCGAAACCCCCGGTAGGCAGAAACACGGGCGGTCGAAACCCCCGGTAGGCAGAAACCTCTGGTAGGTAAGGCTCAACAGGCAATAGCTCTGAGGGATACACAGGCACTAGTCTCTGCCCTTGGTGGCACAATACTTAAGAAATTTAATATTTATTTAAATTTGTTTCATAAAACTAACTCAAACCACTTACTCGTTATTTCCTTCTTGGGAGCTGCACCTCTTGGCCGGTGCCGGCGAACTCATTTTTCCTGTGTCGAGCTTCTCCTTTTATACTCGCAGCTCACAATGGAATCATATGGGAACCCATCTAAGCAATGGGATATCCCCACTCCCTTGTAATTAATATATCTTCTTATGCTCGGCCGGTACCTTACCATTATATTTGGCTATCTGCCATAGCCATATCCCACACTATATTCATCACCTACCCATTATGTTTGGCTATACGCCATAGCTATATCATACCTGAAACCTACAATCGAGCTCTGCTGATGGTCGTGTTGCTCACTGCTTGTGCATGGGGAGTTCGGTATTTTGGTGGTGCATATTGGGTTTCTTGTTGTTTATCATTAAGAGTACTTTCCCCACGCATGGTATAATACGATCTGTATAAGCTTTCCCCATATTATTAGCTTTGTGTGCTTTCGCTGTATAAATAATTTTGGCTAGCGTATTGGATAAGAAAAGCTTTTGGTGCTCTTGCTGCATAACTAGTGAAGGTTACCGTATTGTATAAGTACGGGCGTAATTTCTGGTTCGTGCATTGGGTAAGGTCTCTTCCTCCGGCCGCTAGATGACGTGTAGGGGATATGGATTTCAAAGCATGTAACGAACTTTTAGTAATGCTTCGTTACAGGCATTGACATAATAGATTAATATTTTACTGCTCTCTGAGTTCATGAAGAGTTGGCTTAAGGCTTGGCCGCAAAGCTGCAAGAACAAAACGATAATAATTAAATCAAGCAGCACTGACAAATAGCGTCTAAGTCCTGTTACGTAACATATTCCATTTTCATCTTTCTTTACCCTTTGAATAGCATTTATCGATGAAAGAATGGAAAATAAACGATTAAAAAACTGGTGTAACATAAAGCATTTTCCAATATTTGAGTGCCCCTGGCCGGACTTGAACCAGCATGCTTTTGCAAGCAACAGATTTTGAGTCTGCCGTGTCTACCATTCCACACAGGATTAGTCAAATTTTTTCTCTTTCAAGTAAGGACTGAATATTCTACAATAATCAATCATTACTCTGAAATTTTAAAATGAATGAATTAGCCAATCTTATTGATTCAAGAGAAGAAATATGTAAATTGCCACACAATTTAGAAGCAGAGCAAATGCTCATTGGTGCAATGGTTCGTGATAATAGAATTTGTGATGCAGTCGTACTGAGTATCTTTAATAATCATCTCCCTGCGTCGTTTTTTCTTGGAATTTTTTGAGTTATCATCGTGCTGCACTTTTTGGGGTTCCTTTTGCTCTTTGCCTTCGATTACTTCACGATCATACAATCGTCTTGTATTGGTCAAATCTATCCAAAGTCCAAGTTTAAGCTAACAATCAAGTTAAATAAATTTAACCGATGGAGAATTAATTTATTTTACACTTATGTACATACTTTCAAGGTCTTAATGAAGTGGAATATTATCTCAGGTGGAAACATACTGTAACGTGCGCTTAGTTCGCAAAATAAAACTTCACCTTTCAAATTATTTCTATCACTTTTATTCAGTATCTTTACTTTATTCGAACTCAACTCGACTATTGGACTATCACTGGTTAACAACATTTCACTCTTAACTTTATCACTCTATAATCCAAACTGACTGCTCGTTGCGTCAGCGGTCCTATTTATATAGAACAACACTCATCTAGAGTGTTCCAGTTTCTTCTCCATGGTTTCCACATTTGCTGTCAAAAATCTCTACACTCACACACACTGGCTTACAAGCAATGCCTGTCATTTTATACCATTCCATTATAGTGTTGCCAGTTGTGTTTTCGGTTAAACGTTTTCGATTAGGAAATTGGTATAAATGTTGGGTGTTCATTACACTGCCCCCTCCTTAAGATTGTTCGTCCCGAATAATTCCATCTGCAGCCTCTCCACTATATCGATGCAGCCGGTCACAATGAACTACTTTTAACTTGCCTCTTAATCCTCTTTGGATGCGGTAAACCACGTCGTTAATCCTCGTGACAACAGTATAAGGACCTTCCCAGTTCTGCTGAAGTTTCGGTGACAATCCCTTTTGACGATGAGGATTATAAAGCCACACACGATCTCCTGCTTGGAATCCTGCCGTTGTCGCTTTTGTGTCGTACCGTGTCTTCATCCGGTCGCTGTAGGTTTTCATCCGTTCCCTTGTTCTTTTATGGATGTCAGCGAGTCTCTCCTTGAGGTCATCCACATACTCGTTCGTGTCCTGTGGCTCCTCTGTGGGGCATCCAAATTTAAGTTCGCTGGGCAGCCGCATGGTTTTCCCGAACAGGATGTCAGATGGTGTTGGTCCTGTCGAGCTATGTACTGCACTTCTATAGGCCATCAGGAATAGCGGTACGTGCCTATCCCAGTCTCTTTGGTAGTCGCCTACGACCTTGGTGAGGTGTTCTTTCAAAGTCCGGTTGAATCTTTCAACCATCCCATCAGATTGTGGATGAAGCGGTGTGGTTCTGGTCTTCTTGATGCCAAGTAGTCCGCACACTCCTTGGAAGATGTTTGACTCGAAGTTCCTCCCTTGGTTGGAATGGAGTTCCATAGGTACGCCAAACCTACTTACCCAGTTAAACACAATCTGGTCGACCACCGTTTTGGCTTCTTGATTTGGGATGGCATACGCCTCAGGCCATTTGCTAAAATAGTCCATTACAACCAGAATGTACTTGTTTCCAGCGTTGGTCTCTGGAAAAGGCCCAGCCACATCTACTGCAATCCTCTCAAAAGGCGATCCAACGTTGTACTGATGCATCTTACCTTGAATCTTCCTACCAGGTCCTTTGGTTGCAGCACACTTGTCACAAGTTCGGCACCACTTCTCCACGTCATCTCTAGCATGTAACCAGTAGAACCGATGTCGCACCTTCTCCAGTGCTTTGTTAACTCCCAGGTGGCCTCCAGAAGGTCCGTCGTGCATCTCCCGAAGAACTTCACTGACTCTCGATTGCGGTACGATCAGCTGCATCACATATGATTTACCGTCAGCGGACTCCCATCTTCGCCTGAGGACACCTTCTTGCACATATAGTGAGTCCCACTGTGCCCAATAGGCTTTGAGAACTGGACTCCTGTCAGAAATGTCTCCCCATTCAGGTTTCTCTTCATTTTCTTTCCATGCGAGAATGGGTTCGATATCTGGATCCTCCTGTTGAGCGGTCCTCACTTCCTCATTGCTCCATCCGCATATGGGGTCAGCTCTTAGTCGCTGAGCGGTAATATTTTCTTTGTTTTCTTGTCGCCTACAATGCTTGCAATCCTCTTTGCAAGGTCTTCGGGACAATGCGTCGGCGTTTGAGTGTAGCTTTCCTCCGCGGTGTTGAATCTGGTAATCATAAGTCTGCAGTCTTTCTTTCCACCTTGCGACTTGACCTTCTGGATTTTTGAAGTTCAACAGCCAGTTCAGAGCACCATGGTCTGTCCGCAGAAGGAATTTCTGTCCATAGATGTACTTATGGAAGTGCTTTGTTGCCAAGATTAGAGCTAGCAGTTCCCTTCTGGTCACGCAGTAGTTTCTCTCAGGCTTCGAGAGGACCTTACTGTAATATGCCACCACTTTCTCTTCGCCATCATGCACTTGGGATAGTACCGCCCCGATTCCAACGTTGCTTGCATCTGCGTCGATGATGAATGTTTTGCCAGGTGTTGGATGTGCCAGCACTGGAGCGTTACAGAGGCGGTATTTGAGTTCCTGAAAAGATTTTTCACACTCACCTGACCATTTGAACTGCTTCCCTTTTTCGGTGAGCTGATGCAAACTCTTTGCAACTCCAGCAAAGTTCTTAACAAAACGTCGGTAATATGTGGCAAGACCAAGAAAGCTTCGGAGTTGATGTTTGTCCTGTGGTGTTGGCCAATTTTTGACGGAGTCAACTTTTTCAGGATCAGTCTTCACTCCTTGGGAAGAGATGATGTGTCCCAAATACTTAACTTCGGTTTTGAAAAGTGCACATTTTTCTGGATTCAGTTTAAGGTTAGCCTCTCGAAGTCTCTGAAACACGGCTTTTAGATTCTTGCAATGGTGGTCAAATGTTTTCCCGTAAACAATGACATCGTCCAAGTAGACAAGGCACGCTTTCCACGTCAGTCCTTGAAGAACGCACTCCATCAAACGCTCGAATGTTGCCGGAGCGTTGCATAGCCCAAACGGCATAACTTTAAACTGCCAGAGCCCATTACCTGTAGAAAAAGCCGTCTTTTCCCGATCATCAGGGTGGATGTCAACTTGCCAATATCCACTCTTCAAGTCCAGCGTCGAAAACCACTAGGCTCCTTCCATAGCATCCAGGGTATCACTGATTCTCGGCAGGGGATAGCTGTCCTTTTTAGTCACATCATTCAGCCTTCGGTAGTCTACACAAAAACGAGTGCTTCCGTCTTTCTTTTTCACTAGCACCACTGGTGAAGCCCAAGGACTTTTGGAATTTTCAATAAGACCGTCCTTCTTCATTGCTGTTATCATTTCCTCAACCTCACCTTGTTTTGCCAGTGGAAGGCGTCTTGCGGGTTGACGAATCGGTCTTGCATCTCCTGTGTTGATGCGATGCTGCACCAACTGTGTCCTACCATATTGTCCCTTTTGCGATGCGAAGATGTCAGTGTACTCTTGTAGGAGATTTTCAGCCATCCTTGTTTGTTGGTGATCAAGGTTGGATGAATACAGTATTTTAGCTCTGATGGTTTTGAGCTCCTCCGGAGTTATAGTTTTTCTCGGGGATTCGTCTGTGACCTTCGTAATTGCTGCAACCGATTCGCAACGTCCAACGACTTCTCCTTTCTTCAACCTTACATCGTACGGTCTGGTGTTTAGTAATCGTACGGGGACCATTTTGTTTTTCGGTGCTACTAGTGTTTTCCCAATGATGACGCTTTGGGAGGAACACTCTGGGTCTGGTTCCACCATTAGGTATCGAAGGCTTCCAAACTCACCTTCCAGTTTTGTCCAAACGAACACTTCAGAAGAAGGAGGCAGGATCAGATCTTCCGCGATGACAGTCCTCAGTGTCGACGTACTTTCGTTCGAATAGGTCATTGGAAGTTCCTTATTTTGGTACTTCAAAACCTGATTACCGATGTCCAAAATAACTCCGTGCTGTTTCATAAAGTCGATTCCAATGATGCACTCGTCACATATATCTGCCACCAGGAATTGATGAGTGAACACTAGATCGGCCAGTCGGATCTTAAGACACACTTCTCCATATACTCTTGCTGCTTCTCCCGTTGCGGTTCTTAGACGGTAGCTATTGGTGTTATGAAGCCACGTCGTCTTTACCAGGTCTCGACTTACTATGGAGGCTGTGGCACCGGTATCGATGGTAGCCACATGTTTGTTCCCGTTAATAGTAGTTTCCACAGTCAGACTTTTGTTGTCTCGTTTGGTCTGAGAGACCTGGATGGTGGTTCTGGGGCCATCGATACAAGAAACCCACCTCTGCCCCTCGAAGATGGATTGATAGGCAACGCTGGTGTTGTTGTCACCTTGCTCTGGGTTGGGTCTCTTGCTTCCACAATGTTGACAAGCGGCTTTATTTGGTGGTAGTCGGCATTGACGCTGTAAGTGCCCGGTCTTGTTGCAATTCCAACATCTTGCTAGTCCGCTCCGCTGGTTCTTTTGTATTTCAGCTCTATGGCACGAGCATTCTTCGACTATGGCTTCTCTAAGTCGATGTACTCCATGAGAAGCCTGTTCTGCTGCTTCAATTGTCAATGCGAATGCCAAAGTTTCGGAAAGAGTACGTGTTCTAGCAGTTCGCACAGACCTCTGAAGATGTATATCGGAAATGGCACGAACGAAGGACTCAACAGCAAGCTGGTTGATGATTTCTTCTCCAGCATCCGGGTATGCCAAGTGAACCAGTCTTTCGACGTCTGCTTGGAGCTGCTGTAGACTTTCACCCCTTTTCTGGACTCTGTTATTGAGTTGGACTCGGAAGACTTCTTTCAAGTGGCTATCGCCAAAGCGTTTATCTATAGCTGCCACGAGAGAACTGAAATCACCGCCCTTACCAGCTGGAACTGTTTGAATTAATTCAGCTGCTGGTCCTCTAAGAGCAAGAGTCAGTGCAATGTACTTGTCTTCGTCATCCCAGCCATTTGTTGTCGCGGCTGCCTCAAATTGTCTCTTGTAAACTGGCCAAGACGACTGTCCATCAAATGTTGGCGGTTTCATCTCCTTTTTCCTTGCAAACTCTCCAGCAGATTCTCGAACTTTGATTTTCCGGATCTGGTCCAATTCCTTGGTCAGAACAGAGAACTGTTTATCGCATCGGCTTTCCAAACGATTCTCTACAACAGAAAGCTGTTTTTCCACACCTTCAACGCGTTCGTCTAGGGCACATACATTTTTCTCAATGTTACCCAATTTGCCTTCTAGAATGTTTTTCTGACCTTCCAAAACATTCTGTTGCGCCTCAAGTCTTTCGAGAATATTCTGTTGTTCTTTCTTTTGCTCCTTTCGTTGCTCTTCCAGCTTCTTTTGTTGTACTTCGAGTCTTTCGAGAACATTCTGCTGTTCCTTCTTTTGCTCGTTTCGCTGTTCTAACAAAAGTTTCATCATACTAGAAAAATCTACACTTTCACTTACTTCCTCTTCCTCCACTTCTGTTTAAAAAACAAAAGTGTTTGCGTCTTCCCCTTGCTGTTCCAAATAGTTGCGCAAGCGCAGGACGAGCTCATTTTTCGATCCCGCTCTAGAAAGATTTCGCTTACCTAACTCACTTTTAAGCTCAATGCAGTTGAGCTCTTCCAACAACTTACCCATTTTCACTGTATTTAACTTTTTTTTCTTTTTTTTTTTTACACTTTACTAGTCAAATAAGTCTTATTTACACTTCTGACACCAATGTAACGTGCGCTTAGTTCGCAAAATAAAACTTCACCTTTCAAATTATTTCTATCACTTTTATTCAGTATCTATACTTTATTCGAACTCAACTCGACTATTGGACTATCACTGGTTAACAACATTTCACTCTTAACTTTATCACTCTATAATCCAAACTGACTGCTCGTTGCGTCAGCGGTCCTATTTATATAGAACAACACTCATCTAGAGCGTTCCAGTTTCTTCTCCATGGTTTCCACATTTGCTGTCAAAAATCTCTACACTCACACACACTGGCTTACAAGCAATGCCTGTCATTTTATACCATTCCATTATAGTGTTGCCAGTTGTGTTTTCGGTTAAACGTTTTCGATTAGGAAATTGGTATAAATGTTGGGTGTTCATTACAATACAATCCGAAGGCATTTAGTCATATAAATCTTTTGCTAAGAGGAGTCTTGAAAGCGATAAACTTGTCAGCAATAATAGTTTCACTCTTGCGTTATTCAGTACAATTTAGAAATCTTTGTGATTTACTTTTGCGGATTTCCATGTTTTCACAATTGCTTTCTTAATTGTCTAAGATGGTTGTATTGGTGAGCTTTTAAATGATGTGTTTTGATTAAAACACTGCAGCAGCACATTTAACTATCTTCTTTTCATCTCAACAGCTACAGAAAAACGGAAATAATTTTTTTTTTCTAAACCACAAAAAATCAACTTACAAATTTGTTTAGGTGCAGAAAAATTCTATTGACAACAACATAAAACTATAAGTCAAAAGTATTGACATAAGATGACAAAACCAGAGCGGCATCTGTTGTTAAGTGGAAACTTTTCTCGTTACTTTTGGAAAATGATAGATGGCCATAGCGGGAAATCACGATTATTTTGCCACTATCCTTTCAGGGGCGCAAAGTCGCACGGACCGCTTTGCTTTTAGGGTTTTGTATGGATATGACGTTTCACTAGCAGTCCATATCTATTACGTCAATGGTTACAGGATAACACCACAGAGTAGATAATACAGAGTGCCAACTCGTACCCCCCTTGCCTGAAACACCCTCAAAAAATTTTTCAACACGAATTCAAAATGGCATCCTATATCCTTCAGTTCCAAACTTCAATAAATAAAAAAAAACAAGATGACACTTGTCTTTAACAGTGGAAAAATATTGCAAAATTTTACAAAGTTTTATTTCTTGTAAGTATGTAAAAGAATTCATCTTTTAAAATGATGTGAGTATTGCCGTCACACCGACGGAAAACAAATATAACGACCAAGAGGAAAGAGTTAAAGAGGACAGAAGATAGAAGAAGAAGAGAAGAAGAGAAGTCAATATTAAAAAAAAGATTAAGAGGACAGAAGATAGAAGAAAATTTTCATGTGGTGTCAAATGTCAAATCAATCGAAGAGAAGTCAATATTAAAAGAATTATTCTGTTCAGTCGTAATAGAATTGTTTAGCTTAACCCACAAATATTAGCTTCAATTGTTGTTTCCTGTTCTTACAGGTATAATCTATTATTAATTTATGGAATTATTTTACTATTTTATAGTAAATAAAAGAGAGCCTGTTTTTACAGAGAACCAGTTTTTACAGAACCTGTTTTTACAGAACCTGTTTTTACAGAGCAAAAGAATCAAGTTATTCATTGGTGGAATTCCTATCAAAATAAAAAATTTTATAATTCACATTATAAGTATTTGTAACATCTAACTAAATTCATTTTGAAATTGATCACCCAGCAGATTTTCGAGATAATCTACTATGGGGCTCTGGAAACCAGTTGTGAGCTGGCTGAGAAGGAAGGCCCATATGAAACATACGAAAGAAGTCCAGTCAGGAAAGGTATCTTGCAGTATGACATGTGGAACAAAACCCCAACCGACCCCTGGGATTAGGCTACTCTTAAAAAAAAAAATTGCTAAACATGGCGTTCGGAACTCTCTACTTGTTGCTCCAATGCCAACTGCATCGACATAAAAGAAATAGACTTCCTTTTAAGCATTCCCAGCATCATACACTCCCATAAACCACCAATTGCTCATCTATTTCAAAATGTTCTGCCACAAAACTCAAATTGTTTGGAACTATTTGCGAGATATCTCCAGCCCGGCTTTACATCCATCGGTCTTGAAGTCATCAAACTAATGGACAAACGATTGTATGTCAAACACGAGAACAAAGTAATGTAAATGGGACATGAGATAGTAAAATAAAAGGTTAATACAGAAAAAGGAAAATTTTTTCGTTATTATTGTAACGTGCGCTTAGTTCGCAAAATAAAACTTCACTTTTTATTTATTTATTTCTGTGACTTTATTCAGTATCTATCTTTATTCGAACTCAACTCGACTATTGGACTATCACTGGTTAACAACATTTCACTCTTAATTTTATCACTCTATAATCAAAACTGACTGCTCGTTGCGTCAGCGGCCTATTTATATAGAACAATACTTATCTAGAGCGTTCCAGTTTCTTCTCCATGGTTTCCACATTTGCTGTCAAGAATCTCTACACTCACACACACTGGCTTACAAGCAATGCCTGTCATTTTATACCATTCCATTATAGTGTTGCCAGTTGTGTTTTCGGTTAAACGTTTTCGATTAGGAAATTGGTATAAATGTTGGGTGTTCATTACACTGCCCCCTCCTTAAGATTGTTCGTCCCGAATAATTCCATCTGCAGCCTCGCCACTATATCGATGCAGCCGGTCACAATGAACTACTTTTAACTTGCCTCTTAATCCTCTTTGGATGCGGTAAACCACGTCGTTAATCCTCGTGACAACAGTATAAGGACCTTCCCAGTTCTGCTGAAGTTTCGGTGACAATCCCTTTTGACGATGAGGATTATAAAGCCACACACGATCTCCTGCTTGGAATCCTGCCGTTGTCGCTTTTGTGTCGTACCGTGTCTTCATCCGGTCGCTGTAGGCTTTCATCCGTTCCCTTGTTCTTTTATGGATGTCAGCGAGTCTCTCCTTGAGGTCATCCACATACTCGTTCGTGTCCTGTGGCTCCTCTGTGGGGCATCCAAATTTGAGTTCTCTGGGCAGCCGCATGGTTTTCCCGAACAGGATGTCAGATGGTGTTTGTCCTGTCGAGCTATGTACTGCACTTCTATAGGCCATCAGGAATAGCGGTACGTGCCTATCCCAGTCTCTTTGGTAGTCGCCTACGACCTTGGTGAGGTGTTCTTTCAAGGTCCGGTTGAATCTTTCAACCATCCCATCAGATTGTGGATGAAGCGGTGTGGTTCTGGTCTTCTTGATGCCAAGTAGTCCGCACACTCCTTGGAAGATGTTTGACTCGAAGTTCCTCCCTTGGTCGGAATGAAGTTCCATAGGCACGCCAAACCTACTTACCCAGTTAAACACAATCTGGTCGACCACCGTTTTGGCTTCTTGATTTGGGATGGCATACGCCTCAGGCCATTTGCTAAAATAGTCCATTACAACCAGAATGAACTTGTTTCCAGCATTGGTCTCTGGAAAAGGCCCAGCCACATCTACTGCAATCCTCTCAAAAGGCGATCCAACGTTGTACTGATGCATCTTACCTTGAATTTTCCTACCAGGTCCTTTGGTTGCAGCACACTAGTCACAAGTTCGGCACCACTTCTCCACGTCATCTCTAGCATGTAACCAGTAGAACCGATGTCGCACCTTCTCCAGTGTTTTGTTAACTCCCAGGTGACCTCCAGAAGGCCCGTCGTGCATCTCCCGAAGAACTTCACTGACTTTCGATTGCGGTACGATCAGCTGCATCACATATGATTTACCGTCAGCGGACTCCCATCTTCGCCTGAGGAAACCTTCTTGCACATATAGTGAATCCCACTGTGCCCAATAGGCTTTGAGAACTGGACTCCTGTCAGAAATGTTTCCCCATTCAGGTTTCTCTTCATTTTCTTTCCATGCGAGAATGGGTTCGATATCTGGATCCTCCTGTTGAGCGGTCCTCACTTCCTCATTGCTCCATCCGCATATGGGGTCAGCTCTTAGTCGCTGAGCGGTAATATTTTCTTTGTTTTCTTGTCGCCTACAATGCTTGCAATCCTCTTTGCAAGGTCTTCGGGACAATGCGTCGGCGTTTGAGTGCAGCTTTCCTCTGCGGTGTTGAATCTGGTAATCATAAGTCTGCAGTCTTTCTATCCACCTTGCGACTTGACCTTCTGGATTTTTGAAGTTCAACAGCCAGTTCAGAGCACCATGGTCTGTCCGCAGAAGGAATTTCTGTCCATAGATGTACTTATGGAAGTGCTTTGTTGCCAAGATAAGAGCTAGAAGTTCCCTTCTGGTCACGCAGTAGTTTCTTTCGGGCTTCGAGAGGACCTTGCTGTAATATGCCACCACTTTCTCTTCGCCATCATGCACTTGGGATAGTACCGCCCCGATTCCAACGTTGCTTGCATCAGCATCGATGATGAATGTTCTCCCAGGTGTTGGATGTGCCAGCACTGGGGCGTTACAGAGGCGGTATTTGAGTTCCTGAAAAGATTTCTCACACTCACCTGGCCATTTAAACTGCTTCCCTTTCTCGGTGAGCTGATGCAAACTCTTTGCAACTCCAGCAAAGTTCTTAACAAATCGTCGGTAATATGTGGCAAGACCAAGAAAGCTTCGGAGTTGATGTTTGTCCTGTGGTGTTGGCCAATTTTTGACGGAGTCAACTTTTTCAGGATCAGTCTTCACTCCTTGGGAAGAGATGATGTGTCCCAAATACTTAACTTCGGTTTTGAAAAGTGCACATTTTTCTGGATTCAGTTTAAGGTTAGCCTCTCGAAGTCTCTGAAACACGGCTTTTAGATTTTTGCAATGTTGGTCAAATGTTTTCCCGTAAACAATGACATCGTCCAAGTAGACAAGGCACGCTTTCCACGTCAGTCCTTGAAGAACGCACTCCATCAAACGCTCGAATGTTGCCGGAGCATTGCATAGCCCAAACGGCATAACTTTAAACTGCCAGAGCCCATTACCTGTCGAAAACGCCGTCTTTTCCCGATCATCAGGGTGGATGTCAACTTGCCAATATCCACTCTTCAAGTCCAGCGTCGAAAACCACTGGGCTCCCTCCATGGCATCCAGGGTATCACTGATTCTCGGCAGAGGATAGCTGTCCTTCTTAGTCACATCGTTCAGCCTTCGGTAGTCCACACAAAAACGAGTGCTTCCGTCTTTCTTTTTCACTAGAACCACTGGTGACGCCCAAGGACTTTTGGAATTTTCGATAAGACCGTCCTTCTTCATTGTTGTTATCATTTCCTCAACCTCACCTTGTTTGGCCAGTGGAAGGCGTCTTGCGGGTTGACGAATCGGTCTTGCATCTCCTGTGTTGATGCGATGCTGCACCAACTGTGTCCTACCATATTGTCCCTTTTGCGATGCGAAGATGTCAGTGTACTCTTGTAGGAGATTTTCAGCCATCCTTGTTTGTTGGTGATCAAGGTTGGATGAATTCAGTATTTTAGCTCTGATGGTTTTGAGCTCCTCCGGAGTTATAGTTTTTCTCGGGGTTTCGTCTGTGATCTTCGTAATTGCTGCAACCGATTCGCAACGTCCAACGACTTCTCCTTTCTTTAACCTTACATCGTACGGTCTGGTGTTTAGTAATCGTACGGGGACCATTTTGTTTTTCGGTGCTACTAGTGTTTTCCCAATGATGACGCTTTGGGAGGAACACTCTGGGTCTGGTTCCACCATTAGGTATCGAAGGCTTCCAAACTCACCTTCCAGTTTTGTCCAAACGAACACTTCAGAAGAAGGAGGCAGAATCAGATCTTCCGTGATGACAGTCCTCAGTGTCGACGTACTTTCGTTCGAATAGGTCATTGGAAGTTCCTTATTTTGGTACTTCAAAACCTGGTTACCGATGTCCAAAATAACTCCGTGCTGTTTCATAAAGTCGATTCCAATGATGCACTCGTCACATATATCTGCCACCAGGAATTGATGAGTAAACATTAGATCGGCCAGTCGGATCTTAAGACACACTTCTCCATATACTCTTGCTGCTTCTCCCGTTGCGGTTCTTAGACGGTAGCTATTGGTGTTATGAAGCCACGTCGTCTTTACCAGGTCTCGACGTACTATGGAAGCTGTGGCACCGGTGTCGATGGTAGCCACATGTTTGTTCCCGTTAATAGTAGTTTCCACAGTCAGACTTTTGTTGTCTCGTTTGGTCTGAGAGACCTGGATGGTGGTTCTGGGGCCATCGATACAAGAAACCAGTCTCTGCCTCGGCTGATACGTAACGCTGGTGTTGTTGTTACCTTGTTCTGGGTTGGATCTCTTGCTTCCACAATGTTGACAACCGGCTTTATTTGGTGGTAGTCGGCATTGACGCTGTAAGTGCCCGGTTTTGTTGCAGTTCCAGCATCTTGCTAGTCCGCTCCGCTGGTTCTTTTGTATTTCAGCTCTATGGCACGAGCACTCTTCGACTATGGCTTCTCTAAGTCGATGTACTCCCTGAGAAGCCTGTTCTGCTGCTTCAATTGTCAATGCGAATGCTAAAGTTTCGGAAAGAGTACGTGTTCTAGCAGTTCGCACAGACCTCTGAAGATGTATATCGGAAATGGCACGAACGAAGGACTCAACAGCAAGCTGGTTGATGATTTCTTCTCCAGCATCCGGGTATGCCAGGTGAACCAGTCTTTCGACGTCTGCTTGGAGCTGCTGTAGACTTTCACCCCTTTTCTGGACTCTGTTATTGAGTTGGACTCGGAAGACTTCTTTCAAGTGGCTATCTCCAAAGCGTTTATCTATAGCTGCCACGAGAGAACTGAAATCGCCGCTCTTACCAGCTGGAACTGTTTGAAGTAATTCAGCTGCTGGTCCTCTAAGAGCAAGAGTCAGTGCAATGTACTTGTCTTCGTCATCCCAGCCATTTGTTGTCGCGGCTGCCTCAAATTGTCTCTTGTAGACTGGCCAAGAAGACTGTCCATCAAATGTTGGGGGTTTCATCTCCTTTTTCTTTGTAAACTCCCCAGCAGACTCTCGAATTTTTATTTTTCGAATCTGGTCCAATTCCTTGGTCAGAACAGAGAACTGTTTATCGCATCGGCTTTCCAAACGATTCTCTACAACAGAAAACTGTTTTTCCACACCTTCAACGCGTTCGTCTAGGGCACATACATTTTTCTCAATGTTACCCAATTTGCCTTCTAGAATGTTTTTCTGACCTTCCAAAACATTCTGTTGCGCCTCAAGTCTTTCGAGAATATTCTGTTGTTCCACCTTTTGCTCGTTTCGTTGTTTTTCAATCAGCTTCTTTTGTTCGTTTCTTTGTGTTTCAAGTTGTTCGAGAACATTCTGCTGTTCCTTCTTTTGCTCGTTTCGTTGTGCTTCCAGTTGTTCGAGAACATTCTGCTGTTCCTTCTTTTGATCGTTTCTCTGCTCTTCCAGACGTCCGATAATATTCTGCTGTTGCTCTTCAATCAGCTTCTTTTGTTCTACTTCGAGTCGTTCGAGAACATTCTGCTGTTCCTTCTTTTGCTCGTTTCGCTGTTCTAACAAAAGTTTCATCATACTAGAAAAATCTACACTTTCACTTACTTCCTCTTCTTCCACTTCTATTTCAAAAACAAAAGTGTTTACGTCTTCCCCTTGCTGTTCCAAATAGTTACGCAAACGCAGGACGAGCTCATTTTTCGATCCCGCTCTAGAAAGATTTCGCTTACCTAACTCACTTTTAAGCTCAATGCAGTTGAGCTCTTCTAACAACTTACCCATTTTCACTGTATATAATTATTATTTTTCTTTTTACTTTTACTTTTTTTTTTTTTTTTTTTACACTTTATTAGTCAAATAAGTTTTATTTACACTTCTGACACCAATGTAACGTGCGCTTAGTTCGCAAAATAAAACTTCACTTTTTATTTATTTATTTCTGTGACTTTATTCAGTATCTATCTTTATTCGAACTCAACTCGACTATTGGACTATCACTGGTTAACAACATTTCACTCTTAACTTTATCACTCTATAATCAAAACTGACTGCTCGTTGTGTCAGCGGCCTATTTATATAGAACAATACTTATCTAGAGCGTTCCAGTTTCTTCTCCATGGTTTCCACATTTGCTGTCAAGAATCTCTACACTCACACACACTGGCTTACAAACAATGCCTGTCATTTTATACCATTCCATTATAGTGTTGCCAGTTGTGTTTTCGGTTAAACGTTTTCGATTAGGAAATTGGTATAAATGTTGGGTGTTCATTACATTATTTTTGTTTGTTACAAGCAAATAGTGTGATAAATGATGAAATGAGAATCAGGAGCTTATTATATTCTTATTCCTGAGCTGCGGCAGCAGCTGGGTTCATGGGTTCATTGTCCTTCCGTTTCTTTGAACCAGAGACTATATTATCTATCAATACGCAGCAGAAGAATGACTGTCTCTACAGCAGTTTTGTATGTTTGCATCTTTACAGCTAGTGGTTCCCAGATAGGCCCCGATTGCGGTTGTCGATTGACTAATCGATACTCGACTTTTGTCGATTTCGATCGACATCTTTCGTTCATAATTTTCTGGTCGACTGTTGCGTTAGGAAATCATTTTGTGGGAAAATGTAAGTATTTTATTGAACAAATTCATATTTTGATATAATACTCGTATTATATACTCGTATTATATCAAAATATGAGCATTTGTTCAATAAAATACTTACATTATCCCATAAAATAATTTCCTAACGCAACAGTCGACCAGAAAATTACGAACGAAAGATGTCGATCGAAATCGACAAAAGTCGAGTATCGATTAGTCAATCGACAACCGCAATCGGGGCCATAGCTTTGACGTTCATGTCTAATATCTGACAAGATTCGCCGTCAATACCGCAGGCACAGACATCCTCGCATTGTTCCTGGAAGCCCCACGGAGAAGGATGGTGCAGGCCTTATGATCTTTGCAGTTGGTGAAGAATGTAAAGTATTCGTCACCAATCTTCTTGACCTCAAACAGGCCATCTTCGACGCCAACATCTTTTTCAGTTAATTCCTCTGTACGATTGACGATCGTAGCACCACAAGCGCGCGCTACACGTAAGTTGTCTGTCTAACGAAGACGAAGAATTGCAGTGGTGCCAGCTTTAAGCAAGTAGTGCTGAGCCAGATCGGACACACCCTTTTCTGTGAAAACAATGTCTGGTTTTACTGCAATTACATCGGCGCAAATTTTTTGAACGAACTCCTCTTCGATTTGCAGCATTCTCGAGAAATCTTGCTCTTCAACAATTTCTACATTTGTTTGAAATTCGCCCTTTTTGTATTCCAAATAGCAGTCGAGTAGAACAATACGTGGGTTTTCGATGTAACGCTTCATTTTAGCATGGGTCACGTCTTTGTTGAGCATAACGCCTCGAAGAACACAAGAATCTTCAAGACTACCGCCAGGAACCCTTTCAACTTCGGCGTAGCTAAAAGGTTAATTCAAAGTATTATCGACTTTTGCAAACATCAAAATTTCGCTTACCACTTGATATCGACTTCCAAGCGACCGTTTTCAGTAAGGGCTACAGTTTGCACAGCTTCTAGAGCAATTTTTACTTCCAAATCGGACCATTTTCCAATGAATTTTGTCCCAACACAGGCTTTTACAACATCAGCCATGCGTTCCTTGTTGTTTACATCCAAGGGAATGCTTAAATCATTCTGCTTAATAATGTCTTCCAATACCTCACGGTAAGCACGAATGATCACAGTGGGAATGAAGATTTACTATAAATGAAACACAAATTGTATACTTCTTTCTTTCGATTTCGATTTCAGTTCATTATTTATCAACGAAGAACTGTCATTTTTGGTCCTACCACACCAGGTGCTATCGTGTGGGGAGTTTAAGGCTATGTGTACACTGGTATGTTCTGTGAAACTTAACAAAACGCCTGCATCGGCATGAATTTTTTTTTTACTAATTTTTGTCTTTTTCAGTGAAATACTGGCCAAAATAAAAAAAAAAATTAATTCCTGCAACTTAAATTCATTTTTCTAAGTTCTAAGCTGTATGAAAATTAAAAATTATCGATTTTTTTGCAACCAAAAAAAATTTTTTAATTTTCAAACTCAACAGATTTTTTTCTCTGACAAATCAAAAGCGGCCAATGGCGGGTCTGGTAAGCGAGGGTTCCCGGTCTAGATTAGCTTGTAGGCAAAATGGCACTACCTTGCCGGAGTTGACTTTCTGGTTATACTCTGTGGATAACACTCCTGCTTACGAGCTTATTGGAAAAGGAATCACTTCAAATAACAACACCGACAGAAAAGCTTAGGTAGGTATCTCATTATCACATTTATTAGACCTGACTCATTATTTTTGGAGCCATTAACAAAACCAGTTCTAAAAGAACATTTGACAAGTTTTTATGAATCCTGCGCAAATCTATACATTGAATTCGATAAGGTGTTTGAAGGAAAAACTAAATTTAAAAACTTGTATGCCCTTTTCGTTGATCATTTTCAAGCGGCAAGCTATCGCGATGATTTGTTCATTTCTTTGGTTCTCATTCCGTTGGCACAAAAATTTGACAACAAGTGGCGACGGATGATTTGCTCTGAACACCGTGCTTGTAGATCTGTCCCAGAGCATGAACCATGTCACGATATACATCTGCTTTCGGTGTGTTAGCAGCACTTTCATACTGCAAACAGAAAAGAGATCCGAAAGCATAATGCTGCACCATTTTGTTGTCACTGTTGAGTGTCCCTTGCAAATCTCCTAATTCTCCTTACATGTTCTTTCGCTTCAGTTGCTAGACGAATGAAACTTACAAAAGCTAAAGCAGCACCTGAAAAAGTTATTAATCAAAATATTAAATATAATGAAGTTAGATATTTATAAGCGTTCTAATGACGAATAAAAAAGACTTGCCTTTTGGTTCTTGCGATGTCCTCAGTATATTTATTTACTTTATGCTGTCTGCCAGTTGTCAAACTCTTATTTTTTTTCTGTGAATTTCACCTCAGCAATGAACTTTTCAAATGAACTATTTCCTGTTCACTCAAGCTCATTTTTTCAATATTTGCGCGTTTTGCGGGTGGAGATGGTGGGAGATGACCTTCTGTATATTCCTTATTCTGTGGTGCAAACTGGTATGTTCTGTGAAACTTAACAAAACGCCTGCATCGGTATGAATTTTTTTTTACTAATTTTTGTCTTTTTCAGTGAAATACTGGTCAAAATAAAAAAAAAAGTTAATTCCTGCAACTTAAATTCACTTTTCTAGGTTCTAGGCTGCATGAAAATTAAAAATTATCAATTTTTTTGCAACCCAAAAAAATTTTTTTACTTTTCAAACTCAACTGATTTTTTTTTCTCTGACAAATCAAAAGCGGCCAATGGTGGGTGTGGTAAGTGAGGGTTCCCGGTCGAGGGTTCCCGGTCTAGACTAGCTTGTTGGCAATATGGCACTACCTTGCCGGAGCTGACTCTCTGGCACAGAGTAGATAATACAGAGTGCCAACTCGTACCCCCCTTGCCTGAAACACCCTCAAAAAATTTTTCAACACGAATTCAAAATGGCGACCTATTTCTTGATTAAAATTGGAGTCGTGGTCAGTCGTGGTGAAGTTCCAAACTTCAATAAATAAAAAAAAGCAAGATGACATTCATCTTTGACAGTTTGCAAAATATTGCAAAGTTTTGTAATGTTTTATTTCTTGTTAGTATTTCTAACTGAATTAGTTTCTAAATTTATCAACCACCAGATTTTCCAGACAATCTAGAAGCCAGTTGTGAGCTGGCTGAGAAGGAAGGCCCATATGAAACGTACGAAGGGAATCCAGTCAGCAAACTTGTCTAGCAATATGACATGTGGAAAAAAACTCCAACCGACCTCTAGGATTGGGCTGCTCTTAAAGAAAAAATTGCCAAACATGGCGTTCGGAAATCTCTACTTGTTGCTCCAATGCCAACTGCATCGACCGCACAAATTCTTGGCAAGAGTGAGTCCTTCACCGTACACTTCAAACATCTACAACAGACGAGTCCTGTCCGGTGAATTCCAGATCGTCAGTCAGCGTCTTCTGAAAGACATAACTGAGCAACTGACACCAAAAATCACCTATGCAATTAATGTGGAAAGAGGTTTGATTAGTTTTCTTCGGATCTATATGTAACTGTAGTTCATACACATATTTTCAGCTACCCAACTCAAACAAAACTGAAAGCTCATGATTTCAATGTCCATACAGTGGCTTATGGATTTTCAACGATTTCAAACGCCTAATACTCCTGCCTTGTCAAGAATACGAAAAATCGAACAGAAAAACGGCTTCAATCGTCTTCTGCAACAAGCAGAAATAATAAATCAATGAAAACAAGTTCTACAAAATTATGTAACACTCATTCCTCGAATACAAACCTTTCTAGTACTTTGAAGATCCCTAAACTTTAGCCAAGTCCAAAACCGACAGAGATTTTAACGAAAAGTGTGTCGTTTGAAGACGATATTCAGCAAAAGAATAATAACAACAGTTTGGCCTTAGGTGAGGCTTCTCATATTTCGTTATATTCGACTATCTCGGGAAATCCTGCTGCTGATTCTAGCCCAAAAGAGGATGTTAAAATGCCGGTAAAAAAGACAAACATCTAAATACTTGAGGATGTTATCATAAAACCAGCCGAAGCAGCTCCTCGAGTTAGGTTACTAGAAAAACCAGCACATGTACAAGAAGTAAAAAAAAAAAATCCAAACAAAGAGAAAAGCAGAAGTTAAAGAGCTAAGCATTTCAGCTGACTCACCACCCACAAAGAAGCCTTGTCAAGCTGAGCAGATGGAGCCTGAACCCAAATTGAAAAGCTTTATGGATACGTACAAATTAAACAAGATTTCTTTGCAAATGTAAGGTGAATATTTTGATTGTTTTATTTTATGGATACAGAGAACTAAATAAAGATTTTAATAAAAATCTCAGCACCGTCGTCGTCTTTATTTTCTGTTTGCTTTTCATTGTAAATTGTCGTCTTCCATAGCAATATCTTCCCTAGAAAGAGCATCCTGCCAGCAGGTTGTAATTTCCCACAGCGTATCCTCGGACATTTGTAGAGAAGGTTAAATTTGTCTTTTGAATCATCAATGAGAGCTTCATTGGCAGTTTGTAGAATGTTTTCCTAAAGAAAAATACTTGTAAAACATTGTTTTATTTCATTATACAACTTAACTGACCATAAACTTCATTAATAGGATTCAATTCTGAATAAAGTCTAAAATTCTTCATCACGAACTGTACACTTCAAGTTAAAGCAACAAGTTCTCTTCCTGACTTCGGTATTGTTTCCATCTTCGGCTCAGTGGATGTCAATGTTTGACTACTTTCTAACATTGGTTTCTTCCTGGGTGAAGAAATAGGAAGGTATTCAATACCTTCTTCATGCGGTTTTGATTCTCCAGTGACAAATTTTCCTTTTGAAAAATGTATCGTAAATACATGCAGAAATTTTGTATTTTGCAAATCGTTTTCCGCATCGAAAAGAGCATCGAGTTGAATAATGCAACCAGGGCGAGCAGTTGATTGTTGAGAGACAATCTTGATTTTATCATGCAGTGAGGCATTGGAGAAGAAATTCTCTGTAGAGTCGGAATCCAGGCTACATTACTGAATGCCGATATTTCAGGCGAGTTGATGCGAGCCGATTCACTAACTCCTCCTTTCTTTGTTGAAATTACGATGTTTTTCCGATGGATGCTGTTGGCGTCAAAAATGTTATGGTGTGAAGTCGATACCTGTGTTAAATGGAATGAGATGTGAAAGCGTCAGATATCAAAACCAAATTCGATTGAAACTTACCAAAAGAGGCAGAACTGTGTGGCAAGTAATATCGTTAACTCGGAACCTGTGCCCCGAAACACAAAGTCACCTACCACAAATTTAGCGTTCCATTTGAATGCTTGGTTACCATGGATACTGTGGGTGATGGTGTAGTGTTCATCATGTTATCCGGGCCACTGCCCTTTGACTGATCGTCACCATTTTCTTTCCTTTTCTCTTTGTCTTCATCACAGTCACTATTTTCATCGTCTTCATCAACTTCTTGTTCCTCGGAGACGATCGACAAACTTGAATATATTGTAACGTGCGCTTAGTTCGCAAAATAAAACTTCACTTTTAATTTATTTCTACCACTTTATTCAGTATCTATACTTTATTCGAACTCAACTCGACTATTGGACTATCACTGGTTAACAACATTTCACTCTTAACTTTATCACTCTATAATCAAAACTGACTGCTCGTTGCGTCAGCGGTCCTATTTATATAGAACAACACTCATCTAGAGCGTTCCAGTTTCTTCTCCATGGTTTCCACATTTGCTGTCAAAAATCTCTACACTCACACACACTGGCTTACAAGCAATGCCTGTCATTTTATACCATTCCATTATAGTGTTGCCAGTTGTGTTTTCGGTTGAACCTTTTCGATTAGGAAATTGGTATAAATGTTGGGTGTTCATTACACTGCCCCCTCCTTAAGATTGTTCGTCCCGAATAATTCCATCTGCAGCCTCGCCACTATATCGATGCAGCCGGTCACAATGAACTACTTTTAACTTGCCTCTTAATCCTCTTTGGATGCGGTAAACCACGTCGTTAATCCTCGTGACAACAGTATAAGGACCTTCCCAGTTTCGCTGAAGTTTCGGTGACAATCCCTTTTGACGATGAGGATTATAAAGCCACACACGATCTCCTGCTTGGAATCCTGCCTTTGTCGCTTTTGTGTCATACCGGGTCTTCATCCGGTCGCCATACACTGTGACCCATGTCCCTGTTCTATTAGGTCTATCTGTAAGCCTACCCACCTCTATGTTTGAATCACAGACATAACAATTTCGGAACCACTTCTCCACGTCACCTCTAACATGCAGCCAGTAAAAGCGTTTTCGCACGTTCTCCAGCGTCTTGTTGACTCCCAGGTGGCTTCCTGTAGGGCTTCTATGCATCTTTTGTAAAACCTCCTTGATTTTCGATTGAGGAACAATAAGCTGCATTACAAAAGATTTACCGTCAGGAGATTCCCATTTGCGCTGGAGTACTCCTTCTTGCACGCGAAGCGAATCCCACTGTGCCCAATAGGCTTTGACAACAGGGCTTTGGTCAGAAATGTCGTCCCAGTCAGGTTTCGTGTTGTTCTCTTTCCATTTGAGAATCGGTCCGATGTCTGGATCCTTCGTTTGAGCAGACCTCAATTCTTCCTTGTTCCATCCGAATATGGGTTCCATTCTCATCCGCTGAGTCTTGGTCTCTACTTTCCCCCAGCAATTCCATTGGGGGTTTTCTACCTGATGTCCAATTCGGTATTGATAAGTCTGCGGTCTTACTCTACAGCTCACGGATTGATTTTCTTGGACTTCACAACGTCGACAAGAAGTTTCAGTTTTAATTGGTGGAAACCGGCATTGTCGCTGTAAGTGCCCCGTCTTATTACAATTCCAACATCTGGCAAGTCCGTTCCGCTGGTTCCTTTGTAGCTTAACTCCTGGGCATGATCCAGCCTCGAATATGGCTTCTCTTTGACAATGTACCATTTGAGAAGCTTGCTCAGATGCTTCCATCATTAATGCAAACTCTAGAGTTTCAGAAAGAGTTCGTGTTCTAGCAGTTCGCACAGATCTCTGAAGATGTTTGTCAGAAATGGCACGAACGAAGGACTCAACAGCCAGATGGTTGATGATTTCTTCTCCAGCATCCGGGTATGCCAGGTGAACCAGTCTTTCGACGTCTGCTTGGAGCTGCTGTAGACTTTCACCCCTTTTCTGGACTCTGTTATTGAGTTGGACTCGGAAGACTTCTTTCAAGTGGCTATCACCAAAGCGTTTATCTATAGCTGCCACGAGAGAACTGAAATCGTTGTTCTTACCAGCTGGAACAGTTTGAAGTAATTCAGCTGCTGGTCCTCTAAGAGCAAGAGTCAGTGCTGTGTATTTGTCTTCGTCAACCCAGCCATTTGCTGTCGCAGCTGCCTCGAATTGTCTCCTGTAAACTGACCAAGACGACTGTCCATCGAATGTTGGTGGTTGTACTTTTCTTTGCTTTAGACAATCTCCACAAGTTTTCCGTAGCTCCATTTTCCGCATCTGGTCTAGTTCCTTAGCCATGTTTTCGATTCGTTTCTCCAAAGTGGCAAGCTGACTTTCGCATTGACTCTCAAGCTTGGAAAATCGTTTCTCAACACATTCAATGCGTTTTTCTAGGCCACAAACATTTTTCTCAATGTTACCCAATTTGCTTTCTAGAATGTTTTTCTGACCTTCCAAAACATTCTGTTGCGCCTCAAGTCTTTCGAGAATATTCTGTTGTTCCTTCTTTTGCTCGTTTCGTTGCTCTTCAATCAGCTTCTTTTGTTCGTTTCGTTGTGCTTCCAGTTGTTCGAGAACATTCTGCTGTTCCTTCTTTTGCTCGTTTCGCTGTTCTAACAAAAGTTTCATCATACTAGAAAAATCTACACTTTCACTTACTTCCTCTTCTTCCACTTCTATTTCAAAAACAAAAGTGTTTACGTCTTCCCCTTGCTGTTCCAAATAGTTACGCAAGCGCAGGACGAGCTCATTTTTCGATCCCGCTCTAGAAAGATTTCGCTTACCTAACTCACTTTTAAGCTCAATGCAGTTGAGCTCTTCTAACAACTTACCCATTTTCACTGTATATAATTATTATTTTTCTATTTACTTTTTTTTTTTTTTTACACTTTATTAGTCAAATAAGTTTTATTTACACTTCTGACACCAATGTAACGTGCGCTTAGTTCGCAAAATAAAACTTCACTTTTAATTTATTTCTACCACTTTATTCAGTATCTATACTTTATTCGAACTCAACTCGACTATTGGACTATCACTGGTTAACAACATTTCACTCTTAACTTTATCACTCTATAATCAAAACTGACTGCTCGTTGCGTCAGCGGTCCTATTTATATAGAACAACACTCATCTAGAGCGTTCCAGTTTCTTCTCCATGGTTTCCACATTTGCTGTCAAAAATCTCTACACTCACACACACTGGCTTACAAGCAATGCCTGTCATTTTATACCATTCCATTATAGTGTTGCCAGTTGTGTTTTCGGTTGAACCTTTTCGATTAGGAAATTGGTATAAATGTTGGGTGTTCATTACAATATATAAGTTTGTCGATCGTCTCCGAGGAACAGGAGATATTCTCGTTTCTTTTGACAGACTTCACCATTTCGCGGAAATTCAAGGGGCTGGCTCCGGTGTTATACAAACTAACCATAGTCAACATGGAGATGGCGTAACCCAACGGAAAAGCTCCAGGAATCCTTGTTGAGAACGAAACTTGCGCCTGACGAAATGATTCGCTTCCATCGATCGGATGGATTGAGTACAACAAAACTGGACTGTGGTCCAGTTAATAAACTATCGATTTTCATGTCCAGTGAATCGATTATATGCCCACCGGCTGGGTTATTATCTGGTGCAAGTGAATTCAGCGAAGTTTTGAATTAAATGCGCCACCATGGGGATCATGTTGACCGGAATGTTTACTACTGGAATGCTCATCACTATTGCTTTCATCAATGGAAAATGATTTATGAGCAGATTTTACGAATTTCTGTTTGCGTCCTCGCAACGTTCAGCTTCCGCAGCAGTGTCTTCCATGTGCATGTGACTTTCGGGCTCATTAAGATTTGTTGTAGTTTGTTTTTATTGTCTTCTCTGTCGATTATTTTTCGTATTAGATAACCACGCAAACTTTTTCGGAAACTTTTCGACAAAAATACTTTGCACGCGCGAACCACGAAAGAAATTGGTTTGTTTTTCTTTTGCATATCTGTCATTGGCTGCGTTCGGATTCTTACCTAAGACGAACTAGATACCTTTCGTGACATTTGTTGTTAGTGTAATCCCATGTTAAAAAGCAGCTGACTGCAAAACATCTTTTGAGGGGAAAGCGATCCAAAGGTACCTTAAAAATCATGGTATAGCAAGCTACCCAATTTGAAATTTGAGAACAGCTGACTTGGATTCATTTTTGTTTTGCTTTCTGTCATAGTGCTTTGTTGCAAAATTGTTTTTTGTAAACATAAAATTTAAAATATGGTGCTTAATTAATCTAAACGACGTTGTTTACGAAGTAAACGATTGTCAAGAAGTTTGCAATCGAATTATAAGTGGTACGTGTTGTTTGCAATTTTTAAAAAACATTTGGTTTGGTTTGTTTTCACTTCGATTTATCAGCTGTTTCTGATTTGACAGATACCTAATCTTAGTCGTTCGAAAACTTACCCGGATACAAAGGTATCCTAGTTATGCTACCCATTTTTTTTCGAACGCACCCATTTATGAGCTACCACACCAGGTGCTATCGTGTGGGGAGTTTAAGGCTATGTGCAAACTAGTATGTTCTGTGAAACTTAACAAAACGCCTGCATCGGTATGAAATTTTTTACTAATTTTTGTCTTTTTCAGTGAAATACTGGTCAAAATGGAAAAAAAAGTTAATTCCTGCAACTTAAATTCACTTTTCTAAGTTCTAGGCTGCATGAAACTTAAAAATTATCGATTTTTTTGCAACAAAAAAAAATTTTTTTACTTTTCAAACTCAACTGATTTTTTTTCTCGGACAAATCAATGGCGGCCAATGGCGGGTGTGGTAAGTGAGGGTTCCCGGTCGAGGGTTCCCGGTCTAGATTAGCTTGTAGGCAAAATGGCACTACCTTGCCGGAGTTGACTCTCTGGTTATACTCTGTGCTCTCTGGTTATACCAGAGATAAGAAATTAATTAGATGGCAAGCTTCACACACACATTGAAACTGCCTACAAGCTGATTTACCGAAAATCACCTCTACTATCCACTTTGAGTACAGCTTCCACGTATTCATAGACAGAGGATGTGATTACAAAAACAACAATGTAAACAAATGGTTGTTGCGGGGCAAGAGAAGTAAAGGATTGCCATCTAAATAATTTCTTATCTCTGGGTTATACTCTGTGGGCTGTGTTTAACACGATTCATTTTTAATTTAAGGATCGAATAATCGAATCGAATTAGGATTCAGATTTCGAAGCAGGTATTTATTTCACGGTTGCTAGTTTGTGAATTAAAAACTCATTTAAGTCATAAGTTAGTAAGTGACTTATGAATTAAATAATTCAATAGCTTAGAGAAATAAAGAACAAGAGGGAAAACCATTGCTTCCCCTGCCACCACCACCTTAACATCACTTTATTTTCGGATTTCAAATTGGTTTTGTAAGCTGAAAATAAAGTGGGGTTTGTGAAGTCAGTTTGAGAACAGGTGCTGTGGTGTGTGTGTGGTTTTGCCTCTTCTTGTATCTCCTCTGTGGTCAAAAGTCATAAGCTAGCAAGTGACTCATGTTTTTGGTTGCCTTGGTTCTGATGTTCTTATTGTTACACTTTTTATTACGCGAAAACTAAACTTTACGATGAATCGAAACTATTAACGCGTTTGGATTATCCGAATCCAACTACAAAGTAAACAATTAATAAAATAAACGAAAGTTAGAACGATTAAAAAGAAATATGCACTACCGGTGTGCCGCGAGTAAACAATCGAAATGTCAAACGTGCTGATAAACTAAAAGTGTAACAGTCAGCAGGTAGGCTGCTGACACCACGACTAAGCTCAGCTGGGCTGGGTTCACAAACAAATTATACGATAACGTAGCGCGAATAAAACGATCGATCGCGAATGAAAGAACCGATTAATTAATTAATAAAAGACGAATTAAAATGTATTATTTCTCAGTACAGGGTGTACTAAGAAAAGTGGGCGCCAGGAAATTTTGTGGTGAAATTTCCAAACCAAGAATGAAGTCTGTAATAATTAGAATATCAATTGAAATACGAAAGTTAAATTCCCAAAGGGATTTAAAGCTGTTTATTTGTATTTCTGTTGGGAAAACCGTACAAGAAGTGGATTAAAAACCCAAATCTTTTCAACTATAAAGTGGTACAAAATAGACGGTTAGGCGAACCGTTTAAAAATGTAAACAATAGAAATAACCGGAAAAATGAAACGTTAATTGTTCTTTCCCGAAAAGAACAATTAATAAAAACTAAAAAGGGTCGCGTGTCTCACAATTTTGAGAAGATACGATGGCAAAAATCAACCGAAAAATATTTGACAACACTTGCAAAAAAAACTAAAACACTCTACTTATCTTTTCCTTATCTCCTGATTTTCCTTCCTCCTTCGAATTTCCAATACTCTTGTCTGTCTGATAATTTCTGCTAACTCTCTCCTCCCACTGACTCTAAATTTCACTTTTCTCAAGCAATTAAAAAAAACTAATCAACGAAACTATTTTCCAAATATCTCCAACTTTCACTTTCTAAACTTTATTTTTCTCTCTTTTCCAAAATCTCAAATTCGCAAAAAAATACCACTTGTCATAGACCAGGTCAACCAAGAAGTCGTTCATCTTGTCAGTTTGTCCTTTCTCGACTTTCAAATTCACACACACATTCATACAATCGGCCAATCGTGTCTCGAGGTTTTCGGTCACGGCTTTCTAGCACATGCAGCCTTATGGCTGACAAGCACCTCCGTTGTCGAATTCCAGCGAGACCTTTCACTCGCACAATTTTCCAGTCACATTGAACTGAAAAAGTTGTTGGGTGTTTGTTCCCAAAACTTATCCAGCTCATTAGTCGAGATCAGACCCCTCCCATAAAACATGTCGAGAAAAATGAAAGTTCCTGAAAGTTGAAAATAATACTTCTGGGCATTTTCCCAGTTACTCTACTATATAATCTACTGAGTCAGGGGAAGGATAAAATTCTCTGTGTTACAACTTTTCGAAAATTGAAGAAGGGAGGAAAAGCTACCAAAACCAAAATGAACTACTTTACCCTATTCGGTGGATCTTTGCGCAGATTTGGGGATAAGGGAAAACTATTAACGTTTCATTCTTATGATTCGGTTTTACAATAATAAAAGTTAAATTTAGGATGATTACACTTGCAGCACTACGCTGCACAGTGTGTTTCATAACGAAGTATGGCTTCCACACGTGCCATTTCAATTGTTCACACCTGGGATATGTGTATGTATGTGTATAGTGTTGTGTGTGATATATCCTGCTTGTGTAGTGTGTGTAATGAGGTGTGTGAATGATGATAATGGGTGGATGATGTTATAAGTGCATGGATGTAAGTATGTGTAAATGATGATAATGATGTGAATGTCGATGAATGAGTATGATGATGTTTGTGAGTTACGAAGTATGACATGACATTCGATTAAGTAAATGGTGTGCGAGTCTCCAGAGGCTTCTGGCTCGACACACCAAACGCCGACATCCGTTCAGCTCATCCGCTGATTACGACATGCACCTATTTTGTCATTTGCTCAAAGCTATGTTTCGATCACATTGCTAAGAGCAAACAACGGAGAAATGATGGGACGAAGAAATGATAGGGAAGGGTTTGAGGAAAAGAGAGGGATATCGAAATTTAAATAACTAAACGTAAGAATGGTTTTTGTTGCGGGAAAATATACCGTAACAAATTCCACCCTTACCTACCAAAGAGAGAAACTGGGCTTTTCGAAAGAAAAGCCGAAGTAACAGGAAAAGAAAAGGTAAGACAACACAACCAAATGGAACACACACTAGCAGACAACACAACCAGAACTCAATCGCTCCTG
The DNA here is from genome assembly GCA_949752695.1 of Melanostoma scalare. Taxonomy (NCBI): domain Eukaryota; kingdom Metazoa; phylum Arthropoda; class Insecta; order Diptera; family Syrphidae; genus Melanostoma; species Melanostoma scalare. The sequence continues at coordinate 75,476,869 of OX456986.1, read as the reverse complement.
GCGAGAGTATGAGCACATCACAGAGCTTTTACTGCTCTCAGTATCTCTTTGCGAACACATCCTTGCTACGCGACTACCTTACGCCCTCTCTTCAGGGTCGTCGGAATAAGGTTTGAGGTCCTTGACATTCCACGTTCCTCGCGAGACACCATTGGCATCTTCGAGAACGTATGTCCAAGCCGGCACTCTTTTCTTCACCCGAAACGGGCCCACAAACTTCGGAGCTAACTTTGCAGTGTAATAGTTCGCTGCATCAGAAAGCGCGAAGTTCCGTCGCCAAACCAACTCGTTTGGAAGGAACTGAACGTCCCTGCGTCTAAGGTTATATGTTTTCGCCGCCTTCTTAGACGCCGCCTCTAACCTCATCGCTATTTGCTCCCTAAGTTTCCTAAACTGTTCCCTACTGAAGTCCCTATCGCTATTCCTACTCTGGTCCCTATCGCTATCCCTACTATTTTGAATGGGCGTTGCGGTGGAGGAACCAGCAAACGTCACCATTCCCCTACCGAAATTCGCGTAATACGGTGAAACTCCTAAAACTTCATGCTGGGCCGTGCGAATACTGCACGCTACTTTCGCAAGCTGCGAGTCCCAGACCCTATGATTATCTGACACATAAGCCCTAAGTGTAGTCTTTAAAATTTGATTAATACGTTCCGCGGGATTCGCTTGCGGGTGATAATGCGCGGTAAACCGAATCGACGAACCGTAGGCATCACACAACGCTTTCAGTTCCTTACTCTTGAACTGGGGACCGTTGTCGCAGACAACAAATTTGGGTACGCCGAACAGAAGGAAAACGTTGTCTTCCAACTCTTTACAGACCGATTTGGCTGTAGCCGATCTCAAGGGAAACAAAAGTGGGAACTTTGTAAAATAATCAACAACGTTTAAAATATAAATAAAACCCCTACTAGACTTCGGTAATGGACCAACTAAGTCCACACATACCATCTCCCATGGGTCGGTAACCCCTTTCCTCTCCGTCATCAACCCAGCCGGCTTATCATTAATCGGCTTCACGCTTTGGCACACTTTACAAAACCTAACATATTTAGTAATATCTGACCTCATCATAGGCCAGTAATACTTCTCCCCTATCCTAGCAAATGTTTTCTTTACCCCCATATGCCCTGCTAATGGATGGTCATGATTCTCAACTAAAATCTTTTTCCTATCTTCCCTACCTACTACTAATTTCCATTCACTACTACTGTCATGGACTATCACATGACTTGACCTAACAAACTTATATAATCTCCCGTCTTCTACTCTCCACGCTGGAAAAGACAATGGTTTATTTTCCACCTCCGATATCATTTTTCCAATCCAAGGGTCGGTTGTTGGCTCGGAAATCCCAGAAACAACTGGCACACTCCTCGAGAGCATGTCCGGCACTACATGGTCCTTCCCTTTACGATGGATGATATCGAAGTCAAACTGCTGCATACGTACAGCCCACCTCACCAGCCTTCCCGCTGGATCCTTCAACTTGCTAAGCCAAATCAAGGAGTAGTGATCGGTAATTACCGAAAACCTAACTCCCTCCAGATAAGGCCGCAACTTTTCTATCGCCCACAAAACTGCCAGGCACTCTTTCTCTGTGGTCGAATAATTTCGCTCACACCTATTAAGTGATCTGCTCAAATAGCAAATCACCTTCTCACCTTCCTCGAAGGTCTGACTCAAAACAGCCCCGATCCCGAAATCAGAAGCATCCGTTTGAACGACAAACGGCTTCGAAAAATCAGGACACGTCAAAATGGGCGCTGCTACTAAACACTCTTTAGCTTTCCTAAAGCTCTCCTCACAAACACTATGCCACTCAAACTTCTTGTTTTTCCTAAGTAAATCGGACAACGGCCTCACCAAACTCGCAAAGTTTGGTATAAATCGCCTATACCAGGACACCGTGCCGATAAAACTCCTAACCTCTTTTATATTCTTTGGCGATGGAATCCCTAACATGCTTTCTATTTTCTCTGGATCCATGTGTAAACCATTGCGGTCTACAACATAGCCTAAGAACTTCAGAGATGGCCTACAAAAATGACATTTGTCCCTACCAACTTTTAAACCTGCCTTAATAAGTCTTCTGAAGACTTCTTCTAAAATCTCCATATGCTTCTCAAATGTATCTGTGACGATAATGATATCATCCAGATACACGAAGACATATGGTTCTAACTCGGGTCCTAAAACGTTATCAATAAACCTTTGCCAAGTTGCGGGAGCATTGTGCAACCCGAACGGCATTCTTAAGAACTGAAACAGACCGCGGCCAGGTACCGTAAAGGCAGTATATTTTCTTGACTCTTTTTCCATCGGAATCTGCCAATAGGCCGACTTGATGTCCAAAGAAGACAAGAATTTCGCGTTATTCAGCTTATCCAGGATAGCTGTTATGTATGGAAGGGGGTACGCGTCCCTGTCTGTAGCCGCATTCAACTTCCTGAAATCTACACAAAACCTATACGTACCATCCTTCTTCTTAATCATGACAATGGGTGAAGCCCATGGACTGTCAGATTTTTCTATAACCCCCTCTGCTAACATTTCTTCTAATTCCTTATCTATGAAAGACTGAATGGCAGGAGATACCGGATAATATCTCTGCTTAATGGGTTCAGCTTCCGTCCAAATCTTGTGCTCCACCATCTGTGTGCACCCTAATCCTTCAGGCATTTCTTTAAATGTCCTGTCTAAAAGTCTTTCTAGCTGTTGTTTTTCTACCTCTCCTACCTCAGTCAAATGCTCAGAATGGGAAATCGAATTCAACGAATTCTGATTCCAAAACTCCCATTCCCCTGATTGTAGATCCGGGACTATTCCCGCTAAAGCCCAAAAATCGGCTCCTAAAATCAGACTATGAGGAAGATGAGGCATAACTAAACACCCTACTAAAACTACCTTGCCTTTAATTGTAATTGGAAGTGAAACTTCACCTTCCACCTGTACTTCTACACCATCAGCTAATCTAACACTACCTACTTTGCTAGTGCCTGACTTTATACCTAAGCCCTGTAAAATTTTCCATCCATCCCTACATATGATTGTGCAAGAAGCACCCGAATCTAAAAGCCCTACTAACCTAATCCCATAAATACTAACACCTATATATGGTCTCTTATCCCTACCTACATGCTCAAGCGCGAAACTCAAATTAACTGTCGCCGACTGGTTACCAGTAGGCAACCCCGACGCATTTAACGGCGCTCTCGTCCTACTGACCCGAGAGTGCGTCTGCCGTTTCCCGAACACTGCGGGCAGTTACTCTTTGTAACTCCCTCTTTCCCACACCCAAAACATCGCCTAACAGCGGAACACCTATTTGCAAGATGGCCTTCTCCATTACAATTATAACACCTATACGACCTTGATGAATTGACGGGCGGACGAGATTGGGTGTTGTCCTCAACAACCGCAACTCTCCTTACAGCCGGCCTCGCTGAAACGAAATTCGAGTTAGGACTCGACTCCTGCACGACCTGTCGAGTTCGATTGCTTTCTTCAACAACCGAAACTCTGGGGGGTTCAACTCCTACATAAGCCAGATCCGGCTCAAGTAGGTTCCTACTTCTACTATTGGGCGGTGGAACGTATGACTCAACGTTAGCCCTGACAAACTCTAAACTGCGCCCTAATCTAACCAACTCGGAAACGCTAGTCGGATTAGCCAATCCAAGCTGAGTCTGGTAAAACGGTGTGAGATTCTTTCGAATCATTCCTAACTTTCTACCCTCCAAAATGGGTTCGGAAAGCCTTCCAAACAAATTCTGCATCGTCGCCACATATACCCCTATGGATTCGTCCCGTCCCTGTGTACGACGCCTAATCTCATCTATCAATAAATCATCATAATTTGGTGGTAAGAACTCCAGTTTTAACTCGCTGACGAGTTCTTGCCACGAACCTATCGAAACTCTAACTGCCCTAAACCATATTAAAGCCCTACCTACAAACAAATCTGCTGCCGACCGCAACAGCTTTGCTTCCGTCACTCCACGAGCCTGACGGATCTCCTCAACTCTCTCTAGGAATGCGTTCACGGAAGCTCCACAACGCTCTCCGGTGAACTTCACATCCCACTTCGCTAGGTTCTCAAACCTCTCACTAACAAAAATTCTTTCTCTATTATATTCCCTATTCTCATCTATCCTATTTACATTAATTTCCCTAACTATATTTTCTTCCCTACCTCCAGTCTCTAATACGACTGGTGCTAAAGTTGGTGCTGTTGATGTTGTTGTTGCTGATGCTGTTAATGTTGATGCTGGTACTCTTGTTGCTGTTGATGCTGCTGATGTTGATTGCAATGGCGCTGGTCCTGCCGCTGAAGCTCTCAGACTATCGGTTGATAGCTGACTGCCATCATCAATCACGCCTCCTACTTCTTCAGAATCTAGGACTTCCTCTAAATCGGCTAATGCCATTATAAGTTTATTCTTCAACCCTAACTTTAATTTTTCTTGCTCGCCATCTTCTGGCTGCGACCTATCTAACCTACCTATACCCCACTCTACCTTTGCTAAGCTCTTCAAATATTCTTTACACTTCCTACTCTTTGGTTTCATTTCTAAAATTTTCTTTATTTCTCCTAATTTATTCTCAACCGCTTCGTAATCCTGTTCAAAATTGAACGGATACTGTGCGGGAGTACCTAACGAACCCCTACGCTCAAGCAATCTAGCTCCTCTTAGAGATTTTCTCATCTCATCTACATTCCCTACTTCTAGCCCTCGACTCTCCATTTCATAGGCGAGCTCGTCCTGTGCTAACCTATATATATCCATTGTCAACCAAAAAAAAAACAAAACTAAAAAGTACCCTCAAAAAAAATTATACGAAATATTTCCAAAAAGGATGAAAAAAAAAAAGATCAGTTTTTAACTAAAAGAGAGTTTCTCCACAAAATGAAACTCAGATTCACAATGCTCAGAATAAATACTAATTCAAAACAGAAAACAAACAATGTCAATTGACACCAAAACAGTATATAAAAATTATAAAATTCAAAATAATGTAGGTATGTAATGATAATGAAATCTACAAATATATAATAATAAACAAAAGCAAAAAAAAAATAAAAATGCGTGTTCGTTTTGGCTCACAATCAAAACACCCTGCAATTTTTCGCCTACCGTGCGAAACAATAATTAAGTTGGTGGCCACGAAAACCACCCACAAACAACAACTACTACTCAAGTAATTATGCACTTACGTGTGCAAAAAAAAATTCACTTGCAAAAAAAACAAAATCAAAAAACTTCCAATGGGTGATAAGCACAATAACCAATTATATGTATTAATAAAAAACAAAAAACACCTTACTTGTCTGCTCTGTGAATACAGAACAAATAAAAAAAACAATGTCTTTGGTATCGAACTCCAAACGTTGCCCAAGAAATGTCAACTGGGATTCTGTAGCAAAACAATCTTTTCGCACTTATTTCACACAATATACACCTCACCTAGGGATAAGAAAAAAAGCAAAAGTAAAATATTCACTCACAGGCAAAAAAAGAACACAACACAAAACGATTTACTTCCCTAAAAAAATATTAAAACACAGGTAGTTATAGGTACCAAGTACCAAGAATATGCACAAAATGCACTATGTACAATTGTATGTACAATCAGAAATATGTTTTCCACTAAAATATGCCCCACGTTGGGCGCCAATTTGTTACACTTTTTATTACGCGAAAACTAAACTTTACGATGAATCGAAACTATTAACGCGTTTGGATTATCCGAATCCAACTACAAAGTAAACAATTAATAAAATAAACGAAAGTTAGAACGATTAAAAAGAAATATGCACTACCGGTGTGCCGCGAGTAAACAATCGAAATGTCAAACGTGCTGATAAACTAAAAGTGTAACAGTCAGCAGGTAGGCTGCTGACACCACGACTAAGCTCAGCTGGGCTGGGTTCACAAACAAATTATACGATAACGTAGCGCGAATAAAACGATCGATCGCGAATGAAAGAACCGATTAATTAATTAATAAAAGACGAATTAAAATGTATTATTTCTCAGTACAGGGTGTACTAAGAAAAGTGGGCGCCAGGAAATTTTGTGGTGAAATTTCCAAACCAAGAATGAAGTCTGTAATAGTTAGAATATCAATTGAAATACGAAAGTTAAATTCCCAAAGGGATTTAAAGCTGTTTATTTGTATTTCTGTTGAGAAAACCGTACAAGAAGTGGATTAAAAGCCCAAATCTTTTCAACTATAAAGTGGTACAAAATAGACGGTTAGGCGAACCGTTTAAAAATGTAAACAATAGAAATAACCGGAAAAATGAAACGTTAATTGTTCTTTCCCGAAAAGAACAATTAATAAAAACTAAAAAGGGTCGCGTGTCTCACAATTTTGAGAAGATACGATGGCAAAAATCAACCGAAAAATATTTGACAACACTTGCAAAAAAAACTAAAACACTCTACTTATCTTTTCCTTATCTCCTGATTTTCCTTCCTCCTTCGAATTTCCAATATTCTTGTCTGTCTGATAATTTCTGCTAACTCTCTCCTCCCACTGACTCTAAATTTCACTTTTCTCAAGCAATTAAAAAAAACTAATCAACGAAACTATTTTCCAAATATCTCCAACTTTCACTTTCTAAACTTTATTTTTCTCTCTTTTCCAAAATCTCAAATTCGCAAAAAAATACCACTTGTCATAGACCAGGTCAACCAAGAAGTCGTTCATCTTGTCAGTTTGTCCTTTCTCGACTTTCAAATTCACACACACATTCATACAATCGGCCAATCGTGTCTCGAGGTTTTCGGTCACGGCTTTCTAGCACATGCAGCCTTATGGCTGACAAGCACCTCCGTTGTCGAATTCCAGCGAGACCTTTCACTCGCACAATTTTCCAGTCACATTGAACTGAAAAAGTTGTTGGGTGTTTGTTCCCAAAACTTATCCAGCTCATTAGTCGAGATCAGACCCCTCCCATAAAACATGTCGAGAAAAATGAAAGTTCCTGAAAGTTGAAAATAATACTTCTGGGCATTTTCCCAGTTACTCTACTATATAATCTACTGAGTCAGGGGAAGGATAAAATTCTCTGTGTTACAACTTTTCGAAAATTGAAGAAGGGAGGAAAAGCTACCAAAACCAAAATGAACTACTTTACCCTATTCGGTGGATCTTTGCGCAGATTTGGGGATAAGGGAAAACTATTAACGTTTCATTCTTATGATTCGGTTTTACAATAATAAAAGTTAAATTTAGGATGATTACACTTGCAGCACTACGCTGCACAGTGTGTTTCATAACGAAGTATGGCTTCCACACGTGCCATTTCAATTGTTCACACCTGGGATATGTGTATGTATGTGTATAGTGTTGTGTGTGATATATCCTGCTTGTGTAGTGTGTGTAATGAGGTGTGTGAATGATGATAATGCGTGGATGATGTTATAAGTGCATGGATGTAAGTATGTGTAAATGATGATAATGATGTGAATGTCGATGAATGAGTATGATGATGTTTGTGAGTTACGAAGTATGACATGACATTCGATTAAGTAAATGGTGTGCGAGTCTCCAGAGGCTTCTGGCTCGACACACCAAACGCCGACATCCGTTCAGCTCATCCGCTGATTACGACATGCACCTATTTTGTCATTTGCTCAAAGCTATGTTTCGATCACATTGCTAAGAGCAAACAACGGAGAAATGATGGGACGAAGAAATGATAGGGAAGGGTTTGAGGAAAAGAGAGGGATATCGAAATTAAAATAACTAAACGTAAGAATGGTTTTTGTTGCGGGAAAATATACCGTAACATTATTTGAAATTTTTTTTCTGATCGATTGCGAAACTTTCCTTTTGTGTGTGTGTGTGTGTGTGTTAGTAACTGTGTGTCTATTTATGTCCCCACCAAGTCACCACCTGACTCATCTATTAGCTATTAGGTGTGTTTCTTTACTGAAAATTCACACGAAATGCACCGAAATTCGGCGAAAGTCAGTCTTATGCCGTTCCAGCACAGCGATTTCTCGTAGCAGTGCACAAAAGAGTGTGCTCTCGAGAGAGTAAAAAGTTTTCCCACCCTGCGAATTTCAGCCACTAAAATTTCTGTGGACAGAAATCGTGCACAGCCAAAACAAGTAAAACAACTGTCAAACAGACGTTTTTCCAAGCGTTGCGTTTCTGCGAATGTTTTGTTCAAGGCGTTTCTTTACTTTTAAGACAATTACGCTCTTTCAGAGAGTTTCTCAGAGAATTTTACAACCACTCTTTAAAATATGACAGATTGTGAATTTCTGTGCACAAGAGTAAAGAAACAGACTTTTCAATCTATTTTCGAAAATCAGAAATATTAACGAACACAACCCAAAGACTGCCAACCTCTGGGTTCCAAAAAAGAAATTTACCAACCATCCCTGTTGTTCACTTAGCTAAATGAGTTATTTTTGTTCATTTACGCTATTCATTTAGGAGTTGTTGTTTTTCCATGAGCGATGTTTTGCTTAAGTGAATATAAGTGAATATAGAATTTTAACAAAACTCGCCTCATGTTAGTACACTTTAGACGCGTTTTATTGAACATTTTCTATATTCACTTATTTTCACTTAACAATAAAACGATTTTTTGGTTATATTCACTTAGCAAGCTCACTTTCAATTTTACTTTCAATGTTGGTACCCTTGGCACTTGTTCTAAGGATAAGAAACATTAAAAATTTGCATTCAGAAGAATATAATTGCATACCTTTTATTTTCCATTTCTATTTTTCTTAATTTAATTCTCGATTCTCAATTTATTTGCCGCGTTTCAACTTTTTACTTTCGAGGTAAACAAACAAATGTCACTTTAATTTTTTTTCCCAATGGCTGTGTTCAATAAGATTCATTTTTATTTTTAGGATCGGGTGATCGAATCGGCAGATTTCGATGCAGGTATATATTTCATTGTTGCGAGTTTGTGAATTAAGAACTCATTAAGTCATAAGTTAGTAAGTGACTTATGAATTAAATAAGTCAAAAGCTTAGAGGAATAGAGAACAAGAGGGAAAACCATTGCTTCTCCTGCCACCACCACCTTAACACCACTTTATTGTCGGATTTCAAACTGATTTTGAAAGCTGAAAATAAAGTGGTGTTTGTGAAGTCTTCTTGTATCTCCTCTGTGGTCAGAAGTCATAAGCTAGCAAGTGACTCATGTAACTAATCCTGTTCCAGCACAGCGATTTTTCGTAGCAGTGCACAAAAGAGAGTGCTCTCGAGAGAGTAAAAAATTTCCCAACCCTGCGAATTTCAGCCATCAAAATTTTTGTCGACAGAAATCGTGCCAGCCAAAACAAATACAACAACTGTCAAACAGACGTTTTTCCAAGCGTTGCATTGCTGCAAATGTTTTGTTCAAAGCGTTTCTTTACGTTTAAGACAATTACGCTCTTTCAGAGAGTTTCTGAGAGAATTTTACAACCACTCTTTAAAATATGACAGATTGTGAATTTCTGTGCACAAAAGTAAAGAACAGACTTTTTCAATCTATTGTCGAAAATCAGAAATATTAACGAACACAACCAAAAGACTGCCAACCTCTGGGTCCCAAAAAAGAAATTTACCAACCATCCCTGTTGTTCACTTAGCTAAATGAGTTATTTTTGTTCACTTACGCTATTCATTTAGGAGTTGTTGTTTTTCCATGAGCGATGTTTTGCTTAATCGAATATAGAATCTCAATAAAACTCGCCTTTTGTATGATGTAATTGTGAAACACTTTTTTACACAGTTCGCCTAAATGAGCAACTTAAAGGAAAAAAAAACAAGAGGCAAAACCACACACACACCACAGCATCTGCCCTCGAACTGACTTCACAAACACCACTTTATTTTCGGATTCCGAAACTGGGATCCCAACATAAAGTGGGGTTAGTAAATTCACTTAATACGTGTATCACAGATGGATCTCGTGTTACAAAAAGAACAATGTAAACAAATGGAAGTTGCGGGGCAAGAGAGGTAATGGTTTTCCCTCTTGCTCTTTATTCCTCTAAGATGAGCAACAGCTAATATTGATCAATGTTCTGCGATACGTAAAGAAAGGTCACCTTCCGCTCTGCTTGATCTTATTAAAGTTTTCGTGATAATTTAATCGGTAACGTGCTTGTGTTTTTTTCTAAATCTAATTTTTGTTTATGCTTTCTAGTTTATTGACATCTTGCCTTAGACGAGTCCAAGAAAACTGGTTTCAGTCATCCCTTAAATTCAAATCGATGTAAAATGTTCCGGGAGTTCAGTGACAAACGTTGTGGCTTGTGGGCACTGATGAGAAATTTACACTCATTGAAACTGCCTACAACCTGATTTACGCATACATTTAACGAAAATCACCTCTACCTACTACTTTGAGTACAGCTTTTACGATTGACTACACAAAATCTCACTACTACCACTTTGAGTACAGGTTCCACCACTAAGGCTGTCTGTCTTTTTGGATTTTGAAAGCCTTTTGCAGTCTTTAAAAGTTTTTGTGAGAAATTTTGTTTTCATTTTCGCTTTCCACTATTTCAATATTCTTTTCGTTTAATATGTCAGATCCTCAGATCAACAAATGTTCGTTTGATAATAGTAGATTTAGTAAGAATAGTTGAGCTTTTTTATGCAGTTATCATAAGTTTTTATTGTATGTAATACGGTACAGATGAATGATTTGGAAAAGAAGTTGGATGAAGGAAGGGATTGGGATAGGTAGAGGATTGGAATAGGTATTGGCAAAAAGATAAGGTAGGAAAGGAATATGGGAAAGGAAAGGAAAGGATATAGGAAAAGTGAAAAGCAAAGAAAGGAAATTTGACAGAAGGATGACCTTAGGATGGGAGAGATAAAATATTACACGCAAATACAAGCAGGAAAGCGGGAAGAGGAAAGACAAGAGGATAAGGAAAAAGTGAAAAGAAAAGGAAGGAAACGGAAATCGGAAAAGGAAGGGAAAAGGAAGTGTCGTGACGAAGGGACCTGGCACGCTTGCGAGGATTAGGGGGGGATCTTGCCCCTTCGCCAGACGGAAACCACATTACAAAACATAAATCGTGCCAAGAAACCACCAACACAAAAACCTTACCACATTTCAGGCACTGCATGGTGAAGTCGCAGTTAGGCCTGTAGCCCACCCAACCATGGAACTCGGTCGGCCTTGTTGTCGAGTTCCCCGGTGACGATCACTGCTGCCAGGTGAAACCAACTACCACCGATGCATCGCCAACCTCTTCATCCCCCTGAAATCGTGCTTAGCACGCCATCATGATCGCAGACCAAGAAAAAAAACTCCACTTCAAAGATCGGCGTGCTGTACATTTTTTTATTTGAAAGTAAAGCTAATAACAGAAATCAGAAAACCTAAACTCAAACGAAAAAAATAAACAACTCAAATGAACTGACCAAAATTAAAGTAAAATAGACTAAAAGGAACTAAACTTAAAACTCTAATAAGAAAATAATAAATTAACAGGAAGAAATAATAATTAACAAAAATCCTAAAACTAATCCATAATCCAATTTTATTTCTATGTTTTTCTATGTCTTTAACTTTTTTTTGTATTTTTATGTTTTTTTTTTTTTTTTTTTTTGAATGTATTTTAATGATTTTATGTTTTTTATGTTTTTTTCGTAATTTTTGGTTGTTTTTATGTTTATAAGTATTTTTGTGGTTTTTGTGTATTCTTATGTATTTTAGTTAGTTTTATATTTACCCCCTCTTTTTTTTTACTTCTTTTCAGGAATTTTTGACCTGCTCCCGAATTTTCTCCACCACCGGCTACTCTGGGATTGCTTACACCCTTACTCAGCCTTCCTGACTATCAGGAGCTCCCTGTAGAGTACATGGTCTCAAACCGACCTAAAACCAACTAAGCGGCCCTTGTGGAAACGGAAAAGTCAGCACCGCAAAGTCTCAAAACCCTTTCCCACAAGCAACTCAACTAAAATTTTCAAAAGGCAACGAATTCCCCACACAAAAAATTAAAAAAAAAAAAAAAAACATGTAACATAAATAAAATATGGAAAAGTAAACAAATAAACGTAAAAAAAATTAAAAATGTAAATAAATATAAAAATAAATAGCAAAAAAAAAATCACGCCGAACACTTAAACTAAAATCAGCAATCACCGGAACAATTTTTATGCGGGGGCCCTAAAGGCGTTTGACACTTCAGGCCGGACCTGACTTTGCCCTTGCACTGAGTCAATGGTGCAACGTATTGTTGTTGGCCTCTTATATCTGGCGTCTTATGACGAGCATACATATATTTTTGCACAATTGATTTAATTCAAATGCATAAACAAATACAAACAAATTAATACACGGTTCTGGGGTCTTATTTTAGTTTACTTGTCGGCCTGGGAACCCACAGGCTCACATCCAGCTATTGAGACTTCTTTTTTTTTCGTTCGTATTTTTTTTTTTTTTTTATATAATTAACGCGCACATCAAGGGGTTATGACTACCCTTATAATGTTATAAAAACACAGTGCGAGCATTTAGGAAAATAGGAGAGGATTTGAAAGGAGACACCGATGCACGTTGCTTTTGAACCTTTGTGAATCGTTATGCAGGGGAAATACAGAGCCAGGTAAATCATTTCACATTCGGGTAGTGCGACTGAAATACGAATCTCTATACTTGACTGTACGTCCGAAGTTGGGCTCAAGGTAAAACTGATGAGCATTCCTAGCGAGGCGGGTATTGCGGCTAAATTGTTTTAGGGGAGGAATGCAACTGGCTACTTCACTAGGGCACTGTTTGTAAAAAAAAGCGATAAAAAAGAGAGAGACAGGTGACGTTTCGACGATGTTCAAGAGAATCAATCGATTCTACGATTGAACTATCACCTATCAATTTTAACGCTCTATTTTGTACCCTATCAAGTAGGCGCAAAGATGTTTGAGAAGCATCTGACCAGATATGGGAGTTATACTCCAGTTTTGGGCGGATGAAGGCCTTATAAATTGTAGCCAGATCAGAAGGGGTGAAGAACTTCCTGCATCGTCTTAAGAAACCTAAGCATTTAGCAGCGTTTTTGGCGACTTCAAATATGTGGTCATTCCAACGAAGATCATCGTTTACACACATACCAAGTACTAACAGCTTTTCGGTTTCTTCGATGCAGGTACCATTCATGGATAATGGCAATGGGGGAATGTAAAGCTTCAACGACAAGAGATAGCATTGAGTTTTCGAAGCATTGAATTCAACTCGGTTCATAAGACCCCATGAAACAATGCTGTCAAGGTCAGAATTCAATGAGCTTATCATACGCAACCGTTCCAGTTCCACATCCGAAGAGCAGGGACGTGAATTTGGAAACGAATATGAAAAGCTGAGGGTCGAGTCGTCAGCAAAACAGTTAAGCGGATTAGAAGTTTCAGACAAGAGATCATTAATGAAAATGAGGAAGAGAGTCGGAGACAAAACGGAGCCCTGGGGCACACCAGCATTTATGATGTGGGTATAAGACTTGAAGCCATCCAATACAACTTGTATTGAACGGTCGGAAAGGTAATTTCTAATCCAACGAAGAAGAGACTCATCGATACCAAAAGCACGCATTTTCGATAAAAGAGCCTGATGCCACACTCTATCAAATGCTTTAGAAATATCAAGCGCAATAATCTTACTTTCTCCAAAAAAATGTAAAGATTGGTTCCACTTTTCGGTGAGATAAGCCATCAAATCACCAGTGGACCGTTTGCTACGAAAGCCGTACTGACGGTCATTAAGAAGCTTTCGTTCTTCATGATATTTCATAAGTTGACGGTTTATCAACGTTTCCATGACCTTGGAAAGAAGGGACGTGAGTGCAATTGGACGGTAATTGGAAGGGGAGGAAGATTCGCCTTTTTTAGGGACCGGCTCGACAAATGCAGTTTTCCATCTGCTCGGAAAAATCCCAGCAGAATAGGAAAGATGGAAAAGTTTACGCAGTGGTTTTGCCAGCGTAGAAGAACACCTCTTTAGAATAACGGCGGGGATGCCATCTGGAACAGCGGACTTATCTATGTTGAGATCTTAAAGGACTCTCGCAACCGAGCGAGTTCGAAAAAATATCTACTTCATCAAAGAATTTGCAGACTCGAGCTCAGGTGGAGCCAAAATGCTATAAGGAAGTGTCGAGTTGGCAGCAAATTAAGCTGCCAGCAAATTGGCTTTGTCGATGAAGCTGACATACGGAGAGTCATTGAAGACGAGCGTTGGGACCGATGATGTGGTCGAGTTCTTAATATTCTTAACAAAAGACCAAAAGTTTTTACTTCCTTTTGGACACAATAATATTTTTTGCCTTACTTTTTGGTCATACAAAAACTTGGTCTTCTGAATATGAGTATTGCAGGCGTTCCTGGCGCACTTAAACTTATTTCTGTTTTCTTCGATAGGGTCATTTTTAAAAATCCGAAAACATTTTTCTCTTTCCCTAATCATCTCCCTACAGCTCGAATCGAACCACGAATTTTCTTTGGGGATGATGCTCTTTGATCTATGCGGAACAAAGTTAGTCATGCCGTGGAGAATTACGTTAGATATCATATCAGCTGATGCATCCACGTTACCGTCGAGAAAGCACAAAGACCAGTTGAAATTTCGAAAGAAATTATTCAGGCCGTCCCAATTGGCTTTCTCATATTGCCATAAAGTTCTTTTTGGGACTTTTTCTCTTTTTACTGTGACGGAAACCGGAAAATCTACCGATATGACACAATGGTTCTACGTGCCTAGAGGTGATGACACTTTGACCCTATATTTTTCAGGATGAGAAGTGAGAAACAAATCTAATGTGATGGCCGAATGGCCAGTAATATCCGGAACCTGAGTGGGCTCATCAACAAGCTGAGTTAAAAGATTTAATTCAGCAAATATGTCAACATACTTTCTTGTGTACATTGAAATCGCCCGCAATTGCGATTTCAGTGCGAGGATAAAGGGAAACAATTCTTACTATGGACTCAGATAGCGCATCAAACTCGTTAGAGGTTGAATTGCTATCTAAATTGGGGCTTCTATAAATAAAACAATAATGAATGATTTGCTTACGGACGGTGAATTTTAACCACATGAAATTAAAGTTCGTATTAGAACAGATGCCGTGTTGTGGTAGAAGCTGGTAAGCAATATCATTCCGAACATATACGGCGAGGCCATGGGAGGAAAAGAATAATGGCACTAAGCTATATCCAGGCAGGTTGAACTCTGTGGGATCAGAATCAACACCCACCTGTGTTTCACTCAGTGCCAAAACAGCTGGCCTACATTTTGCAGTGTGAGCGTACACAGCAAAGAAATTCGATCGCAACCCCCTAATGTTGCTAAAATCTTTTGTCCACACATTGTCTTCGCATACGGGACCAAAGATCATTCGGAGAATATTTCTTTCGAAACGACCAAGGGTTTCCTCATCCGCTTTCGATAAAGTCCATGCTTCCGCGCCGTAAAGCAGGACTGGGATGATCAAGGTCTTATACAAGGTCACCTTGGTTTTTCTAAAGAGGGTTTTGTTTCTCAATTGCCTTCTTAACCCAAAGAAGCAACGGTTGGCAAGAGTTATTCTCCGTTTGATCTCCGCACTGATGTTGTTTTCTGTGTCTTCAGCGGATCCTAGGTAGAGGAAGTCCCGTACTACCTCGAAACTATGTCTGTCTATTGTGATGATTTGTCCAATTCGTCTATGTTCTGTGTCCCTGTTTGATGACAGCATATACTTCGTTTTGCCCTCATTAACCATCAAACCCATTTTTGCCGCTTCTGTTTCAATACTCGCAAAAGCACCTATGACACCACGCTTTTTTCTTCCCATTACGTCAATATCGTCTGCATAGGCGAGTAATTGCACAGACTTTTGAAAGATTGTTCCTCTGGTGTTGACGTTTGAGTTTCTTCGGGGTTCGGGGTTTGCCACCCTGGCAGGATCGTTTTACCTTTTCGAAAAACTTCCGAATCTCGTTCCTGTCACGGCACCTCTCTATTTCCGCAAACGAGCGTTTCTCATGCTGCTTCTTTTCTTTTTGAGAAGTCGGTGTTCTTCCCTTCTTTTCTCCTTGTAGATCTCGTTATACTGATCGTAAGCAGCCCTTGTTCGTTGTTGCATCAGCATTTGTCGTGCTTTTTGTTTGGCTGCATTTGCCTGCCGGCATTCCTCATCGAACCATGGGTTTTCTTTTTGGTGGCCGAGTGAAACCCAGAACCTCAGAGGCAGCGGTTCTGATGGCTTCTTGGCATTGCTGCCACTGGTCTTCAATGCTTAATGCTGGTGGCATGGGATTCAAGGATAATTGAAGGGACACTCGATTGGAAAAGGCATTGGCAATCTCTTGCGATTGCAGCTTTCCGACGTCATATCCCTTCACAGCGTTAGTTCGTGCTGGTCGTGAACAAGATATCCTCATTCGTACCTTGGCTACAACAAGGTAGTGGTCCGAGTCGAAGTTGGCCCCTCGGAAAGTTCGGACATCTAGAACACTGGAAGAGTGCCTTGCGTCGATTGCAACATGGTCAATTTGGTTGACGGTTAATTGATCTGGGGATCGCCATGTACCTTTATGAATTTTGAGATGCGGGAAGCGTGTACTACTTACAAAAAGATTTAGCCCCGCAGCAAAATCGATCAGCCTCAGTCCGTTTTCGGAGGTTTTGTCGTGGAGGCTATGCTTACCAATTGTATTTCCAAAGATGTCCTCCTTCCTTAGTTTTGCGTTAAAATCGCCAAGAACAATTTTCACGTCGTGTCTAGGGCACTGCTCATATGTTTCTTCAAGGAGCTCGTAGAAACAGTCTTTGGAACTGTCGTCTTTCTCTTCTGTGGGGGACATGGGCGCATATTAGGCTAATGTTGGCGAATTTAAGCCTTGCGCAAACCAATGCGGTGAGTGCGTGCGATAAGTGGAACGTATCGTGTGTTGCGGTTGCGATACGTTTCCTGTTCAAACTAGCGCGATTTGGCACCGTGCGATATTCTGTCAAATTGTTTTTTTCTTTAATTTTTCAAATTTCAAATCAAGAAAAAAAAAATTAAAATCATTAGGGATATGATTTTGTTATTTTTTTAATAAAAAAAAACATTGAAACGGTACTGAAGCAAAATTTTTTTATTTATTTTCGTAATTCGATGCGGAGCGCGACAGAAAAGTATTTTGAAGCAGAATAACCAAACTATAATAAAAAAAATAAGCCATTAGAAGTGATAAGTGCGCCAAGTGGCTTGAAACTTCATTACAAATGATGCCTGTTCAACGATATTGTGTTCAGGAACTCTTCCTACCCGATGTGGGTTTTATTCTAGGATGATTTCTTATTGGTGCTTGGGAAATCGGACTGGTGATTGTAGACGATGCGGTTGCAGAATACATGAGCACTGCAGTTCTATTTATTTTGAAAAATCTCATCTCTTCGATTATAATGAAACGCAAGCATTACAAAGTAACCGGGGAGAGCTCGTACTACTATGACGTCGGTGCACCTATTAAGGATCCATTTTTAAGGAACACAGTAACAAGGCAAAAAATTGACGACGGTCCATTGGTTCTGGATAAAGAAATCACATCGCCCAACTTTATGCGGCGTTCGAATGACGAAGGGATATTTCTTTCTGCATGCGAAGAAATGTAAGTTTATTCTGAATAAAGTCGTCACACTTTTGCCGAAGGTAGGGCAGTATTTCGTTACCAGCCATCACATTTTTGTACAAACTGCAAGAATTCCCAGTGGCCAGTCCAATTGTTTGCCCGGCATTTTCAAAGTGTAGGTAGCCATGGGACCGCTCAGTTCTCGGATATCCCAAACTTTTACTGTTCTGTCCAAGCCTGCTGTGACAAAATGCTGACCTTTAGAGTCTATAGCCAACGCAGACATTGGCGTTGAATGACATAGCATCTCAGCGAGGGGCTGTTGAACTTTAGGTGACCACACCGTTACAACTCCTTTTCCTCCGCCAATGCAAATAACTCCGTTTCCAGGATTACTGCGCATCAACCGTATGTCACCAACTTTCGAGTTCAAATGTCCAACAAGCTCTTCCAGTGCCACATCCATCCACGAAAGGTACCCTTGGCTACTTGCACACTATAAAAGAAAATGGTAAGGAAGGAATTCCATTCTATTGACTCGATATAGGCGCTTAACGCAATGCAGCTCGGTCTCTTGATTGTCATAGATGTATACCCAATTCTTTTGTGCACAAGCACGAAACATCAGCCACTTCTTACATAACATTCATCTCACAATGCAGACGCTTTGTAACCCAATCAAAAGCCGCTACATGTCCCATACGGCCTCCCAATAGAAGATGTCTACCATTTTTCGTATATCGCATTGAGTATGGACCAAAATCTAAATTCAATTTGAAAAGTTTCGAAGCAGTGGTAATGTCAGCGTTAGCAACTATCTCCGATTGGCGAAAGTCTAGTGTCCGTTCTATTTCATCAGGGATAATGAACCTGTTCATATGAGAAATGTGAATTTTTAAAAGCTTCTCTTTTATTGTTTTATTATAACTCACCCAGCTTCTTCTTTAAGAAGGATTTCCGTACGGGCAGCCTGCTCTACTGCATATTCATGATAGATTTCGATCTCGTAGTGGAAACGTGTGTCATTTGTCTTAACCATGACGTTATCTACTCTAAGGAAGTATCTAAGAAGTATAAAGAAAAGATGGCATGACACGCTGCAATCAAAACTGGTTACAAGGGGAACAGTGTTGTTACACAAATACTTTATTTATTATTACGAAACAAAATGAGATCCCATTATCGTGGAGTTCATCTTCAAATAAAGTGATATCATGATAGAAGAGTATTTTTTTTTCGCCACGAGCTTGAAAGCGTCAAGTCTTAAGTCAGTCTCTTCAATCGTTCATAAGAAGTTGAAAAAGTCCAATCGAATGGTTTGAATTTCTCTTCCAATAGATGTCCTGACCTAGAAGAAATCGTTTAATTTGTTGCTTTCACATCAATATTAACCTCCCCACCTGCTTTCTTGCCATTCTTCAGCATAGGCTACCTGCAAAGGCTGTTTCCCATTTTTAATTAACCACAACGCATTAATCGGTCTTTATTCCATTTGAAAATAAAAATTAATAAATAAATAAAAATTTTAAGCAGCTCAGCGTGAGCGCACATAAACTTCAAACTTCTATTTGAAATAAATGGAAAGTGGATGATGCGTTCTGAAAATCGTTGTACAAAACATAGCTGTGGAACGTATGTGGAACCGTCAGAACGCATAGGTGTGTGCTACTCCATAAGGTTACATGTGTTTCACCGCATTGGTTTGCGCAAGGCTTTAGCCCTGATGCGGATGGTCATTATACGCTCATTAACTGGATTTTGGCTAATCACCTTATCCCTGAGTCTTCCTCTAACGACAATGTGTTTCACCGCATTGGTTTGCGCAAGGCTTTAGCCCTGATGCGGATGGTCATTATACGCTCATTAACTGGATTTTGGCTAATCACCTTATCCCTGAGTCTTCCTCTAACGACAAATCCGCACCCAAATAAGCGTTGTTTCTGTTGTATGTAGCAGTCGCCATAGTAGATGTCACAGTTTTTCATCTTCTTTGTGCCCGGTCCACTCCATCGCACTTCTTGGATGGCGGTTATGTCCGCTTTGCAGCAGTCCAGGGCGTCCGCTCATTCTCCAGCTCCACGCAGTCCGTTAAGAGATCTTACGTTCCACGTGCAGATCCGGAGGTCGTTGTCCTTTTTTCGTTTTCTTAGGTCGTCAGCTTTGAAATCATTATCGTTATCCAAGGCTTTTGGTTGTTTCGGAACCACATTTTTTTTCCGTGGTTGGGTAGTTAACCCTACGCACAACCCTAAGCCTGGAGGGCCATCTATAGGTACTGGATATACAAATTAAAAACTTAAAATCTTAACTAACATGCAACGAATAAAAATTTGAAAAAAAGAAGAAAATTAATTCCATCAACATACACCACCTTCTTTGACTTTAGACGACATTTTTCCATCTTCAAAGTCTTACGGTTCGTTTTGCCATCCACATATCATCCACTCTCACTAGCCTCTTAGAGATAATGCCAGGCCCACTCACAGTGGCCGCAGCATCGCTAGTGGGAATGATGTGGTGGCGTTCGAGATTTTATTGATTTTATTTATCTTTTCAATTCCTAAAATACACAAAATACTGCATAATGTACGCATATAAACTTACAAGAAAATAATAAATTCTTACATAAATACATAAAATACTCAACGTAACATAAACTACCTATAAACATACAATACCTAAATAAATGCGCACACCAGAAATACCTAACAATACACTTGAAAATAACATATGAATAAATAACTAAATTAAATAAAAATACTAAATAAATCAAATATATATCAAATAAATACATAAAATAAAAGAAATATATATCTCACAAAATTCCTACCCTACTGTCACTTAATGTATAATCGAGGCGACAGCAACTACCTCTAGCGGTGGTTGCAGAACAAGTTCCACTTCTAGGCGAACGCCTCTTCCTAGCATATGCGTGGCAGGTGACATTTGTTTACTATTAACTTTTTGAAACTCGAAACACTGACTGGATATTTATATTGTTTGTGATTTCAATATTTTGTAATACGGCGGGGTATGAAGGATTTGGAAAGGTAGTTGGATGAAGGTAGAGGATTGGAATAGGTAATTGCAAAAAGATAAGGTAGGAAAGGAATATGGGAAAGGAAAGGAAAGGATGAGGAAAAGTGAAAAGAAAAGAAAGGAAATTTGACAGAAGGATGACATTAGGATGGGAGAGGTAAAACAACCAAAAGCAGGAAAGCGGGAAGAGGAAAATCAGAGGATAAAGAAAAGGTGAAAAGAAAAGGAAGGAAACGGAAATGGAAATGGAAAAGGAAGGGAAAAGGAAGGACCTGTTACACTTGCGAGGCACGGCTCAGCTCGCCGGATTAGGGGGGGATCTTGCCCCTTCGCCAGACGGAAACCACATTACAAAAACATACATCGTGCCAAAGAGAGCACCACCACAAAAAACTTACCACACTTCAGGTAACTTTCACTGCGAGGTGAGATGGCAGTGTGGCCTGTAGCCCACCTAACCATGGAACTCGGTCGGCCATGTTTTCGAGTTCCCCGAAGACGATCACTGCTGCCAGGTGAAACCAATTACCACCGATGCATCGCCGACCTCTTCATCCTCCTGAAATCGTGCTTAGCACGACATCATGATCGCAGACCAAGAAAAAACCTCCGCTTCAAACCACTGGCGTGATGAACATATTTATTTAGATCAAAGCTAACAACAAATTTAAAGGAAATCTAAAATGACACAAAATAAAAGAACTCAGAAATCTTGACAAAAATGAAACTAGAATTAACAAAAATGAATCAAAACTCTAAATACTAAAAACTATAAAGAAATAAATTAACAGATAAAAAAAAAATAATAAATAACGAAAATCCTAAAACTAATCCTTAATTCTATTTTATTTTTATGTTTTTCTATATTTTAAGTTTTTTTTGTATTTTTATGTTTTTATGTTTTTTTGTATGTATTTTTATGATTTTATGTTTTTTATGTTTTTTATAATTTTTTTTTGTTTTTATGTTTTTAAGTAGTTTTGTGGTTTTTGTGTATTCTTATGTATTTTTGTATTTTTATGATTCTATATTTTTTTCTAGTCCTCTCTTTTTCGACTAGAAACCGATCCCTTTATTACCTTGACTACACGGGGATTGCTTACACCCACCTACTTTTAACCCTGCCTAAAAGGAGCTCCCTGTAGCGGATATATGGCCGCAAAGTGGCCTCGTGCCAACATTCAAAATAGCCTAGACCCGAAAAAGAGACGAATGCAGGCCCAAGACAAAAGAAAACTTAAAGAAAACCCACAAATTCAACACACAAAAAAAAAGGAAATATCAACAAAAAAAGGTTTAAAAAAATCAACAAAATGGTATAAAAACAAAACAAAAAAATGAAAAATTAATGTTAAAAATTACTAAAAAAAATTAAATAAATAAATAAATAACAAAAAAAAATCACGCCGAACACTTAATAATACAATCAGCAATCACTGGAACTAATTTTTATGCTGGGGCCCTGAAGGCGCTTTTTCACCTCAGGCCGGACCTGACTTGCACTCAGCCACTTTTACCATGTATTGTTGTTGGCCTCTTACAACGTGCGTACTATGGCGAACATACATATACTTTCTTATTTTTTTTTGCACTTAAATTGATTTAAATTGTATAAACAAATATAAACAAAATATGTACCCACGGTTCTGGGATCTAATTTTAATTTACTTGTTGGCCTGGGTAGGCTCAATCCAGCTATTGTGACTTCTTTTCACACATTTTTCCAATTTCCAATTTTTCGATGTTCAATTAGCCTAAAGGCTTCACCCCAGAACTATCAAAAATCCTATTTAGTATTGCACTAAAAAACTTAAAATTAAACTCACCCGTGGTGCTTTAAATATATTTGTATGTACGTATGTACATATATGTAGCTGACTCCTTTCATTAAATCCTTTCTCCTATTGAATATTTAGTTTCTATTTTTTTTTTTTCACTATACGCAATACAATAAAAGAAAACATTAATTTAACTAAATAAACACCCACAAAAAAATCTAACTCACATTTGAATTTAAAAATCTAGCTTTTCCAAAATAAAAAATCTTTCTTTTAGGGTGGTATTCACCAAGAAATCTTAAACTAAGTGCCTCATAAACCTATTCACCGACCACTATTAGTGCAGATTTATGAGCGCTCATAACACTTAAGAGTGGTCGTTACCACTCTTAAGTAATGAGCGGTTGTTGTTTTAAATAACTTCGAAAATTCGAAATTTACTGACAGCGTCATTTGTGGTTGTTATTCAAAAATCAAAATGGAAGGAGAAGGATCGTTGAAAAAAATAAGAAATTCGAATTATGGTTTGCAATACAGAGAATGAATTAATTTTACGTTCTACCTTTTCTTAAAATTCCGAAAAATTTTTCTATTTTTGGTTTACTTAACAGCTGATTTTGACAATTGACACTGAAATTTTCGAAGTAGTTCGAAAAGGGTGCGTTCACAGGCTCAACAACCCTTATTTTTCGAATATTCGAATTAGCTTAGACTAGACCCTATTATTGCTTGGTGAATAGCACATCCAAATTTAAAACTAAGAGCCTCTTAGCTTTAAGAGCGCTCTTAAGATTGTTTGGTGAATACCACCCTTAATTAAATACCTAAATACATAATATAAAAATAATCTACTTCCCACAAAAAACTCCTACCCTACTGTCACTTCATTTCCTTTCGGGGCGACAGCAACTACCTCTGGCGATGGTTACAAAGCAGGTTCCAATAGCCAATACAGGCATCCATAAGACTGCTATTATACGGTGCAATTTGTTGCACGAAACTGTTCGAACACCATAAGTGCAAAAGAGAATGAAAGTTCGAAAAACAGAGATGGACAATGTGCAACCGTGTGTCGCATGGGCTATGGTTTCGTGAAACAGCTTTGACGTTTCTCTTTGGGCGCGTTCGAGAGTCTATCGGATAGCCTATTTCGGATAGCCGTATCTTGGATACCTTTTTCCAGATTGCTGCAGACAACAGCTGTGAAATATTAAAATTCGACTTTTGAAAATAGAAAAACATTCAGGGTGGTATTCACCAAACAATCTTAAGAGCGCTCTTAAAGCTAAGAGGATCTTAGTTTTAAATTTTGTTGTGCTATTCACCAAGCAATAATAGGGTCTAGTCTAAGCTAATTCGAGTATTCGAAAAATAAGGGTGTTGAGCCTGTGAACGCACACTTTTCGAACTACTTCGAAAATTTCAGTGTCAATTGTCAAAATCAGCTGTTAAGCAAACCAAAAACAGAAAAAATTTTCGGAATTTTAAGAAAAGGTAGAACGTAAAATTAATTCATTCTCTGTATTGCAAACCATAACTCGAATTTCTTATTTTTTTCAACGCTCCTTCTCCTTCTATTTTGATTTTTGATAACAACCACAAATGACGCTGTCAGTAAATTTCGAATTTTCGAAGTTATTTAAAACAACAACCGCTCATAACTTAAGAGTGGTAGCGACCACTCTTAAGTGTTATGAGCGCTCATAAATCTGCACTAATAGTGGTCGGTGAATAGGTTTATGAGGCACTTAGTTTAAGATTTCTTGGTGAATACCACCCTCAAAATATCATTGCTAGACGATTATAACTTATTTTTTTCGATTTCCCATGCGTTTTAAAAGACTCCTACTCTGAAATAAATGCAAACCAAAACAAAAAATCAACATGAAAAGAAATAAAAATAAATTTTGTATCAGCTGATCACTTGAATAGAAAGGTATACCAAAAATACTCGGATACCTTTAGATAGCTTTTTAGTTGAAATGGGTGTGTGACTCTGTTAAAAGTTTAACACGTAAACAACAACAACAAGCTATCCGGATACGATTCTCGAACGCCCCCTTTGTCTTTGTTCGTGTTTCTGTTTCATTTGGTTCAATAATAAGTAATAATACTAATAATAATGACTTTTTTGTTTTTCAATTGCCAATAAAAGAGGTTTTGAAGCAACCAGGCACTACTAGATAACTATTTTCCCCCAAAAATAAAAACACCGAATGAAAGATAAAGAGAAATGTGAAACTAGTTTCATGAAACTGGATTTCATCATGTAATAACACTTGCAACACGGGATGACAGAACAAAGAAGAATTCGAAGTAGTTTCGTGCAACAAATTTCACCGTATAATAGCAGTCTAACAAAACACCGGCGTAGGAGACTACCTCGTAGTAGACTCCGTCGGTGGTAAGACGGCTGAAAAACGTGGGGAAGAACCCACAAGAACATAGCCGGGCATCGGAATTATAAACAAACATATACAGTCGTATTTATAAAATTTGCTTAGAACATCCTTAGACTACTGTCCAACTAGACGGTGTCTAAAGGGTTGGACAACCCTTAGCCAATTTCGTATTTATAAATGCATTCCAACAGTTGTCTAAACAACCCCTCAAACTGTCAGCTTCGAATGAAAAACTAACTGGTGGCGTTCATGATGTATCCGTGCAGTACCATTTTTTGTGTTTTGATATAGGAGTGCAACAACTAAATCGTTCTGAAAGAGTGTGGCGTAGCACTTGAACCAGACCAAAAAAGCAGCTGATTTGACTTTGAGTTACAGCTTTTCCAAGTCTCATACAACGATGAAATTTGTGCAATTTATAAATTAAATTGTTGAAAGTAGTATTTTTGCACCTCAAACTACCTATTTTTTTCGATCTTAGAGCTCTCAACAGTGTTTTACAACATGTTCAACAAAATTGTTTTTTGCTGTAGCAAATGCCACTTTAGCCATAGTTTAGACAACCAATTTCGGTGTCTAAAGTTAGACGTTCCTTAGACAGCGCTGAAAGTGTTTATAAATACGATTTGGAGTTGGACACTGATCTAAGAGCTGTCCAAAGTTAGACATACTTTGGAATGGGATTATAAATACGACTGATAGTACCTGCGAGGGATCAGGATCATCAACATGTACCCAATGCAATGTATGTATGTAAATTGTTTTTTTCAGTAAACGTAGTTAACTTTTTTGTTTTCAATAAATAACAAATAATACTTAAAATAAATACAACAAATATACCTAAAAACATACAAATTTTATTAACAAAACGTGATACAAAAAAATAACATATACGAAATATTATTCGTATATGTTATATATATAATATACGATATTATATTCGTAAATAAACAACAAAAAAAAAAAAAAAAATAACATAGATCTGTTGACAAGTTACGGAACATATACTTATCAACTAGTATCACATAATATAAGGCTTAGAGCTATCACAATACTTAAAAATAACTAACCTACGGGTATAAATAAATATAAATAACTAACTATACTATGTAAATAGGTAAATAAATAAATAACTCTATGAAAATAAATAACAAATAAGAAACAATACTAAGAACATACCTAATCTTATAATAGTGCAGTGAGATTGACTGAGTTATGGATTACCATAGCTAGGGGAGGGAATAACGAGTAGGCAGTATTCGTTTAGAAAAAGTTCGTTTTGCATATTAGTGTTCTTTGTAACGGAACCGGTGTTCAGCCCCTCTCACTCCTAGTAGACCACCCTTACAACCCCATATGTACAGGCATATGAGGCTGGTCCGGGCAGCAGAAGCAAGAGGGGTGTTCAGGCTGTGGCCGCTGGCATGCTTGCAAAAGCCAAAGGCTAGCTCGTCGCGGGGGGGGTTCTTGCAACCACAGCTCTGAACATTGTTACCAAAAAACATGCCTTACAAAACAAAACTGGCGACCCAAATGTCCCTGTGCAGTTTTCCTAGCGGGGAGGGTCTTAGTTGGAATAGACCCTCGGAGGTTTTTCCCACCCTGTAACGGAACCGGTGTTCAGCCCCTCTCACTCCTAGTAGACCACCCTTACAACCCCATATGTACAGGCATATGAGGCTGGTCCGGGCAGCAGAAGCAAGAGGGGTGTTCAGGTGGGGAACAGAATTCACTAGGACACACTTTTTTCACACATGCACTGCTGCTTATGGATGATGATGATGATGGTGATGATGATGATGGTGATGTTGATGCTGGTGATGATGATGACGGTTTGCTTGGTTTTTTCTCTTCTTTATAGGTTCTTTACTTAGTCTTTTCTATTACTTCCTTATTTTTTTCAATATACTTCTACTTATACTGTTTTTTTTTTTCTAGGTACCCTTTTTTATACTTTCACTTTTACTAATTTTCTTTTAGGTACTTTTCTTATCTTTCACTTTTACTATTTTTTCTCTAGGTTCTTTCACATTTTCCTTATTTTTTTCTTATTTTTTTTTTTGTTGAAGACTGGGTGTTATAACACTCCTCCAAATCACTATTTCCTATGTATTACTTTGCAGGAAAACTTATTCGCGTATTATAGGTATTATTATGCGTGTTTATTTTAAAAATTTTAAATGTTTCTTTGGCTTCTTTGCCGGTATCATTTATCAAAGGAAATTATATGTACCAAAAAAAACTCCCACGACCACTTTACGACAGTCTTTCAGAACTCTCTTTTTCCCAAGTTATTTTTTTCTACACTCGGGTAAAGTCAAACCAATTAAAATGAGCGACTGATCGCGATTCGAGTTAAACATTCAATGTCACATTACCGTCTGTGATGGCTAAGCTGATCTTGTCATGTACCACCTCGACCGTTGCACATGCACATAGCCTGTACAGTTTGGTTAGTACATGACAAGATCACACCATCGGTTAGCGGCCAACTATTGCGGCTTATCACATAGCGGGTGGTAATTGCTTTCTTTTTGTGGGTGGAGATAGGCTCGCCTATTTTGCGTTTTTTTTGTTGGTTGCTATGCGGGGTATATGCTTCTTTTGCAGACTTGTGTACTGCGAAAGGACAAGTAGGGTGGGTCAGTTAGGTTATGAGTGCCATTAATATAATGTTATTATCGTGGGTAGTATTATGATTGATTATTTATTATAGATGGTAAGTATTATATTGGTTCGTGATTATTATTACAGGTAAGTATTATAGTATGTAGTTTATTAATTACGATGGTAAGTATTATAAATGTTTTATTATGGAAGGTGAGTATTATGTGTTTGAGTATATTATGAAGGGTAAGTATTATGTATTTGAGTATATTATGAAGGGTTTGATCATTATAAAAGGTAAGTTTTATGTGTTTGTGTATTATAACAGGTGAGTATTATGTGTTTAAATATTATTGGAGGTAGTTATTATAGGGGTTATTTAAAGTTATGGGGAATATTATCTGTGTTGTATTATTTAGTATAAATTTTATTATTGGGTATGTCAAGGTAGTTATTATAAGTTTGGTTATTATTTGCGTTATAAATATTATGAAGGATGGTAAGTATTATAAAATTGGTATTATGTTTTCTGATGTTTATTATAAGGCTAAGATTATTTTTATTATAATATTAGTATTGGCATTATTATTATGATTATTGTTATGAGTATAATTATTATTAAGTTATCGGTTCCCACAAAACTTGTCCTTTCCACAAGGCCTGCCGAAGTGCAAAGGAGAAGAAAAGAACAGCTGAAGTTTTTTTTTTTTTCTGAGAGTCTCATGCGCAGACTGGTAGCCGGGCTATTAAAGGAGGATTACTTCCTTATATCCTTGGCATGGTATACCCCTACCCTTTTACTATTAAAATCTTCTAATTCATATAGATTGTTACCTATCTGTTTGGATATTCGCAACTCGATAAATTTCGGGCTTAGCTTCGCACTGAAGCGTTTGTTTGCGTCACTAAGAGCGAAGTTTCGTCTAAAGACAATATCTCCTACCTTGTACTTCGCATTTTTACTTCGTGTGTTGTACTCGTTTTCGTAGCGCGTATGCGCGTCAGCAAGGGAGTTCTTAATATGGGCATGAAGAATGTTCATTTGCGAAGCTTTTGAGATGACGTTGAGGTTCGCGTTGTTTAGGGCATTGAGTTTGCGGAAGACTCGGTAATCGGCACCGTGTTCTATACATTGTTGGCCAAAAAGAGCCTCGTACGGCGACATATGTATAGCGGAATGGATGGTGGTTCGCAGGGCACTGGCTATTGATTGCAGGTTGGCGTCCCAATTCCTCTGATCAGGATCAATATATGATCGAATGGCTGCAAGTATCGAGCGGTTGACGCGTTCGCTCGCGTTAGCTTGCGGGGAATAGAACGCCGTCCTCACATGGGTAATACCATATGTACCCATACGCTTCGCGAAGTCGCGGCTCACAAACTGTTTGCCGTTATCCGACAGGATGGTTTCGGGCATGCCAAAGATGAAGAACACCTGTTCTTCCAAGAATTTTAGCACAACCTCGGTTGTGGCCTTACGAATAGCTTTTACTATCACAAACTTCGTCAACTGATCCAGCGCTATCACAATGTGTGAGTTCCCGTCTCGCGAGCGGGGATACGGACCTAGGAAGTCGATGTAGAGCATCTGAAAGGGCCTGTCTGCTCCGAAAGCCTTACCCTAGGCCTGAGGGTTGCGTTAGGAGCTTTCGAAGTTTTACAGATCTCACATCCTCCTAAGAATGTCTTGACTTGAGCTGCCATGTTAGGCCAATAGTAGAGTTTCTGCAGTCGGAACAAGGTCTTCGCAATTCCCCCATGCGAAACTCGAGGTGGTTGATGGGCAAGCGAGATCAAATGCTCGGTCAGCTGTTCAGGGACCCAAAGCTTCCATACTTGGTCATCTTCGATTGGATGACCTGTGCAGTGTTTGACCTTCTTGTAGACGAAATTTTCCGACATTTGAAGGTCAGGTAGCTTATCTGTTTGGTCTCGAATGCTGTCTATGATGTTGCGGTATTCCGCAGATTGAAAGCTAGGGTCCTCAAGATCAATGTGCAATACATCCCAGGTATCCTTCACCACCGAAACATCACAATCCAGAGAGTCTAGCCCGTGAACTCGTGAAAGTGCATCTGGCACGACATTCTGAGATCCCTTGCGATGTTCAATGCTGAAGTCAAACCCTTGAAGTTTTAGGCTCCATCTAGCTAGTCGGCCACTAAGATCCTTCTGGCTCATCAACCACTTCAAGCTTGCGTGATCCGTCACTATTCTGAATGGGTGTCCTTCGACATAGGCGCGAAACTTTTGAACTCCCTTGACAGCAGCCAGACATTCTCGCTCGGTCACATTGTAATTTCGCTGGGCCGAGTTGAGTTTTTGCGAGTGATAGAAGATTGCCCTTTCGTTTCCCTCGTCATCCTGTTGGCACAACACGCAGCCGATTCCCGTGTTGGAGGCGTCGCATAAAATTATAAACTCCCTATTGAAGTCAGGGTTCACCAGCAACGGGGCAGATGTTAACGCCGTTTTTAGGCTATTGAAGGCTTCCAGCGCTTCGCTAGTGAGCTCAAATTTCTTTCACTTTTTTAGAGTGTCCATCAGAGAACTCGACAAGGACGCAAAGTCTCTCACAAATCTCCGGTACCATCCCGCCATACCCAAGAATCGCCGAACCTGTTTAGCTGAAGTTGGTATAGGAAAATCAGCTATTGCTGTCACCTTCTCCGGATCAGTCTTCAAACAGCCGTCACCAACAATATACCCCAAATACTTTAGCTCCTTAAAGCAGAATTTGGACTTCTGGACATTTATCGTCAAACCCGCTTGCGAACCGAAGTTCTGGTTTTGCTACGACCTCGTAGTCCAGGCATATTTCGAAAAAAAAACACAATAAACCGTCAAGCGAAAGGGATTTGGTTAAATAGGATTAGGGTATATATACATATAATTCAACTCTTTTTATTTATTTAAAAACAAAATTTCTTTATATAGGTTTTCGGGTTTTTTTTTTTTTTTTTCCTCTTTTTTTTTTTTTTTTTATTAAATTTCACGGTAAGTAATTTCGGCGCGAGTAAAATAATAACAGAAGAAAAAAATATATATATATATATTTATTAAAAAAAATTAAATTGCTAACAATCAGAAAATCAAAATTTAAAAAAAAATAATCAATAAAAATGAAAAAAAGGAAAATATGAAAAAAAATGTAAGACAAAATATCAAAAGTTCCTTAAAATTTCAAACTTACTATCCTGAATAAATAGAACCAATAATTTGCATATGGAGGAGGTGAAGATGACGTATAAGAATCAACGATCAGCAAAGGGGCAGGTATGAGCAATATACCCACTAAGAAATCGCACAGTCCACCCCGCGAATACTGGTTTCCGCAATGTCTAATCCCGGTCTCTGAAAGTCCTTGAGTAGCCGGGTTAGTGCCTGCTTTGACCACTTGGCTTCTGCCGCCAGGTGACAGTCAAGCATCATAACCACAGCTAGAGCAACCTTACAGCAAAAAATTTCAAACCAACGTGTTTTCAAACGATTGACAGCCGGACAGAAAAAAAATATCGCCAAACTTAGGATTTGAAAATCAGAATGTGAAAAAAGTTTCGGATTTCTGCTACAGTAGCGAATACAACTGCCTAATCTGGGGGAAATTACCCCAATTTAGCGGATGTTCCTACCGCAACAGGACAAAGTAACAAAAAAAAATGTTTAAGTTAAAAGTTTAAGGCTGCTGGAAGACCTTCAAAAGACCTGAACTCAAACCGCTTACACCAAGTAAACGCAAGGTAACAACCCTTCCAAAAACCCGAAGGAAAATGTGTTGAGATCTTCGCTGAGTTTAACGAACTAGCTCAACTTGTTGATGAGCCCACTCGGGTTCCAGATATTGAAGGCCAAGCGGCCAACACTCTTGACCTATTTCTCACCTCTCATCCCGAAAAATACAGGGTTGTAGTATCATCTCCTTTAGGCAAATCGGACCATTGTGTCATATCGGTAGATTTTTCGTTTTCCGTCACGGTAAAAAAAGATAAAGTCCCTAAAAGAACTGTATGGCAATACGAGAAAGCCAATTGGGACGGCCTGAATAATTTTTTTCGAAATTTTAATTGGTCATTGTGTTCTCTCGACGGAAACGTTAATGCATCAGCTGATATGATATCTAACGTAATTCTCAACGGCATGAGAAATTTTGTTCCTCACAGATTAAAAAGTATCATCCCCAAAGAGAATTCGTGGTTTGATTCAAGCTGTAAGGAGGCGATTAGGGATCGAGAAAGTAGTTTTCGAAAATTTAAAGACAACCCGACTGTAGAAAACCGAAATTTGTTCAAACGGGCTAGAAATATCTGTAATGCTCAAATACAAAGGGCTAAGTTTTTACATGACCAAAAAGTAAGGTAAAAAATACTATTGTGTCCAAAAGGAAGTAAAAACTTTTGGTCTTTTGTCAAGAACATTAAGAACTCGACCACGTCATCATCGGTCCCAACGCTCGTCTTCAATGACTCTCTGTTTGTCAGTTCCATCGACAAAGCCAATTTGCTAGCAGCTCAATTTGCTGCCAACTCGACACTTCCTCATAGCATATTGGCTCCGCCTGAGCTCGAGTCTGCAAATTCTTTGATGAAGCAGATATTTTTTCGAACTCGCTCGGTTGCGAGAGTCCTCAAAGATCTCAACATACATAAATCCGCTGGTCCAGATGGTATCCCCGCCGTTATTCTGAAGAGGTGTTCTTCTACGCTGGCAAAACCACTGCGTAAACTTTTCCATCTTTCCTATTCTGCTGGGATTTTTCCGAGCAGATGGAAAACTGCATTTGTCCAGCCCGTCCCTAAAAAAGGCGAATCTTCCTCCCCTTCCAATTACCGTCCAATTGCACTAACGTCCCTTCTTTCCAAGGTCATGGAAACGTTGATAAACCGTCAACTTATGAAATATCTCGAAGAACGAAAGCTTCTTAATGACCGTCAGTACGGCTTTCGTAGCAAACGGTCCACTGGTGATTTGATGGCTTATCTCACCGAAAAGTGGAACCAATCTTTACATTGTTTTGGAGAAAGTAAGATTATTGCGCTTGATATTTCTAAAGCATTTGATAGAGTTTGGCATCAGGCTCTTTTATCGAAAATGCGTGCTTTTGGTATCGATGAGTCTCTTCTTCGTTGGATTAGAAATTACCTTTCCGACCGTTCAATACAAGTTGTGTTGGATGGCTTCAAGTCTGATACCCACTTAATAAATGCTGGTGTGCCCCAGGGCTCTGTTTTATCTCCGACTCTCTTCCTCATTTTCATTAATGATCTCTTGTCTGAAACTTCTAATCCACTTAACTGTTTTGCTGACCACTCGACCCTCAGCTTTTCATATTCGTTTCCAAATTCACGTCCCTGCTCTTCGGATGTGGAACTGGAACGGTTGCGTATGATAAGCTCATTGAATTCTGACCTTGACAGCATTGTTGCATGGGGTCTTATGAACCGAGTAGAATTCAATGCTTCGAAAACTCAATGCTGTCTCTTGTCGTTGAAGCTTAATATTCCCCCATTGCCATTATCCATGAATGGTACTTGCATCGAAGAAACCGAAAAGCTGTCAGTACTTGGTATGTGTGTAAACGATGATCTTCGTTGGAATGACCACATATTTGAAGTCGCCAAAAACGCTGCTAAATGCTTAGGTTTCTTGAGACGATGCAGGAAGTTCTTCACCCCTTCTGATCTGGCTACAATTTATAAGGCCTTCATCCGCCCAAAACTGGAGTATAACTCCCATATCTGGTCAGGTGCTTCTCAAACATCTTTGCGCCTACTTGATAGGGTACAAAATAGAGCGTTAAAATTGATAGGTGATAGTTCAATCGTAGAATCGATTGATTCTCTTGAACATCGACGAAACGTTACCTGTCTCACTCTCTTTTATCGCTTTTTCTATAAACAGTGCTCTAGTGAAATAGCCAGTTGCATTCCTCCCCTGAAACAATTTAGCCGCAACACTCGCCTCGCTGGGAATGCTCATCAGTTCTACCTAGAGCCCAACTTCGGGCGTACAGTCAAGTATAGAGATTCATATCTTAGTCGCACCACCCGAATGTGGAATGCTCTTCCTGGCCCTGTTTTTCCCCTGCATTACGATTTACAAAGGTTCAAAAGCAACGTGCATCGATGTCTCCTTTCAAATCCTCTCCTATTTTCCTAAATACTCGCACTGTGTTAATGGCATTATAAGGGTAGTCATAACCCCTTGATGTGCGCGTTAATGATAAAAAAAAAAAAAAAAATGACATTCAGAGGGTTGGACAAATCGGGCCCCACGTTGGGCGCCACCTGTAACGGAACCGGTGTTCAGCCCCTCTCACTCCTAGTAGACCACCCTTACAACCCCATATGTACAGGCATATGAGGCTGGTCCGGGCAGCAGAAGCAAGAGGGGTGTTCAGGTGGGGAACAGAATTCACTAGGACACACTTTTTTCACACATGCACTGCTGCTTATGGATGATGATGATGATGGTGATGATGATGATGGTGATGATGATGCTGGTGATGATGATGACGGTTTGCTTGGTTTTTTCTCTTCTTTATAGGTTCTTTACTTAGTCTTTTCTATTACTTCCTTATTTTTTTCAATATACTTCTACTTATACTGTTGTTTTTTTTCTAGGTACCCTTTTTTATACTTTCACTTTTACTAATTTTCTTTTAGGTACTTTTCTTATCTTTCACTTTTACTATTTTTTCTCTAGGTTCTTTCACATTTTCCTTATTTTTTTCTTATTTTTTTTTTTGTTGAAGACTGGGTGTTATAACACTCCTCCAAATCACTATTTCCTATGTATTACTTTGCAGGAAAACTTATTCGCGTATTATAGGTATTATTATGCGTGTTTATTTTAAAAATTTTAAATGTTTCTTTGGCTTCTTTGCCGGTATCATTTATCAAAGGAAATTATATGTACCAAAAAAAACTCCCACGACCACTTTACGACAGTCTTTCAGAACTCTCTTTTTCCCAAGTTATTTTTTTCTACACTCGGGTAAAGTCAAACCAATTAAAATGAGCGACTGATCGCGATTCGAGTTAAACATTCAATGTCACATTACCGTCTGTGATGGCTAAGCTGATCTTGTCATGTACCACCTCGACCGTTGCACATGCACATAGCCTGTACAGTTTGGTTAGTACATGACAAGATCACACCATCGGTTAGCGGCCAACTATTGCGGCTTATCACATAGCGGGTGGTAATTGCTTTCTTTTTGTGGGTGGAGATAGGCTCGCCTATTTTGCGTTTTTTTTGTTGGTTGCTATGCGGGGTATATGCTTCTTTTGCAGACTTGTGTACTGCGAAAGGACAAGTAGGGTGGGTCAGTTAGGTTATGAGTGCCATTAATATAATGTTATTATCGTGGGTAGTATTATGATTGATTATTTATTATAGATGGTAAGTATTATATTGGTTCGTGATTATTATTACAGGTAAGTATTATAGTATGTAGTTTATTAATTACGATGGTAAGTATTATAAATGTTTTATTATGGAAGGTGAGTATTATGTGTTTGAGTATATTATGAAGGGTAAGTATTATGTATTTGAGTATATTATGAAGGGTTTGATCATTATAAAAGGTAAGTTTTATGTGTTTGTGTATTATAACAGGTGAGTATTATGTGTTTAAATATTATTGGAGGTAGTTATTATAGGGGTTATTTAAAGTTATGGGGAATATTATCTGTGTTGTATTATTTAGTATAAATTTTATTATTGGGTATGTCAAGGTAGTTATTATAAGTTTGGTTATTATTTGCGTTATAAATATTATGAAGGATGGTAAGTATTATAAAATTGGTATTATGTTTTCTGATGTTTATTATAAGGCTAAGATTATTTTTATTATAATATTAGTATTGGCATTATTATTATGATTATTGTTATGATTATAATTATTATTAAGTTATCGGTTCCCACATCTTGTTGATAGCAATAGATAGCAAATAGAAAAACTGTTTTCGGGGAAGTTTAAGAAAAAGCTAGTTGCAGTCGGGCAAATTATGGATGGGAATAGTGGAATAGGTAGACAAGTGCAGTGTATTAAATTCATACATAAAGGACAATATAGTGACATAAATATCACAGTAAAAATAAATTTGCCTTCGAGGCTAACTAAACAGAAAAAGAATCAGGTACGTTATTATAGGAATGAGTGTAGATATCACAGATTTGTATTGCAGTGTGTTTTTCGAAAGCAGAATTCAGGTACTTATGTTAAAACAAAAAGAGACATAGCAGGTATGTAAATATCACAGTGCATTTTGAGTTTATAATTTCTACCTAAACCAGGTACATTTAATTTCAATAGACACATTAGTGGACTAGATTAAAATATAAATTTGATATCACAGTTTGTTTATTTCACTTAAACGTATGCCTTTGACCTGTTTTAAAAACATGAACTAAGGTACTAGGTGGACAAACAATTGCGTAAAGCAGGACATCTTAAAATTCTAAGTATCACAGTATCTATTGCATTTTGCCGTTCCGGCTATAGCTTGTGGCTATGTATAACAAAAAATAAACAAATCTTAAAAGTCATATCACAGTAGTTAATATTGCACGTATTGATTTAACTTAAGCTAATTCTTATGTATAGTGGGACGAAAAATAAACAGAGATATCACAGGTGTTTGATGTAACGTTACATGAAATTGAAATACACACAAATATCACAGATGTTTATTGCTTTAGGTCTTTTGCGTGATAAACGCCTAACATTTTACCGTTAAGGTTTTCGACCTCATACATATTTTTGCCCACAGGCTTAACAATACGACATTTAACATATTTTGGACATAACTTTGCACTTAAATATTTTGAAGTGTCACTTAAAATGAAGTTTCTTTTGAACACTTTTTGTCCAGGTTGATAGGATATCTCTCTTGCCCTGACGTTATATTTTATTGCACTTTTTTCTTGAGCATCCAAAATAGAATCTTTTATCCTTTGCCGTATCAGTCGTAGCCTGTCGTACCTCGGAAGGGTCATCAGCTCACCGTCCTCCACCGCATCCAGTTGTTCAGCCAACCCGTAACTACTGGCGTGTGTCATCATGTTTGTACTAAACAATGCAAAATATGGTGACACACCAGTAGATGAGTGCACTGAACTCCGCAATGCTGACGCGATCTCGTTGAGGTGAATATCCCATTCGCGTTGATCGTCTTTAAGATATGATCTTAAAGCGGCAAGCAATGTGCGATTAACCCTCTCTTAGGTGTTGGATTGCGGCGCGTAGTTCGCAGTCTTAAAGTGGCGGATGCCGAACTTCTGAAACAAGTTCTGGAATTGCTTCGACAGAAACTGCTTTCCATTGTCGGAGTGAATTATTTGTGGTACCTTTCGGAGTACCACAAATAATTCACTTTAATTTTTTAAATAATTTACTATGGCTTGTGAATTTGCGGCTTTTAGTAGCTTGAAAAACATAAACTTTGAAAAATGGTCAAGGACAACAAATACATAACAATTACCGATTTTCGATCGCGGATAGGGACCAAGAAAATCTACATATAGTTTTTGAAATGGACGATCTGTACAAAAATTTGTAGGCCAGTAAAAGTACTGCCGTACTCTATAGAGTGTTTTGGCAATGCCACCATGAGCGGACTTCGGTGGCTCATGGGACTTGGCGATGATTTCGTCTGTGAGACCAGAAGGAATCCAGAGTCGCCAAGTGTGTTCCTCCAGCCACTCTTCCCCACTTGGAGGCCACCACTTCTTATAAACGAAGTTGGCGTCTCCCCGTCTAACTTTAAGTCGGGCAACTGGTCGTGATATTCTTTAACTGATTCTATGATTTTAATATATTCTTCCGACTTAACCTCCTCCGAGTCCAGGTCAATTATTTGCGCTACTTCTTCCAACTCAATATTCTCTAAGTGTGCCCAAAAAAGAGTATCCGGCACAACATTTAGCGTTCCCTTTCTGTGCTCTCTGTCGAAGGTATAAGATTGTAGATCTAGGCTCCACCGGGCCAGACGACCGTTCAGGTCTTTCATGTTCATTAGCCACTTAATGCTTGAGTGGTCGGTGATGACCGTAAAATCCATACCCTCAACATAGGGCCTGAAAAGTTTGGTTGCCATTACAGCAGCCATGCACTCTTTCTCGGTCACACTGCAGTTTCGTTGACACGAGTTGAGCTTCTGGGAGAAGTAAGACACTGGACTCTCTTCATCGTCGGTTTCAATTTGAAACAGCACTGCACCAATGTCGAATCAGAAGCACCGCACTGGATGTAAAATCGCTTCTTGAAATCTGGGTGCGTGAGAACAGGGGCTGATGTTAATGCCGTTTTCAGTCGCTCGAACGCTGCTATTGCTTCATCAGTCATTTCGAACTTGATGTTTTTCTTTTTCAGCGTATCGGTCAACGGAACCGTCAGGGTAGAGAAGTCCTTGATAAACCGTCTATACCATCCTGCTAGACCAAGTAGCTGACGAATCTGTCTCGACTGCCTCGACCTTAGCCGGGTCAGTCTTTAACTTTCCAACGCCTACAATATAACCTAAATATTTAAGCTCTTTAAAGCAAAATTTTGACTTTTTGAGGTTTATCGTGAGGTTTGCTTTTCTCAAGCAATCAGCTACCTGTTCCAACAGACTGATATGCGTCTCAAAGTCCGGCGCGATGATAAGCAAATCGTCTAGATAGACGAAAACTCGATCTCTGAGTCGTGCAAGGATCACTTTGTCTATTAAACGGCATAACCGAGCGGCATTACACAACCCAAAAGGCATAATCTTAAACTGGTACAAAGATCTCTCCCGGTACCGCAAACGCAGTTTTCTCCCTACTCTGTTCCTCCAGCGGTATCTGCCAGAATGCCTCTTTCAAGTCCACACTCCTTATAAAGTAGGTGTCTGGTAGTCGACTGAGGAGCCCTTCGATATGGGGAAGGGGGTTAGCATCCTTTTAACCGAGTTGACCTTACGAGCGTCCACGCAAAACCGGTATTTTACGACGTTGTTTTCGCCTATCTTCTTAATAAGGGCAACAGGTGAACACCAAGGGCTCTCACTCTTCTCAATAACGCCGAGCTCTAGCATTCTGTCCAATTCCTGGGACAATATGGCTTGCACCGCTGGGGAAAAAGGGTAGTGACGCTGCTTGACAGGTACCGCATCTCCGATATCTATGACGTGCTCCATCAAAGACGTCTTACCTAAGCCGTGACAGTCATAGTCAAGGAACTTCATCCTGACAGCTTCCAACCTCGACTGTTGCTCAAGAGACATCTGCGTTTAGCAGGTCGGCTTGTTCTTCCATTATTGAAATTGTGCTCACCACACCCGGTGCGATTTGGAAAGCCTTCCAAAAATCTACACCCAGGTACAACTCCTGTAAAATACTTGCCAATTGTTTTACACTCGAAATCTGACAGGATAATATGTAATCACTGAATTCAACGTCAAACGCTAAAATATTTCAGAGAAATTTGTATTGACAATTCCTTCCAACAAAAAACAAAAGAAACAAATTATTTAATCGCCAACAGGAAAAAGCCAAATATTCAAAAGAAGATGAATGCTGAATGAACAGAGATAAGGTTAAGAAAAAGAACACAAACTAAAAGAAGAAGAAACTTATACAAAGAAGTGAAGAATGACAGATCGTTGCCAGTGTCGCCACCGGGTGGTGAGTACCAAAGCACATTCAGTGCTGCCACATCTACTCCCGTACATTTACTGCCCGGCTGGGTCGGTAGACTCAGGAACAGTGCCGAATAGTCTGCACACCTTCTGTGCTGGTCGAGTTGTCCGCCCGAGTCATTGTTTTCCAGATGGTATTCAACAGTGACGATCCGAACCAAACCGTCATCGCCTGGATGAGTGGAAACTATCTGTCCAAGT
Source organism: Melanostoma scalare (assembly GCA_949752695.1). Classification (NCBI taxonomy): domain Eukaryota; kingdom Metazoa; phylum Arthropoda; class Insecta; order Diptera; family Syrphidae; genus Melanostoma; species Melanostoma scalare. Next base: position 75,437,596 of record OX456986.1, on the reverse strand, counting down.
CGCCATTTTGATGGTGGTAAATTCTCACGACGAAGAACCACCACGTCGCCAAGTAGTTGCAAGTTTCCAGATTTCCGTTGCCATTTCGAACGCTGTTGTAGCGAAGCCAAATATTCATCATGCCAACGTTGCCAAAATGATTGATGCATTTGTCGCAGAAGATTCCAATGCTTGTGTCGATTCATCGGAGTGCCAGCCACAGTGGGCTCAGGTAAAGCCACAATAGAACGACCAACCAAGAAGTCAGTTGGTGAGAGTTCCAGGCGATCATCAACCCCGTCATGTACGGCCACCAAAGGTCGCGAATTCATACACGCCTCAATTCGTACAAGCAAGGTATGCAATTGATCAAAGTGTAGAGTATGAGAGCCAACTACTCGTAACAAATGCCTCTTTGCAGACTTCACAGCGGCTTCCCATAGTCCGCCTTGATGTGGTGCTGCTGCGGAGATGAAATGCCATTTCGTTTTCTGATTTGCCAATTCGTTGCGCCATTCAGCCAAGTCCTCCAGTAGTATCTTATTCGCCTTTTTGAATTGTGTGCCATTATCACTGTAGAGGTGATGACAAGGGCCACGACGACCAGTGAATCGCAAAAACTCATTGATGAATGCTCTGGCCGACAAGTCTTCTGCCAGCTCGATGTGAACGGCCTTGGTAGCCATGCAAATGAATATAGCCACATATGTCTTCTTCGTAATACGAGTCCGTTGAGTTCCAATTCGCACGTTGAAAGGGCCACAATAATCGATGCCTGATGACGAGAATGGAGGAGAAGCCACGACCCTGGCGGTCGGTAATGATGCCATTTGTTGTTGAGCCATCTCTTGTGAGTGTCGCCTGCATATGACGCACTTATGTATGCACTGCTTGACGAGTGCACGACCAGAAATAATCCAGTACTGTTGTCGAATTGTCCGCAACATGAGCGAAGCCTGAGCATGTGAATTTGTAAGGTAAATATCCTCAACGACGAGTCTTGATAGGGTGCTTTCCTTTGCCATGATGATTGGATGTTGCCTTTCCATAGGGAGGTCTGCATGCTTGAATCGACCCCCGACTCGTAGTATGCCATTTGAATCCAGGTATGGTGCCAACGATGCCACTGCAACTGGTTTGCCTTTCTGTAATTGTTGAATTTCATTTAGGAAGTACCTGAATTGTTCTGCTCGAATGTGCCACCTTAAAGCCATGGCCATTTCATCACATTCCACTATGGAGAAATGCCAATATTGTCGTTTGATGGGTTGCCACGAAGCACATATGCCGTAGTTCGGATTAGCCTGCCAATTGTTGAGAAGCGTTCGACCAAGTCAATTTCGATTACTTCGTTGCCAGAGCCGTATCTTGTCTTGATCACATGGAGTGGGTGAAGATGCGTCAAGTTAGCCTGTATAGGTTTCGACTCCACTGCTATAGCCTGTTCCTCTGCTTCCGAAAGGATAGGGATTTCTCCTGCCATGTGATTACGCATAAGTTCCATTGGGCCATGCCACCATAATTCGTGTGCCAATAGTGCTTCAGCCATAATCCCTTGACTCGCACAATCGGCGGGATTGAGATGTGTACGTACATGCCTCCAGTCGGCAAGATTAGTGTGTTGTTGAATATATCCAATTCTGTTCGCGACATACGGTTTGAGTGTCGCTGGTGATTTACGCAGCCAACAAAGAACAATCGTGGAGTCACTCCAAAGTGAACTCGGTGCACGTGCCAAATCCAATGTATGCCTAACATGAGCCATAGTTTCAGCCAACAACCGTGCAGCGCACAGTTCCAATCGTGGTATCGTTGTGGTTGGATTGCCTTGGGTGTCCGTTCGGGAGGGTGCAACTCGGGTTTTCGTAGTAACCAATTCTGATGTGAAGTCGCCATTTGGACTGGTCGTAGTTACGTATACGACTGCCGCGTATGCCTTAAAGCTAGCATCGCAAAAGCCATGTAAATGTGGTGTGATGGATGCCTTCATTTACAAATAACGAGGAATTTGGAGTTCTTGAAGTCGATGTAGACTGTTCCGAAAGGCCAACCATTCTTGAAGTAATTCCGGTGGGAGTAGAGCATCCCACTCCAAGCCAATACACCAAAGATTCTGGATGAATATTTTCGCTACTATGATCACAGGTGCCAACGTGTTCGTGGGATCATACAATCGTGCAATATCACTTATCACTTGTCGTTTCGTTATAGATGCCATCTTGCTATTGCCAATATCGATGCGATAAAGGAAGCAATCCGTCGTTGGATTCCAATGCAAGCCAAGAACTGTCGCCTCTGAAGTGCCTAACTCGATCTCGTTCGCTAAGCATGGATTGTCGGTGATTTGAGCCAATGCCATCTTGTTGTTGGACTGCCATTTGCAAAGTTGAAAGTGTCCTTGCTTCAATATCTTCTCAACGTCAGTTGCCAATTGTATTGCATCTTCGATAGTTTCAGCGCTAGTCAAGTAATCGTCCACGTAGAAGTCTCTCAAAATGCTTTTAAGTGCCTCTGCCTCTCGTAAACAATCTGCCAAGATGTGACCGTTGTCCTGAGCGCATTGTTGCATCGCTCGGATAGCATTGTACGGACCTGAAGCCACGCCATATGTCACTGTGGTTAATTGATATGTACGAAGCGGTTCGTCAGTTGGTTTTCGCCATAAGATTTGCTGCCATCGTTGATGACGTTCGTCCATGTGCACTTGACGAAACATTTTCCCAATGTCTGCGGAGAGAGCCACAGCGAATCGCCGAAATCGGAAGATGATGGTAACCAGTAATTTCTGTATGAGAGGTCCAGCCAGTTGTGTATCATTGAGGGACACGTCATTCGATGACTTCGCTGACGCGTTGAAGACAACGCGCGTTTGGACAACACAGCATGATGCGGCATCAGAAAACGTTGTGTTGGTTCGAATGACATACGTGAAACATCCTTCATATGTCCTAGAGTGATGTATTCTTCCATGAAAGCCACGTATTGCGTCTTAAGCTCCTGATTAGCTGCCAATCTGCGTTCTAGTTGATAGAATTATCGCAAAGCCATAGGATGAGATTCACCAAGAGCCGGAGCGTCCGGTCGGAAAGGAATCTGTACAATGTACCTGCCATCGGGGGCGCGACGATGTGTAGCCATGAATAGTTTCTCACAGACTACCTGCTCGCAGCCAACTGTTGATGTGTCTGTGTCTGCTTCGAAAATGCGTGCCATAGCCAAGTAGAGTCGCTCATCTCCCTCTGAGATGTTGCCATGAATGGTGTATAGGGAGCTTATGCCTGGTATCGATGAAGTGTGAATGGATGCTTTGCCAAAGACCACCCATCCCAATGTTGTAAGTTGTGCAAACGGTTCACCATCTGAACCCCTCAGCTCCGATAAGAGCATCAATTTGACCCGTGCGACCAAATGTTGGGTCTGCCAATATCAGATTCCGTAGAAGAATGATTCCAGCAAGATGGTTCAATATCAGCAATTGAAGTCAGGGAAGTGATGGATGGAAGCAAAAAGAACTTTATATTCATGCCAAAGGTATAGTCACGTGATGCCATGCGAATTGTAGCACAGCCACGGGTGTGCGTCGAAGCCAAGCCAATGCCTTGAACTGGTATTGTAGCAGGTTTTCTGCAAATAGATAACTGCTTAAAAAAACCATGCTTCATAAAACTGACCTGGCTGCCCGGGTCACAAATGATCCGGCAGCGATGCATGGAGCCATAGCAATCCTTCATATAAACAATTGCTGTTGCCAATAACATCAATTGTTCGCCCACTGCTAAAAACGATTGAAGTCATGCTTGGTAGTTCCGAGGTGGCTGAGTCAACGCTGTGGTACCTGTTGGAGTCACATTCGCCGCCTTCGAATATATCGTTGTTGAACTGGAAGTGCCAACACGACACAGCATTGTATGGTGTTTGCCTTGGCAAGTCCTACATTTACCACCAGAACAGGATCTCGTTGAGTGTCCAGGCCGTAAGCAATTGTAGCAAAGATTGGAGCCACGTAATTTTCCAAAACGCTCAGTCACCGGAATCGCCAAAAGCTTTGGACAGTTGCTTATTCGATGGATCTTCGAGTCGCAGTACTCGCAATTTTCAGGGGCTGTAGCAGCCAAATTCGATTTCACCAGACGTGGGGTGTGGGTTGAAGGGTGAGGGTTCCTTCGTATTTCAGGTTGGTTGTGGACGCCTACTGCATTCCATCGCAATACATCCGATGACAAACTGTGGGCGCGTTTCTCCACGAATATAAGTAGTTCCTCAACCTTAGGGATCTCGTTGGTAGTTCCACTCATACCCCAAGCCTGTTGAGTCGCAGTTGGAATCTTCGAGGTCACAATTGGAACAGCCAGCGCATCTCAGCTCTCCACTGACAATTCCATGACCTTTAATGCTCCAAACGCCTCCCTCACTGTGTCAATCACATAGAGCAAAGTGAATGTGGATTCCACCGTTTGCTGTTTTATTTCAATAAATCTACAGACATGGATCTCCGCCAGTTGCCTTGGATTGTCATATCGCTTCCTAAGCGCCTTCCATACCTAACCATAGCCACCGGTGTATGTGCCACCAACCAATGCCACTGCATCGCCCTGAACTGCCTCGCGTAGTTTGCCAAGTTTGTAATGCTGGGTTTACATGCATCTGCAACTGCGGAAGTGCAGAAAAATAAAGCGAGACGGATGAAGATTACAAAGCACAAAAGTTAAAAAGAGAGACGAATAGGATTATGGTTGCAGATGAAAAATTATGGTTGCAAATGAACATGTTCATCTGCACCCATAATTTTTCATCTGCAACCATAACTAGGAAGTTCGTTCCCTCTCTATCAGACAAGTATGAATTTTACATCTTGTGTCTTTTCCAATTTTCATCTGCACTTGCAGATGCATGTAAATCCACCATAAGCCTCAGGCAAGTTCTGTGATTGGACGAGTGTCTCGAACGTGTCCATTAAAGCCACCCAGTTCTGTAAGGTGCCATCGAATTTTGGGACTACCAGTGGATCGAGCTTCAACTTCATCGTAGATGAGTTTCCCACTGAATCGGATGCCACTTGAAGGTCCTCAGTCTTTATGGTTGCCATCATTCGTCGCAACTTTGCAATTGTGGCGTTGTGAAGGATCTCCATCTCGTCGAACAGTTGGCCGTGGGCATCAAGTCCGGTCGGTTCTGCTACCTCTATCAAGGCATCGTGGGAAGCCACAAACCGATCAAAATGCCATTCTAATGAGTTCAGCTCCTGCTGAAGGCCAAATTCGTCGGCAGAAAAACTGTTGTTACCAATATTCGTGGCAATCCGCCTGATTGCGGTGATTGCCATTGTACGCCGATTAAGCTCGGCCATGACGTTTACCTGGATCGTCGTTTCCAAAGAAACCGAATCGTCTTCAGACATCCACAAAGCCAACCAGAGAAGCTAACTGTATTCCGAAGCAACCGTGTAGAAAAACCAAGCCAAGCCAGCCTGATGTATATAACGCCAATGAGATCAATGTATGTTTTAATGCACAGCAACAACAGCAAAATGCATTTATGTATAAAACCAGCCGGATCGATGTATGTGTTTCAGCACAGCCAAGCCAGGGAGATGTGTGTATGTAAAGTCAACCAGATTGATGTACGTAGAAAAGCCAAGCCAGCGAGATGTATGTATGTAAAGCCAGCCAGATCGATGTATGTGTTTCAGCACAGCCAAGCCAGGGAGATGTGTGTATGTAAAGCCAACCAGATCGATGTACGTAGAAAAGCCAAGCCGAAATATGAGCCAAAATCCAAGCCGAAATGTAGGCCAAAATCCAAGCCGAAATGTGGGCCAAAATCCAAGCCAAAATGTGAGCCAAATTCCAAACCAATATGGGAGCCAAAGTTCCTCACAGGAGGCACCAAAAATGTAAAATACTTGCCAATTGTTTCCTGAATTCAACGTCAAACGCTAAAATATTTTAGAGAAATTTGTATTGACAATTCCTTCCAACAAAAAACAAAAGAAACAAATTATTTAATCGCCAACAGGAAAAAGCCAACTTTATTCAAACGAAGATGAACAGAGATAAGGTTAAGAAAAAGAACACACACTAAAAGAAGAAGAAACGTAGGTATACAAAGAAATGAAGAATGACAGATCGTTGCCAGTGTCGCCACCGGGTGGTGAGTACCAAAGCACATTCAGTGCTGCCACATCTACTCCCGTACAACTCCTGATCCAGGTTTGGGACCAAATAAAATTCAATAGGTGCTTTTTGTCCTTTGTAGAGCACTTCCACCTTAATTTTGCCAACTATTGACTGCAACTTGCCGTCAGCTGTCTTTACACCTGATTGATGAGGAATAATGGAAATCTTCAGTTCCTCTAACACTTTTTCAAAATTTTTGCCTAAAATGCTTACGCTAGCGCCACTCTCGAGCAACCCTAGCAAGTTTTTATTGCCAATAGTGACCCTAGCGTAAGGCCTTGGGTCGGAGGACACGTCGACCACCGTCGACAAAATGCTCTTTCTAATACTTTTTCTAAGTTTGAACCTTTCTCGGGTTTTTAAAATTCTTCTCGAAACTGCGCTACTTTTCTGATTAAAAATCCTATCCCTAGATATATAGTAATCCCTTAACCTAACATGAAGAGATCTAATCTCGTACCTCTTGACATCTTTTGGCTTAATTTGTTCACGTTTTAATATTCCTATCTTGTTTCTATCATTTTCTTTAGGTATTACTGCGGGGCTTGGGTGGAACGTGACTCCCCCGAAGACTTCACGTTCCTGTACCGGTTTTCCGGATTGCAGTTGGGGCATTTTGGAGTGACTACCCCAGCCTCACCGCACCTGTAGCAGACCAAGGTTCTTGCGGCTGTGCAATCCTGGTACAGGTGACCTGGCTGCTCGCAGTTCCAGCACTTCAAATTGGAGGTGTCATTGTACACCCAACTTGGTTTTGGTCGGGCTCACATGTTCTGGAACGCGGCCAATTGGTCTTCGGGGTGCTCTTGCTCCCCTGGATCGGTATCTAGCTCGTATACCATGGGCTTTATTGCCTGTCTATTTTGACGGGGACCATCTCTCGCCACTGGAAAGGTGTACTCGGCATCTTTACACGCCATTCTCAGCTGGTCCATTGAGAAAATGACTTGCGGGTACACAAGTCTGCCCAAATGTTGGTTGAGATTTTTCTTGAGGATGCGTACCAGCTCACCTTCGGAAATCTGGCGTAATGTGGGCCAATCGGGACGAAAAATGGACCGTTGGAACTGCCAGTACCATTCAAAGGCGGCACCTGAGAGAAGAAGATGGAAATTTCTCAAAATCTCAGCCCAGGCACAGTCGTACTGACTTTGCAGGGTCTGTACACGGAAGACGAATTCCTAAATACGCGAATATTGGTGAACTCGATGGGTACTGAATTCATTCAATACATATTCCTGATTTTTTTGAAGGTTTATTGCATTTTCCAATGTACCCACGAAAATGGTTGTACTCGATTTGTTGACGTATTAACCTGGGCTACAATGGACGAAGCTTGTTTAACTGGTGTTGTCGTTTCTGTCAGGAGTTTACATAATTTGGCTATTGGTCGCTTTTAATGTTTATTGTTACTATATACAGTTGCAGCCCGAACACCGTTGTCACTCCCAGGATGAATTTCTGATATCCTTCCCATCATCCAGGTGGTCGGTGGTAGCCGGTCTTCCTTGACAAAAACTATATCGCCAGTTTGAATGTTGTCTTCTTTTTGTGATGAACGGAACGTTTTCTTTTCATCAATGAGTTGTTCGGGTACAGCATTCAGAGAACTTCCGATTAGAAAATGTCCCGAAGTAAGTATCGTAGTGTTGTCAATATCGTTTTCGATTGCCGTAAGTGGTCGGGAGTTTAGGCATGCTTCTATTTGAGTCAATAATGTTGAAAGTTCCTCAAATGTTAGCATGGTGTCTCCATTATTCGTTTTAGGTGAAATTTAGTGGATTTAACGCTTGACTCCCACAAACCGCCAAAGTGCGGCGCTGCTGGTGGTATGAGATGCCATTGCATTTCATATTTCGTAAGCATTGATGATGCGATTGATCTACTACACCGTACTTAAAGGCTGCTCTCACTTGTTGTTGGATTTCTTTGTTAGCTCCAATGAATGTAGTTCCATTGTCACTGTAGAAATGTGAACATATCCCTCTTCTTGATGTGAATCGCTTCAATGCTGCTATGAATGCTGCTGAAGTGAGGTCACTCACAAGTTCGATGTGAACTGCTTTTGTAGCAAAGCAGACAAATATAGCGATGTAGCCCTTAGTTGACCGGTTTCCTCGTCCTCTTGAGATCAGTATTTGAATTGGTCCAGCATAGTCAACACCCGTATGTGTAAAGGGTCTTGATGGTGTCACTCTTGCTGCTGGAAGTAGCCTTATTTGTTGAGTATTTGGTTGAGAAGCAGAAAAAATAAATAAATTCAACGTTGAACTAATAGTTTTGTGAACCACTCTTGATGTGCTAAAATGATAGGATGTTTTTCTGAGCTAGAAAGATCCGCGTTTTGTAGCCGCCCGCCCACAACAAGGATGTTCTCGTTGTTCAGAAACGGGTTCAAGGATAGTATAGTACCTTACTCTTTTTGTTGATCGCCTTCCCATCTCTTAAAGATTCTAGTTCTTTGGAATATACCTTCTCTTGTAGATACCGTATGATTCCTTTACTTCCATCGCTCAATTCCCTTGTTGTTAGGTAACCGGTTTCCGATGGTTTAAATGTCCTAAAAATTGTGGGCGCCAGAAAATTTTTAAAGGTGCAAATTTCCAAACCTTCATGCTGAAAAATAATGAAAAAGAAATATCGACCAGAAAATAAGAACAACGATGAGTAGGTAGATAATGAAAGAAGAAATGTAGTTGAATTCCCAAAGGGAAGTTTAAATAATTTTATTGTGTTGGGAAAACCTTGTCGAAGACGGGATTGAAAACCCAAGTCTTTTTGATATATGGGAAAGTATAAAAGTTGGTAATCGAGTATAGCAAAGTAAAATGTAGTAGTGTAAATTAGCAAGGAGGTCAGCTGGACCGTTGCAATGAGGAACAGTATACAGAGGTACCGAAGGTTGAACGGTTAAAGGAATTTCCCGAAAATTCCCAAGGTGGGTTAAAAATTAAGGGGGCACGAGCCAGGCAATTTCCTGGATACATCGTAAGATAAAAAGAGGCCACACATTATCTTTCACACAATTCTTTCACCAATAAAAAAAAGAAATACGGTTCACAAAAAAAAGCTCACTATACTTATCTTTTAAATTTTTAAGTATCCTTCTCCTAAGTTTACCCTGGTAAAATCTTCTCTCCTGCAGATGTTCGTAGTAAAATCCTTCCTCGTTTCACTCTCAATTTCTTTCCTTTCAAGATTAAAGTGAAGAAAATAAACTAAGTGATTAAATGACAAAATAAGTTGTTAATTAACTCCTTACCGCTGGTGGGAGGAAGTCAATGAAAGAAAACTTAAATGTTTTTTTGCTCGCTGGTTTACTAGCAAGTGAACTATTTATTTCCTATCCAAGATATATATACAACTTAACTGCTGACTAGGCAATAAATAATTCGAGATACAGACAAACAATATATACATAAATGAAATGAAAAGAACTGCAATGCAAGCAATACAATGCAATGCACTGCAATGGCTCCAAGCACAAGAACGCTGATAGTTGCAGGAGGTGTCATATTTATTCGCCAACAGGTGGTGGCGTTCATTAACCTGTTGGTCATTCACCTGCTGTTGTTTACTTAGTTTGTAGTGTAGAATTCGGTCGTGTGCATTTGTTGTCAAATATGTAGCCCTTAGTTGACCGGTTTCCTCGTCCTCTTGAGATCAGTATTTGAATTGGTCCAGCATAGTCAACACCCGTATGTGTAAAGGGTCTTGATGGTGTCACTCTTGCTGCTGGAAGTAGCCTTATTTGTTGAGTATTTTGTTGAGAAGCAGAAAAAATAGATAAATTCAACGTTGAACTAATAGTTTTGTGAACCACTCTTGATGTGCTAAAATGATAGGATGTTTTTCTGAGCTAGAAAGATCCGCGTTTTGTAGCCGCCCGCCCACAACAAGGATGTTCTCGTTGTTCAGAAACGGGTTCAAGGATAGTGTTTCTGGCGCAACCTACTTACAAAATCTGTAAAGTACAAATGCTTCCAAAAATTTATAATTGAAAAAAAAGTTGGAATGTGTCTGTTTTCATTGATCGATTTTAGTCTCTATTATTTTTTTTAACTCGCTTAACCTATACATCTAGTGTCGGATTATATACACACAACGTATAAGCTCGTTGAATGGTTTCAATCTGCTCAATTACCTAGATAAAGTTACGTTCGTATAGCGTGTGTGTTTGCTAAACGACTTCCTTTTGATATATATTTTTTAAATGTACATATAAGCTACTACTTGCAGTTATAATCAATTTATGTTCGCACAGCGTTTATGTGCGCTGAACGATTTCGAGTTTGATTAAACCACACTACAACAATTATAGACAAGTTTGACAAGTTTATCAAAAAATATATTCGATCGAACTAGATCGATTTCAATTATGATTTACCCTTGATGAGATTACTCGCTGTTAATTCTAAGTTAAGTTATTTATTAGAGAAAAACTGGTTCACTTGATATTTATTCACTTGAAAAAAAAACTGGTTCGCTTGGTACTGCTTCGCTGTCTCAGGAACTTGAAGTGATTTAGGACTGCTGGTTCCTCCCCTTTTATAGTGGCTTTCATGCAGTTGTGTTCCGTTTTTTCTCGTGGTTGCATCCTTGCCATTTGGCTTGTTTCAATCCATTTGGAGGTGTGGTGAATTCATGAAAGATAGAAAAAGTGAAATTTAAAGCTTGTCATGATGCCTTGAGTATTAATTTGCTCAACACTACTGAACTTCCACTGAATCAAAACCCTTTTACCAAAAAAATTGTTTTAATTTATGTCAATTTCATTATAAATATACCCTTTCCTTTACTATGGTAGGTATACTAACTACATTTATACTCAATAATTATTCGCACTTGGCAATGCCGTTGCACGACATTTGCTTTTTTCGTGCTCCTTTGCCTGAGGTTTACTTCTCCCTCTGGTTGCCATAATTATTCCCTATCTCTTTTTTTCTCGTTATTGCTTATGAAATTAACTAAATTATTGAATTTTTACTAAATAAAATACTATTTTGAAACAATAATGAAATTTTTGAACTTTTCATTTCATATTTTCTTTACTTAATGTACCTTGTATATTCTATTCATAAAGGTAAGACGTCAAATTGACTTTAAAAGTTCGCGCATGTCTACTGTTTGACATTTCGTGATATCGCGAGTTGAATTAATTTAATTGTTTGCAAATTTATTACAAGTTGTTTTAAAATCCAAAAATAAGTGATTTTATGTGTTTGTTCGGTAGTTTATGTGTTTTTTAATGTGTTAAATGTGTAATTTAACCTTCAACCTAATTGGAGGTTAGAAAAAACTTGCGTTTTCTGTGCAATTTCATGTTGTCTTTGTTAACTTCAATGCATAATTTCCTTGTTTTTTTCATCTTTTTTTGTGTCTTCTGATTCCAGATCGATTAAATGCAAGAAAGTCGTTGCTGCAGTGAAATTGTTTCCCGAGACTCCGCTGCTCAATTGGTATATGCAGTAGGTAAGTATGTACGTGCCTATGTTCATATGCATTGTTCGTTTTGTTTACCTTTGTTGTTTTTTTTCTTTAGGTACGTTTGCCGATGGGTGGGTGCTGCACTGGTTGGATTGAATTCCTTATCAATCAGTTGATCAGATAAGCTAATAATGTATATTGATTTATAAATAATTTAATGGTTTATTTTTCTTTTCAGATGTTATTTCTTCGGTTTGAATGTGATGCAACTTAGTTTTTAAGACGATTATGTTTAATTTAGTTATAAGTGATTATGCATTTATGTTCTTTTAGTATAGATATAAGTATGTAAACAGTTTTGTAATGTGTTCATTTAATTTATTTCATTAAAATTCATTATATTACAAATTGTTTTAGTTTATTCAATTGTTTTGATGCTGCTTAGGTGTGCTGATTGGTTTGAGGTTTTCTTGGATGGTTCAACAGATAGTATAGTACCTTACTCTTTTTGTTGATCGCCTTCCCATCTCGTAAAGATTCTAGTTCTTTGGAATACACCTTCTCTTGTAGACACCGTATGATTCCTTTACTTCCATCGCTCAATTCCCTTGTTGTTAGGTTACCGGTTTCCGATGGTTTCTTCTTTAATTTGTTTTTGCAGTTTGATATGAATCGTCTGCAATAAGCAGCGACTCTTATTAGTTTTGTGTATGATGAAAATCTCTTAGTCAGGTCGTCAATTTCTTCAACTCTAATTGTTAGAACCCTTTTTGCTTCGGGAATATCGATCACTGCGATTGGCTGTTGGTTATTCAACGGCCATTGTTCAGAATCGAATTTCAGCCAATGAGGTCCACTCTACCATAAATCATTGGTTGCCATCTGTTCTGGAAGGCAGCCTCTTGAACCATCATCAGCTGGATTATCAGTTGACCGAACATGTCTCCAGCAGCTAACGTTTATTGCCCCTTGTATTTCTGAGACTCGGTTCGCAACAAATGTTTTCCAGGTAGATGGACAATTTTGTAGCCAGGCCAGCGTTATTCTCGAATCTGTCCAGGCAAATATGTTTTTAACTTGGCACCCAAATGTCTTCATTGTTTCTGTCAGCAGCTTAGATAACAGCTGAGCACCACATAGTTCCAATCTCGGAAGAGATATTTTTTCCAGGATTGGGGCCACCTTTGCTGTAGCAAAGAAACCCGTTGGTAGAGCTATCCTGGCATAAATTACTGCTGCATATGCTTAATCTGAAGGATCACAAAATCCGTGAAGCTCAATTTCTTGAACCTTTGTGGAGTTTATCCACCTTGGAATTCGAATGTCTTCCACTGCAATCAGGTTTATCTTTAGTTTGTTCCACCGTTTTTGTAGTTCGGTTGGAAGTGGTTCGTCCCATTGTAGCTCTGCTCAATGTCGGTCGTGTGCATTTGTTGTTACAACACTAAGCTTCACTAAAATCTCAACTCATCAAAATTTCGCAATCTAAAGAAAATCTTATTTTCAATTTTTCTATTTTTCTCAATCTTTTCACTATGTCTCCTATTTCTTTGCTAGCTAGCCAAGAAGTGTCCACCACTTCAAGCCTAGCTCTTTGTCTGGCCTCAACCCCGCTCTCAGACACACACACATTCAAACGTTCAACCAATCACTTTCGTGGATTCAGTATCACGACATCAGCCACCGTTGGTGTGCTGTGTCATCGCTGTCGAATTCCAACGAAAGTGCGCATGCTCAACCACTACACGCATAGAGTTCGACAAGTTGTTGGTGTCGTCCAAAACTTGCCCTCTCTCTCGCCATTCACTCAGTTCGAAAGTTCGACAAGTGGTTGGTGTCGTCCAACACTTGCCGATCTTGATGGGTGAGTCCAGACCCCTAGATCACCTTATGTTACAACCTTCGTGAAAAACATCGCACTATGTTGAAATTGAAAATAAGTTATTGCTGAGCTGAGATTTGAAGTGATGGTCGGCAGGACCAGTACCCTAACCGGAATGCAAAAGTTGGAGCGGGTGGACCGAAGTGACAGCGTCACTTGGCCTTGGGTCATCATTTTCGTAGAAGCGCCAATGCCCTGGATTGCGACTTCTACTCGGGTTTGTGGGAGGCGTAGCCTGTGAACTATATTTTGTGTCACAAAACTTACCTGCGTTCCAGGATCGCATAATGCGCGAACCAACATCTGGTGTTTGATCTCACCGTACACGTAAGCGAGGGCTGTGGTTAGGAGCACGGTGGTGTTGGTGTAACGTCGTCTACCTCACCTACTGAGCTTTGGGGGATATTGAATGGCTTCCCCTAGCCGAATAAGGTTGATGGCTAGAAAGCCTATCTGTTTGAAATAAAATCGAGGCTGAAGAGCCAAAGTGTACTTTTCTACTTCCAAACTTAAAGTGAGTTTATTCGACTGAACTTAAGCTATTTATACAAAATAATCAACTTACACACTAACATCTTAACCCTATATCAAATATACATATTATAACTTAAACATAGAAGTATTTGGTATTCCGAATTCTGTGGGAAATGAACGAACAACGGAACCAGGCAGCATACTTGCTATATCATCAAATTAATAGCCGATGCCAATATGCAAAGCCCTTCTAATACAATGCACAAATGTATCCAAATACATCCAGCCATATGCACTACACAGTATGCAGTGCATTGAACCTTAGTGAGTAGGTAGATTCACTTGACCTAAGTAATCTGAAGCGTCGCGTCCCGTCATCGTCAGTGGCATTGAAAGTATTACTTAATAATTTAGTGCATGAGGTTGATACTCATGACCATGAATGAAATACGAGTTCAAGGTCGGCTATCGTGAAGCGTAAAGTGGATTAACGTCAATGACCGGAATTAATGTATAATGAAGTGGTCGCTAGTGTGATTCCTTCACACCACCCTTCCTGGGGAAAAGGAGAAATCATGACATATCTTGATTTCTTCTTTTAAGCGACAGTAACTTGCACAATAGGAATATATTTTTTTTTTCGGAATAACAATATTTTTTTTTTTTAAACATTATTTTCTTTTATATTTATTGTAATATGTAGTACATACTTAGTGTGTATCATTACTTACGCATATAATATAATATAATTTTTTTTTTTTCATTCATTCATACAAATAGATTATTCTTATATTCTAGTTGTGTACACAACAATATAATTTACTCTTATTAAAAATTAAGTTAATTTATTAAATGAAGTAGTTATCTTGTATGTATATATGTGCATATAATATTATTTACATTCTCTTCCCTTTTTTTTTTTTTTTTTTTTAAATTAATTTGCGATTATATGATGGTTAAATACATGTAAAATGGTTTTAGTCTATTTTTGTGTACTTTGATATCACAATTCACACCATTTTGAGACAAAACTTCGTATGGTCCTATAAATATTGGATCTAATTTTTTTCTGGCTTCGTTTCTTAATAAAACTAAACTTCCTTTTTCAAAACTACTACTCTTGTCCCTCTTTATCATACCTATCTTTCCTAATATTTTTCTTCTTTATAAGCGTTTCTCGGGCATCTCTATGGGCAACTTGTAATTTATGTTTAAGGTCAATTACGTAATTGTCATAGTTGTACACCGGTTCCATTTGTTTTGTCAGATTGTTGGGTAAGCTACATTGCTTTCCGAATATCAACTCGAATGGTGTGTAACCCAGAAAACGTAATATGGCAACCAAGTGCTCCAGTCCGTGTGTTTTTCTGAGACGTAACTTCTAAGATATGCTCTTAAGACCTTAACTGAATTTTCTAAAGCTCCTATGCTCTCATGATGGTACGCTGTAGATTGTAATTGTTCTATTTTCAAAAGCTTACAGATACTTTTGAAAACCTGGTTTAGAAATTCGGTTCCCTGATCAGATGCTATTGTATGTGGTACTCCGTACCTTAGAATAAAACCTTCTACTAGAGCTTTAGCTACTGTGCCTGATTCTTTATTTGGGAGTGGTATAGCTTCGATAAACTTTGTAAGCTCATCTTGAATGGTGAGTATGTATTTAGATCCTTCTTCTGATTCTTCTAAAGGTCCTACTAGATCTATAAATATTTTGTCAAAACCTGATTCGGCTGTTGATGTGATAGTCATTCGTTGTTTCTTCGGTTGGTTATATTTGTTTCGTTGGCATACTGGGCAGTGCTTAACGAATGTCGTCACATAGTTTTGCATTCCTGTCCAAAAGTATTTTTACCTTTATATTTTGAATCATACGGTTTATACCTGCATGTCCACTGGTTGGAAGTATGTGAAAGTCGTTTAGTATTAATTTCTTCTTACAAGGATCGGTAATTTCAATAACATTATCTATGAGGTATACCTTTATATTACTTTCTTTAAACATTTCTCCTAATATATTTTTTAATTCATTAATTTTATATTCTCGACGGCCGTCCGAGAGTTTCTTTATTTCATTTTTAGTAATATATATTCTCTTAATTGATTGGGGCCCGCAGAATTTTTGCACATCCCTCGACAATATTTTGCCAAATAATGTCGATTGGGTTGTAGTGCTGTCCTTGGGCTTCTTTAGGAGTAAACAATTCCCTTTTGGAATATACGCCAAAACTTTGTTTGGTCCTATAATTATGTCGTCCTTGAAATTAACTAAATCTTCCGTAAAATTCTCAACGATTTTTAATTCAATAATTTTTAGTCCACTTTCGGGTGGTTTCAGAAGTTCTGTTATCATTTGTTCATTGGTTTGTATCTTATTATCTTTAGGTGTATTTTTATCTTTATTATCTACTTTCGACTGGGCTCTTGTTACTACACAGATATATAATTGTTTTAATTCTTCAGACTCTACTTTAATGCGACTAAGCGCGTCAGCGGTACAGTTGTCTTTACCGGGTGAATATTCTACGTAAAAATTGTATTCCCCAAACTATAGCAAATAATTCTTTCTCAATGGTACTATAGTTTTTCTCTGCCTTATTAAGAGTTTTGCTTGCGTAAGCAATTGGCCTGTCATCGGAATTAGACAAAACAGCTCCTAAAGCGAAACCTCAGGCGTCTGTACGTAGAATGAATTCTTCACTAAAATTTGGAAATTGGAGAATTGTAGGACTTATAAGGATTTCTGTAAGCAAATTGAATGATTTTTCGCAATCCTTATTAAAATTGAATTCAACATCCTTTTTCAATAACCGATTTAATGGGATGCAAATGGTAGCAAAAATTTTTAATGAATTTTCGATAATAATTTGCGAATGCTACGAATCTTCTTACTTCATCCGCGTTCGTAGGAGTTGGATAATTTTTCATTGCGGCAAATTTGGTGGGGTCACGTAAAATTCCTTTGTCCGATATAAGGTGTCCGAGGTATAATACTTCTTTTCGCAAGAAAGAACATTTTCTCTTGTGTATTTTGAGATTTACTTCTCTCAGACGTTCAAAGACTTGGATCAAGTTTTTGTTGTGGTCCATTAAATTTTTACCAAAAATTATAAGATCGTCAAGATAGACGAAACATCGTGAATATGTTAGTCCCGACATGGCTATAGACATCATTCTTGAAAACTTACTGGGTGTGATCTTTAAACCCATTGGTAGACGTTTTAACTGGTAGTGACCATCCTCTGTTGAGAATGCCGTTATTGGTCTACTATTGGTATCTAGCTCCATTTGGTAATATCCTTGACTTAGATTTATACATGAGAAGTAAGTTGCTCCTCCGATCATATCATAGATGTCCGTTATGTTTGGCAGTGGAAATTTATCATCTTCGATTCGATCGTTAACGTGATGATAGTCGATCACCACTCGGAATTTCTGTAGACTGGTAACTGGGTCTTTCTTTTTCGGCACAATAAGTATTGGAGAATTCCAAGGGGAGATGGATGGTTCTATTATGTCATCTGACAACATTTTTTTTATTTCCTCCCTTATATCTTCCTTCTGAGTATGTGGTAATCGATACGGCTTGGTATATTTCGGTGAAGATTCATTTTTAAGTTTAATGTCTGCCTTTCCAATATGGGTATACGTGAGTTTATCACCATCTACGTGAAAAATATCTTGGAATTTTGTACATATTGCTTCGATCTCGGTTTTTTCTTCGCTATTTAATGTTTCAAAACTTATTTCATTTAGAATTTCCTGAACTCGTTTGTTTATTGATTTATCTATATGGTTATAATGTAAAATAAAATGTTCTGAAGGAGAGAATGATATGGGTTCAATCCATTTTAGAGTTACAGCTGAATCACGTGTATTCAGAATTCTTACGGGTATTTTTCCCTCTTTAAGGGGCCGATTATAGCAATCATTGAATCGTATCATGGGAAATGTTTGAATAGATTTTTTGGACGTTATCTTTTGGCCAGGAACGTAAATTATGTACCAATCGATCCGAAATCACTCAAAGAATTTTTTTTGACAAAAAAAAGTTCAAACGCACATTAATTTTTTTCTAAAAATGTAAATTTCTATTTTAATGATGAAAATCAATTTTTCGAAACAGCTGACTCGTAGTGTCAAAAAGTGAAACAAATCGTTCCAGTTTGGAGAGTTTCGATTTCTCTCGTTTCACATGATGGAATTCTGTCATGTTTTTTTTTTCGTCATGAAATCAATCAAATGAAATAAATTTCTGTTGGTTGGTGGCTGTTTGTTCTGATCAAAAGAAAAAGACGTGTTTGTGAGTAAACAATTTCTATACTTTTTTGTTTTCAGTTATTCATTTCTTTTTCTCCAGGACAAAATGAGCAGCCAATTAGAAAAAATTCTAAAAAAACAAGAAGTGAGGGAGTTTGAAGCCAAACTAATAATGGAGGTAAAGAATCACCTCTGCTTGTACGCTAAAAACGATCCGTTTTATAGCAACAGACAACGGAGGCAAGCTGCGTGGGAAGATATTTCTTCCATTTTGTCCAGAACAAGTAAGTTTGGAATACTTTAAATATTAAAATAATTATTATTATCTTATTTTTGAATTGACAATTTATTACAGTTGAGGAATGCCAAAAGAAGTGGTGCACTCTTCGCGACACCTTTAGAGGGTATTACAAAGCTGAAAACAATGTCCCCAGTGGTTCAGGCTCCACAACTTATAACAAGTGGATTCATTTCCAAAGCTTGAGATTTCTCACGCCTTACATCAAGGTTCCAGCCGAGTAAGTTTGAGATTTATTTTATGTTATTTCAGTGTTTATTTATTTATTTTTTTGTATTTGTTTTAGTGACTGTGGGAACTATTGTGAAGAGCCGAACCAGATTGAAGAACAAGTGTTGGAAGTGGAGGAATTGTTAGAAGTGGATGATGAAAATATCTACTCTCCCCAGTCAACCGCATCCACTTCGATTAACTGCCCCTCCACTTCCAAGCGTGGTCGTGGCAGAAAAAGGAAGGCAGACAATGTTAATGAGCCTATGGAGCGGGTTCTCTCGGCCATTGAGAATTCAGAAAAACGAAGTGCGGTTGCCACGTTTTTCGAAAGTATCGCTCAGCAAGTTGAGCACTTCAGCCGAAGAGCAAGTTCGTTTCGAGCAAAAAATTTTAAATATTTTGGCCGAAGAGCTTGAAGACGACTTGATGTAAATATGTAAATATTGTAATGAACACCCAACATTTATACCAATTTCCTAATCGAAGACGTTTAACCGAAAACACAACTGGCAACACTATAATGGAATGGTATAAAATGACAGGCATTGCTTGTAAGCCAGTGTGTGTGAGTGTAGAGATTTTTGACAGCAAATGTGGAAACCATGGAGAAGAAACTGGAACGCTCTAGATGAGTGTTGTTCTATATAAATAGGACCGCTGACGCAACGAGCAGGCAGTTTTGATTATAGAGTGATAAAGTTAAGAGTGAAGTGTTGTTAACCAGTGATAGTCCAATAGTCGAGTTGAGTTCGAATAAAGTATAAATACTGAATAAAGTGGTAGAAATAAATAAATAAAAGTGAAGTTTTATTTTTGCGAACTAAGCGCACGTTACATTGGTGTCAGAAGTGTAAAAAAAACTTATTTGACCAATAAAGTGTAAAAAAAAAAAAAAAAAAAGTAAAAGTAAAAAGAAAAATAATAATTATATACAGTGAAAATGGGTAAGTTGTTAGAAGAGCTCAACTGCATTGAGCTTAAAAGTGAGTTAGGAAAGCGAAATCTTTCTAGAGCGGGATCGAAAAATGAGCTCGTCCTGCGTTTGCGTAACTATTTGGAACAGCAAGGGGAAGACGTAAACACTTTTGTTTTTGAAATAGAAGTGGAAGAAGAGGAAGTAAGTGAAAGTGTAGATTTTTCTAGTATGATGAAACTTTTGTTAGAACAGCGAAACGAGCAAAAGAAGGAACAGCAGAATGTTCTCGAACGACTCGAAGTACAACAAAAGAAGCTGATTGAAGAGCAACAGCAGAATATTCTCGGACGTCTGGAAGAGCAGAGAAACGATCAAAAGAAGGAACAGCAGAATGTTCTCGAACAACTGGAAGCACAACGAAACGAGCAAAAGAAGGAACAGCAGAATGTTCTCGAACAACTTGAAACACAAAGAAACGAACAAAAGAAGCTGATTGAAGAACAACGAAACGAGCAAAAGGTGGAACAACAGAATATTCACGAAAGACTTGAGGCGCAACAGAATGTTTTGGAAGGTCAGAAAAACATTCTAGAAGGCAAATTGGGTAACATTGAGAAAAATGTATGTGCCCTAGACGAACGCGTTGAAGGTGTGGAAAAACAGCTTTCTGTTGTAGAGAATCGTTTGGAAAGCCGATGCGATAAACAGTTCTCTGTTCTGACCAAGGAATTGGACCAGATTCGAAAAATAAAAATTCGAGAGTCTGCTGGGGAGTTTACAAAGAAAAAGGAGATGAAACCCCCAACATTTGATGGACAGTCTTCTTGGCCAGTCTACAAGAGACAATTTGAGGCAGCCGCGACAACAAATGGCTGGGATGACGAAGACAAGTACATTGCACTGCCTCTTGCTCTTGGAGGACCAGCAGCTGAATTACTTCAAACAGTTCCAGCTGGTAAGAGCGGCGATTTCAGTTCTCTCGTGGCAGCTATAGATAAACGCTTTGGAGATAGCCACTTGAAAGAAGTCTTCCGAGTCCAACTCAATAACAGAGTCCAGAAAAGGGGTGAAAGTCTACAGCAGCTCCAAGCAGACGTCGAAAGACTGGTTCACCTGTCATACCCGGATGCTGGAGAAGAAATCATCAACCAGCTTGCTGTTGAGTCCTTCGTTCGTGCCATTTCCGATATACATCTTCAGAGGTCTGTGCGAACTGCTAGAACACGTACTCTTTCCGAAACTTTAGCATTCGCATTGACAATTGAAGCAGCAGAACAGGCTTCTCAGATAGTACATCGACTTAGAGAAGCCATAGTCGAAGAGTGCTCGTGCCATAGAGCTGAAATACAAAAGAACCAGCGGAGCGGACTAGCAAGATGTTGGAACTGCAACAAGACCGGGCACTTACAGCGTCAATGCCGACTACCACCAAATAAAGCTGGTTGTCAACATTGTGGAAGCAAGAGATTCAACCCAGAACAAGGTAACAACAACACCAGCGTTACGTATCAGCCCGTTTCCCATCAGGGAAACGAGTAAGAACCAACTTCGAGGAGCAGAGGCTGGTTTCTTGTATCGATGGCCCCAGAACCACCATCCAGGTCTCTCAGACCAAACGAGACAACAAAAGTCTGACTGTGGAAACTACTATTAACGGGAACAAACATGTGGCTACCATCGACACCGGTGCCACAGCCTCCATAGTACGTCGAGACCTGGTAAAGACGACGTGGCTTCATAACACCAATAGCTACCGTCTAAGAACCGCAACGGGAGAAGCAGCAAGAGTATATGGAGAAGTGTGTCTTAAGATCCGACTGGCCGATCTAATGTTTACTCATCAATTCCTGGTGGCAGATATATGTGACGAGTGCATCATTGGAATCGACTTTATGAAACAGCACGGAGTTATTTTGGACATCGGTAACCAGGTTTTGAAGTACCAAAATAAGGAACTTCCAATGACCTATTCGAACGAAAGTACGTCGACACTGAGGACTGTCATCACGGAAGATCTGATTCTGCCTCCTTCTTCTGAAGTGTTCGTTTGGACAAAACTGGAAGGTGAGTTTGGAAGCCTTCGATACCTAATGGTGGAACCAGACCCAGAGTGTTCCTCCCAAAGCGTCATCATTGGGAAAACACTAGTAGCACCGAAAAACAAAATGGTCCCCGTACGATTACTAAACACCAGACCGTACGATGTAAGGTTGAAGAAAGGAGAAGTCGTTGGACGTTGCGAATCGGTTGCAGCAATTACGAAGATCACAGACGAAACCCCGAGAAAAACTATAACTCCGGAGGAGCTCAAAACCATCAGAGCTAAAATACTGAATTCATCCAACCTTGATCACCAACAAACAAGGATGGCTGAAAATCTCCTACAAGAGTACACTGACATCTTCGCATCGCAAAAGGGACAATATGGTAGGACACAGTTGGTGCAGCATCGCATCAACACAGGAGATGCAAGACCGATTCGTCAACCCGCAAGACGCCTTCCACTGGCCAAACAAGGCGAGGTTGAGGAAATGATAACAGCAATGAAGAAGGACGGTCTTATTGAAAATTCCAAAAGTCCTTGGGCTTCACCAGTGGTGCTAGTGAAAAAGAAAGACGGAAGCACTCGTTTTTGTGTGGACTACCGAAGGCTGAATGATGTGACTAAAAAGGACAGCTATCCCCTGCCGAGAATCAGTGATACCCTGGATGCTATGGAGGGAGCCCAGTGGTTTTCGACGCTGGACTTGAAGAGTGGATATTGGCAAGTTGACATCCACCCTGATGATCGGGAAAAGACGGCGTTTTCTACAGGTAATGGGCTCTGGCAGTTTAAAGTTATGCCGTTTGGGCTATGCAACGCTCCGGCGACATTCGAGCGTTTGATGGAGTGCGTTCTTCAAGGACTGACGTGGAAAGCGTGCCTTGTCTACTTGGACGATGTCATTGTTTACGGGAAAACATTTGACCAACATTGCAAGAATCTAAAAGCCGTGTTTCAGAGACTTCGAGAGGCTAACCTTAAACTGAATCCAGAAAAATGTGCACTTTTCAAAACCGAAGTTAAGTATTTGGGACACATCATCTCTTCCCAAGGAGTGAAGACTGATCCTGAAAAAGTTGACTCCGTCAAAAATTGGCCAACACCACAGGACAAACATCAACTCCGAAGCTTTCTTGGTCTTGCCACATATTACCGACGATTTGTTAAGAACTTTGCTGGAGTTGCAAAGAGTTTGCATCAGCTCACCGAGAAAGGGAAGCAGTTTAAATGGTCAGGTGAGTGTGAGAAATCTTTTCAGGAACTCAAATACCGCCTCTGTAACGCCCCAGTGCTGGCACATCCAAGACCTGGGAGAACATTCATCATCGATGCTGATGCAAGCAACGTTGGAATCGGGGCGGTACTATCCCAAGTGCATGATGGCGAAGAGAAAGTGGTGGCATATTACAGCAAGGTCCTCTCGAAGCCCGAAAGAAACTACTGCGTGACCAGAAGGGAACTTCTAGCTCTTATCTTGGCAACAAAGCACTTCCATAAGTACATCTATGGACAGAAATTCCTTCTGCGGACAGACCATGGTGCTCTGAACTGGCTGTTGAACTTCAAAAATCCAGAAGGTCAAGTCGCAAGGTGGATAGAAAGACTGCAGACTTATGATTACCAGATTCAACACCGCAGAGGAAAGCAGCACTCAAACGCCGACGCATTGTCCCGAAGACCTTGCAAAGAGGATTGCAAGCATTGTAGGCGACAAGAAAACAAAGAAAATATTACCGCTCAGCGACTAAGAGCTGACCCCATATGCGGATGGAGCAATGAGGAAGTGAGGACCGCTCAACAGGAGGATCCAGATATCGAACCCATTCTCGCATGGAAAGAAAATGAAGAGAAACCTGAATGGGGAGACATTTCTGACAGGAGTCCAGTTCTCAAAGCCTATTGGGCACAGTGGGACTCACTATATGTGCAAGAAGGTGTCCTCAGGCGAAGATGGGAGTCCGCTGACGGTAAATCATATGTGATGCAGCTGATCGTACCGCAATCGAAAGTCAGTGAAGTTCTTCGGGAGATGCACGACGGGCCTTCTGGAGGTCACCTGGGAGTTAACAAAACACTGGAGAAGGTGCGACATCGGTTCTACTGGTTACATGCTAGAGATGACGTGGAGAAGTGGTGCCGAACTTGTGACAAGTGTGCTGCAACCAAAGGACCTGGTAGGAAGATTCAAGGTAAGATGCATCAGTACATCGTTGGATCGCCTTTTGAGAGGATTGCAGTAGATGTGGCTGGGCCTTTTCCAGAGACCAATGCTGGAAACAAGTACATTCTGGTTGTAATGGACTATTTTAGCAAATGGCCTGAGGCGTATGCCATCCCAAATCAAGAAGCCAAAACGGTGGTCGACCAGATTGTGTTTAACTGGGTAAGTAGGTTTGGCGTACCTATGGAACTCCATTCCGACCAAGGGAGGAACTTCGAGTCAAACATCTTCCAAGGAGTGTGCGGACTACTTGGCATCAAGAAGACCAGAACCACACCGCTTCATCCACAATCTGATGGGATGGTTGAAAGATTCAACCGGACCTTGAAAGAACACCTCACCAAGGTCGTAGGCGACTACCAAAGAGACTGGGATAGGCACGTACCGCTATTCCTGATGGCCTATAGAAGTGCAGTACATAGCTCGACAGGACAAACACCATCTGACATCCTGTTCGGGAAAACCATGCGGCTGCCCAGCGAACTCAAATTTGGATGCCCCACAGAGGAGCCACAGGACACGAACGAGTATGTAGATGACCTCAAGGAGAGACTCGCTGACATCCATAAAAGAACAAGGGAACGGATGAGAACCTACAGCGACCGGATGAAGACACGGTACGACACAAAAGCGACAACGGCAGGATTCCAAGCAGGAGATCGTGTGTGGCTTTATAATCCTCATCGTCAAAAGGGATTGTCACCGAAACTTCAGCAGAACTGGGAAGGTCCTTATACTGTTGTCACGAGGATTAACGACGTGGTTTACCGCATCCAAAGAGGATTAAGAGGCAAGTTAAAAGTAGTTCATTGTGACCGGCTGCATCGATATAGTGGCGAGGCTGCAGATGGAATTATTCGGGACGAACAATCTTAAGGAGGGGGCAGTGTAATGAACACCCAACATTTATACCAATTTCCTAATCGAAGACGTTTAACCGAAAACACAACTGGCAACACTATAATGGAATGGTATAAAATGACAGGCATTGCTTGTAAGCCAGTGTGTGTGAGTGTAGAGATTTTTGACAGCAAATGTGGAAACCATGGAGAAGAAACTGGAACGCTCTAGAGGAGTGTTGTTCTATATAAATAGGACCGCTGACGCAACGAGCAGGCAGTTTTGATTATAGAGTGATAAAGTTAAGAGTGAAGTGTTGTTAACTAGTGATAGTCCAATAGTCGAGTTGAGTTCGAATAAAGTATAAATACTGAATAAAGTGGTAGAAATAAATAAATAAAAGTGAAGTGCGCACGTTACAATATGTACAAATGTTTTGGAAAATGAATTGTGATATTTTTTTTTTTTATGAAGAAATGTTTTGTTTTTGGTTTTTTATTTTTAAGTATATAGTATGTAAGTGTGAAGTTCAAATTTTTGTTTTTTTAGTATAAGGAATAAATGAATTACGTTTTTTTAAAAGAATTAATGTTTTTGTTTTTTTTTTATAACAGTATATAGAAAAAAGACGGAAATGTAAGTAAAAAATGCATTTTGTAGATAATTGTGCAAGATGCAACAGCACAGGATGATTTGCTTGGCAACAGAGGGTTGAACTTCTAATGGTTTAAGAAGTATTCTCCATGTATGTGCAAGTATCCCGAAGGCGCTTTCTACGATGCGCCTTGCCCTAGAAAGTCTGTAAGTAATTTATTTTGATCTTATTCAATTGCTCAAAAATTATTTTTCTTAATACACACCTGTAATTGTAAATACGCTGTTTTTCGCTCAGCGAAGTTCCCGGGTACGGTGTTAGAAGATTATATCTTAATCCAAAAGCCTCGTCGCCAACCAGCACATACGGCTGGGGATCTGTTGTTAAAGGAAGTGGTTCATCCGCTGGTACTTTTAAATTGGCAGGATCACCTATCCAATTCCTTCCAAAATGACTCGAGCTAAAAACTGTGGAATCTGAATTTGATCCATGGGCTCCGATACTAACCATAACAAATCTGTAGTTTGCATCTACAATTGCCATGAGGATGGTTGAGAAACACTTCTTATAATTAAAATTGAAACTTCCCGAGTTCCGTGGAGCAAACATTTTTATATGTTTTCCGTCGACTGCTCCTAAACAATTCGGGAAGTTCCAAAATTTTAAAAAATCTTCAGCAATATTTTGCCAATCTTTTGGACACTGCATTCTGGGCATATACATTTTTTTGAGATGCATGTTGATTGCTTTGACTGTCTCTATAATACAACTTCTAACTGTTGTTTTTCCCATCAGAAAACGGAAAGAAAGGTCCGCGAAACTCGATCCAGTTGCAAGGAACCTTTAACTAAATAAGTCATGAACATTTTCAATAAAATATGTATAAATGTATGTCTACCGTAGTGTGAGGCAAAGTTTCTCCTTTGGAGTGATGTAATCCTTCAATTTTCGAAACAGATTATTTTTTATCTTTATTTCATCTTCAATAAGGTTTAAAATATAGTAAAATTGTTCCTTATCCATCCGAAAGTATTCGAAAAATTTCATTGGATATTTTTCCAGACGATAAAACAACGTAAAATACTCCCCATGGAGTTTTCGGGGGCGATATAATGGATGTACTTGGTACATTCGCATATTTCGTTTTTTTCTCATCGAATTATAAATTAAAAATGCTAATATGACTGCAGTTGTGCGAAATGGCAATGAAACATCACAACAATTTTGCTCTAAGACAGGTGTCCCCCAGGGATGCGTTTTAAGCCCACTGATTTTTTCGCTTTTTATTAATGATATCGAAAACCATATTCCCGGTGGCGTTTATTTTGGCGATTTATTTATAAAGGTGTTACTATATGCAGACGATCTTGTTTTATTGGCAGATAGCCCACTTGCACTGCAGTTTCAAATAAACAAACTAAAAAAGTATTGTGATACTTGGGACCTCAAAATTAACACAGAAAAGTCAAAAATTATGGTGTTCAGATCGCAAGCCCGTTCTGAAAGTACTGCTCGGAACTGGACTCTGGATGGTGTTAACATTGAAGTTGTAACTCAATTTAAATATCTTGGCTTCCTGATAACAAATAATTTAAATACCCGGCCTCATATAAGGCTTAAACTTGCAGATGCGAAAACTGCTATCAATATAATGTGGTCGCAATTTTTTAATAACAAATTTGTTGACCCAGTGTCTAAGTTCAAGGTTTTTGACGCCACAGTCAAGAGCTGTTTTTGCTATGCAAATGAGGTCTATGGGTTTCAGCAGTTAGATGAAGTGGAATCTATCCAAAGATATTTTTTTAAACGTATTTTCAAATTGCCTTCTAACACTCCAAACTATGCCATTCATGTAGAATCAGGGCTTCCATACATATTTATTAATAATTTGAAGGCAAATGCAGATTTTATAATCAAGGTTATTCAGAGACCCGAGACCAACCTTCATAGAAAAATACTTCTAATATCTCTTAGATGTGGGTATACCCCCTTCAAAAATTGGCATGAACTTGCCACAAGTCATAATTTTGTTTTGTCCCTGAGTCTTGGCAACACGGAGGAATGGAAGACCAATTTTTACAACTGCATTTCAATTGTAGATGAAAACATATTTCAACTCTGCCTTGGTAGGGCTAGAGGTTCATCTTCAAGAACTACATATAGCCGCTTAAATCTGTGTCTGAGTGCAGATAACTATTTCAGGGAAGAGTTTACAATTGCAGAAATGAGCTTGATTTTTAAATTGAGAACGGAAATGATTGAACTTAATTATAGGCCACATAGAAACGATTTAACCCCTATTTGTGCACTCTGCAATCTTAATGAAATTGAAGATGTGTTTCACTTTATGGGGGTTTGCCCCATTCTGCAAGAGCTTCGTAGACTTTATTTCAATAAAAGTTTCCTGACTTTTGAAGAATGCGGCAAAGTATGGAGATTATGGCTGGAAGTTGCTATTACAATTTGCTTTCCATGCCAGGAATTATAGGAACACTTATTTGAACATGTTTTGAACCGGAAAAAAAATATTATCCTCGTTATGTTTTAGCTCAACAGAAAGCCCACCTAATTTTTGTTGTTTCGAACTTATCGATAATTTTTGTTTTAGCTAAACTAAAAGCCAAAAAAAAAAAAAAAAAAAAAAAAAAAAAAAAAAAAAAAAAAAAAAAAAAAAAAAAAAGAATTGCAGTTTTTCACCTGTCTTTCCTCAACATAATTTTTGTTTTAGCTAAACTAAAAGCCCACCCTGTTTTTGTATTCTTTATAATCTATTGTCTGAATACTTTACTACCGTAATATTTTTGTAAAACCTTCTTTTCATGATTTTCTACTAATTCATACGCTAATACGCTACTATTTTGCGAAAAAAAAAACATATTAAAAAAAAAATTATTTAAAAAAAAAAAAAAAAAAATTATTTAAAAAAAATTAAAAACAAAGTTAATTTAATTTTTGTAATCATTTAAACCTAGGATCTTCTCTTGTAAAAAAAAAATATATATATATATAATATTTAAATAGAAATTGTATAATCTCTTATATTTATATGTTTTGTTAATATCCGGCAGACGGCTTTAAAAGCCATGCTTGTAATTCTTTATAGAAAATATGTTATGCTACCCTTTAAGAAAACGAAAATAAAGAAAAATCTAAATCTAATCTAAATCTAAATTAAAAATGCTAGCAGTCATTTTTTTTCTTTTTATCACATTCAGAATTTTTTTTATATTTATGCACAATTTCACTTTTAATTTTCTACTTGCCAGAAAATTCCAATGATTTGGTAAAATGATGGGCATTCAATGATAGCTATAATTGGCCCCTAACAGTTGATAGTGAACCTGCCATGAAAACATTTTCACATAATTCTTGTGGATAAAATATTCGACAATCAGAATGTTTTGTAGTCATCCAATATGTTGCTTCACACCGTGGAGGTAAGGAAACAGCATGTATGTTTTGTTGAGTATATATAGGTAGAATGACTGGTTGGTTATCTACTTTTAACTCAAACGAAAATTTCTCCAGATTTATAATGGCACTGAATTCTGTTAGGAAATTCTCTCCGATTATACCATCCATTGGGATCGGAAAAGAATCACTTACTACATGAAATTCATATGGAATGGAAAATTCTCCTAGTTGTAATACGTAGATACATGTCCCTAAAGTTTCTAGATTTCCTGAGATATCAATGTTTTTAGTAAGTGAACATTTTTTTATAACGCATATTGAGGCTCCTGTGTCTAGTAAGAATTGTTTGTTTATGTTGTTTTTTAATGGGATCTGTATGTAAGTGCCGTTTGATATTCCAACAGTACAAATGGCATCTGTTGTCTGTGGATTTAATAAATTCCCTCCGATGGGTCGGCTTCCCCTTCGGTGGGTTGCTCGTTTCCCATTACCAACACCTGATTATGATTTCTATTATTATTAGGTTGACTTACATTATTCGACCTATTGGTATTATTATTGTTGTTACTGTGATTATTACTGTTATTATTAGTATATCTTTGTCTATCATTATTGCTTGTATATCTGGACCTGTTGTCGTTGTTATAATAGTTATTGTTATTATTTCTATAGTTATTAAAATTCCTACCGCCGTATTAATAAACGCGGAATAGCTGGGTTAAGCCTTATTGCATGGATTAAGTGCAAAATGGTATAATGGTGGCTTCAATTAAATGGAAAATGGTATAATTTTAACTTAATCCATGGAATAAAGAAAACTCAGTTAATCTGCGTTTATTAATACGGCGGCTAGAGTTTTGTTGGTTCTGATATGAAGGCCTAGTTGAGTTGTTATTCTGTGGGTGCGAATTTCTAGCTTGGTTATTGGAATTAGTATGCGAGAATCTAGCTCGAGAGTTGTTAGAATTATTATGTCCATCATAGTTTCTACCTCTATTATTCATGAACCTAACAGTGTTTGATGTAGATGCAGAGGTTTGATCTAATTCCACTATATGCCGGATAGCGTCTTGAAGATTAGTGTGGCTGGCGCTATCTAATACTATTTTTAACCTATCGTTTACCCCCTTTTTTAGAAATGCTAAACCTCTTCTCTCATTAGCTTTTGTTAGGATTTCCCTTGCTTCTTCACCATGGCAAGAAACTTCTAGTTCTGTCATTTTTGTAATAAGTGTTTCGATGTCTGTTACGAATTCTCGCACAGATCGATTACCCTGATATGTCTTACTAAGTTTGGTTTGTATCGTTTCTATTGTATCTTTTGGTCCACATTTTTCTATTAAAATTTTTTCTAATGAAACAAAATTCTCTGGTTTTTGATTACCTAGTTCAGTAAGAGCTTTACCTTGAATTTTGCATTTTAATATAAATTTTATTAGTGTGGGTTTTGAGGTCTCATTAAGGGTGTCATGGTAGAATTCTACGCTGTTTATAAAATCCCTAATGTGTTCAGTTCTCTTGGCCTCCTCATCACAGTTGAGGGTAGGCAATTTCTGAGCTATACTGAAACTGAATATTTCTGCCATGTTTTCAACTACTTCTAACTCTTTGGCTTCTTTATCTTCTTCTTCTCCTATGTTTTCTTCGACTAGCAATTTCTCTTCGACTTCTTTATCTTCTTCTTCTCCTATGTTTTCTTCGCCTAGCAATTTAGTTTTTTCCTCTAATATTTGATTCAGTTTGACTAATAAGTTATCTATAATTGTTTTTAAAGTTTTTTTGTTTGTATCCTTTTCTAGTTTTTCATATTTTTCATTAAACTCTTTTTCTAATTTAAATATTTCTTGTCTTTTTTCAGTAATATAGTTTTCGGAATATTTTCTTTTTGGGGTTTTATTGAAGTTTGCAAGTATTTCTTTTAGTGTTTTTATTATGTTTAACATATTTTTAATTATTTATTTATATTTTTTTTTTTTTTTACATTGTTTATACATTGAAAAAAAAATTTTTTTTTTTCGTAAAAATTTTAAACTGCTACATTTTTAATTTCATTAGTAATAATTTTCTGGACATTTTGTTTAAAATAAAAATTTTAAATTTTTGTGGCTAAATAAACTATAAAGATTATCAAAATTATGATGACAATGTCCATGATCACAAGATTTGAAGTTAACACATTATTATTATTGTTATTATTGGTTACAACAACCTCTTCTTTGGAGGATTTTCCTCCCATTATAAAATTTTTTTTTTGAATGAAACTAAAAACTAATTTACTTTTTACAGTTATTTTCTTTTTGTAAATTTTTTGCTTGTTGCAAAAAATTTTTCTTTGTACTCCCACTGCTTAGACTTGATAATCTGTATAGGTTGCCGATTTCTTGCCTTAGTTTAACCTTTCTTCCAGCACGTTTCCTTTTAATTGTTTGTGATGGTACTTGCTGTGGTTGTATCGGTTTTTAACTTTTCAGATACTCCTCGATAGTCAGAGGCTCCAGCGGTTTTTGGTGTGGGTACGTATACGGGTGCCTCATTTGTTGGTTGTCCGGGATTATAGGGACTATTCAATGCTTCGAAGAGTTCGTCTAAAGCTTCCTTTTGATATGGCATTGGTGTTGGTACGTCTACGTCCAAACGTGGCACCTTGTTTTTATCGAATTTAAGAATTTCAGCCAACTGCTTAACTAGCTGTTAACTGGCAGGATCACCATGTAACGTCGTCTACCTCACCTACTGAGCTATGGGGGATATTGAATGGCTTCCCCAAGCCGAATAAGGTTGATGGCTAGAAAGCCTATCTGTTTGAAATAAAATCGAGGCTGAAGAGCCAAAGTGTACTTTTCTACTTCCAAACTTAAAGTCAGTTTATTCGACTGAACTTAAGCTATTTATACAAAATAATCAGCTTACACACTAACATCTTAACCCTATATCAAATATACATATTATAACTTAAACATAGAAGTATTTGGTATTCCGAATTCTGTGGGAAATGAACGAACAACGGAACCAGGCAGCATACTTGCTATGTCATCAAATCAATAGCCGATGCCAATATGCAAAGCCCTTCTAATACAATGCACAAATGTATCCAAATACATCCAGCCATATGCACTACACAGTATGCAGTGCATTGAACCTTAGTGAGTAGGTAGATACACTTGACCAAAGTAATCTGAAGCGTCGCGTCCCGTCATCGTCAGTGGCATTGAAAGTATTACTTAATAATTTAGTGCATGAGGTTGATACTCATGACCATGAATGAAATACGAGTTCAAGGTCGGCTATCGTGAAGCGTAAAGTGGATTAACGTCAATGACCGGAATTAATGTATAATGAAGTGGTCGCTAGTGTGATTCCTTCACACCACCCTTCCTGGGGAAATGGAAAAATAATGACATATCTTGATTTCTTCTTTTAAGCGACACTAACTTGCACAATAGGAATTTATTTTTTTTTTTCGGAATAACAATATTTTTTTTTTTTAAACATTATTTTCTTTTATATTTATTGTAATATGTAGTACATAATATAATAATATAATATAATTTTTTTTTTTCATTCATTCATACAAATAGATTATTCTTCTTATATTCTAGTTGTATACACAACAATATAATTTACTCTTATTAAAAATTAAGTTAATTAATTAAATGAAGTAGTTATCTTGTATGTATATATGTGCATATGATATTATTTACATTCGCTTCCCCTTTTTTTTTTTTTTTTTTTTTTTTTTTTTTTTTTTTTTTTTTTTTTTTTTTTTTTTTTAAATTAATTTGCGATTATATGATGGTTAAATACATGTAAAATGGTTTTAGTCTATTCTTGTGTACTGTCTATTCTTGTGTACTTTGATATCACAATTCACACCATTTTGAGACAAAACTTCGTATGGTCCTATAAATATTGGATCTAATTTTTTTCTGGCTTCGTTTCTTAATAAAACTAAACTTCCTTTTTCAAAACTACTACTCTTGTCCCTCTTTATCATATCTATCTTTCCTAATATTTTTCTTCTTTATAAGCGTTTCTCGGGCATCTCTATGGGCAACTTGTAATTTATGTTTAAGGTCAATTACGTAATTGTCATAGTTGTACACCGGTTCCATTTGTTTTGTCAGATTGTTGGGTAAGCTACATTGCTTTCCGAATATCAACTCGAATGGTGTGTAACCCGTTTCTGAGTGTACGGAAGTGTTATAACAGAAAACGTAATATGGCAACCAAGTGCTCCAGTCCGTGTGTTTTTCTGAGACGTAACTTCTAAGATATGCTCTTAAGACCTTAACTGAATTTTCTAAAGCTCCTATGCTCTCATGATGGTACGCTGTAGATTGTAATTGTTCTATTCTCAAAAGCTTACAGATACTTTTGAAAACCTGGTTTAGAAATTCGGTTCCCTGATCAGATGCTATTGTATGTGGTACTCCGTACCATAGAATAAAACCTTCTACTAGAGCTTTAGCTACTGTGCCTGATTCTTTATTTGGGAGTGGTATAGCTTCGATAAACTTGGTAGGCTCATCTTGAGTGGTGAGTATGTATTTAGATCCTTCTTCTGATTCTTCTAAAGGTCCTACTAGATCTATAAATATTTTGTCAAAACCTGATTCGGCTGTTGATGTGATAGTCATTGGTTGTTTCTTCGGTTGGTTATATTTGTTTCGTTGGCATACTGGGCAGTGCTTAACGAATGTCGTCACATAGTTTTGCATTCCTGTCCAAAAGTATTTTTTCTTTATATTTTGGATCATACGGTTTATACCTGCATGTCCACTGGTTGGAAGTATGTGAAAGTCGTTTAGTATTAATTTCTTCTTACAAGGATCGGTAATTTCAATAACATTATCTATGAGGTATACCTTTATATTACTTTCTTTAAACATTTCTCCTAATATATTTTTTAATTCATTAATTTTATATTCTCGACGGCCGTCCGAGAGTTTCTTTATTTCATTTTTAGTAATATATATTCTCTTAATTGATTTGGGCCCTCAGAATTTTTGCACATCCCTCGACAATATTTTGCCAAATAATGTCGATTGGGTTGTAGTGCTGTCCTTGGGCTTCTTTAGGAGTAAACAATTCCCTTTTGGAATATACGCCAAAACTTTGTTTGGTCCTATAATTATGTCGTCCTTGAAATTAACTAAATCTTCCGTAAAATTCTCAACGATTTTTAATTCAATAATTTTTAGTCCACTTTCGGGTGGTTTCAGAAGTTCTGTTATCATTTGTTCATTGGTTTGTATCTTATTATCTTTAGGTGTATTTTTATCTTTATTATCTACTTTCGACTGGGCTCTTGTTACTACACAGATATATAATTGTTTTAATTCTTCAGACTCTACTTTAATGCGACTAAGCGCGTCAGCGGTACAGTTGTCTTTACCGGGTGAATATTCTACGTAAAAATTGTATTCCCCAAACTATAGCAAATAATTCTTTCTCAATGGTACTATAGTTTTTCTCTGCCTTATTAAGAGTTTTGCTTGCGTAAGCAATTGGCCTGTCATCGGAATTAGACAAAACAGCTCCTAAAGCGAAACCTCAGGCGTCTGTACGTAGAATGAATTCTTCACTAAAATTTGGAAATTGGAGAATTGTAGGACTTATAAGGATTTCTGCAAGCAAATTGAATGATTTTTCGCAATCCTTATTAAAATTGAATTCAACATCCTTTTTCAATAACCGATTTAATGGGATGCAAATGGTAGCAAAAATTTTTAATGAATTTTCGATAATAATTTGCGAATGCTACGAATCTTCTTACTTCATCCGCGTTCGTAGGAGTTGGATAATTTTTCATTGCGGCAAATTTGGTGGGGTCACGTAAAATTCCTTTGTCCGATATAAGGTGTCCGAGGTATAATACTTCTTTTCGCAAGAAAGAACATTTTCTCTTGTGTATTTTGAGATTTACTTCTCTCAGACGTTCAAAGACTTGGATCAAGTTTTTGTTGTGGTCCATTAA
This sequence comes from Melanostoma scalare, assembly GCA_949752695.1. Taxonomy (NCBI): domain Eukaryota; kingdom Metazoa; phylum Arthropoda; class Insecta; order Diptera; family Syrphidae; genus Melanostoma; species Melanostoma scalare. Next base: position 75,402,880 of record OX456986.1, on the reverse strand, counting down.
ATTTTTACCAAAAATTATAAGATCGTCAAGATAGACGAAACATCGTGAATATGTTAGTCCCGACATGGCTATAGACATCATTCTTGAAAACTTACTGGGTGAGATCTTTAAACCCATTGGTAGACGTTTTAACTGGTAGTGACCATCCTCTGTTGAGAATGCCGTTATTGGTCTACTATTGGTATCTAGCTCCATTTGGTAATATCCTTGACTTAGATTTATACATGAGAATTAAGTTGCTCCTCCGATCATATCATAGATGTCCGTTATGTTTGGCAGTGGAAATTTATCATCTTCGATTCGATCGTTAACGTGATGATAGTCGATCACCACTCGGAATTTCTGTAGACTGGTAACTGGGTCTTTCTTTTTCGGCACAATAAGTATTGGAGAATTCCAAGGGGAGATGGATGGTTCTATTATGTCATCTGACAACATTTTTTTTATTTCCTCCTTTATATCTTCCTTCTGAGTATGTGGTAATCGATACGGCTTGGTATATTTCGGTGAAGATTCATTTTTAAGTTTAATGTCTGCCTTTCCAATATGGGTATACGTGAGTTTATCACCATCTACGTGAAAAATATCTTGGAATTTTGTACATATTGCTTCGATCTCGGTTTTTTCTTCGCTATTTAATGTTTCGAAACTTATTTCATTTAGAATTTCCTGAACTCGTTTGTTTATTGATTTATCTATATGGTTATAATGTAAAATAAAATGTTCTGAAGGAGAGAATGATATGGGTTCAATCCATTTTAGAGTTACAGCTGAATCACGTGTATTCAGAATTTTTACGGGTATTTTTCCCTCTTTAACAGTTGATAGTGAACCTGCCATGAAAACATTTTCACATAATTCTTGTGGATAAAATATTCGACAATCAGAATGTTTTGTAGTTATCCAATAAGTTGCTTCACACCGTGGAGGTAAGGAAACAGCATGTATGTTTTGTTGAGTATATATAGGTAGAATGACTGGTTGGTTATCTACTTTTAACTCAAACGAAAATTTCTCCAGACTTATAATGGCACTGAATTCTGTTAGGAAATTCTCTCCGATTATACCATCCATTGGGATCGGAAAAGAATCACTTACTACATGAAATTCATATGGAATGGAAAATTCTCCTAGTTGTAATACGTAGATACATGTCCCTAAAGTTTCTAGATTTCCTGAGATCCCTAATACTTTTGTCTTTTTTCTTTCATCAATATCAATGTTTTTAGTAAGTGAACATTTTTTTATAACGCATATTGAGGCTCCTGTGTCTAGTAAGAATTGTTTGTTTATGTTTTTTTTTAATGGGATCTGTATGTAAGTGCCGTTTGATATTCCAACAGTACAAATGGCATCTGTTGTCTGTGGATTTAATAAATTCCCTCCGATGGGTCGGCTTCCCCTTCGGTGGGTTGCTCGTTTCCCATTACCAACACCTGATTATGATTTCTATTATTATTAGGTTGACTTACATTATTCGACCTATTGGTATTATTATTGTTGTTACTGTGATTATTACTGTTATTATTAGTATATCTTTGTCTATCATTATTGCTTGTATATCTGGACCTGTTGTCGTTGTTATAATAGTTATTGTTATTATTTCTATAGTTATTAAAATTCCTACCGCCGTATTAATAAACGCGGAATAGCTGGGTTAAGCCTTATTGCATGGATTAAGTGCAAAATGGTATAATGGTGGCTTCAATTGAATGGAAAATGGTATAATTTTAACTTAATCCATGGAATAAGGAAAACTCAGTTAATCTGCGTTTATTAATACGGCGGCTAGAGTTTTGTTGGTTCTGATATGAAGGCCTAGTTGAGTTGTTATTCTGTGGGTGCGAATTTCTAGCTTGGTTATTGGAATTAGTATGCGAGAATCTAGCTCGAGAGTTGTTAGAATTATTATGTCCATCATAGTTTCTACCTCTATTATTCATGAACCTAACAGTGTTTGATGTAGATGCAGAGGTTTGATCTAATTCCACTATATGCCGGATAGCGTCTTGAAGATTAGTGTGGCTGGCGCTATCTAATACTATTTTTAACCTATCGTTTACCCCCTTTTTTAGAAATGCTAAACCTCTTCTATCATTAGCTTTTGTTAGGATTTCCCTTGCTTCTTCATCATGGCAAGAAACTTCTAGTTCTGTCATTTTTGTAATAAGTGTTTCGATGTCTGTTACGAATTCTCGCACAGATCGATTACCCTGATATGTCTTACTAAGTTTGGTTTGTATCGTTTCTATTGTATCTTTTGGTCCACATTTTTCTATTAAAATTTTTTCTAATGAAACAAAATTCTCTGGTTTTTGATTACCTAGTTCAGTAAGAGCTTTACCTTGAATTTTGCATTTTAATATAAATTTTATTAGTGTGGTTTTTGAGGTCTCATTAAGGGTGTCATGGTAGAATTCTACGCTGTTTATAAAATCCCTAATGTTTATTATTATTATTATAATTATTAAAAAATCTTTATTTTTTCTTCTTCATTGTTGTACAATTTGAGATCAAATTAAAAGATTTACAAGCATGGCTTATAAGCCGTCTGTCTTATATCCCTAATGTGTTCAGTTCTCTTGGCCTCCTCATCGCAGTTGAGGGTAGGCAATTTCTGAGCTATACTGAAACTGAATATTTCTGCCATGTTTTCAACTACTTCTAACTCTTTGGCTTCTTTATCTTCTTCTTCTCCTATGTTTTCTTCGACTAGCAATTTCTCTTCGACTTCTTTATCTTCTTCTTCTCCTATGTTTTCTTCGCCTAGCAATTTAGTTTTTTCCTCTAATATTTGATTCAGTTTGACTAATAAGTTATCTTTAATTGTTTTTAAAGTTCTTTTGTTTGTATCCTTTTCTAGTTTTTCATATTTTTCATTAAACTCTTTTTCTAATTTAAATATTTCTTGTCTTTTTTCAGTAATATAGTTTTCGGAATATTTTCTTTTTGGGGTTTTATTGAAGTTTGCAAGTATTTCTTTTAGTGTTTTTATTATGTTTAACATATTTTTAATTATTTATTTATATTTTTTTTTTTTTTACATTGTTTATACATTGAAAAAAAAAATTTTTTTTTTCGTAAAAATTTTATACTGCTTCATTTTTAATTTCATTAGTAATAATTTTCTGGACATTTTGTTTAAAATAAAAATTTTAAATTTTTGTGGCTAAATAAACTATAAAGATTATCAAAATTATGATGACAATGTCCATGATCACAAGATTTGAAGTTAACACATTATTATTATTGTTATTATTGGTTACAACAACCTCTTCTTTGGAGGATTTTCCTCCCATTATAAAATTTTTTTTTTGAATGAAACTAAAAACTAATTTACTTTTTACAGTTATTTTCTTTTTGTAAATTTTTTGCTTGCTGCAAAAAATTTTTCTTTGTACTCCCACTGCTTAGACTTGCTAATCTGTATAGGTTGCCGATTTCTTGCCTTAGTTTAACCTTTCTTCCAGCACGTTTCCTTTTAATTGTTTGTGATGGTACTTGCTGTGGTTGTATCGGTTTTTAACTTTTCAGATACTCCTCGATAGTCAGAGGCTTAGGTCCAGTGGTTTTTGGTGTGGGCACGTATACGGGTGCCTCATTTGTTGGTTGTCCGGGATTATAGGGACTATTCAATGCTTCGAAGAGTTCGTCTAAAGCTTCCTTTTGATATGGCATTGGTGTTGGTACGTCTACGTCCAAACGTGGCACCTTGTTTTTATCGAATTTAAGAATTTCAGCCAACTGCTTAACTAGCTGTTAACTGGCAGGATCACCATGTAACGTCGTCTACCTCACCTACTGAGCTATGGGGGATATTGAATGGCTTCCCCAAGCCGAATAAGGTTGATGGCTAGAAAGCCTATCTGTTTGAAATAAAATCGAGGCTGAAGAGCCAAAGTGTACTTTTCTACTTCCAAACTTAAAGTCAGTTTATTCGACTGAACTTAAGCTATTTATACAAAATAATCAACTTACACACTAACATCTTAACCCTATATCAAATATACATATTATAACTTAAACATAGAAGTATTTGGTATTCCGAATTCTGTGGGAAATGAACGAACAACGGAACCAGGCAGCATACTTGCTATGTCATCAAATTAATAGCCGATGCCAATATGCAAAGCCCTTCTAATACAATGCACAAATGTATCCAAATACATCCAGCCATATGCACTACACAGTATGCAGTGCATTGAACCTTAGTGAGTAGGTAGATACACTTGACCAAAGTAATCTGAAGCGTCGCGTCCCGTCATCGTCAGTGGCATTGAAAGTATTACTTAATAATTTAGTGCATGAGGTTGATACTCATGACCATGAATGAAATACGAGTTCAAGGTCGGCTATCGTGAAGCGTAAAGTGGATTAACGTCAATGACCGGAATTAATGTATAATGAAGTGGTCGCTAGTGTGATTCCTTCACACCACCCTTCCTGGGGAAAAGGAGAAATCATGACATATCTTGATTTCTTCTTTTAAGCGACACTAACTTGCACAATAGGAATATATTTTTTTTTTTCGGAATAACAATATTTTTTTTTTTAAACATTATTTTCTTTTATATTTATTGTAATATGTAGTACATACTTAGTGTGTATCATCACTTACGCATATAATATAATATAATTTTTTTTTTCATTCATTCATACAAATAGATTATTCTTCTTATATTCTAGTTGTATACACAACAATATAATTTACTCTTATTAAAAATTAAGTTAATTAATTAAATGAAGTAGTTATCTTGTATGTATATATGTGCATATAATATTATTTACATTCTCTTCCCCTTTTTTTTTTTTTTTTTTTTTTTTTTTTTTTTTTTTTTTTTTTTTTAAATTAATTTGCGATTATATGACGGTTAAATACATGTAAAATGGTTTTAGTCTATTCTTGTGTACTGTCTATTCTTGTGTACTTTGATATCACAATTCACACCATTTTGAGACAAAACTTCGTATGGTCCTATAAATATTGGATCTAATTTTTTTCTGGCTTCGTTTCTTAATAAAACTAAACTTCCTTTTTCAAAACTACTACTCTTGTCCCTCTTTATCATATCTATCTTTCCTAATATTTTTCTTCTTTATAAGCGTTTCTCGGGCATCTCTATGGGCAACTTGTAATTTATGTTTAAGGTCAATTACGTAATTGTCATAGTTGTACACCGGTTCCATTTGTTTTGTCAGATTGTTGGGTAAGCTACATTGCTTTCCGAATATCAACTCGAATGGTGTGTAACCCGTTTCTGAGTGTACGGAAGTGTTATAACAGAAAACGTAATATGGCAACCAAGTGCTCCAGTCCGTGTGTTTTTCTGAGACGTAACTTCTAAGATATGCTCTTAAGACCTTAACTGAATTTTCTAAAGCTCCTATGCTCTCTTGATGGTACGCTGTAGATTGTAATTGTTCTATTCTCAAAAGCTTACAGATACTTTTGAAAACCTGGTTTAGAAATTCGGTTCCCTGATCAGATGCTATTGTATGTGGTACTCCGTACCTTAGAATAAAACCTTCTACTAGAGCTTTAGCTACTGTGCCTGATTCTTTATTTGGGAGTGGTATAGCTTCGATAAACTTGGTAGGCTCATCTTGAATGGTGAGTATGTATTTAGATCCTTCTTCTGATTCTTCTAAAGGTCCTACTAGATCTATAAATATTTTGTCAAAACCTGATTCGGCTGTTGATGTGATAGTCATTGGTTGTTTCTTCGGTTGGTTATATTTGTTTCGTTGGCATACTGGGCAGTGCTTAACGAATGTCGTCACATAGTTTTGCATTCCTGTCCAAAAGTATTTTTACCTTTATATTTTGAATCATACGGTTTATACCTGCATGTCCACTGGTTGGAAGTATGTGAAAGTCGTTTAGTATTAATTTCTTCTTACAAGGATCGGTAATTTCAATAACATTATCTATGAGGTATACCTTTATATTAATTTCTTTAAACATTTCTCCTAATATATTTTTTAATTCATTAATTTTATATTCTCGACGGCCGTCTGAGAGTTTCTTTATTTCATTTTTAGTAATATATATTCTCTTAATTGATTTTGGCCCTCAGAATTTTTGCACATCCCTCGACAATATTTTGCCAAATAATGTCGATTGGGTTGTAGTGCTGTCCTTGGGCTTCTTTAGGAGTAAACAATTCCCTTTTGGAATATACGCCAAAACTTTGTTTGGTCCTATAATTATGTCGTCCTTGAAATTAACTAAATCTTCCGTAAAATTCTCAACGATTTTTAATTCAATAATTTTTAGTCCACTTTCGGGTGGTTTCAGAAGTTATGTTATCATTTGTTCATTGGCTTGTATCTTATTATCTTTAGGTGTATTTTTATCTTTATTATCTACTTTCGACTGGGCTCTTGTTACTACACAAATATATAATTGTTTTAATTCTTCAGACTCTACTTTAATGCGACTAAGCGCGTCAGCGGTACAGTTGTCTTTACCGGGTGAATATTCTACGTTAAAATTGTATTCTTCTAATAATAGTCTGAATTTAGTTAGTCTACTACTAGGTTCTTTTAGTGAGAACAAGTATACTAGGGGTCTGTGGTCTGTCAAGATTTTGAACTTTCTTCCGAACAAGTATGGCCGATAGTGTTTTACTGCCCAAACTATAGCAAGTAGTTCTTTCTCAATGGTACTATAGTTTTTCTCTGCCTTATTAAGAGTTTTGCATGCGTAAGCAATTGGCCTGTCATCGGAATTAGACAAAACAGCTCCTAAAGCGAAACCTGAGGCGTCTGTACGTAGAATGAATTCTTCACTAAAATTTGGAAATTGGAGAATTGTAGGACTTATAAGGATTTCTTTAAGCAAATTGAATGATTTTTCGCAATCCTTATTAAAATTGAATTCAATAACCGATTTAATGGGATGCAAATGGTAGCAAAAATTTTTAATGAATTTTCGATAATAATTTGCGAATGCTACGAATCTTCTTACTTCATCCGCGTTCGTAGGAGCTGGATAATTTTTCATTGCGGCAGATTTGGTGGGGTCAGGTAAAATTCCTTTGTCCGATATAAGGTGTCCGAGGTATAATACTTCTTTTCGCAAGAAAGAACATTTTCTCGGGTGTATTTTGAGATTTACTTCTCTCAGACGTTCAAAGACTTGGATCAAGTTTTTGTTGTGGTCCATTAAATTTTTACCAAAAATTATAAGATCGTCAAGATAGACGAAACATCGTGAATATGTTAGTCCCGACATGGCTATAGACATCATTCTTGAAAACTTACTGGGTGAGATCTTTAAACCCATTGGCCATTGGTTGACGTTTTAACTGGTAGTGACCATCCTCTGTTGAGAATGCCGTTATTGGTCTACTATTGGTATCAAGCTCCATTTGGTAATATCCTTGACTTAGATTTATACATGAGAAGTAAGTTGCTCCTCCGATCATATCATAGATGTCCGTTATGTTTGGCAGTGGAAATTTATCATCTTCGATTCGATCGTTAACGTGATGATAGTCGATCACCACTCGGAATTTCTGTAGACTGGTAACTGGGTCTTTCTTTTTCGGCACAATAAGTATTGGAGAATTCCAAGGGGAGATGGATGGTTCTATTATGTCATCTGACAACATTTTTTTTATTTCCTCCTTTATATCTTCCTTCTGAGTATGTGGTAATCGATACGGCTTGGTATATTTCGGTGAAGATTCATTTTTAAGTTTAATGTCTGCCTTTCCAATATGGGTATACGTGAGTTTATCACCATCTACGTGAAAAATATCTTGGAATTTTGTACATATTGCTTCGATCTCGGTTTTTTCTTCGCTATTTAATGTTTCAAAACTTATTTCATTTAGAATTTCCTGAACTCGTTTGTTTATTGATTTATATATATGGTTATAATGTAAAATAAAATGTTCTGAAGGAGAGAATGATATGGGTTCAATCCATTTTAGAGTTACAGCTGAATCACGTGTATTCAGAATTTTTACGGGTATTTTTCCCTCTTTAACAGTTGATAGTGAACCTGCCATGAAAACATTTTCACATAATTCTTGTGGATAAAATATTCGACAATCAGAATGTTTTGTAGTCATCCAATAAGTTGCTTCACACCGTGGAGGTAAGGAAACAGCATGTATGTTTTGTTGAGTATATATAGGTAGAATGACTGGTTGGTTATCTACTTTTAACTCAAACGAAAATTTCTCCAGACTTATAATGGCACTGAATTCTGTTAGGAAATTCTCTCCGATTATACCATCCATTGGGATCGGAAAAGAATCACTTACTACATGAAATTCATATGGAATGGAAAATTCTCCTAGTTGTAATACGTAGATACATGTCCCTAAAGTTTCTAGATTTCCTGAGATCCCTAATACTTTTGTCTTTTTTCTTTCATCAATATCAATGTTTTTAGTAAGTGAACATTTTTTTATAACGCATATTGAGGCTCCTGTGTCTAGTAAGAATTGTTTGTTTATGTTGTTTTTTAATGGGATCTGTATGTAAGTGCCGTTTGATATTCCAACAGTACAAATGGCATCTGTTGTCTGTGGATTTAATAAATTCCCTCCGATGGGTCGGCTTCCCCTTCGGTGGGTTGCTCGTTTCCCATTACCAACACCTGATTATGATTTCTTTTATTATTAGGTTGACTTACATTATTCGACCTATTGGTATTATTATTGTTGTTACTGTGATTAGTACTGTTATTATTAGTATATCTTTGTCTATCATTATTGCTTGTATATCTGGACCTGTTGTCGTTGTTATAATAGTTATTGTTATTATTTCTATAGTTATTAAAATTCCTACCGCCGTATTAATAAACGCGGAATAGCTGGGTTAAGCCTTATTGCATGGATTAAGTGCAAAATGGTATAATGGTGGCTTCAATTAAATGGAAAATGGTATAATTTTAACTTAATCCATGGAATAAGGAAAACTCAGTTAATCTGCGTTTATTAATACGGCGGCTAGAGTTTTGTTGGTTCTGATATGAAGGCCTAGTTGAGTTGTTATTCTGTGGGTGCGAATTTCTAGCTTGGTTATTGGAATTAGTATGCGAGAATCTAGCTCGAGAGTTGTTAGAATAATTATGTCCATCATAGTTTCTACCTCTATTATTCATGAACCTAACAGTGTTTGATGTAGATGCAGAGGTTTGATCTAATTCCACTATATGCCGGATAGCGTCTTGAAGATTAGTGTGGCTGGCGCTATCTAATACTATTTTTAACCTATCGTTTACCCCCTTTTTTAAAAATGCTAAACCTCTTCTCTCATTAGCTTTTGTTAGGATTTCCCTTGCTTCCTCACCATGGCAAGAAACTTCTAGTTCTGTCATTTTTGTAATAAGTGTTTCGATGTCTGTTACGAATTCTCGCACAGATCGATTACCCTGATATGTCTTACTAAGTTTGGTTTGTATCGTTTCTATTGTATCTTTTGGTCCACATTTTTCTATTAAAATTTTTTCTAATGAAACAAAATTCTCTGGTTTTTGATTACCTAGTTCAGTAAGAGCTTTACCTTGAATTTTACATTTTAATATAAATTTTATTAGTGTGGGTTTTGAGGTCTCATTAAGGGTGTCATGGTAGAATTCTACGCTGTTTATAAAATCCCTAATGTGTTCAGTTCTCTTGGCCTCCTCATCACAGTTGAGGGTAGGCAATTTCTGAGCTATACTGAAACTGAATATTTCTGCCATGTTTTCAACTACTTCTAACTCTTTGGCTTCTTTATCTTCTTCTTCTCCTATGTTTTCTTCGCCTAGCAATTTCTCTTCGACTTCTTTATCTTCTTCTTCTCCTATGTTTTCTTCGCCTAGCAATTTAGTTTTTTCCTCTAATATTTGATTCAGTTTGACTAATAAGTTATCTATAATTGTTTTTAAAGTTTTTTTGTTTGTATCCTTTTCTAGTTTTTCATATTTTTCATTAAACTCTTTTTCTAATTTAAATATTTCTTGTCTTTTTTCAGTAATATAGTTTTCGGAATATTTTCTTTTTGGGGTTTTATTGAAGTTTGCAAGTATTTCTTTTAGTGTTTTTATTATGTTTAACATATTTTTAATTATTAATTTATATATATATTTTTTTTTTTTTTTACATTGTTTATACATTGCAAAAAAAATTTTTTTTTTTCGTAAAAATTTTAAACTGCTACATTTTTAATTTCATTAGTAATAATTTTCTGGACATTTTGTTTAAAATAAAAATTTTAAATTTTTGTGGCTAAATAAACTATAAAGATTATCAAAATTATGATGACAATGTCCATGATCACAAGATTTGAAGTTAACACATTATTATTATTGTTATTATTGGTTACAACAACCTCTTCTTTGGAGGATTTTCCTCCCATTATAAAATTTTTTTTTTAATTGAAACTAAAAACTAATTTACTTTTTACAGTTATTTTCTTTTTGTAAATTTTTTGCTTGTTGCAAAAATTTTTTCTTTGTAATCCCACTGCTTAGACTTGCTAATCTGTATAGGTTGCCGATTTCTTGCCTTAGTTTAACCTTTCTTCCAGCACGTTTCCTTTTAATTGTTTGTGATGGTACTTGCTGTTGTTGTATCGGTTTTTCCCTTTTCAGATACTCCTCGATAGTTAGAGGCTTAGGTCCAGCGGTTTTTGGTGTGGGCACGTATACGGGTGCCTCATTTGTTGGTTGTCCGGGATTATAGGGACTATTCAATGCTTCGAAGAGTTCGTCTAAAGCTTCCTTTTGATATGGCATTGGTGTTGGTACGTCTACGTCCAAACGTGGCACCTTGTTTTTATCGAATTTAAGAATTTCAGCCAACTGCTTAACTAGCTGTTAACTGGCAGGATCACCATGTAACGTCGTCTACCTCACCTACTGAGCTATGGGGGATATTGAATGGCTTCCCCAAGCCGAATAAGGTTGATGGCTAGAAAGCCTATCTGTTTGAAATAAAATCGAGGCTGAAGAGCCAAAGTGTACTTTTCTACTTCCAAACTTAAAGTCAGTTTATTCGACTGAACTTAAGCTATTTATACAAAATAATCAACTTACACACTAACATCTTAACCCTATATCAAATATACATATTATAACTTAAACATAGAAGTATTTGGTATTCCAAATTCTGTGGGAAATGAACGAACAACGGAACCAGGCAGCATACTTGCTATGTCATCAAATTAATAGCCGATGCCAATATGCAAAGCCCTTCTAATACAATGCACAAATGTATCCAAATACATCCAGCCATATGCACTACACAGTATGCAGTGCATTGAACCTTAGTGAGTAGGTAGATACACTTGACCAAAGTAATCTGAAGCGTCGCGTCCCGTCACCGTCAGTGGCATTGAAAGTATTACTTAATAATTTAGTGCATGAGGTTGATACTCATGACCATGAATGAAATACGAGTTCAAGGTCGGCTATCGTGAAGCGTAAAGTGGATTAACGTCAATGACCGGAATTAATGTATAATGAAGTGGTCGCAAGTGTGATCCCTTCACATTGGGATTGACAAGTCAATCCATATCATCTTCTTCTTCGGCTGCAAACAGTTCCAGCTTGGTATCTGCATGGAGCAGTGCTTGACCCTGGTAGCTCTATCGCAGCGATGTTTACTGAAGTGTTCCTCGCGTTGCTAGGTCCGGCGGAAGATTTTTTTCGGCACAACATCGTGTGGTGCCTCCCGTTGCAGTTCCGGCAGGAAGTCTTCGATGGGCAGTCGGGAGCGTTGTGACCCGGGCGGAGGCAGTTGAAGCAGCCTCGCTTGTCCTGGGATTCGTTGAGACGTTCCACGATTGTCATGGCTCCGAAGTGGCGGCAGTGCGTGATGGTGTGGGGGCCCTTATAGCAGAAGCAACCCCCTCGTTCAATGGCAGTTACAGCGGCATGGCTGCGGATCACGGAGGCCCTACGGGTTGTAGCCTGTACAGGCCAATCTCTCTTCTTTACTGTCGTTGTTGTTGCTGCTTGGACCTGTTCAGTCAGGCTGGCCGCTCAGTGTTCCAAGTGCTGGAGCAGGGCCTCTACGTCGGGCAGGTCTCTTGGGTCACTATTCCACGACCAGTGTTCCGTTGTGGCTTTGGGCAGCTTGGGTTCCACTAGCGCCATCGTCACGACATCCCAGTTTTCGACCGGTATTTTCATCACCGTGAGGGCCCTAAGGACGCCTCTCACCGAATCGACGATGCGTAGCAATGCCGCTTCCGTTTCAACCGGTTCGGGTTTCATGTGGATGATACGGTCGATGTGCGCTCTTGACAGCTTCCTCGTGTTGTCAAAGCGCGTCTTCAGCTCGTTCTAGAGCTGACTGTAGCCACCACCGTATACGGTTCCTACCAAGCCCACCACCTGGTTAGTGATCGCCGCCCTCAGCTTCTGCAACTTAAACGCCTCTGGTACACTGGCCGTGTGTACCAGAGACTCGAAGGCATCTCGGAATGACAGCCAATTCTCGAGCTTTCCATCGAAGCTCGGGATTTTCACCGGGTCGAACTTCATGTCGAGCCGGCTTTGCTGAGGGAGGAAGTGTCCAGGTCCATCCACACTTCCACGAGGAGTACTTACGTTGAGGCGCACCAACCGCCTCTCAATTGTCACCTGCGTTTCAATCTCCTGGGCTTCTATTGCAGCCCACAGCTCGTTGTGGACCTTCATGTCCTCCTCGTCCAGGTCCTCAGCCAAAAGGTCCTCGTGCGCGTCCACGAAGCGCGAGAACATTTCGTTTAGAGAGCGCTGATGAGCATGGAGCTGGATCTCATCCCATGCTTCAGCCTCCGGGTCGTGCACCTTCACATGCAGGCGCTTGATGCCCATGCATGCCACCGATCGTTTATTCGAAGTTCCTCTTGACATGCTTGTTCATATTCACTTTAACACAACACACTATAAGTCTGCTAACACTGTCTATTGGGTTCACTCGGATACCCAGAACACAATTACCGCACGAATTAATGTCCCGAGTGCTACGATAGCACACCAAAACACACAATATGTGGCCACGCACATCCACAATTTACTTATTCACTTTCACTCGTCCTCACAGGAGGCACCAAAATGCTCGGGAATTATATCTTCCGAGCTCGTCAGGGGAGGGAGGAAGAGCTGAAAAACGTTTCGAACCAAAAGGCACTTTGCCGAACAAAAACCTTTCTTTGAATATTTTAATTTCAACGTAAAATTACAAGTCTTATTTTCAATGTTTGAGATAAATCAATATGTTGGTCCCAACGAGCCAAAAACCAAACGGAACACGTCGCGTTGAGGGATAGAGTTGAACTGTCTCGAGTGAATGTTAAGATAGAACTGTGTTGAAGTGAAGCCAAGCCGCCAAAACCAACCACCCTGGTTCTCGTTCATCCAGCCATTTGCCCATGAAGAATGTGCAGCGTCACCATAACTCCCACACATGAAGGGAGTCCAATAGCTGATACCAGCTCCAAGCCTTTGCTACCCAACGGCACATGAAATAGAATGTGCCGACTCCAGCGATTATGGCACCGATCCTAAGTGGCGACATTGTTGACTTCTATTTGTTTGTTGTTACTTATTCCCACTGCCATAGATGCCACAGTATTTATACAGAATAAACACTGCCATCCGATGGCATATGGGAATCCAAATGTGTATCCGATACCCATAGCCAAGTAGTGGCGATATGGGTCAATCGTCTCAAGCACAAGCATCGTACCAAAGCATTGGCAGATACTTTTCTATGTGCGGTTGTGTGTCCATATACACATTGTGCTGCGACTAGGGTGACTGTTCACGATCGGTCGTCGTGTGTTGTCATCTGAGGTGGCTGGCAAGTAGGTAGATCGATATGTAGGCGGTGAGGGTGGCTGGTGTAGATGGTTGGGTTTTTGTTGCTGACGATTAAATGCTGCATCGTCAGCATTCTGGATCTGATACTTCTTCGGTTGTTGACCGAACATTCTGCCCGGTTGAACCGTTGGGTTCAAGGAACTGGTCGCGACGATGATGACGCGCAGGATAATGCGTCCGGATGCGTTGTTGAACCAACGTGCATTTAGTTTGGAATCATAGGTCGGGAACCGTAGGTTTTAGTTGAACAAGATGCTGCTGGGATGCACCATGGCTTGGTGGAAGGAAGATGGATTGTGGTTGTACCATCGTCTTCGATGTATCGCTACCCAAAGGTTTTTCCAATTCGTTTAGTAAATGCCAGATGACATAAAAGCGTCTTATAATTCCGCAATCGAAGATCGAAGGGAGTAGTATGTAGATAAATGCAGGGTTGTGTTACCACCACCATTGTTAGGCCTCAAAGAGCCGACAAAGTTTCTACACCGGTCGGCGTGACGCTCCAGCTCTCGTTCGTATAGTTGCGATGCGGGCCAGTCCGTCACTGCCCGGGTGCACTTCCATGACGCGTCCAAGGCTCCAATGTGTAGGAGGAAGGTTTTCACTAATTATGAGGACGATGTCATCTGTCTGAAGACTCGGCTCGCGTTTCTCCCATTTGTTGCGGGTCTGAAGAGTGGCCAGATACTCCTCAGACCATCGTTTCCAGAATTCTTGGTGGATCTGCCTGATCCACTGGTGCTGTTTGAGCCGACTAAGTGGCACGTCTGTAATGGCTGGTTCCGGGATAGCCAAAAGAGTATGAGTTTTTTAGTTGAGATATTCCACGTGTTTTTTAATCTAATAAATGAAAAGATTAGTAAAGTTTTTAACAGTTAAAACACTTATTTTATTTCCTCAGATGTACATTTCAGAAGCAATGCTTCCATCGTCAGTGAGATTTATAAAATTAAATTAAATTAAATTATTTGTCAAAAAACTAATAATAAACAAAAATGTTTCTAAACAAAATTACAGTTGAGTTGAGTTGAATCTATTAAAAATTTTTTTGAATATTGAATCTTTGATTGGTCCATCATCACTATTCATTAGATTATTTTTGTTTTTAAATATGTAAAATGATTCAAAAGCATCTAATTCATAATTGCTATTTACATTCCTTATTAGTTTTAAATTTTGCAAACTAAAGCTATGACTATTTTCTAGCATATGTTCTGCAACACTTGACTTTTCTTTTTCATTATATTTAAGATGTGCAAAATGTTCTTTAAATCTTTTTAGAATAGGTCTTCTTGTCTGTCCTATATATTCTTTTGCACAATCATTACATCCGATAGAATAAATTCCTGACTTTTGAAGTTGTTCAATTTTATCCTTAGATCCTCCAATCAGATTTTTTATTTTTATTTCGCTGCACTCACTCATACGGATATTATATTTATTAAAGATTGGTTTTATCTTAGATGTTATTTCTGGATAGAAATAAAATTTTGAATATTTCTTTTCGTCATTTCCTTCATTCCTTATTAGATCTAAAGTTGTATAATTTCTCAATTCTTGTTTTCTTCTATGTGCAATTGTTAAATCTTCAATCAATTCTTCAGTATATCCATTAATTTTGGCTATGTCTTTAATTTTTTGGAATTCTTTTATTTTTGTTTCTATAGTCATTGGAATATTTAGAGCTCTAAAAATCATTGAGTGAAAAGCTGACATCTTATGTTCAAAGGAATGGAACGAGTCTGATGTAATGTATCTCAGAGTATTCGTTGGTTTTCTGTATATATCCAATTCGAAATTGTCTCCATTCCGAGTTATACTTAAATCCAGAAAATTTAGTTTCCCTTCAATTTCTTCTTCATATGTAAATTTTATTGATGGGTATTTAGTTCTATTTAATTTGTTAATGAGCTGACGGAGTTCATGTTTTTTGATTATCGCCCATATATCATCTACATATCTTAACCAAATTCTTGGGAAATTTACTTGATTTTTCATTTCAGTTTCTATATGCGACATAAATAAATTTGCTAAAAACGGGCTCATATGTGATCCCATACTGCAACCAAATTTTTGTCTGTAAAACTTTTCATTAAACTGGAACCAATTTTCATCCATGCACAGTTTAGTAAGTTTTACAAATTCATTTATTTCTTCTGGTTTAAGTGTATTTCTTTCTAGCCATTTTCTCAGAAAAACTAAAGTTTCATCAATTGGAACATTTGGATATAATGAAACAACATCGAATGAAACTTGAATCTCATTGCTAGCTATTTTTAAGTTCTTTACTTTTTCTGCAAATTCAATTCCATTTTTTATAGCTGCTGTTTCAAATTTGATTGGGAGATTATTTAGTTTTTCTAATAACCAACATTCAAGTTTTGATAATATTGATCCAGTTGTTGACCAATTACATCAACAACTGGATCAATATTATCAAAACTTGAATGTTGGTTATTAGAAAAACTAAATAATCTCCCAATCAAATTTGAAACAGCAGCTATAAAAAATGGAATTGAATTTGCAGAAAAAGTAAAGAACTTAAAAATAGCTAGCAATGAGATTCAAGTTTCATTCGATGTTGTTTCATTATATCCAAATGTTCCAATTGATGAAACTTTAGTTTTTCTGAGAAAATGGCTAGAAAGAAATACACTTAAACCAGAAGAAATAAATGAATTTGTAAAACTTACTAAACTGTGCATGGATGAAAATTGGTTCCAGTTTAATGAAAAGTTTTACAGACAAAAATTTGGTTGCAGTATGGGATCACATATGAGCCCGTTTTTAGCAAATTTATTTATGTCGCATATAGAAACTGAAATGAAAAATCAAGTAAATTTCCCAAGAATTTGGTTAAGATATGTAGATGATATATGGGCGATAATCAAAAAACATGAACTCCGTCAGCTCATTAACAAATTAAATAGAACTAAATACCCATCAATAAAATTTACATATGAAGAAGAAATTGAAGGGAAACTAAATTTTCTGGATTTAAGTATAACTCGGAATGGAGACAATTTCGAATTGGATATATACAGAAAACCAACGAATACTCTGAGATACATTACATCAGACTCGTTCCATTCCTTTGAACATAAGATGTCAGCTTTTCACTCAATGATTTTTAGAGCTCTAAATATTCCAATGACTATAGAAACAAAAATAAAAGAATTCCAAAAAATTAAAGACATAGCCAAAATTAATGGATATACTGAAGAATTGATTGAAGATTTAACAATTGCACATAGAAGAAAACAAGAATTGAGAAATTATACAACTTTAGATCTAATAAGGAATGAAGGAAATGACGAAAAGAAATATTCAAAATTTTATTTCTATCCAGAAATAACATCTAAGATAAAACCAATCTTTAATAAATATAATATCCGTATGAGTGAGTGCAGCGAAATAAAAATAAAAAATCTGATTGGAGGATCTAAGGATAAAATTGAACAACTTCAAAAGTCAGGAATTTATTCTATCGGATGTAATGATTGTGCAAAAGAATATATAGGACAGACAAGAAGACCTATTCTAAAAAGATTTAAAGAACATTTTGCACATCTTAAATATAATGAAAAAGAAAAGTCAAGTGTTGCAGAACATATGCTAGAAAATAGTCATAGCTTTAGTTTGCAAAATTTAAAACTAATAAGGAATGTAAATAGCAATTATGAATTAGATGCTTTTGAATCATTTTACATATTTAAAAACAAAAATAATCTAATGAATAGTGATGATGGACCAATCAAAGATTCAATATTCAAAAAATTTTTTAATAGATTCAACTCAACTCAACTGTAATTTTGTTTAGAAACATTTTTGTTTATTATTAGTTTTTTGACAAATAATTTAATTTAATTTAATTTTATAAATCTCACTGACGATGGAAGCATTGCTTCTGAAATGTACATCTGAGGAAATAAAATAAGTGTTTTAACTGTTAAAAACTTTACTAATCTTTTCATTTATCAAAAGAGTATGTCCAATGAGGAAGTTGCCAGGGGTGAGTGCGAGCTTCTCGTCCGGATCATCGTGTAGAGGAACAATAGGCCGGGAGTTGAGACAGGCTTCAATCTGGGTCGCCAAGGTGTGGAACTGATGGTACCATAGGGACTGGGTACCCACCAGTCGCGTGAGGTGATGTTTAGCAGACTTAACCGCTGCTTCCCAGAGGCCACGTTGATGGGGTGCCCGAGGTGTGATGAAATGCCACTGTGTGCCGGCATGTGCCAAGTGTTGCTGGTTATGTTGACTCTATAAGACCTCCAAGTCTTCCTTCAAATGCCGGTTGGCACCTACGAATTCCGTCCCGTTGTCGCTGTAGAGATCTCGACAGATCCCACGTCTACTGACGAAGCGTGTGAAAGCGTCCAAAAATGCCTGTGATGATAGGTCTTCTATAGCTTCGATATGCACAGCTTTGGTAGCCATACATATGAATATGGCTAGGTAGCCCTTGACGGTTGTCCTCGATCGCTTCGTTCCAACGCGAAGAGTGAAGGGGCCACAGTAATCCACACCTGATGCCAAAAACGGGCGTGCTGGATTGACTCGTGGGTCGGGCAATGATGCCATCTGTTGTTTGAGGAGCTTGCCACGCTGCCGTCTGCAGGTGACACACTTATGTAGGGCGGTCCGAACCAATTTTCGCCCGTTCAAAATCCAGTATCTCTGCCGCAACGTCTGCAGCATTAGTTGTACACCACCATGTATTGTCTTGAGGTGGGTATCCATGATCAGTAGCCAGACCAACGCACTGACTTTGGGGAGTACCACCGGGAACTTCTGCTCGTGAGGGAGCTCTGCATGAGTGAGTCCTCCACCGACTCGAAGAATGCCACTGGGGTTCAAGTATGGGTTGAGCGATAGCAGTGGAATGTGGCTGGCCAGAGTAACCCGAGTCCGCACTGCACGTATCTCGTCTGGGAAGGCGCTTGCTTGCTCCAAGATGACGAGTCGTTGCTTGGCTTGGTGAAGCTCGTCCGCTGTCACCACAGGATTTGTCTGTGCCTGTCGATTCCGCCATCGGAAGATGTAGGCCACGGTGTGTAGTAGTCTATTGAGAGAACTGAAGCGCTCCACAAGAGGAATCTGAACACCATCGCGACGACGAGTTTTTAGTTCTGGGCATCGAATAGCGACGCCAGCGAAGATACTTGGTTTCACCTCGGAGGAGACCTGCGTCAGGTCTTGGTCCCGCAGCTGCCAGGTTGGGCTGAGGGGAAGTTGACCGGTAGTCAACCAAGTGGGACCCTGCCACCATAATGGATGTTGTATAAGCTCGGTCGCAGTGACACCCCGACTACAACAGTCGGGGGGGTTTTGCGCGGTGCGAACATGGTTCCAATGTTCAGGAGGAGTGATGTCCAAGATCTGTCTGACCCTATTGGCAACATAGTGTTTGAGCGTAGAGGGCTCTTTCCGCAACCAGCACAGGACAATGCTGGAATCCGACCAGAGGTAGTATGGAGACGTCCGAAGTCCTAGAGCGCGGCAAGCGCTGTCGTATGTTTGAGCCAACAGGTGAGCTGCACATAGCTCGAGTCGAGGAATGGTAGCGCCCTTGATTGGTGCTACCCTGGTGCGGGCAGTCAGCAAGGAGACGTGTACCCGATCGCCTGCTTCTCCGGTAACTACATAGATGACTGCTGCATAGGCACGGGCACTGTCATCGCAGAACCCATGCAGAGTGGTGACATGCTGGCTGTGCATGCCTAGCCACCGGGGGACACGAACATGGTTGAGTGTCGTAAGTGCGTCTCGGTACGCGGTCCAGGTTTTGAGCAGCTCGTCTGGCAATGGGGTATCCCACGTGATACCGGATGTCCACAGTGTCTGGTTGAACATCTTCCCGACAATGACTACAGGAGCAAGCAGTCCCGTATAGTCGATTAATTGTGCTATCTCGCTGAGCACACGTCGCTGGTGGGTGTTGACTTAGGAGGGTCCAAATTCACCAAGAAAAAGAGCTCGTCAGCTGTTGGATCCCACCGCAAACCAAGAACTGTGGCGGTCGGGCATTCTATAACGACCTCTGTGGAAAGAGAAGGAGGGAAAACATTGTTAGTGAGTAAATTAGTTACCTCTGCGCGATTAGAGTTCCATTTGCGCAGTGTAAAGTGCCCACTCTTGAGCACCTGGTCCACATCTTTCACCAAGGCCACGGTTTCCTTGACGCTGTTACAGCTGGTGAGAAGGTCGTCCACGTAAAACGCCTTCTCGATGGTCTCTTTGGCCGCTTGCGCGCGGGCCGGATTCGGGACGAGTTGGTAGTTGTCCTCTGCACAATGCACCATGGAGCGCACAGATGTGTAGGGACTTGATGCCATGCCATAGGTGACCGTAGTGGATTGGTACACCGCCAGGTCAGCTGTAGGGGATTCACGCCAAAGAATCCGCTGATAATCCCGATGCTTGGGATACACCAGGATTTGCCGGAACATCTTCTCTATGTCGGCGGTTAGCGCTATCATGTAGCGACGGAATCGCAGGATCACATTCACAAGTGAGTCTTGGATTGTCGGACCAACCAGCTGAGTGTCATTGAGCGAGACCCCACTGGTCGTCTTGGCTGAGGCGTTGAACACCACGCGGAATTTAGCTGTCACGGCGTGGTGTGGGATGTAGTAGCAGTTGGGGTGGTCACCATATTGACCAACCCGTTCCATGTGTCCAAGACTCTCGTACTCCCGCATGAAGTCTATGTACTTCGTGCGGATCTCTGGACTGTTTTGTAATCGGCGTTCTAGACTGTAGAACTGTCGAAGTACCGAGCTGTAGGAGTCTCCAAGAGCGGGGGCATCGTGCCGGAACGGGATCTGAATTGCATATCGACGTCTGGCATCCGGGAGTGTGTCTTCTGGTAATGGCGGCTGCATTCATCTTCTCGGGTGTCCTCGACGGGCACTTCTTCCAAGTGCCAGAACTTCTGGACCAAATCCTCTAGTGTCCGGTTGGGGAAGTATTCCGCTACTGGTTGGCAGTGCAGCGCCCGAAGTGGTGGTGACTGCGTCAGGGTGGCTGGGCCGAATACCACCCAGCCCAATTGCGTCTGTTGAGCGTGCGGCTCGTGAAGTTTTCCATGTATCACCTCTCCTAGTACCAAGGAATCCCAGACGTCGGCGCCGAGCAACATGTTGATGGCGCCAGGAGTTGCAATGCGTCGGTCGACCAAGGCAATACCGGCCAAATGCTTCCATTGCGCTGTGTCAAGCTGCGCTCCGGGAAGATTTGAAGTGATGGTCGGCAGGACCAGTACCCTAAGCGGAATGCGAAAGTTGGAGCGGGTGGACCGATGTAATGTTCCCTGGTTCCCAAACTACCAACTCGCCAAGCATTCACTGCTGTAGGCTCAAACCTATTCGCACTAACTGCAAAGTTGAGGTATGGTAGTGGAAACACTTAGAACTATCCAGGAATTGTTGTCGGCTCAATGCCTTATATTAACTAACCCGGGAGTATGTTCAGATCGAGTCCACGATCACTATTCATATTTATTTCCAAATTCATACCTTATTTATACAAAGCTATTATGCTCCAATTCTGGTTATCGAACAATCGACCACACTTCGATATCCGATTAAAACGCTTCATCATCACATTCTTTTGGGTGAGCGCCAATGACCTATGTCATAAACAAATGCTCATACCCAAAGACTATTGCTGTGACATAAACAGCGCGCATGCAGTCAAAGCAATATGATCCCTTATTACTTCTGTCGGCTGGCAGTGGCCTGCCGTTGGGAATCATATTGTTCTGAGTACAATGCACTCTATGGATACACATGCAAGTCAAGTGTTATGCATTTCTATGTAATGCAACTGAATGTGAGAGGATCGGATATCGAGGCACAGCCGAGGGTTGACAACCTGTTAATAGTAGTAATAGAGCAATTAATTAAGAGGTCGTTGGCTGTGACTCCTTCACACCACCCTTCCTGGGGAAAAAGACGAAATCAAGACAAGAGTGTTGATTTCTACTTTTCCACGACTCTTTTACAAATACGGCAGTATGAAATAAAATTTTTTTTTCTTTTATCTATTGGATTGAATATTGTGGCTATTTCTTTATGTTTACTTTCAGTTAATATTTTGGTATCATTTGTGATATTTACATTTTCATTATATGTTATTCAGTGTTTGGTACATATATTCGTTTGTTTTTTTTTATTCACTACGCCTTACAATATATTCCTATTTTTAATTTAATGTATTTCTAAATTTTTTTTTTTTATTAGATTACTATACTTAGTGTAAAAAGTAGAAACAAGTACGAATACAACGACGGTGTAGAAAGAGGAAACAAGTATGAACGCAATGACGGTTTAATAAAGACTCAAATCAGTCAACACATTTTATTTTTCGATTGGCAATACATTTTGGTTTTGGCAATACACAAGAATTGCAAGCATGCAAAACTGTGTTGCGCGTGCAATACCTCAACTGTGGGACCAGACATTTATAATTGATACACGATATGCGTGAACCTGAATTATTGAATTGTTCCCACAATTGAAGTATTGCTGACAATACTTTTAACATATGCTGACATTACTTTTGACATACTCCCCCCTTTGAGGGTTTTTAACTCTCTAAACTAAATTTCTAATGAATATTTTATACATTTTAATTTCATCAATATTTGTGTTCTTATATTAAAACAAACTAAAAACGAAATTTACACAAACAAAACAAATGTAACCACTATTAATTTACTGTTTACACAAAATTTGTAAAATGCAAAATGAAATAATGTTCAAAGAGATAAATAAAAAAAATTAGATTAACAATTAAAAAGGCAAGGTCATTCCATGCTATGCTTAAATATTTACATTAAATCTAGAAATACCACGTCTGGGAGCAGCGACTGGGTGCCTTCTTCGGTAGCAGTAAGCGATGCCAATCCCAATCATGCCAGCCAATAACAAGTAGCCCAGCCCGTAATGATGATAATCGTGAACATTGAATTTCGATGTGGCGTCTTCTGATTGCTGCATCACACTGTCGATTTGGTCTTTTAGCTTCGAAATATCTATTTTTTCCATTTCCTTTATTTGTGGAGGACTGCTGATGTTAGATTCTGTGCGATTTGTAATCCAAGCGTTTATGTCGGTTTTTGGAATAAAGGAATTTTTTATGGCGATGTTATTTTTGTATTCCCGTTCCCCTTTAATAGTCAAAGATGGCATTTTCAGCAGGCAAGATTCCTTAAATTCGAGTAAGCCATTTCCGAATACTGAGAGGCTTTCAGTAGAATCTTCGCATACAAGATGCCCAGTTGTATTTGAAACTGTAGAAAATATCCAAGTGTTGGAGCTTTGAAGTGCCTTCCAGTAATCTGCGACAGGTATTTTATTTAACTTGCATTCGTGCAACGCATTATTTTTGTGGTTTAGCAAGGCTATTTCACAACTACTCGTGACAGCTTGCTTTGTGTATGTAGGGTGCAATTTTTTGCAGAGAAACTGTTGAGGTGATAGAATGCGGCATTGACTAAGTTCTAGCTCGGACAGCGGGAAAAATGCATCCCTTGTCAATGAGATCGCAAGAAATTGGGATGTAGCTTCAACTAAAAAGCTTGAGGATTCTTTTAAAATAGGGATCGGATGTACATTAAACAACTGGAACTCAGTGGTATCTACCAGTGGTAGTCGTATTTCAAAAACTACTGTTTCTTTAAGAACTCTCCCTTTTACAGACATCATCTTATACAAGTCCATTGTTGATCCCTTAGCCAGTGTCAATGTTGATGGAAGGTGTGCCTTAATTACCATAATTTGTTCGGTCAGTTGATTTGGAGTTATTATTTGTGGGTTAATCATTGCATGATTTAGATCCAGCAGCACATCTAGAAGAACATCTTGAACCTTTTCATAGTTAGAAATAATCAAAATCAAGTACGAAGTCAACGAAGCAATGTTTTGCTTAACTTCATTAAGGTTTAGTTTTTCTTTTATTGCGTTTGTGATGCTCGATAAGTAGACATTTAAGGCTTGAAACTGTTGAGTTATTTGGAGCGTATTGCGTTTCAAAAGATTTGCTGTAGAATCTGCAATAGAAGTCTGCTTTTGAATTAGAGTTCTCAGATGATGTTCGTGTTGATTTACTGTGTTTATCTGATCCTCAATGTGCTTAGCATCATCCTGATCAAGAACACCAAATAGACTACTTGCTAACTTTCCTACAATGTCCAGTGGAGATCTGCGTGATCTGGTTCTTGAATATTTGCCCATGTTGTAATTGTCGAGGAGCTCGTTATTGTGCTCTATTATTGTGAGTCTATGTCGAACTTGCTCTGTAATTGGTTGGCAGTATACATGTTTAGCTACTTCTTGTCCACAAAGTTCTTCAATCTGGTGAAGGTATGATTTTATCTGATTTAATTCATGAACATAAGTAGTTAGATTATAGTACACATAAATATTCCAATTGCTGTTAATGGTTTGTATTTTCCCAATGTCCTCAAAATATATGCCAGTTGCATTATCCAATTGAGTTATATTTACACGTTCAATTTTTTGAGACATTGATAGAGGGAAGATTGATAAAACCATGAGGACCACGGAAAGAAGTGATTTGGGAATTTTTTTGACATTTGTCTTACACCGCTGATTGCTTTGTAGAGTCTCTTGAGCTTCATCTGCTGGAGTTTCATCTTCCATGGGCAATGGGCATAAATTGTGAATTGCACGCTTGAATGTCCCATTCTGCGTCTTAACAGTTGCAACGCGTACCAGGTCATCATTGCCTTTTATAACTTCCTCTACACGACCTAACTTCCATTTCATTGGAGCAACATTTGCTTCTTTTATTATAACCATTGCACCAGGAAGCAAGTTGACTGATTCATGGGTCCATTTAGATCTCTGTTGTAATAGGTGAAGATATTCAATTGACCATCTTTTCCAAAAATGCTGCTGAATATATTTTACCCAAATCATTCGAGTACCATGCTGCAGCTCATCTACAGTTAACTGACCATAATTTCTGAACGTTTTGTGCTTTCTGCAGTTTCTGTAAAAACGACAGCAGTATGCAAATATGTTTTGTAGTGTCCGAAAGGAATTTTTGTGATGGATTCGTTCTATTTGGATATCATTATCGGTATTTGCTGACACTGTTAATACAGACTTCACCTTCCGACGTTCTGGAATATCTTCTGGAGCCAATGAAGGCCTTGTTTCTAACAATATCTCATCCATTGAAAGAAAATCTGGGCCGTTGAACCAAGTTGGTGTATTTAGAAGTGTTTGTAGATCGAGCCCTCTAGATACAACATCGGCCGGGTTGATACTTCCCTTCACAAAATGCCATTGTTGTATCTCTGTGTTCGCTTGAATTTTGGCCACCCTGTTCGCAACGTAATTATCCCATGTGTAGGAAGGCGATTTTATCCATGCTAGTACCGTGGTTGAATCAGTATAGTAACATACCCGTTTTATTTGATCAGGTAGTAGTGGGAGCAACTTAGCTACTAGTTCAACCATGAGAACAGCTCCTTGTAGCTCCAACCTCGCTATAGTAGTTGCCTTCAGAGGACCAACCCTTGATTTAGAACATAACAGTTGTGAGTGAATAGTTCCATTGTCCTCTACAGATCTTAAATACACACATGATCCATAGGCGTTTTGACTGCTGTCTGAGAATGCGTGCAGTTGGATGTTTCCTTTACTGCTTGGACAAGAGACATATCTTGGCAAGCTTAAATCTTTCAACATCAAAAAACTTTTCAAATAACGAATCCACTTGTTTGCTTGATCTTCAGGGACGTGGTCATCCCATGATAAATCTGTTTTCCATAGCTCCTGCAAGAATAGTTTTCCAAGAACTATCACAGGTCCAAGTAGTCCCAAAGGATCAAATGACCTTGCAAGATTGGCTAGTACGGTTCGTTTGCATACTTTCTCGTATTGATTAAATTCATCAAAGTCAAATTTGAATTTGAATGCATCCAAAGAGGGATCCCAGATTAATCCCAACGTTTTGATCACTTCAGATTGATTAAATGCAACTAGTTGTTCTTTATGCTCTTCAGGAATGTTCTGCAATATATCAGGATGATTAGAACAAAATTTTCTTAGCTCAAAGTGACCCATTTTTAAGACATTGTTGACATCTGTTAATAGGTTTTTAGCCTCGTCTATAGTCTCAGCACCTGCAAGACAATCGTCTACATAAAAATTGTTTTTTATAATCTGTGATGCAAGAGGATATTGTTCCTCAACATCTTCAGCGAGCTTTACTAAGCATCTAGTGGCCAGATATGACGCTGATGCTGTACCATAAGTTACTGTGTTCAGCTGGTACAATTGGAGTGGACTGCTGCGTTCCGATCTCCACAAAATTAGCTGCAACATTCTATCACAAGGATCTATTAACACTTGTCGGTACATTTTGCTAATGTCACCCGTGAAAACATATCTGTGCATTCGAAACTTGGTTATAATGGAAAACAAGTCTGGTTGAACTGTTGGACCAACCATTAAACTGTCATTGAGTGAATATCCAGAGGTACTTTTAGCTGATGCATCAAATACCACTCTTAGCTTTGTTGATGTGCTTTCGGGTTTTATAACACAGTGATGAGGGATTACAAAATGAGTGTTGCACAGTTTGCTTTCATCAATTGGACTCATATGACCAAGAGCTTCGTACTCTCGCATAAAGTCTCCGTATAACAATTTCAGCTCTTGATTTTTGTCTAATTTCCGCTCAAGCACCAGGAAGCGTCTTTTAGCTATTTCGAGCGAGTCTCCCAAAACAACGCTTGGATCCTCTTTACATGGTAGCCGCACAACGAACTGATGGCTATCATTAACTCTTACGTTTTTCTTGAAATGTTCTTCACAGTCATGCTCTTCTTTGCTCATGGTATTTGCTGGCATATCATGATTTTCCGTTTCCCAGAATCTCCGCACCAATTTGTCTAAAGAAGATAGCGTAGGACCTGTAGCTATGTGGCAATGAACGGGAGTTGATGTGTCTGTTTGTATTGGTGGTATGCTTCCAGCCAATATCCAACCAAGCTTTTTATTTCGTAACAAAGGAAGATCATTTGAAATCTTGACTTCTCCTGGCAAGAATAGCTCAAAGAATATGCCGGCCCCTATCAACATGTCTATACGTTGATTTTTAAAGCTTGAAGGATCTGCCAGTCGTATATTGGGTGGAATTTTCCAGCGAGACATGTCAATATGCGTACTCGAATTATAGTCACTAATGCGAGGCATAATGCTTGCCTCTATAGTTGCCTGGAATCCGGATGTTCTTGACTCAACTGTTACATTAGTGACGAAATCTGCCTTGCATTCTTTACCCCCTATTCCCGTTATTGGCACACTCTTGCGACGTTGCTTGAGGCCCAACTCAGTGGCAAGGGACTGCGTTAAGAAATTTAATTGTGAGCCAGAATCTAGCATTGCACGGCCAGGGATTCTCGTTCCGTTGGATGAAATGCAGTTTATAACAGCTGTGGCGAGATATACCTGACGCACTCTTTCAGGCCCTGATGCAGTATTCGCAGATTTTAAATTTAGAAAATTTTTATGACGCTTACCAACATTTGTTGAATTATCTGCTGATTTGTTGATCTGCCTATTTTCTTGCTTCGTCTGCTGTGGATGAAGAAGGGTGTTGTGTCTTCCTTCGCATTTTTGGCATCCTCGGGACTGGCATGATTGGGCGAAATGTCCTTTCTTTAGACAGTTTTTGCACAGCATCAGCTTGTACACTGCTTTGCCTCGTTCCGGACCTGTAAGAGACAAAAAATTAGTGCAATTGTATATACCATGCTTACTTGAATTGCACATAGCGCAATCGATACTATTGGCACTAGTGAAAGCGACTAACGCTGATGTTTTTTTTCTCTCTTCACGACTGCAAATTGCTTCCAATGTTTGGAAGCGTGATTCCACAAATTTGAAGAAAGCATCTAAACTGGGACTGCTTCTGGGATCCTCTAAGGTTTGTTCAAACAGCGTTCTGCTCTCCTTGTCCAACTTTTGGAGCATTAGATGGACCACTATAGGGTCCCAATTGGTGACTTCGTATCCAAGATTGGATATTGCCTGCATTCCCTCCTTTGTGGCATCATGCAATCGTCTCAGACTGGAAGCTGTCCCAATTGCTGGTGATTGTGACAGCAATTTCGACAATTGAGCTGTCAGCAGCAACCTTCTGTTATCGAACCGATCAACCAGAGTATTCCATGCCACGTCATAATTTTTGTCAGTGGGCTGGAAATGCTGTATTAGATTGTGCGCTTCTCCTGTCACATTCGCACGTAGGAAGTATAGCTTTTGCGCATCAGGAATCGGTTGGTCATGTATAAGTTGTTTGAACAGATCATAAAATTGCCGCCAGTTGAGATAGTTCCCATCGAACTTTGGCAGCTCAATTTTGGGCAATTTTATAGTTGGAGCGACTGGTGACTGTGATGGCTTCTCAGTAGATTTGGGATTATCTATTCGATCACACATCTCCACCAACGCCAGCTCAACTCGGTCTTGCATGTCGAAATAGCGTTCGACCTCGTGAATGAATAAGTCTTGGCCGAGTCTCCTGAATAGTTCCACAACATCACTCCAACTCCGCTCAATTGACCTGGACTTTATCTTGCAGTAAGCCTCGCTTTGTCCCAGAGCCAGCTCGGTGGAAATTCTCTCCAGCGTCTTCTCCAGGTTGCTTACGAGCAATAGAAAGATCTCCTTGGTGGTCGTTATGGAAGCCTTATTATTAGTTCCCGCTGCAGATGTTTGTTGACTTGCTTCTGTGTCAACAGCAGGTGTCTTGGAAACTTTCTGAGTTCGTGCCTTTCCATCAGCAGAAGTTTCCTGAAGTCCTTTATCTATTCCGTCTATGCGAATGTTTAGATCACTTAACATTCGATCTTTGATCTTTCGTATTGCTTCGTAGTAGTCTTTTTTGAAGTATGGATGGTCAAGCTGTTCAGCGAATTTTTCCCGGATAATGCTATCCGTCTCATCGAAGCTCTGCCAATTTGCTTCTAAATTGGCCCGACGCTCCAGCAAATGGCTTAAGGTTTTCCTTGTTTCGGAATCCTTTGCATAATTGCGGCTTATGCGGCACATTTCTTCTCCCAACCTTTCCTGGTTTTCTGAGTAATACTCCAAGTCCATTACACTAACACTTTCTGCTTGACTCATTTTAATTTTTTTTTTTTAGTTTTTTCGTTCACACAACACTTAACAACGCAAACAACAACAAAGACAAAAAAAAAAAAAAATCACTTGAAATTACAATTATTTTGAAGAAAACAAAGTAAAGCTCAACTGAAAAACTGATCAAAATAAAGCAGGCAACTAAACTTTTTTAGTTAACTGTCCTGTCACGGTCGCCAAAATGTAAAAAGTAGAAACAAGTACGAATACAACGACGGTGTAGAAAGAGGAAACAAGTATGAACGCAATGACGGTTTAATAAAGACTCAAATCAGTCAACACATTTTATTTTTCGATTGGCAATACATTTTGGTTTTGGCAATACACAAGAATTGCAAGCATGCAAAACTGTGTTGCGCGTGCAATACCTCAACTGTGGGACCAGACATTTATAATTGATACACGATATGCGTGAACCTGAATTATTGAATTGTTCCCACAATTGAAGTATTGCTGACAATACTTTTAACATATGCTGACATTACTTTTGACACTTAGATCAATGGGTACTATACTTAGATCAATGGGTACTATACTTAGATCAATGCGTACTATACTTAGATCAATGGGTACTATACTTAGATCAATGCGCATTGAGTATAGTTTCTTATATGTAATTAGTTTAGAGTGATATTAATTTTATGCTTAGAATAATTTTTTCAATAACTTTTAATCAGAACATTCATTTTGACAATATGTATATGTTTCTCTCTCTTTTTTTTTTTAATTTACAATACTAGTATATATATATGCCTAAACTGGTTTTAACCTATTTATCAATTCACAGTTATTTCACAATTTAACAAATTATACAATTCAATCAATTTCTTATTTTTACTTTTTTTTTTTTTTTACAATTTCACAAATTACACAAAAACATCCATAAAATCAATTTCTTATTTCTAAATTTTTTTTTCACAATTTCACAAATTATACAAAATAACATTCATACATAAAATGGTTTTAATCTGCTTTTGTGTACAATCTATTTCTTATTTTCACATTGTGACGTGTTTTTAGTTTTCCAGCCGAGGTATCGCTCACGGCTAGCCAAGGTCAGGTGAAGAAAAACACCAAACTTCACAAAGGTCTAAGAAATTCTCTTTTATTAGAACTTAATAGATTTTTTTATATTATAATTGACAAAAGAGGATATATATATGTATATTTTGGGTATCGTTCGTTGCGGTGCCTTCGGTTTATGGAGCACCGTACTGGAATTTGGAATGTCCGGGATTTTCTCAGGCTCAGGGCAGGTCCACGACTATCGGCTGGTGGCTTGTACTAGTCTCTGATATCTGCGGGGGAGAAAGGATTAATATGTATTGCGTTAGAGGGGATTACTGCCCCTAGCAGGTCAATACCTCACGGCGCATTCGCCCTATAGGCAGCCGGAAGTGAGTCAGAGTTCGTAGGCGTCCAAAGACCCCGAGCGTCCGAAGACCTCGGTAGGTGAAACACAAGCGTCCGAAGACCTCGGTAGGCGAAACACGAGCGTCCGAAGACCTCGGTAGGTGAAACACGAGCGTCCGAACACCTCGGTAGGTGAAACACGAGCGTGGATGTAGGATGTAGTAGCAGTTGGGGTGGTCACCATATTGACCAACCCGTTCCATGTGTCCAAGACTCTCGTACTCCCCCATGAAGTCTATGTACTTCGTGCGGATCTCTGGACTGTTTTGTAATCGGCGTTCTAGACTGTAGAACTGTCGAAGTACCGAGCTGTAGGAGTCTCCAAGAGCGGGGGCATCGTGCCGGAACGGGATCTGAATTGCATATCGACGTCTGGCATCCGGGAGTGTGTCTTCTGGTAATGGCGGCTGCATTCATCTTCTCGGGTGTCCTCGACGGGCACTTCTTCCAAGTGCCAGAACTTCTGGACCAAATCCTCTAGTGTCCGGTTGGGGAAGTATTCCGCTACTGGTTGGCAGTGCAGCGCCCGAAGTGGTGGTGACTGCGTCAGGGTGGCTGGGCCGAATACCACCCAGCCCAATTGCGTCTGTTGAGCGTGCGGCTCGTGAAGTTTTCCATGTATCACCTCTCCTAGTACCAAGGAATCCCAGACGTCGGCGCCGAGCAACATGTTGATGGCGCCAGGAGTTGCAATGCGTCGGTCGACCAAGGCAATACCGGCCAAATGCTTCCATTGCGCTGTGTCAAGCTGCGCTCCGGGAAGATTTGAAGTGATGGTCGGCAGGACCAGTACCCTAAGCGGAATGCGAAAGTTGGAGCGGGTGGACCGATGTAATGTTCCCTGGTTCCCAAACTACCAACTCGCCAAGCATTCACTGCTGTAGGCTCAAACCTATTCGCACTAACTGCAAAGTTGAGGTATGGTAGTGGAAACACTTAGAACTATCCAGGAATTGTTGTCGGCTCAATGCCTTATATTAACTAACCCGGGAGTATGTTCAGATCGAGTCCACGATCACTATTCATATTTATTTCCAAATTCATACCTTATTTATACAAAGCTATTATGCTCCAATTCTGGTTATCGAACAATCGACCACACTTCGATATCCGATTAAAACGCTTCATCATCACATTCTT
This sequence comes from Melanostoma scalare, assembly GCA_949752695.1. Lineage (NCBI taxonomy): Eukaryota > Metazoa > Arthropoda > Insecta > Diptera > Syrphidae > Melanostoma > Melanostoma scalare. The sequence goes on along the minus strand of OX456986.1, from coordinate 75,371,326 downwards.
TTGGGTGAGCGCCAATGACCTATGTCATAAACAAATGCTCATACCCAAAGACTATTGCTGTGACATAAACAGCGCGCATGCAGTCAAAGCAATATGATCCCTTATTACTTCTGTCGGCTGGCAGTGGCCTGCCGTTGGGAATCATATTGTTCTGAGTACAATGCACTCTATGGATACACATGCAAGTCAAGTGTTATGCATTTCTATGTAATGCAACTGAATGTGAGAGGATCGGATATCGAGGCACAGCCGAGGGTTGACAACCTGTTAATAGTAGTAATAGAGCAATTAATTAAGAGGTCGTTGGCTGTGACTCCTTCACACCACCCTTCCTGGGGAAAAAGACGAAATCAAGACAAGAGTGTTGATTTCTACTTTTCCACGACTCTTTTACAAATACGGCAGTATGAAATAAATTTTTTTTTTTCTTTTATCTATTGGATTGAATATTGTGGCTATTTCTTTATGTTTACTTTCAGTTAATATTTTGGTATCATTTGTGATATTTACATTTTCATTATATGTTATTCAGTGTTTGGTACATATATTCGTTTGTTTTTTTTTATTCACTACGCCTTACAATATATTCCTATTTTTAATTTAATGTATTTCTAAATTTTTTTTTTTTATTAGATTACTATACTTAGATCAATGGGTACTATACTTAGATCAATGGGTACTATACTTAGATCAATGGGTACTATACTTAGATCAATGCGTACTATACTTAGATCAATGGGTACTATACTTAGATCAATGCGCATTGAGTATAGTTTCTTATATGTAATTAGTTTAGAGTGATATTAATTTTATGCTTAGAATAATTTTTTCAATAACTTTTAATCAGAACATTCATTTTGACAATATGTATATGTTTCTCTCTCTTTTTTTTTTTAATTTACAATAGTAGTATATATATATGCCTAAACTGGTTTTAACCTATTTATCAATTCACAGTTATTTCACAATTTAACAAATTATACAATTCAATCAATTTCTTATTTTTACTTTTTTTTTTTTTTTTACAATTTCACAAATTACACAAAAACATCCATAAAATCAATTTCTTATTTCTAAATTTTTTTTTCACAATTTCACAAATTATACAAAATAACATTCATACATAAAATGGTTTTAATCTGCTTTTGTGTACAATCTATTTCTTATTTTCACATTGTGACGTGTTTTTAGTTTTCCAGCCGAGGTATCGCTCACGGCTAGCCAAGGTCAGGTGAAGAAAAACACCAAACTTCACAAAGGTCTAAGAAATTCTCTTTTATTAGAACTTAATAGATTTTTTTATATTATAATTGACAAAAGAGGATATATATATGTATATTTTGGGTATCGTTCGTTGCGGTGCCTTCGGTTTATGGAGCACCGTACTGGAATTTGGAATGTCCGGGATTTTCTCAGGCTCAGGGCAGGTCCACGACTATCGGCTGGTGGCTTGTACTAGTCTCTGATATCTGCGGGGGAGAAAGGATTAATATGTATTGCGTTAGAGGGGATTACTGCCCCTAGCAGGTCAATACCTCACGGCGCATTCGCCCTATAGGCAGCCGGAAGTGAGTCAGAGTTCGTAGGCGTCCAAAGACCCCGAGCGTCCGAAGACCTCGGTAGGTGAAACACAAGCGTCCGAAGACCTCGGTAGGCGAAACACGAGCGTCCGAAGACCTCGGTAGGTGAAACACGAGCGTCCGAACACCTCGGTAGGTGAAACACGAGCGTCCGAAGACCTCGGTAAGTGAAACACAAGCGTCCGAAGACCTCGGTAGGTGAAACACGAGCGTCCGAAGACCTCGGTAGGTGAAACACAGGCGTCCGAAGACCCCGGTAGGTGAAACACGAGCGTCCGAAGACCTCGGTAGGTGCGTCCGAAGACCCCGGTAGGTGAAACACGAGCGTCCGGAGACCTCGGTAGGTGAAACACAAGCGTCCGAAGACCTCGGTAGGTGAAACACAAGCGTCCGAAGACCCCGGTAGGTGAAACACGAGCGTCCGAAGACCTCGGTAGGTGAAACACAGGCGTCCGAAGACCCCGGTAGGTGAAACACGAGCGCGTCCGAAGACCTCGGTACAGCTGTAGCTGTGGGATCGCCAAGTACTATTCTTTGCCCCTGGTGGCACAATACTTAATAAATATGATTAGGCAAAAAGAACTTACTACCATTCACCTTTGTATCTTACTCTATTTCCTGGATTCCTCTTGGTCGTAGATTTATTTAACTCGGGATCGCTTTCCTGGTTACTTGGGAGATGTGTGTCTCTTGGCCGACGCCGGCAAACTATATTTTTCTATGCACTGAGCCGCTCTTTTTATACCCGCAGCTCAGTGTGGTGCCGTGTGCGCATCCCATATAACTTAATGGGGAAATGCCTTACTCCCATATAATCTTCCCATCTGTTATGCTTTGTTTGCACATAAATGCTATTAATATCTGCTGTATAATGTATATTCGTATGCTCGCCCTACATGATATTGCTGTGAAAACAAATACAACTCACCATCGAGCTCTGTCGACCGTCGTCGCATGCACTGCTTGTGCATGGGGAGTTGGTTGTTGGGTGGTATTACCACCTACCCAATATCTACCATCAATGGTGGTGAGGTTAGCTTTTTACCTCCGTTGTACAACTTGCATACTTTCCACCACCAGGTGTCTTGGCTATATAATTATCCCCCGGTTGGTGTATCGGATGAGGGGTGTCTTTCCATTTTAATGCGCTAGATGGCGGCACACAGGTGTTGGGGAGATGAATTCAAAGCATGTAACGAGGTTCTCAAATGCCTCGTTACATATCCTCCCCCTTTTGGAGACGAGGACCTCCTCGTCTAATCCTCATACGGTAGTAAAAAAAAGTATTGTATATATTTTTACCAATTACTTTTTTTATAAATACAATGGTCATTTGCAAAAAAAAATTAATTTCATTTTTCTTCTTAGATATCTAAAAAAAAACCCAAAAAAAACTCCTCTTCTTCTTACGAACAAAAAAAATGTTCGCCTCCTTTTTTTTTGTTTGCATACTACGGGTGGTAATAAATCTTTTGCTTCTGGCCGGTCGGTCTGTGGATTAAGATAGCCTCTCCTCTTTTAATGATGCGGCAGTCCACTAAGTCACTCTTTCGGACAAAGAAAAGGCGCTGGCGACGTCTCCCTGGTTGGTACTGGTCGTGCCGTCGAACGTCGATTCCCAGGAACGGGTCCTCCTTCTTCTTTGGTCGTGGCTGCGGCACATGGTTCGGCGGTTGACTGCCTTTTGCAGCTGCTAGCGTAGATTCTGGGTCCATCGTCTTCTTATCCCATGACCGTGGATCTGTGCGGTGTTGTTCGATTGACATGGTCACGTTCGGCTTCCTAAATCCAAATGTTTTTGGTGCGGTTGTGATGGGGTCGGTTCTTTTTTCCATTTGTCGTACTTGGCTTCTTGGCGGGCCTTGGTTCGGCGAGCTAGTTGTAGCGGTAACGTTGGCTGGTTTACGGGTAACGGTCGGGGTTCGTCTGGTGGTGGCCTTCTTATTGGCGGCGGCGGCAGTGGTTTGCTTGGTACGGGCCTCCACGGTAGTATTCTGGCTGGTACTGGCGAGGGGTGTTCTGGACCTGGCGGCAGTTCGGCTGGCTACGGTGTGCGGAACTCGGGATACTCGTCTTTTAAGGTCGCTCCCTGTAGTCTGGATCATGATTGGCTCGGGCTGCGTGTTACTGTTAGTAGGCAGCTTTGGTAACGAAATGGTGGCACATGAGCAAATAACCCTCCTAGGCATCTGATTGCTGGGACTGACTAACGACGGTGGTTTTAGAGCTGATATTCGAAATCCGGGATACTTAGCGGGGTTGAGCTCCACTTGTCTGGCACGTCGTCCCTTCCAATCATACACGGGGCTACACCGAATCAACAGCTCATTCGGGTTAAGTGGTATAGTGTCTCTTGGCTGCGTTGGTACAGGCGACGGCGGCGGTGTGCATGAAGCGATGAACTTATTGTACCTGGGACGTCGGTATTTAGGTCTACGGGTCTGGCTGTACATGATTGCAATTCTATGCGGATGACAATTACAATCCCTCGTCAATCGCCCATCTCCTCCACAGTAAGAGCAAAACAGACGGAACTGTCCTCGGCAGTTACTCCTAGTGTGACCCCGCTGTTTGCAGTTCCAGCAGTGAGTTCTCCGGTGGTACTGGTTAGCGTGCGATAGCATCTGAATCTGGTCGGTACGGTTAAAATTTGGTCGCGGTGGCGGCAATACAGCTCGGCGGTCGGTTACTGGTCGGTCAGGAAAAGTGAATCGGTTAGGCGCAGGAACGGCACGGGGCGGTGCTTGGCGGGATGTATGGTCTTCCCTTCGTATGTACTCATACTCCTCTGCCAGCTTCATAAGTTCGTCCAAGGTATCAAAATCACGCCTTTTGATATATAAGTGATATTCTGATCGCAAACTATCGTAAATACGATCGATGCTATCCTCGATGCTAATACGTGGATGTCTATGGATCAGATATTGGGTGGCTTGTATGAAATCCTTTGCCTTTTCGCGTGGCCCTTGCCGCTTCCGCAATATTTCCTCCTCTAATTTGCAGAGGTACCTAGCTGGCAGATAGTGGTCTAGGAAAGCGGTGCGGAACTGGACCCAGGATTTTATACGAGCTTTGTTAATGCGGAACCACTCTAGAGCGGTGCCGCGTAATATTTCCGGTAAAGCCTTGACAATATCATCGGGGCGTATGTCATAGCAGGCGGTTAATTCTTCGAGCCGGTCCATGAATTCGATCGCGTTCCTTGATGCGTCGAACCTCAATCCCCATTTGCGGACGTTATTCATTAGTTCAGCCTCGTAGCTGAGAATAAAACGACCGGTTGGTCGGAAAGCTGGCCTGGTGGCCGATGATGCGATAGGGGGTAGAGTAGCGACTTCATTGGGGGGCCTGGTACTTGAAGACGCCGAGTCCCTTGCCAGGTTGTCTTCGGCGGACGGTGCGGTAGCGAACGCGTTATTGGACGACGTTGGGCCCCTTGAAACTTCGCCTTCGGCGGGCGAGACAGCGGGTGGGGGCTCATAAGATGGTACCTGAAAGGAGATCTCAGTGAACATCGGCGATTTAGGCTCGGGTTCTTCTTCGTGCGTTTGTACTTGCTTATATTCCCTTTCAGTTACCACCCTTTCTAAATCCTCACACAGATCTTGGGTGGATTTTCGTAGTCTGGCCTTTTTGATATAGCTGCTAAAACGCGCTCGTAGCGTTGACAATGTGCCTTCGGTATCAAGTCCCAGCTGACTCATCCGAGTCACTAGTTCTGGCTTGCTGAGCAAGTATATCGCCCCTATACTACCGAAAACGTCGAAGCTCTCTTCGGAGTCAGACATGTTTAGATTTTTTTTTCTTTAGTTTAATTTTATAGTTCTAAGAGAATTTCTTTTTCAACGGAGTGGACCTTAATAGTCCCTGCTCGGGCGCCAAATTGTGACGTGTTTTTAGTTTTCCAGCCGAGGTATCGCTCACGGCTAGCCAAGGTCAGGTGAAGAAAAACACCAAACTTCACAAAGGTCAAAGAAATTCTCTTTTATTAGAACTTAATAGATTTTTTTATATTATAATTGACAAAAGAGGATATATATATGCATATTTTGGGTATCGTTCGTTGCGGTGCCTTCGGTTTATGGAGCACCGTACTGTAATTTGGAATGTCCGGGATTTTCTCAGGCTCAGGGCAGATCCACGACTATCGGCTGGTGGCTTGTACTAGTCTCTGATATCTGCGGGGGAGAAAGGATTAATATGTATTGCGTTAGAAGGGATTACTGCCCCTAGCAGGTCAATACCTCACGGCGCATTCGCCCTATAGGCAGCCGGAAGTGAGTCAGAGTTCGTAGGCGTCCAAAGACCCCGAGCGTCCGAAGACCTCGGTAGGTGAAACACAAGCGTCCGAAGACCTCGGTAGGTGAAACTCAGGCGTCCGAAGACCCCGGTAGGTGAAACACAAGCGTCCGAAGACCTCGGTAGGTGAAACACGAGCGTCCGAAGACCTCGGTAGGTGAAACACGAGCGTCCGAAGACCTCGGTAGGTGAAACACAAGCGTCCGAAGACCTCGGTAGGTGAAACACGAGCGTCCGAAGACCTCGGTAGGTGAAACACAGGCGTCCGAAGACCCCGGTAGGTGAAACACGAGCGTCCGAAGACCTCGGTAGGTGAAACACAGGCGTCCGAAGACCCCGGTAGGTGAAACACGAGCGTGCGGAGACCTCGGTAGGTGAAACACAAGCGTCCGAAGACCTCGGTAGGTGAAACACAAGCGTCCGAAGACCTCGGTAGGTGAAACACGAGCGTCCGAAGACCTCGGTAGGTGAAACACAGGCGTCCGAAGACCTCGGTAGGTGAAACACGAGCGTCCGAAGACCTCGGTAGGTGAAACACAGGTGTCCGAAGACCCCGGTAGGTGAAACACGAGCGTCCGGAGACCTCGGTAGGTGAAACACAGGCGTCCGAAGACCCCGGTAGGTGAAACACAGGCGTCGAAAGACCCCGGTAGGTGAAAAACGAGCGTCCGAAGATCTCGGTAGGTGAAACACAGGCGTCCGAAGACCCCGGTAGGTGAAACACGAGCGTCCGAAGACCTCGGTAGGTGAAACACAGGCGTCCGAAGACCCCGGTAGGTGAAACACGAGCGCGTCCGAAGACCTCGGTACAGCTGTAGCTGTGGGATCGCCAAGTACTATTCTTTGCCCCTGGTGGCACAATACTTAATAAATATGATTAGGCAAAAAGAACTTACTACCATTCACCTTTGTATCTTACTCTATTTCCTGGATTCCTCTTGGTCGTAGATTTATTTAACTCGGGATCGCTTTCCTGGTTACTTGGGAGATGTGTGTCTCTTGGCCGACGCCGGCAAACTATATTTTTCCATGCACTGAGCCGCTCTTTTTATACCCGCAGCTCAGTGTGGTGCCGTGTGCGCATCCCATATAACTTAATGGGGAAATGCCTTGCTCCCATATAATCTTCCCATCTGTTATGCTTTGTTTGCACATAAATGCTATTAATATCTGCTGTATAATGTATATTCGTATGCTCGCCCTACATGATATTGCTGTGAAAACAAATACAACTCACCATCGAGCTCTGTCGACCGTCGTCGCATGCACTGCTTGTGCATGGGGAGTTGGTTGTTGGGTGGTATTACCCAATATCTACAATCAATGGTGGTGAGGTTAGCTTTTTACCTCCGTTGTACAACTTGCATACTTTCCACCACCAGGTGTCTTGGCTATATAATTATCCCCCGGTTGGTGTATCGGATGAGGGGTGTCTTTCCATTTTAATGCGCTAGATGGCGGCACACAGGTGTTGGGGAGATGAATTCAAAGCATGTAACGAGGTTCTCAAATGCCTCGTTACAACATCTTCTTTCTGAATTTTCGCAAATTGCATAAGTTTACAATTTATAATAATAACATATATATATAAAATGGTTTCAATCTGTTTTTGTGAACAATCATTTTCTTATTTTCACATTTAATTTCGCAATTTACTCCTTCCTGTGATAAGACTTCATACGGTCCTATATATATTGGATCTAACTTCTTTCTGCTTTCGTTTCTTAACAAGACTAAACTACCTACGTTGTAATCAAGAGTTTTTGCTTTTCTATCAGAATCGTACCTATCTTTCCTAGAAATTTTCTTTTGTATTAAAGTATCCCTAGCATCCTTATGAGCAATTTGTAGTCTGTGTTTTAAGTCTATCACATAGTCTTCGTAGTTGTACACTGGTTCAACTTTCTTTGTAAGATTTGAAGGCAAATTACATTGTCTTCCAAATACTAATACAAATGGGGGTGAATCCTGTTTCTGAATGTACTGAAGTGTTGTAACAGAAAATATAGTATGGCATCCAGTTGTTCCAATCTGTATGTTTTTCTTCTACATAACTCCTAAGGTATGCTCCTAAGACTTTATGAGAATTTTCTAGTGCTCCAATGCTTTCATGGTGATAAGCGGTGGATTGCAATTGTTCTATCTTTAATAACTTACATAGATCTTTGAAAACTCTATTTATAAATTCTGTACCTTGGTCAGATGCTATGGTAGCAGGGACTCCATACTTTAGGATAAAGCCTTCTACAAGTCCTTTAGCTACCGTATTAGCTTCTTTATTTGGTAAAGCAATGGCTTCTGTGAACTTCGTAAGATCGTCTTGTAGTGTTAATATATATTTTGATCCATCTTCCGTCTCGTCAAGAGGTCCAACTAAATCAAGGTATATTTTGTCAAAGCATGTTTCTGCTGTTGTAGTAATAGTCATCGGCTGATTTTTTGGTTGTATGTGTTTGTTTCGCTGACACATTGGGCAGTGCTTAACGTATGTCGTCACATCGTTTTGCATTCCTGTCCAAAAATATTTTTTCTTAATATTCCGCAACATGCGATTTATTCCAGCATGACCACTTGTCTGTAACATGTGGTAATCATTGAGTATAAGTTTTTGTTTTCCAGGGTCCGTTACTTTTATTTTATCTTCAATTATGTGCACTTTTATTTTATTTCCTTTGAATATTTCTTCTATCTTTTTCTTTAATATATATAATTTCTCTTTACGACGGCCGTCTGAGAGTTTACCTAACTCTTCTTTAGTTATATAAATATCTTTAATTGATAGAGGTCCGCAAATTGTACGCGCAGTCCCTCAACAACATTTTGTCAAATGATGCCGATCGAGCAATAGTGCTATTCTTGGATTCCTCTTCATTATTTAATAATGGTTCACCGCTATTTTGCACGTCTCTCAACAACATTTTGTCAAATGATGCCGATCGAGCAATAGTGCCTTTTCTGGATTCCCTTTTATTATTTAAAAATGGTTCTTTGATAGTTTGCACGTCCCTCAACAACATTTTGTCAAATGATGCTGATCGGGCAATAGTGCTTATCTTTGACCTATTTAATATCAAACAATTATTCCCTGGAATGTATCCTACAATGAGGTTTGGACTTAAAACTCTGGTACCTTTTAATAAACTGTAATCTTTGTCTTCATCTTTGAAGCTATTTAATATTTTCAACTCGACTATTTTTAGCCCCTTTTCTGGCGGTTTAAGGAGTTCACTTATAATTTTTTCTTTCTCTAATTTACTTGTTGTTGGGTTTTCTTCTTTTAAATTTGAATTTCTAGCTTGTGCTCTTGTTGTGACACACACAAATAAGTTCTGTAGGTTCTCTGACTTTAGTTGTATTCTACTTAATGCATCCGCAGTGCAGTTGTCTTTGCCTGGTGAATACTCCAAAGTAAAGTTATATTCCTCTAATATTAGCCTAAATTTCGTTAATCTACTTGATGGTTCTTTTAGTGAGAACAGATATGCTAGTGGTCTATGGTCCGTTAGTATTTTGAAACGTCTTCCGAAAAGATAAGGTCTGAAATGTTTTACTGCCCATACTATTGCGAGCAATTCTTTTTCTATAGTACTGTAATTCTTTTCGGCTTTATTTAATGATTTACTTGCGTATGCGATGGGTTTATCATCAAAATTTGATATAACAGCACCTAAGGCAAATCCAGAGGCGTCTGTTCGAAGTATGAATTGTTTTTCAAAATTTGGAAACTGTAAAATATTTGGGCTTATTAGGAATTCTTTTAGCAAATTAAATGATGTATTGCAATCTTCGGAAAATTTAAATTCTACGTTTTTTCTTAATAAACGGTTTAAGGGAATTGCTAGTGTTACAAAATTTGGTATGAACTTTCTATAGTAGTTAGCAAATGCTACAAATCTCCTTACTTCGTCTGCATTTTGTGGGATTGGATAATTTTTCATTACTATGGATTTTGACGGATCTGGTATAATACCTTTGTCTGATATTATATGACCTAGATATAAAACTTCTTTTCTAAGGAAAGCACATTTACTTGGATGTAGTTTGAGATCTACTTCTCTCAATCTTTCGAGTACTTCAATTAAATTTTTATTGTGGTGTTCTAAATTTTTACCGAATACTATATGGTCGTCAAGATACACAAAACATTTTGAATACGTTAGACCGGACATTGCTATAGACATCATTCTTGAGAATGAACTAGGTGATATTTTTAAACCCATTGGCAGTCGTTTTTGTTGATAATGACCTTTACTTTCTTTTTCTAATTTCATCTGGTAGTATCCTTGGCTTAAATCTATACAGGAGAAATAAGTTGCACCTGCTACCATATCGAATATGTCAGTTATGTTAGGCAATGGAAATTTATCATCTTCGGTGACGTCGTTAACTTTTCTATAATCAATCACTAATCGGAATTTTTGCATTCCTGTTACTGGGTTTTTCTTTTTGGGCACTACAAGAATAGGTGAGTTCCATGCTGATACCGATGGTTCAATAATGTCGTTTTTAATCATCTTTTCTACTTCGTTTTGTATGTCAATTTTTTGTGAATGAGGTAATCTATATGGTTTAGTATACTTCGCCGTTGCTCCTTCTTTAAGTGATATTTGAGCTTGACCTATATGTGTGTATGTTAGTTTATCGTTTTCTAAATGGAAAATATCTTGATATTTAGTGCAAATAGCTTTAAGTTCTGGTAGAATTAAAATGAAAGGTAGAGTTTTATTTTTGCGAACTAAGCGCACGTTACATTGGTGTCAGAAGTGTAAATAAAACTTATTCGACTAGTAAAGTGTAAAAAAAAAAAAAAGTTAAATACAGTGAAAATGGGTAAGTTGTTGGAAGAGCTCAACTACATTGAGCTTAAAAGTGAGTTAGGTAAGCGAAATCTTTCTAGAGCGGGATCGAAAAATGAGCTCGTCCTGCGCTTGCGCAACTATTTGGAACAGCAATGGGAAAACGTGAGTACTTTTGTTTTTGAAACAGAAGTGGAGGAAGAAGAAGTAAGTGAAACTGTAGATTTTTCTAGTATGATGAAACTTTTGTTAGAACAGCGAAACGAGCAAAAGAAGGAACAGCAGAATGTTCTCGAACGACTCGAAGTACAGCAAAAGAAGCTGATTGAAGAGCAACAGCAGAATATTCTCGGACGTCTGGAAGAGCAGAGAAATGATCAAAAGAAGGAACAGCAGAATGTTCTCGAACAACTGGAAACACGACGAAACGAGCAAAAGAAGGAACAGCAGAATGTTCTCGAACAACTGGAAGCACAACGAAACGAACAAAAGAAAGAACAACAGAATATTCTCGAAAGACTTGAGGCGCAACAGAATGTTTTGGAAGGTCAGAAAAACATTCAAGAAGGCAAATTGGGCAACATTGAGAAAAATGTATGTGCCATTGACGAACGTGTTGAAGGTGTGGAAAAACAACTTTCTGTTGTAGAGAATCGTTTCGAAATCGTAGAAAGCCGATGTGATGTTCTGACCAAGGAATTAGACCAGATCCGGAAAATCAAAATTCGAGAATCTGCTGGAGAGTTTGCAAGGAAAAAGGAGATGAAACCCCCAACATTTGATGGACAGTCTTCTTGGCCAGTTTACAAGAGACAATTTGAGGCAGCCGCGACAACAAATGGCTGGGATGACGAAGACAAGTACATAGCATTGACTCTTGCTCTTAGAGGACCAGCAGCTGAATTTCTTCAAACTTTTCCAGCTGGTAAGAGCGGAGATCTCAGTTCTCTTGTGGCAGCTATAGATAAACGCTTTGGCGATAGCCACTTGAAGGAAGTCCTCCGAGTGCAACTCAATAACAGAGTCCAGAAAAGGGGTGAAAGTCTACAGCAACTCCAAGCAGACGTCGAAAGACTGGTGCACCTGGCATACCCGGATGCTGGAGAAGAAATCATCAACCAGCTTGCTGTTGAGTCCTTCGTTCGTGCCATTTCCGATATACATCTTCAGAGGTCTGTGCGAACTGCTAGAACACGTACTCTTTCTGAAACTTTAGCATTCGCATTGACAATTGAAGCAGCAGAACAGGCTTCTCATGGAGTACATTGACTTAGAGAAGCCATAGTCGAAGAATGCTCGTGCCAAAGAGCTGAAATACAAAAGAACCAGCGGAGTGGACTTGCAAGATGTTGGAACTGCAACAGGACCGGGCACTTACAGCGTCAATGCCGACTACCACCAAATAAAGCAGGTTGTCAACATTGTGGAAGCAAGAGATCCAACCCAGAGCAAGGTAACAACAACACCAGTGCTGCTTATCAATCCCTTTCCCATCAGGGAAACGAGTAAGAACCAACTTCGAGGGGCAGAGGCTGGTTTCTTGTATCGATGGCCCCAGAACCGCCATCCAGGTCTCCCAGACCAAACGAGACAACAAAAGTCTGACTGTGGAGACTACTATTAACGGGAACAAACATGTGGCTATCATCGACACCGGTGCCACAGCATCCATAGTACGTCGAGACCTGGTAAAGACAACGTGGCTTCATAACACCAATAGCTACTGTCTAAGAACCGCAACGGGAGAAGCAGCAAGAGTATATGGAGAAGTGTGTCTTAAGATCCGACTGGCTATTTATAAATTCTGTACCTTGGTCAGATGCTATGGTAGCAGGGACTCCATACTTTAGGATAAAGCCTTCTACAAGTCCTTTAGCTACCGTATTAGCTTCTTTATTTGGTAAAGCAATGGCTTCTGTAAACTTCGTAAGATCGTCTTGTAGTGTTAATATATATTTTGATCCATCTTCCGTCTCGTCAAGAGGTCCAACTAAATCAAGGTATATTTTGTCAAAGCATGTTTCTGCTGTTGTAGTAATAGTCATCGGCTGATTTTTTGGTTGTATGTGTTTGTTTCGCTGACACATTGGGCAGTGCTTAACGTATGTCGTCACATCGTTTTGCATTCCTGTCCAAAAATATTTTTTCTTAATATTCCGCAACATGCGATTTATTCCAGCATGACCACTTGTCTGTAACATGTGGTAATCATTGAGTATAAGTTTTTGTTTTCCAGGGTCCGTTACTTTTATTTTATCTTCAATTATGTGCACTTTTATTTTATTTCCTTTGAATATTTCTTCTATCTTTTTCTTTAATATATATAATTTCTCTTTACGACGGCCGTCTGAGAGTTTACCTAACTCTTCTTTAGTTATATAAATATCTTTAATTGATAGAGGTCCGCAAATTGTACGCGCAGTCCCTCAACAACATTTTGTCAAATGATGCCGATCGAGCAATAGTGCTATTCTTGGATTCCTCTTCATTATTTAATAATGGTTCACCGCTATTTTGCACGTCTCTCAACAACATTTTGTCAAATGATGCCGATCGAGCAATAGTGCCTTTTCTGGATTCCCTTTTATTATTTAAAAATGGTTCTTTGATAGTTTGCACGTCCCTCAACAACATTTTGTCAAATGATGCTGATCGGGCAATAGTGCTTATCTTTGACCTATTTAATATCAAACAATTATTCCCTGGAATGTATCCTACAATGAGGTTTGGACTTAAAACTCTGGTACCTTTTAATAAACTGTAATCTTTGTCTTCATCTTTGAAGCTATTTAATATTTTCAACTCGACTATTTTTAGCCCCTTTTCTGGCGGTTTAAGGAGTTCACTTATAATTTTTTCTTTCTCTAATTTACTTGTTGTTGGGTTTTCTTCTTTTAAATTTGAATTTCTAGCTTGTGCTCTTGTTGTGACACACACAAATAAGTTCTGTAGGTTCTCTGACTTTAGTTGTATTCTACTTAATGCATCCGCAGTGCAGTTGTCTTTGCCTGGTGAATACTCCAAAGTAAAGTTATATTCCTCTAATATTAGCCTAAATTTCGTTAATCTACTTGATGGTTCTTTTAGTGAGAACAGATATGCTAGTGGTCTATGGTCCGTTAGTATTTTGAAACGTCTTCCGAAAAGATAAGGTCTGAAATGTTTTACTGCCCATACTATTGCGAGCAATTCTTTTTCTATAGTACTGTAATTCTTTTCGGCTTTATTTAATGATTTACTTGCGTATGCGATGGGTTTATCATCAAAATTTGATATAACAGCACCTAAGGCAAATCCAGAGGCGTCTGTTCGAAGTATGAATTGTTTTTCAAAATTTGGAAACTGTAAAATATTTGGGCTTATTAGGAATTCTTTTAGCAAATTAAATGATGTATTGCAATCTTCGGAAAATTTAAATTCTACGTTTTTTCTTAATAAACGGTTTAAGGGAATTGCTAGTGTTACAAAATTTGGTATGAACTTTCTATAGTAGTTAGCAAATGCTACAAATCTCCTTACTTCGTCTGCATTTTGTGGGATTGGATAATTTTTCATTACTATGGATTTTGACGGATCTGGTATAATACCTTTGTCTGATATTATATGACCTAGATATAAAACTTCTTTTCTAAGGAAAGCACATTTACTTGGATGTAGTTTGAGATCTACTTCTCTCAATCTTTCGAGTACTTCAATTAAATTTTTATTGTGGTGTTCTAAATTTTTACCGAATACTATATGGTCGTCAAGATACACAAAACATTTTGAATACGTTAGACCGGACATTGCTATAGACATCATTCTTGAGAATGAACTAGGTGATATTTTTAAACCCATTGGCAGTCGTTTTTGTTGATAATGACCTTTACTTTCTTTTTCTAATTTCATCTGGTAGTATCCTTGGCTTAAATCTATACAGGAGAAATAAGTTGCACCTGCTACCATATCGAATATGTCAGTTATGTTAGGCAATGGAAATTTATCATCTTCGGTGACGTCGTTAACTTTTCTATAATCAATCACTAATCGGAATTTTTGCATTCCTGTTACTGGGTTTTTCTTTTTGGGCACTACAAGAATAGGTGAGTTCCATGCTGATACCGATGGTTCAATAATGTCGTTTTTAATCATCTTTTCTACTTCGTTTTGTATGTCAATTTTTTGTGAATGAGGTAATCTAATTTAGTATACTTCGCCGTTGCTCCTTCTTTAAGTGATATTTGGGCTTGACCTATATGTGTGTATGTTAGTTTATCGTTTTCTAAATGGAAAATATCTTGATATTTAGTGCAAATAGCTTTAAGTTCTGGTAGAATTAAAATGAAAGGTAGAGTTTTATTTTTGCGAACTAAGCGCACGTTACATTGGTGTCAGAAGTGTAAATAAAACTTATTCGACTAGTAAAGTGTAAAAAAAAAAAAAAGTTAAATACAGTGAAAATGGGTAAGTTGTTGGAAGAGCTCAACTACATTGAGCTTAAAAGTGAGTTAGGTAAGCGAAATCTTTCTAGAGCGGGATCGAAAAATGAGCTCGTCCTGCGCTTGCGCAACTATTTGGAACAGCAATGGGAAAACGTGAGTACTTTTGTTTTTGAAACAGAAGTGGAGGAAGAAGAAGTAAGTGAAACTGTAGATTTTTCTAGTATGATGAAACTTTTGTTAGAACAGCGAAACGAGCAAAAGAAGGAACAGCAGAATGTTCTCGAACGACTCGAAGTACAGCAAAAGAAGCTGATTGAAGAGCAACAGCAGAATATTCTCGGACGTCTGGAAGAGCAGAGAAATGATCAAAAGAAGGAACAGCAGAATGTTCTCGAACAACTGGAAACACGACGAAACGAGCAAAAGAAGGAACAGCAGAATGTTCTCGAACAACTGGAAGCACAACGAAACGAACAAAAGAAAGAACAACAGAATATTCTCGAAAGACTTGAGGCGCAACAGAATGTTTTGGAAGGTCAGAAAAACATTCAAGAAGGCAAATTGGGCAACATTGAGAAAAATGTATGTGCCATTGACGAACGTGTTGAAGGTGTGGAAAAACAACTTTCTGTTGTAGAGAATCGTTTCGAAATCGTAGAAAGCCGATGTGATGTTCTGACCAAGGAATTAGACCAGATCCGGAAAATCAAAATTCGAGAATCTGCTGGAGAGTTTGCAAGGAAAAAGGAGATGAAACCCCCAACATTTGATGGACAGTCTTCTTGGCCAGTTTACAAGAGACAATTTGAGGCAGCCGCGACAACAAATGGCTGGGATGACGAAGACAAGTACATAGCATTGACTCTTGCTCTTAGAGGACCAGCAGCTGAATTTCTTCAAACTTTTCCAGCTGGTAAGAGCGGAGATCTCAGTTCTCTTGTGGCAGCTATAGATAAACGCTTTGGCGATAGCCACTTGAAGGAAGTCTTCCGAGTGCAACTCAATAACAGAGTCCAGAAAAGGGGTGAAAGTCTACAGCAACTCCAAGCAGACGTCGAAAGACTGGTGCACCTGGCATACCCGGATGCTGGAGAAGAAATCATCAACCAGCTTGCTGTTGAGTCCTTCGTTCGTGCCATTTCCGATATACATCTTCAGAGGTCTGTGCGAACTGCTAGAACACGTACTCTTTCTGAAACTTTAGCATTCGCATTGACAATTGAAGCAGCAGAACAGGCTTCTCATGGAGTACATTGACTGAGAGAAGCCATAGTCGAAGAATGCTCGTGCCAAAGAGCTGAAATACAAAAGAACCAGCGGAGTGGACTTGCAAGATGTTGGAACTGCAACAGGACCGGGCACTTACAGCGTCAATGCCGACTACCACCAAATAAAGCAGGTTGTCAACATTGTGGAAGCAAGAGATCCAACCCAGAGCAAGGTAACAACAACACCAGTGCTGCTTATCAATCCCTTTCCCATCAGGGAAACGAGTAAGAACCAACTTCGAGGGGCAGAGGCTGGTTTCTTGTATCGATGGCCCCAGAACCGCCATCCAGGTCTCCCAGACCAAACGAGACAACAAAAGTCTGACTGTGGAGACTACTATTAACGGGAACAAACATGTGGCTATCATCGACACCGGTGCCACAGCATCCATAGTACGTCGAGACCTGGTAAAGACAACGTGGCTTCATAACACCAATAGCTACTGTCTAAGAACCGCAACGGGAGAAGCAGCAAGAGTATATGGAGAAGTGTGTCTTAAGATCCGACTGGCCGATCTAGTGTTTACTCATCAATTCCTGGTGGCAGATATATGTGACGAGTGCATCATTGGAATCGACTTTATGAAACAGCACGGAGTTATTTTGGACATAGGTGATCAAATTTTGAAGTACCAAAATAAGGAACTTCCAATGACCTATTCTAACGAAAGTACGTCGACACTGAGGACTGTCATCACGGAAGATCTGATTCTGCCTTCTTCTTCTGAAGTGTTCGTTTGGACAAAACTGGAATGTGAGTTTGGAAGCCTTCGATACCTCATGGTGGAACCAGACCCAGAGTGTTCCTCCCAAAGCGTCATCATTGGGAAAACATTGGTAGCACCGAAAAACAAAATGGTCCCCGTACGATTACTAAACACCAGACCGTACGATGTAAGGTTGAAGAAAGGAGAAGTCGTTGGACGTTGCAAATCGGTTGCAGCAATTACGAAGATCACAGACGAAGCCCCGAGAAAAACTATAACTCCGGAGGAGCTCAAAACCATCAGAGCTAAAATACTGAATTCATCCAACCTTGATCACCAACAAACAAGGATGGCTGAAAATCTCCTACAAGAGTACACTGACATCTTCGCGTCGCAAAAGGGACATTATGGTAGGACACAGTTGGTGCAGCATCGCATCAACACAGGAGATGCAAGACCGATTCGTCAACCCGCAAGACGCCTTCCACTGGCCAAACAAGGTGAGGTTGAGGAAATGATAACAACAATGAAGAAGGACGGTCTTATCGAAAACTCCAAGAGTCCTTGGGCTTCACCAGTGGTGCTAGTGAAAAAGAAAGACGGAAGCACTCGTTTTTGTGTTTACTACCGAAGGCTGAATGATGTGACTAAGAAGGACAGCTGGGCAGGGGATGCCCAGAATCAGTGATACCCTGGATGCCATGGAGGGAGCCCAGTGGTTCTTGACGCTGGACTTGAAAAGTGGATACTGGCAAGTTGACATCCACCCAGATGATCGGGAAAAGACGGCGTTTTCTACAGGTAATGGGCTCTGTCAGTTCAAAGTTGTGCCGTTTGGGCTATGCAACGCTCCGGCAACATTCGAGCGTTTGATGGAGTGCGTTCTTCAAGGACTGACGTGGAAAGCTTGCCTAGTCTACTTGGACCTTAAACTGAATCCGGAAAAATGTGCACTTTTCAAAACCGAAGTTAAGTATTTGGGACACATCATCTCTTCCCAAGGAGTGAAGACTGATCCTGAAAAAGTTGACTCCGTCAAAAATTGGCCAACACCACAGGACAAACATCAACTCCGAAGCTTTCTTGGTCTTGCCACATATTACCGACGTTTTGTTAAGAACTTTGCTGGAGTTGCAAAAAGTTTGCATCAGTTCACCGAAAAAGGGAAGCAGTTCAAATGGTCAGGTGAGCGTGAAAAATCTTTTCAGGAACTCAAATACCGCCTCTGTAACGCTCCAGTGCTGGCACATCCAACACCTGGCAAAACATTCATCATTGACGCCGATGCAAGCAACGTTGGAATCGGGGCGGTACTATCCCAAGTGCATGATGGCGAAGAGAAAGTGGTGGCATATTACAGTAAGGTCCTCTCGAAGCCTGAAAGAAACTACTGCGTGACCAGAAGGGAACTGCTAGCTCTTATCTTGGCAACAAAGCACTTCCATAAGTACATCTATGGACAGAAATTCCTTCTGCGGACAGACCATGGTGCTCTGAACTGGCTGTTGAACTTCAAAAATCCAAAAGGTCAAGTCGCAAGGTGGATAGAAAGACTGCAGACTTATGATTACCAGATTCAACACCGCAGAGGAAAGCTGCACTCAAACGCCGACGCATTGTCCTGAAGACCTTGCAAAGAGGATTGCAAGCATTTTAGGCGACAAGAAAACAAAGAAAATATTACTGCTCAGCGACTAAGAGCTGACCCCATATGCGGATGGAGCAATGAGGAAGTGAGGACCGCTCAACAGGAGGATCCAGATATCGAACCCATTCTCGCATGGAAAGAAAATGAAGAGAAACCTGAATGGGGAGAAATCTCTGACAGAAGTCCAGTTCTCAAAGCCTATTGGGCACAGTGGGACTCACTATATGTGCAAGAAGGTGTCCTCAGGCGAAGATGGGAGTCCGCTGACGGTAAATCATATGTGATGCAGCTGATCGTACCGCAATCGAAAGTCAGTGAAGTTCTTCGGGAGATGCACGACGGACCTTCTGGAGGTCACCTGGGAGTTAACAAAACACGGGAGAAGGTGCGACATCGGTTCTACTGGTAACATGCTAGAGATGACGTGGAGAAGTGGTGCCGAACATGTGACAAGTGTGCTGCAACCAAAGGACCTGGTAGGAAGATTCATGGTAAGATGCATCAGTACAACGTTGGATCGCCTTTTTAGAGGATTGCAGTAGATGTGGCTGGGCCTTTTCCAGAGACCAACGCTGGAAACAAGTACATTCTGGTTGTAATGGACTATTTTAGCAAATGGCCTGAGGCGTATGCCATCCCAAATCAAGAAGCCAAAACGGTGGTCGACCAAATTGTGTTTAACTGGGTAAGTAGGATTGGCGTGCCTATGGAACTCCATTCCGACCAAGGGAGGAACTTCGAGTCAAACATCTTCCAAGGAGTGTGCGGACTACTTGGCATCAAGAAGACCAGAACCACACCGCTTCATCCACAATCTGATGGGATGGTTGAAAGATTCAACCGGACCTTGAAAGAACACCTCACCAAGGTCGTAGGCGACTACCAAAGAGACTGGGATAGGCACGTACCGCTATTCCTGATGGCCTATAGAAGTGCAGTACATAGCTCGACAGGACAAACACCATCTGACATCCTGTTCGGGAAAACCATGCGGCTACCGAGCGAACTTAAATTTGGATGCCCCACAGAGGAGCCACAGGACACGAACGAGTATGTGGATGACCTCAAGGAGAGACTCGCTGACATCCATAAAAGAACAAGGGAACGGATGAAAACCTACAGCGACCGGATGAAGACACGGTACGACACAAAAGCGACAACGGCAGGATTCCAAGCAGGAGATCGTGTGTGGCTTTATAATCCTCATCGTCAAAAGGGATTGTCACCGAAACTTCAGCAGAACTGGGAAGGTCCTTATACTGTTGTCACGAGGATTAACGACGTGGGTTACCGCATCCAAAGAGGATTAAGAGGCAAGTTAAAAGTAGTTCATTGCGACCGGCTGCATCGATATAGTGGCGAGGCTGCAGATGGAATTATTCGGGACGAACAATCTTAAGGAGGGGGCAGTGTAATGAACACCCAACATTTATACCAATTTCCTAATCGAAAACGTTTAACCGAAAACACAACTGGCAACACTATAATGGAATGGTATAAATGACAGACATTGCTTGTAAGCCAGTGTGTGTGAGTGTAGAGATGCTTGACAGCCAATGTGGAAACCATGGAGAAGAAACTGGAACGCTCTAGATGAGTGTTGTTCTATATAAATAGGCCGCTGACGCAACGAGCAGTCAGTTTTGATTATAGAGTGATAAAGTTAAGAGTGAATTGTTATGAACAAGTGATAGTCCAAAAGTCGAGTTGAGATCGAATAAAGTATAGATACTGAATAAAAGTGGTAGAAATAAATTGAAAAGTGAAGTTTTATTTTGCGAACTAAGCGCACGTTACATTATTATTAATATTGAAAACTACATATAAGCCGTTTATTATGCCCTCTGTACATATTATATGTTCTATTGGTGGGTACTTCGTTTCCCTCATTTAAAATATAGGCTGATTCTCTATTAGTGCTACGTCTTATTCTGTTATTGTTAGGGTCACTTTGATTGTTACCTTGTCTGTTATTTCTGGGATAAAAATTATTTTGGTTGTTATTTATTCTACCTTCGTTGCTATTGCAATTATTTCTATTCATCCTATTTTGTTGAATTGGGTAGCGATTTTGTGTTGAATTAAATCTTGATTGATTTTGGGAAGAAAAATTGTTGGATCTTGGAAAGTTTTGCGAGTAATTATTATTACTAAAATTATTTTGCCTTATTGGGTTCCGGTTTCTACTGTCGTTATTATGGTAAACAGGTCGGTTGTAGTTAGGTCGATAGTTATTTCGGAAATTTGGAACATTATGGTTATGATTCGGGGTATAACTATTATTTGCATATCGTATTGTTTCTGTGGCTACTGCATTGTTTGGAGATAACTCCAACAAGTGGGAAATAGCATCCTGCATTTTGACGTGTCGGGCGCTATCGAGGATAATTTTATATCTTTCATTAACCCCTTGCTTTAAGAAAGCTAAACCTCTGCGTTCGTTTGCTAAAGTCAGCGTTTTCCTAGCTTGTTCCCCTTGAATGCTAATTTCTAATTCTGTAATTTTTGCTATAAGATCTTCAACTTCTGATACGAATTCTCGCATCGGCCTATTTTTCTGGCGTGATCTGTCTAATTTTGATTGTATGCTCTCTATTGTTTCCCTATCTCCACATTTTTCTGTTATATTGGCTTTCAATTGCTCTAAGTTTTCCGGTTTGAGTAAGCCTAGTTCTGTTAACGCCTTACCCTGTATTTTGCACTTCAGTAAAAATTTAATTAGAATAGGTTTTGAGGTGTCGTTAAGGGTGTCATGGTAAAACTCGATGCTATTTAAAAAATCCCTAATATTTTCTGTTCGTTTTTTGACTGTTTCGCAGTTAAGTACTGGCAACTTTTGTGCCTTACTGTAGTCAAAGTCTGTCATTTTGTCTATTGGTTTTGTTTCTGACTGACTAATTTTTACTTCTAATTCTTCTGTTTCTGATCCTATTTCTGATTCTGCGTCTGAATTATCTTCCTGTATATTCTGACTTATAATTTCTTTTGAGCGTTCTTTATATTCTTTTGCTTCAGAAGTTAATTTTGTCAAATACTCGTGTTCTGCTTCAGTGAGATCCTTCTGATTACAACTTGTAAACTCCTGGATGAACTCAACCCATAAATTTGAAATTTCTATTAGTTTGGCGTTAGCTCCTTTTGCTTTCCTTTTACGGTTTGGAGTCTTTTTTAAATTTTTGTAAAAATTTTTCAACTTATCTTCAGCTAGTTCTAGTAGGCTGAAGTCCATCAAGAGATTTATGTACGTTCAACCCGATATCAATGGTCAAAAGAAGGAGTAAGAAGGAAAATGGTAAAAAAAATTTTTTTTTTTTTACTTTATTTTTTATACTGACATTCTTATATATTTTTTTATATAATATTATTTTCTATTATCTGTTTCCTAACATTAGTCCTAAACTTATTCTTTAAATGCTTTCAAGTGTATTTTAAAACTAGGCAGATTACTAATACATAAAGAATTGTTTTAACATCCAGTCCAAAGTGGACTGGAGTAGAGTTGTTGTTGTCTAAAGAGCCGTTGTTATTGACAACCACCTCCTCTTTAGATTGGGTTTTTCCCATTCCCTTAAAATGATTTGTTACCCTACAATAATAATATTTGATGATTTTTTTTAAAAAGTCTAGGTTTGGCGGCACTGGATTCCTTCCTCGATTTGCGTCGCCACCTTCTTGAAAAGATTCTGGAACCGTTGTTCTTCCTGTCGATTCTGCTTTTTTAGTCTCCGTTGTTGGTTTTGTTGGTTTTGTTTAAGTACTTTTATTTGTAAGAGGAACTTCTGCCGTTCCACTGTTCTTATGCTAGGAATATTGGCCAAACGTTGCAGATTCCTCAGTTCCTGTTTGTTTTTCTCTCTTCTTACCCCTCTGGTTCGCTTCTTTTCGGGCACCGGATTATCTGGAGGCTGAGTCTTCCTTGTGCGCCTTCTGTACTCTTCTACAGACAGAGGACGCGGTGTAACGAGGGGCCTACGTACTACGCCTACGTCTACCTCACCTACTGAGCTATGGGGGATATTGGATGGCTTCCCCAAGCCGAATTAAGTTGATGGCTAGAGAGCCTATCTGTTAGAAATAAAATAGAGGCTGAAGAGCCAAAGTGTTCTTTTCTACTTCCAAACTTAAAGTGAATTTATTAGACTGAACTTAAGCTATTTATACAAAATAATCAACTTACACACTAACATCTTAACCCTTTATCAAATATACATATTATAACTTAAACATAGAAGTATTTGGTATTCCGAATTCTGTGGGAAATAAACGAACAACGGAACCAGGTAGCATACTTGCTATGTCATCAAATTAATAGCCGATGCCAATATGCATAGCCCGTCTAATACAATGCACAAAT
Source organism: Melanostoma scalare (assembly GCA_949752695.1). Taxonomy (NCBI): domain Eukaryota; kingdom Metazoa; phylum Arthropoda; class Insecta; order Diptera; family Syrphidae; genus Melanostoma; species Melanostoma scalare. Next base: position 75,348,253 of record OX456986.1, on the reverse strand, counting down.
GTATCCAAATACGTCCAGCCATATGCACTACACAGTATGCAGTGCATTGAACCTTAGTGAGTAGGTAGATACACTTGACAAAAGTAATCTGAAGCGTCTCGTCCCGTCGTCGTCAGTGGCATTGAAATTATTAGTTAATAATTTAGTGCATGAGGTTGATACTCATGACCATGAATGAAATACGAGTTCAAAGTTGGCTAGCGTAATGCGGATTAACGTCAATGACCGGAATTTAATGTATAATGACGTGGTCGCTAGTGTGATCCCTTCACACCACCCTTCCTGGGGAAAAGGAGAAATCATGACATATCTTGATTTCTTCTTTTAAGCGACACTAACTTGTTCAAAAGGAATATATATATTTTTTTTCCGGAATCCCAATATCTTTTTTTTTTTTTTTTAAACATTATTTTCTTTTATATTTATGGTAATAGTACATACTTAGTGTGTATCATTACTTACGCATATAATATAATATAGTTTTTTTTTTTTTTTCATTCATACAAGTAACTTATAGTTACTTATTTTTCTTATATTCTAGTTGTGCACAACAGTATAATTTACTCTTATTAAAAACTAAGTTAACCAATTAAATGAAGTAGTTATCTTGTATGTATATATGTGCATATAAATATTATTTACATTCTCTTCCCCCTTTTCTTTTTGATTTTGGTTTAATTAGCGATTATATAATAGTTAAATACATGGCAAATGGTTTTAGTCTATTTTTGTGTACTGTCATTGTTTTGTTATCGTATTTGATATCACAATTCACACAATTTTGAGACAAAACTTCGTATGGTCCTATAAATATTGGATCTAATTTTTTTCTGGCTTCGTTTCTTAATAAAACTAAACTTCCTTTTTCGAAACTACTACTCTTTGTTTGTCCCTTTATCATACCTATCTTTCCTAACATTTTTCTTCTTTATAAGCGTTTCTCGGGCATCTCTATGGGCAACTTGTAATTTATGTTTAAGGTCAATTACGTAATTGTCATAGTTGTACACCGGTTCCATTTGTTTCGTCAGATTGTTGGGTAAGCTACATTGCTCTCCGAATATCAATTCGAATGGAGTGTAACCCGTTTCTGAGTGTACGGAAGTGTTATAACAGAAAACGTAATATGGCAACCAAGTGCTCCAGTCCGTGTGTTTTTCTGAGACGTAACTTCTAAGATATGCTCCTAAAACCTTATGTGAATTTTCTAAAGCTCCTATGCTCTCTTGATGGTACGCTGTAGATTGTAATTTCTCTATTCTCAAAAGCTTACAGATACTTTTGAAAACCTGGTTTAGAAATTCGGTTCCCTGATCAGATGCTATTGTATGTGGTACTCCGTACCTTAGAATAAAACCTTCTACTAGAGCTTTAGCTACTGTGCCAGATTCTTTATTTGGGAGTGGTATAGCTTCGATAAACTTGGTAAGCTCATCTTGAATGGTGAGTATGTATTTAGATCCATCTTCAGATTCTTCTAAAGGTCCTACTAGGTCTATAAATATTTTGTCAAAACCTGACTCGGCTGTTGATGTGATAGTCATTGGTTGTTTCTTCGGTTGGTTATATTTGTTTCGTTGGCATACTGGGCAGTGCTTAGCAAATGTCGTCACATCGTTTTGCATTCCTGTCCAAAAGTATTTTTTCTTTATATTTTGGATCATACGGTTTATACCTGCATGTCCACTGGTTGGAAGTATGTGAAAGTCGTTTAGTATTAATTTCTTCTTACAAGGATCGGTAATTTCAATAACATTATTATCTATGGGGTATACCTTTATATTACTTTCTTTAAACATTTCTCCTAATATATTTTTTAATTCATTAATTTTATATTCTCGACGGCCGTCCGAGAGTTTCTTTATTTCATTTTTAGTAATATATATTCTCTTAATTGATTTAGGCCCGCAGAATTTTTGCACATCCCTCGACAATATTTTGCCAAATAATGTCGATTGGGTTGTAGTGCTGTCCTTGGGCTTCTTTAGGAGTAAACTATTCCCTTTTGGAATATACGCCAAAGCTTTGTTTGGTCCTATAATTATGTCGTCCTTGAAATTAACTAAATCTTCCGTAAAATTGTCAACGATTTTTAATTCAATAACTTTTAGTCCACTTTCGGGTGGTTTCAGAAGTTCTGTTATCATTTGTTCATTGGTTTGTATCTTATTATCTTTAGGTGTATTTTTATCTTTATTATCTACTTTCGACTGGGCTCTTGTTACTACACAAATATATAATTGTTTTAATTCTTCAGACTCTACTTTAATGCGACTAAGCGCGTCAGCGGTACGTTGTCTTTACCGGGTGAATATTCTACGTAAAAATTGTATTCTTCTAATAATAGTCTGAATTTAGTTAGTCTACTACTAGGTTCTTTTAGTGAGAACAAGTATACTAGGGGTCTGTGGTCTGTCAAGATTTTGAACTTTCTTCCGAACAAGTATGGCCGATAGTGTTTTACTGCCCAAACTATAGCAAGTAATTCTTTCTCAATGGTACTATAGTTTTTCTCTGCCTTATTTAGAGTTTTGCTTGCGTAAGCAATTGGCCTGTCATCGGAATTAGACAAAACAGCTCCTAAAGCGAAACCTGAGGCGTCTGTACGTAGAATGAATTCTTCACTAAAATTTGGAAATTGGAGAATTGTAGGACTGATAAGGATTTCTTTAAGCAAATTGAATGATTTTTCGCAATCTTTGTTAAAATTGAATTCAACTTCTTTTTCATTTTCGTAGCATTCGCAAATTATTATCGAAAATTCATTAAAAATGTTGCTACCATTTGCATTCCATTAAATCGGTAATGGAATGCAAATGGTAGCAACATTTTTAATGAATTTTCGATAATAATTTGCGAATGCTACGAATCTTCTTACTTCATCTGCATTTTGTGGGATTGGATAATTTTTCATTACTCTGGATTTTGATGGATCTGGTATAATATAATCTGATATTATATGACCTAGATATAAAACTTCTTTTCTAAGGAAAGCACATTTACTTGGATGTAGTTTGAGATTTACTTCTCCCAATCTTTCGAATACTTCAATTAAATTTTTATTGTGGTGTTCTAAATTTTTACTTTTTTTTTTTTTTAATACTATAAGATCGTCAAGATGCGCAAAGCATTTTGAATATGTTAGACCCGATATTGATAGAAACCTTGAAAACGTACTGTGTGACAATATATATATATATGTAATAGGTTATGGAAATTTTTCATCTTTGATAATTTTGCAAAGTTTCTTGTGTTTTTCTTTTCGTTAACATAAAAAAAAAATATACTATTTTCTAAAATAACTAATTTTAAATGTAGTAGTAGCTGTACTGTAGTACATAATTTAATCAATTTGGAGACAAATCCGCTTTTTCCTGTGAAACTCTTTGCGATGATAGCAATGAAGTGTTCGGTAAACATTTAGAACGTTGTTTGTGCTGCTTGTTTTGATCGCCCTCATGATGTTGTTTGGTTTTTGTAATTTGTGTTTAACTGTAGTCAACTTTGTTGAAGTGTTTTTTTGTTTATGTACGTGCCTTCTGTACTCTTGTATGTACAGAGGACACGGGCCAATAGTTTTGTCGTTTGCAGGACTCGCTGTTTTCGCCTTTAGTAGAAGTTGCGCCTCTGCGAGGTGCTCTGCGGCCGCTATTAGATCGCTCCGTGTGGTCATTAAAAGGTTTGTTTTGATTTTACAGTACCGACAGCGCGGCGAGAGAGAGAAAAAAAAACTTCTTTGAACAGGAAACTAGGAAAAAAAACACTTTAACTTTGTCTTGTACTACTACTTTTTTACTTGTATGAACGAAAAAGACTTTAACTTTGTCTTGTCCAAAACACTCTTTCTGAACACTCTCCTGGCAAGATCGCCATGTAACGAGGGGCCTACGTACTACGCCTACGTCTACCTCACCTACTGAGCTATGGGGGATATTGGATGGCTTCCCCAAGCCGAATTAAGTTGATGGCTAGAGAGCCTATCTGTTAGAAATAAAATAGAGGCTGAAGAGCCAAAGTGTTCTTTTCTACTTCCAAACTTAAAGTGAATTTATTAGACTGAACTTAAGCTATTTATACAAAATAATCAACTTACACACTAACATCTTAACCCTATATCAAATATACATATTATAACTTAAACATAGAAGTATTTGGTATTCCGAATTCTGTGGGAAATAAACGAACAACGGAACCAGGTAGCATACTTGCTATGTCATCAAATTAATAGCCGATGCCAATATGCATAGCCCGTCTAATACAATGCACAAATGTATCCAAATACGTCCAGCCATATGCACTACACAGTATGCAGTGCATTGAACCTTAGTGAGTAGGTAGATACACTTGACAAAAGTAATCTGAAGCGTCGCGTCCCGTCGTCGTCAGTGGCATTGAAATTATTACTTAATAATTTAGTGCATGAGGTTGATACTCATGACCATGAATGAAATACGAGTTCAAGGTTGGCTAGCGTAATGCGGATTAACGTCAATGACCGGAATTAAATGTATAATGACGTGGTCGCTAGCGTGATCCCTTCACACCACCCTTCCTGGGGAAAAGGAGAAAACATGACATATCTTGATTTCTTCTTTTAAGCGACACTAACTTGTTCAAAAGGAATATATATATTTTTTTTTCCGGAATCCCAAAAACATTTTTTTTTTTTTTTAAACATTATTTTCTTTTATATTTATGGTAATAGTACATACTCAGTGTGTATCATTACTTACGCATATAATATAATATAGTTTTTTTTTTTTCATTCATACAAGTAACTTATAGTTACTTATTTTTCTTATATTCTAGTTGTGCACAACAGTATAATTTACTCTTATTAAAAACTAAGTTAATCAATTAAATGAAGTAGTTATCTTGTATGTATATATTTGCATATAAATATTATTCACATTCTCTTCCCCCTTTTCTTTTTGATTTTGGTTTAATTAGCGATTATATAATAGTTAAATACATGGAAAATGGTTTTAGTCTATTTTTGTGTACTGTCATTGTTTTGTTATCGTATTTGATATCACAATTCACACAATTTTGAGACAAAACTTCGTATGGTCCTATAAATATTGGATCTAATTTTTTTCTGGCTTCGTTTCTTAATAAAACTAAACTTCCTTTTTCAAAACTACTACTCTTTGTTTGTCCCTTTATCATACCTATCTTTCCTAACATTTTTCTTCTTTATAAGCGTTTCTCGGGCATCTCTATGGGCAACTTGTAATTTATGTTTAAGGTCAATTACGTAATTGTCATAGTTGTACACCGGTTCCATTTGTTTCGTCAGATTGTTGGGTAAGCTACATTGCTCTCCGAATATCAATTCGAATGGAGTGTAACCCGTTTCTGAGTGTACGGAAGTGTTATAACAGAAAACGTAATATGGCAACCAAGTGCTCCAGTCCGTGTGTTTTTCTGAGACGTAACTTCTAAGATATGCTCCTAAAACCTTATGTGAATTTTCTAAAGCTCCTATGCTCTCTTGATGGTACGCTGTAGATTGTAATTGTTCTATTCTCAAAAGCTTACAGATACTTTTGAAAACCTGGTTTAGAAATTCGGTTCCCTGATCAGATGCTATTGTATGTGGTACTCCGTACCTTAGAATAAAACCTTCTACTAGAGCTTTAGCTACTGTGCCAGATTCTTTATTTGGGAGTGGTATAGCTTCGATAAACTTGGTAAGCTCATCTTGAATGGTGAGTATGTATTTAGAGCCATCTTCAGATTCTTCTAAAGGTCCTACTAGGTCTATAAATATTTTGTCAAAACCTGACTCGGCTGTTGATGTGATAGTCATTGGTTGTTTCTTCGGTTGGTTATATTTGTTTCGTTGGCATACTGGGCAGTGCTTAGCAAATGTCGTCACATCGTTTTGCATTCCTGTCCAAAAGTATTTTTTCTTTATATTTTGGATCATACGGTTTATACCTGCATGTCCACTGGTTGGAAGTATGTGAAAGTCGTTTAGTATTAATTTCTTCTTACAAGGATCGGTAATTTCAATAACATTATTATCTATGGGGTATACCTTTATATTACTTTCTTTAAACATTTCTCCTAATATATTTTTTAATTCATTAATTTTATATTCTCGACGGCCGTCCGAGAGTTTCTTTATTTCATTTTTAGTAATATATATTCTCTTAATTGATTTAGGCCCGCAGAATTTTTGCACATCCCTCGACAATAATTTGCCAAATAATGTCGATTGGGTTGTAGTGCTGTCCTTGGGCTTCTTTAGGAGTAAACTATTCCCTTTTGGAATATACGCCAAAGCTTTGTTTGGTCCTATAATTATGTCGTCCTTGAAATTAACTAAATCTTCCGTAAAATTGTCAACGATTTTTAATTCAATAACTTTTAGTCCACTTTCGGGTGGTTTCAGAAGTTCTGTTATCATTTGTTCATTGGTTTGTATCTTATTATCTTTAGGTGTATTTTTATCTTTATTATCTACTTTCGACTGGGCTCTTGTTACTACACAAATATATAATTGTTTTAATTCTTCAGACTCTACTTTAATGCGACTAAGCGCGTCAGCGGTACGTTGTCTTTACCGGGTGAATATTCTACGTAAAAACTGTATTCTTCTAATAATAGTCTGAATTTAGTTAGTCTACTACTAGGTTCTTTTAGTGAGAACAAGTATACTAGGGGTCTGTGGTCTGTCAAGATTTTGAACTTTCTTCCGAACAAGTATGGCCGATAGTGTTTTACTGCCCAAACTATAGCAAGTAATTCTTTCTCAATGGTACTATAGTTTTTCTCTGCCTTATTTAGAGTTTTGCTTGCGTAAGCAATTGGCCTGTCATCGGAATTAGACAAAACAGCTCCTAAAGCGAAACCTGAGGCGTCTGTACGTAGAATGAATTCTTCACTAAAATTTGGAAATTGGAGAATTGTAGGACTGATAAGGATTTCTTTAAGCAAATTGAATGATTTTTCGCAATCTTTGTTAAAATTGAATTCAACTTCTTTTTCAATAACCGATTTAATGGAATGCAAATGGTAGCAACATTTTTAATGAATTTTCGATAATAATTTGCGAATGCTACGAATCTTCTTACTTCATCTGCATTTTGTGGGATTGGATAATTTTTCATTACTCTGGATTTTGATGGATCTGGTATAATATAATCTGATATTATATGACCTAGATATAAAACTTCTTTTCTAAGGAAAGCACATTTACTTGGATGTAGTTTGAGATTTACTTCTCCCAATCTTTCGAATACTTCAATTAAATTTTTATTGTGGTGTTCTAAGTTTTTACTTTTTTTTTTTTTTTAATACTATAAGATCGTCAAGATGCGCAAAGCATTTTGAATATGTTAGACCCGATATTGATAGAAACCTTGAAAACGTACTGTGTGACAATATATATATATATGTAATAGGTTATGGAAATTTTTCATCTTTGATAATTTTGCAAAGTTTCTTGTGTTTTTCTTTTCGTTAACATAAAAAAAAAATATACTATGTTCTAAAATAACTAATTTTAAATGTAGTAGTAGCAGTACTGTAGTACATAATTTAATCAATTTGGAGACAAATCCGCTTTTTCCTGTGAAACTCTTTGCGATGATAGCAATGAAGTGTTCGGTAAACATTTAGAACGTTGTTTGTGCTGCTTGTTCTGATCGCCCTCATGATGTTGTTTGGTTTTTGTAATTTGTGTTTAACTGTAGTCAACTTTGTTGAAGTGTTTTTTTGTTTATGTACGTGCCTTCTGTACTCTTGTATGTACAGAGGACACGGGCCAATAGTTTTGTCGTTTGCAGGACTCGCTGTTTTCGCCTTTAGTAGAAGTTGCGCCTCTGCGAGGTGCTCTGCGGCCGCTATTAGATCGCTCCGTGTGGTCATTAAAAGGTTTGTTTTGATTTTACAGTACCGACAGCGCGGCGAGAGAGAGAAAAAAAAACTTCTTTGAACAGGAAACTAGGAAAAAAAAAGACTTTAACTTTGTCTTGTCCTACTACTTTTTTACTTGTATGAACGAAAAAGACTTTAACTTTGTCTTGTCCAAAACACTCTTTCTGAACACTCTCCTGGCAAGATCGCCATGTAACGAGGGGCCTACGTACTACGCCTACGTCTACCTCACATACTGAGCTATGGGGGATATTGGATGGCTTCCCCAAGCCGAATTAAGTTGATGGCTAGAGAGCCTATCTGTTAGAAATAAAATAGAGGCTGAAGAGCCAAAGTGTTCTTTTCTACTTCCAAACTTAAAGTGAATTTATTAAACTGAACTTAAGCTATTTATACAAAATAATCAACTTACACACTAACATCTTAACCCTATATCAAATATACATATTATAACTTAAACATAGAAGTATTTGGTATTCCGAATTCTGTGGGAAATAAACGAACAACGGAACCAGGTAGCATACTTGCTATGTCATCAAATTAATAGCCGATGCCAATATGCATAGCCCGTCTAATACAATGCACAAATGTATCCAAATACGTCCAGCCATATGCACTACACAGTATGCAGTGCATTGAACCTTAGTGAGTAGGTAGATACACTTGACAAAAGTAATCTGAAGCGTCGCGTCCCGTCGTCGTCAGTGGCATTGAAATTATTACTTAATAATTTAGTGCATGAGGTTGATACTCATGACCATGAATGAAATACGAGTTCAAGGTTGGCTAGCGTAATGCGGATTAACGTCAATGACCGGAATTAAATGTATAATGACGTGGTCGCTAGTGTGATCCCTTCACACCACCCTTCCTGGGGAAAAGGAGAAATCATGACATATCTTGATTTCTTCTTTTAAGCGACACTAACTTGTTCAAAAGGAATATATATATTTTTTTTCCGGAATCCCAATATCTTTTTTTTTTTTTTTTAAACATTATTTTCTTTTATATTTATGGTAATAGTACATACTTAGTGTGTATCATTACTTACGCATATAATATAATATAGTTTTTTTTTTTTCATTCATACAAGTAACTTATAGTTACTTATTTTTCTAATATTCTAGTTGTGCACAACAGTATAATTTACTCTTATTAAAAACTAAGTTAATCAATTAAATGAAGTAGTTATCTTGTATGTATATATGTGCATATAAATATTATTTACATTCTCTTCCCCCTTTTCTTTTTGATTTTGGTTTAATTAGCGATTATATAATAGTTAAATACATGGAAAATGGTTTTAGTCTATTTTTGTGTACTGTCATTGTTTTGTTATCGTATTTGATATCACAATTCACACAATTTTGAGACAAAACTTCGTATGGTCCTATAAATATTGGATCTAATTTTTTTCTGGCTTCGTTTCTTAATAAAACTAAACTTCCTTTTTCAAAACTACTACTCTTTGTTTGTCCCTTTATCATACCTATCTTTCCTAACATTTTTCTTCTTTATAAGCGTTATGTGAATTTTCTAAAGCTCCTATGCTCTCTTGATGGTACGCTGTAGATTGTAATTGTTCTATTCTCAAAAGCTTACAGATACTTTTGAAAACCTGGTTTAGAAATTCGGTTCCCTGATCAGATGCTATTGTATGTGGTACTCCGTACCTAAGAATAAAACCTTCTACTAGAGCTTTAGCTACTGTGCCAGATTCTTTATTTGGGAGTGGTATAGCTTCGATAAACTTGGTAAGCTCATCTTGAATGGTGAGTATGTATTTAGATCCATCTTCAGATTCTTCTAAAGGTCCTACTAGGTCTATAAATATTTTGTCAAAACCTGACTCGGCTGTTGATGTGATAGTCATTGGTTGTTTCTTCGGTTGGTTATATTTGTTTCGTTGGCATACTGGGCAGTGCTTAGCAAATGTCGTCACATCGTTTTGCATTCCTGTCCAAAAGTATTTTTTCTTTATATTTTGGATCATACGGTTTATACCTGCATGTCCACTGGTTGGAAGTATGTGAAAGTCGTTTAGTATTAATTTCTTCTTACAAGGATCGGTAATTTCAATAACATTATTATCTATGGGGTATACCTTTATATTACTTTCTTTAAACATTTCTCCTAATATATTTTTTAATTCATTAATTTTATATTCTCGACGGCCGTCCGAGAGTTTCTTTATTTCATTTTTAGTAATATATATTCTCTTAATTGATTTAGGCCCGCAGAATTTTTGCACATCCCTCGACAATATTTTGCCAAATAATGTCGATTGGGTTGTAGTGCTGTCCTTGGGCTTCTTTAGGAGTAAACTATTCCCTTTTGGAATATACGCCAAAGCTTTGTTTTGTCCTATAATTATGTCGTCCTTGAAATTAACTAAATCTTCCGTAAAATTGTCAACGATTTTTAATTCAATAACTTTTAGTCCACTTTCGGGTGGTTTCAGAAGTTCTTATCATTTGTTCATTGGTTTGTATCTTATTATCTTTAGGTGTATTTTTATCTTTATTATCTACTTTCGACTGGGCTCTTGTTACTACACAAATATATAATTGTTTTAATTCTTCAGACTCTACTTTAATGCGACTAAGCGCGTCAGCGGTACGTTGTCTTTACCGGGTGAATATTCTACGTAAAAATTGTATTCTTCTAATAATAGTCTGAATTTAGTTAGTCTACTACTAGGTTCTTTTAGTGAGAACAAGTATACTAGGGGTCTGTGGTCTGTCAAGATTTTGAACTTTCTTCCGAACAAGTATGGCCGATAGTGTTTTACTGCCCAAACTATAGCAAGTAATTCTTTCTCAATGGTACTATAGTTTTTCTCTGCCTTATTTAGAGTTTTGCTTGCGTAAGCAATTGGCCTGTCATCGGAATTAGACAAAACAGCTCCTAAAGCGAAACCTGAGGCGTCTGTACGTAGAATGAATTCTTCACTAAAATTTGGAAATTGGAGAATTGTAGGACTGATAAGGATTTCTTTAAGCAAATTGAATGATTTTTCGCAATCTTTGTTAAAATTGAATTCAACTTCTTTTTCAATAACCGATTTAATGGAATGCAAATGGTAGCAACATTTTTAATGAATTTTCGATAATAATTTGCGAATGCTACGAATCTTCTTACTTCATCTGCATTTTGTGGGATTGGATAATTTTTCATTACTCTGGATTTTGATGGATCTGGTATAATATAATCTGATATTATATGACCTAGATATAAAACTTCTTTTCTAAGGAAAGCACATTTACTTGGATGTAGTTTGAGATTTACTTCTCCCAATCTTTCGAATACTTCAATTAAATTTTTATTGTGGTGTTCTAAATTTTTACTTTTTTTTTTTTTAATACTATAAGATCGTCAAGATGCGCAAAGCATTTTGAATATGTTAGACCCGATATTGATAGAAACCTTGAAAACGTACTGTGTGACAATATATATATATATGTAATAGGTTATGGAAATTTTTCATCTTTGATAATTTTGCAAAGTTTCTTGTGTTTTTCTTTTCGTTAACATAAAAAAAAAAATACTATTTTCTAAAATAACTAATTTTAAATGTAGTAGTAGCAGTACTGTAGTACATAATTTAATCAATTTGGAGACAAATCCGCTTTTTCCTGTGAAACTCTTTGCGATGATAGCAATGAAGTGTTCGGTAAACATTTAGAACGTTGTTTGTGCTGCTTGTTTTGATCGCCCTCATGATGTTGTTTAGTTTTTGTAATTTGTGTTTAACTGTAGTCAACTTTGTTGAAGTGTTTTTTTGTTTATGTACGTGCCTTCTGTACTCTTGTATGTACAGAGGACACGGGCCAATAGTTTTGTCGTTTGCAGGGCTCGCTGTTTTCGCCTTTAGTAGAAGTTGCGCCTCTGCGAGGTGCTCTGCGGCCGCTATTAGATCGCTCCGTGTGGTCATTAAAAGGTTTGTTTTGATTTTACAGTACCGACAGCGCGGCGAGAGAGAGAAAAAAAAAACTTCTTTGAACAGGAAACTAGGAAAAAAAAAGACTTTAACTTTGTCTTATCCTACTACTTTTTTACTTGTATGAACGAAAAAGACTTTAACTTTGTCTTGTCCAAAACACTCTTTCTGAACACTCTCCTGGCAAGATCGCCATGTAACGAGGGGCCTACGTACTACGCCTACGTCTACCTCACCTACTGAGCTATGGGGGATATTGGATGGCTTCCCCAAGCCGAATTAAGTTGATGGCTAGAGAGCCTATCTGTTAGAAATAAAATAGAGGCTGAAGAGCCAAAGTGTTCTTTTCTACTTCCAAACTTAAAGTGAATTTATTAGACTGAACTTAAGCTATTTATATAAAATAATCAACTTACACACTAACATCTTAAACCAATATCAAATATACATATTATAACTTACACATAAAAATATTTGGTATTCCGAATTCTGTGGGAAATAAACGAACAACGGAACCAGGTAGCATACTTGCTATGTCATCAAATTAATAGCCGAGGTCGCTCGGTGTGGTCATTAAAAGGTTTGCTTTGATTTTACAGTACCGACAGCGCGGCGAAAGAGAGAAAAAAAAACTTCTTTGAACAGGAAACTAGGAAAAAAAAGACTTTAACTTTGTCTTTTCCTACTACTTTTTTACTTGTATGAACGAAAAAGACTTTAACTTTGTCTTGTCCAAAACACTCTTTCTGAACACTCTCCTGGCACTCTATCGAACAACTCCTGGCAAGATCGCCATGTAATGTTCCCTGGTTCCCAAACTACCAACTCACCAAGCATTCACTGCTGTAGGCTCAAACCTCTTCGCACTAACTGCAAAGTTGAGGTATGGTAGTGGAAACACTTAGAACTATCCAGGACTTGTTGTCGGCTCAATGCCTTATATTAACTAAAACCCGGGAGTATGTTCAGATCGAGTCCACGATCACTATTCATGCAAATATTTTTTCAATAAACATCGGCCAGACCACGGGCAACCCTTCTCTATGTGCATGAATGCAATCCCATTCCCCTAGAAATATAATGTTTACATTGTGTTTGCACTGTAAACTTTATATATGTGTCGACAAACATCGACCAAACATTGCGTCTTAGAAAGGTAGAAACAGCATCTAACTGATGAGCCCACTGTTTGTACCTGGGCGAAACGCATAAGGAGTGAAGGTCACTTGAACTTTTCATTTTGATTTTAAAAATCAACACTCCAAGAAAACAATAAATTCTTTTATTAATTTCTTTTTTCAATAAACATCGGCCAGACCACGGGCAACCCTTCTCTAGGTGCAAGAATGCCATCCCATTCCCCTAGAAATATAAAGTTTACATTGTGTTTGCACTGTAAACTTTATATATGTGTCGACAAACATCGACCAAACATTGCGTCTTAGAAAGGTACAAACAGCATCTAACTGATGAGCCCACTGTTTGTACCTGGGCGAAACGCATAAGGAGTGAAGGTCACTTGAACTTTTCATTTTGATTTTAAAAATCAACACTCCAAGAAAACAATAAATTCTTTTATTAATTTCTTTTTTCAATAAACATCGGCCAGACCACGGGCAACCCTTCTCTAGGTGCAAGAATGCAATCCCATTCCCCTAGAAATATAAAATGTACATTGTGTTTGCACTGTTAACTTTATATATGTGTCGACAAACATCGACCAAACATTGCGTCTTAGAAAGGTACAAACAGCATCTAACTGATGAGCCCACTGTTTGTACCTGGGCGAAACGCATAAGGAGTGAAGGTCACTTGAACTTTTCATTTTGATTTCAAAAATAAACACTCCAAGAAAACAATAAATTCTTTTATTAATTTCTTTTTTCACTATTCATATTTATTTCCAAATTCATACCCTATTTATACAAAGCTATTATGCTCCAATTCTGGTTATCGAACAATCGACCACACTTCGATATCCGATTAAAACGCTTCATCATCACATTCTTTTGGGTGAGCGCCAATGACCTATATCATAAACAAATGCTCATACCCAAAGACTATTGCTGTGACATATACAGAGCGCATGCAGTCAAAGCAATATGATCCCTAATTACTTCTGTCGGCTGGCAGTGGCCTGCCGTTGGGAATCATATTGTTCTGAGTACAATGCACTCTATGGATACACATGCAAGTCAAGTGTTATGCATTTCTATGTAATGCAACTGAATGTGAGAGGATCGGATATCGAGGCACAGCCGAGGGTTGACAACCTGTTAATAGTAGTAATAGAGAAATTAATTAAGAGGTCGTTGGCTGTGACTCCTTCACACCGAAGTGACAGCGTCACTTGGCCTTGGGTCATCATTTTCGTAGAAGCGCCAATGCCCTTTATTGCGACTTCTACTCGGGTTTGTGGGAGGCGTAGCCTGTAAACTATATTTTGTGTCACAAAACTTACCTGCGATCCAGGATCGCATAATGCACGAACCAACATCTGGTGCTTGATGTCACCGTACACGTAAGCGAGGGCTATGGCTAGGAGTACGGTGGTGTTGGGATTGACAAGTCAATCATACCATCTTCCTCTTCGGCTGCAAACAGTTCTGGCGGCCCATGCCGCCCAGCTTGGTATCTGCATGGAGCAGTGCTCGACTCTGGTAGCTCTATCGCAGTGGTGTTTACTGAAGTGTTCCTCGCGTTGCTAAGTCCGGCGGAGGATTCTTTTCGGCACAACATCGTATGGTGTCTCCCGTTGCAGTTCCGGCAGGATGTCTTCGATGGGCAGTCGGGAGCGTTGTGACCCGGGCGGAGGCAGTTGAAGCAGCCTCGCTTGTCCCGGGATTCGTTGAGACGTTCCATGATTGTCATGGCTCCGAAGTGGCTGCAGTGCGTGATGGTGTGGGGGCCCTTACAGCAGGAGCAACCCCCTTGTTCAATGGCAGCTACAGCGGCATGGCTGCGGACCACGGAGACCCTACGGGTTGTAGCCTGTACAGTACAGGCCAATCTCTCTTCTTTACTGTCGTTGTTGTTGCTGCTTGGTTCAGTCAGGCTGGCCGCTCGATGTTCCAAGTGCTGGAGCAGGGCCTCTACGTCGGGCAGGTCTCTTGGGTCGCTGTTCCACGACCAGTGTTCCGCTGTGGCTTTGGGCAGTTTGGGTTCCACTAGCGCCGTCGTCACGACGTCCCAGTTTTCGACCGGTATTTTCATCACCGTGAGGGCCCTATAGACGCCTCTCACCGTATCGATGATGCGTAGCAATGCCGCTTCCGTTTCAACCGGTTCAGGTTTCATGTGGATGATGCGGTCGATGTGCGCTCTTGACAGCTTCCTCGGGTTGTCAAAGCGCGTCTTCAGCTCGTTCCAGAGCTGACTGTAGCCACCGCCGTATACGGTTCCCACCAAGCCCACCGCCTGGTTAGTGATCGCCGCCCTCAGCCTCTGCAACTTAAACGTTTCTGGTACACTGGCCGTGTGTACCAGAGACTCGAAGGCATCTCGGAACGCCAGCCAATTCTCGAGCTTTCCATCGAAGCTCGGGATTTTCACCGGGTCGAGCTTCATGTCGAGCCGGCTTTGCTGAGGGAGGAAGTGTCCAGGTATATCCACACTTCCACGAGGAGTACTTACGTTGAGGCGAGCCAACCGCCTCTCAATTGTCACCTGCGTTTCAATCTCCTGGGCTTCTTTCTGTTGCAGCCCACATCTCGTTGTGGGCCTTCATGTCCTCCTCGTCCAGGTCCTCAGCCAAAAGGTCCTCGTGCGCGTCCACGAAGCGCGAGAACATTTCGTTTAGAGAGCGCTGATGAGCATGGAGCTGGATCTCATCCCATGCTTCAGCCTCCGGGTCGTGCACCTTCACATGCAGAAGCTTGATGCCCACCGATCGTTTATTCGAAGCTCCTCTTGACATGCTTGTTCGTATTCACTTTAACACAACACACTATAAGTCTGCTAACACTGTCTATTGGGTTCACTCGGATACCCTGATCACAATTACCGCACGAATAAATGTCCCGAGTGCTACGATAGCACACCAAAACACACAATATGTGGCCACGCACATCCACAATTTACTTATTCACTTTCACTCGTCCTCACAGGAAGCACCAAAATGTTCGGGAATTATATCTTCCGAGCGCGTCAGGGGAGGGAGGAAGAGCTGAAAATGATAAACGTTTCGAACCAAAGGGCACTTGCCGAACAAAAACCTTTCTTTGAATATTTTTATTTCAACGTAAAATTACAAGTCTTATTTTCAATGTTTGAGATAAATCACTATGTTGGTACCAACGAGCCAAAAACCAAACGGAACACGTCGCGTTGAGGGATAGAGTTGAACTGTCTCGAGTGAATGTTAAGATAGGTTAGGTTAGGTTAGGTAAAATGGGCTGACGGTTGATCTTATTACCATCACACTTAGATCAATGTAGATCCGTTGTGATACCCTGACGTATTGTAACGTCCCAGAAACCTATGATTTTATGTCTGTTCAGTGTTTAACCATTTTGTGTTCTTAGTGAAGTTTAACAGGCTGCTCTTTGGAGCGTCTGATAATTCTTCTAGTTCATTAAAGAAGTAATTTCCTAGAAATTTTTTCCTAGTATGACAGAGTGCTGGGCATTGACAAAGGAAGTGACTAGTGTCCTCATGTTCATCTTCGTCATTGCATCCTCTGCATAGGTCATCGGTGCAAAGACCCATTTTCTTTTTGTGATAACCAAGTAGGTTGTGTCCAGTTATGATACTGATAAGCGTTCGCAATGAAATTCTATTCAATGATAGCAGCTTTTCAGATTCTTTCTTATCATATTTCGGCCATAGTTTCCTGGAAGTAACACAGGAATCTAGGCATTCCCATCTTTCATTGGATTTTCGCATTATTTTGTTACCAATGATCTGTTTCATTTCACAGGGTGGGATCCTGATTGATTCATCAATGAGAGAAGGGTCAAGTGCTGATCCTTTCCTCGCTAGTTCGTCCGCTTTTTCGTTTCCCGGTATACCACTATGACCGGGGACCCAGCAGAGTCTAACGTTATGCTGTGTGCCAAGAACCCTTAGCTCTTCGCGACAGCAAGAAACAAGCCTTGATTTGACAAGAGTGGCAGAAATCGCTTTTATTGCTGCTTGGCTATCAATGAAAAAAGTGATATCAGCATGTGATAGCGCCATCATGGACACCTGTTTTGCAGCGTTTGTAACTGCCAAGATCTCGGCTTGGAAGACGCTGCTGTGATTAGGAAGTCTGAATGAACTGGCAAGTTTTAGGCTTTCTGAAAAGAAACCTGCCCCTGTTCCAACTTCCATTTTTGAACCGTCGGTATAGATTGCTATAGACGTTTCGTAAGGTGTTTCATTCTCCCAATCTTGTCTATTGGGGAAGCTAGTTGTGAAGGATTTTTTAAAGTCCAAGTATGGAGTTATGTAATCCGTGCAGATATTGTTATCTGCGTATCTTGATAAAATCTGTGCGTGTCCTATTTGGCTGGTTTTCCAGACATTACATTGGTTTAGTCTAAGTGCACTATTTGCTGCCGCTTCTTGAACGTAGAGATCAAGAGGTGTGAGATTGAGTATTACTTCCAAACTCGCGGTCGGTGTAGTTCTCATTGCACCAGTTACGCAAATACAGGCAGATCTTTGAACTTTGGTTAGGGTTTTTAAATGCGTGGATTTTTCCAACGCCTTCCACCAGACCAAGTTGCCATAAGATAGGATAGGTCTAACAATGGCAGTATACATCCACAGGATGATCTTGGGATTTGGTCCCCAGTTTTTGCCAAAAATCCTGTTGCACGAATATAGTGCTATCATAGATTTCTTATATCTTTCTTGTATATTGGGACTCCAATTTAGTTTTTTGTCTAAGATCACACCCAGGTATCTGGCTTGATCAGAGATTTTAAGAGGGGTCCCATTTAGTCTTGGTAACTCGAAAGTAGGTATTTTTCTTCTATTTGTAAAGAGTACCAGCTCTGTTTTGAGGGGGTTCACTGCAAGGCCGCACCTTTTTGTCCAAGCGCTTACCTTGGTTAGTGTGTAGTTCAATTGTGCGCTAATAGTGGAAGGGAATTTCCCCGTTGCCAGAAGAGCTAGATCATCGGCATAGGCGACCACTTTTACGCCATCATGTTTGAGAGCTACGAGGATCTCATTCATGACCAGGATCCAGAGCAGGGGTGAGAGGATACCTCCTTGTGGGGTTCCCCTTGACACACACTTTTTCAAGTTTGCACCTCCCAGTTCACTGTGGATCTGACGTTTTGTTAGCATATTCATGATGAATGTTAAGATAGAACTGTGTAGAAGCGAAGCCAAGCCGCCAAAACCAACCACCCTGGTTCTCGTTCATCCAGCCATTTGCCCATGAAGAATGTGCAGCGTCACCATAACTCCCACACATGAAGGGAGTCCAATAGCTGATACCAGCTCCAAGCCTTTGCTACCCAACGGCACATGAAATAGAATGTGCCGACTCCAGCGATTATGGCACCGATCCTAAGTGGCGACATTGTTGACTTCTATTTGTTTGTTGTTACTTATTCCCACTGCCATAGATGCCACAGTATTTATACAGAATAAACACTGCTATCCGATGGCATATGGGAATCCAAATGTGTATCCGATACCCATAGCCAAGTAGTGGCGATATGGGTCAATCGTCTCAAGCACAAGTATCGTACCAAAGCATTGGCAGATACTTTTCTATGTGCGGTTGTGTGTCCATATACACATTGTGCTGCGACTAGGGTGACTGTTCACGATCGGTCGTCGTGTGTTGTCATCTGAGGTGGCTGGCAAGTAGGTAGATCGATATGTAGGCGGTGAGGGTGGCTGGTGTAGATGGTTGGGTTTTTGTTGCTGACGATTAAATGCTGCGTCATCAGCATTCTGGATCTGAAACGTCTTCGGTTGTTGACCGAACACCTATCCTACACTGGTGGCCTCTTTTGCAGATTTGGGGGAGGAGGGAAGAACTTTAACGTTTCAAACATTGGGTACCTCATTAAAGTTGTGTTGGTCAGAAGGCCATACTAGAGTTGTCAAAGTGAGGTAAATCGTTGGGTAGGCATTTATCATCTACCATTGATGGTGGTATACAGTGTTGATGTTTCAACCTGTGTGTGTTCAAACCGCACATTTCTATTGTCTTGTGTGAGACCACCCGTCTGCACGCTTCTTGATCATCGTTGGGATCGCCTGTCCCTTTGTCGGTCTAGCCTCGACCAATTTCGCATCATCACCCTATGTGGGATGTTTTTGCAGAATGCTGGGTGAGTAAACCATAGGCTGATGGAACCTTGGTTGCCCCTTACTCTCCCGGAATTATGCAGCCACACCCGAAAACGAAGAAGAGGTAGCGATACGAGAAAGGATCCGAAGGATACTTTTTGTAGCGGTAAATTTTACCGCAACAAATCCCACCCTTACCTCCCAGGAAATGTGCTTACATTTCAAAGAAATATAAACCATTTCCTAAGGTGAAACTAGGTAAAAGGAACGAAGAATAGGAAGACAACACAACACTAACAGTTTTCAATCAATATGACAGTTATTGAAAGTTACAAACTAAAGTTAAAGTTAAAATCAAAAGTTATTGAATAAATCAAAAACAGAATGCACAATTAAAATCTTTACAAACTTTATTAATCACTTAGGTATGTGATTGTTTTGAATGTCGACAGTAGAATAACAAATGGTAATATTCGATGAGCTGTGATGGCACGCAAACAATCGTGGGAACTGGCCATTCAGCAAGCGAGTAGACAGTCCACGCAAGACTCGTATTTCGTAAAGTGAACGTCCGGACTTGAGCGTTCACATCACAGCCCTCGTTACAAATAAATAAAATTTATGAAGATATTTGAAACCCAAATGGTTGCGTACTACGCAGTCATTTGAGTTCCAACATACACCCCTCCTTGAAGGTTCCTAACCTTCAATTTAAAGAGTTACTTGAAAGCGAGAACCTCTTCTCCGTATTGGAATTTGTAGTGCGGCCTGATGTTTTCGATATCGGCAAAAAAAAATACTATCATTCCAATGGTGATCGCCAGCAACAAGTAGCTCAAGCCATAGTGATGAAAATCATATATGTTGGTGGGTGGTAGTTCATCAAAAATCATTGCACTCTTACCGCCGTATTAATAAACGCGGAATAACTGGGAAATACTTATTCCATGGATTAAGTTACCATTATACCATTTTCCATTTAATTAAAGCCACCATTATACCATTTTCCACTTAATCCATGGAATAAGGCTTAGCCCAGCTATTCCGCGTTTATTAATACGGTTAAGGTCTTCTTTTTCCTGTGAAAGATTTTTAACATTTGTTTCATTATCATTTCTTACCGTCAAGGGGGAAAAATGGTCATCTGTCAAGTTGCGATTTCTGATCCAATTGCTTAGCCTTGCACTTGGAACAAATGACTTTGTTATAATAGTCTTTAAATTTAAATGACCATTAATTATTATTGTATCAATTTTAAGGGAGCACATGTTGTTAAAACCAATCATTCCAGTGCCTGATAGAGAAATACTTCTTGTTTGACCATTGCAAATCAGAAGCCCTGTTACATTGTTCATCATCGAAAATATCCAAGAGTCTGTTTGCCTCAGCGCATACCAATGATCTTGTGGAGGTACTTTCTTTAGATCACATATTTCCAGAGCGTTGTCTTCGTGGTTTAATAGAATAAATGAATAAATCAAAAACAAATGCACAATTAAAATCTTTACAAACTTTATTAATCACTTAGGTATGTGATTGTTTTGAATGTCGACAGTAGAATGACAAATGGTAATATTCGATGAGCTGTGATGGCACGCAAACAATCGTGGGAACTGGCCATTCAGCAAGCGAGTAGACAGTCCACGCAAGACTCGTATTTCGTCCAGTGAACGTCCGGACTTGAGCATTCACATCACAGCACTCGTTACAGATAAATAAAATTTATGAAGATATTTGAAACCCAAATGGTTGCGTATTTTATGTATAAAATTCTCAAATAAATAGAAGACAACCGCGTACTTGTATGGTCTAATCACAACTCCACTTATCGTGTCATAGAACCGATCGCGAACTCCAAGTTCAACATTGGAAAGCCGATGCGTTTGAAAACTCAGCACAATTTGGTGACTAAAATGCATACACGTTTTACCCAATGCAAGGCATTGGGCAATCGATGTGCAACGAGTCAACTCAAATTGCATTGAGTTCAACGCACGACGACTTCCTCTGAAGGTGTGGGAAATTAAAGCATAACATCCCTCCCTACCTGGGAAAAGTTCGCGACCAGCCGAATGACAATCGATAATCGACTTACTTTTATTTCAAAAATAGATATTATGTCTATATAATAGTATATAATATAATATATAATATAATATATAATATAATATATAATATAATATATAATAAAATAAATAGGGTGGCGCTACAGGGCGAAGAGCCCCTGGGCCTAGCGCATTTCTCACAACCATGCCATGTGAGGGAATGGAAGAATGATATATAATAGTATAATAATATTATGTCTAATAATAATTACAAAATAAATAATTATATAAATCTAAACCAAAACTTTTAAAATTTAAATATTTTACTTTCATAATTTGGAATACACTAATTGATATATATATTATTGAAATTTGGGATATCTCCCAACGAACTTCTATATATTTATATATATTACGTATATATTTTTAATTTCAAGTCTTACAAAACATTTCGTCAAAATATTACCTAAATCTAATTCCAAATTTCTATATTACCTTAAACCAATTCTAAATCTATAAATTTTTTATTTTTATATTGCTTAGTTACTATTTAATCTAATTCGAAGTTACATAATGAAATTTTTACACTATTTAAATCTTTTTCCGAAATTTGTAAAACAACATTTTTTTTTTTTTTATTCAATTTAGTTCTAAAAAATTAAAATTTTTTTGTAAAATTTATTCACAAGTAATTAAAATTACATGGTAATATAAAATTAGATGAACCTAGCTAGATAGGCTATTGGTTCTGATTATATACAACTTACATGTTAATATTGGTTTTACTTATAAATTCAGCAATGAGTTCGATGTTTGTGTAGTTTGGTTCTTTCAAAATATCATAAATAGGTTTGTTTTTCGATAAGTTTTTAAATATAGGAGTTAGTACAGAACAATTTTCAAATATGTATGTGTATTAAATCTAAGATGACATTACAATAATTGCAAGTTGGTGGACTGGTTTTTGTGAGAAGATGTTCGTATGCGGCAGCAGTGTGACCAAGTCTGAGGCGAACGAAATTTGAAATTTTTTAGATGGTGGTAAGGACTCCAGTCATGCTTTGAATTTGATGTTGTTACTTTCTGTATATATTTTATTACATCCAGTTTTCTGTATGTATCAAATAGAAATACAGGAGCATTGTTGGCGAGGTTTGCAGCAAGGTCAGCATTTTCATTACCGACAATCCCAACGTGACCAGGAGTCCACATCAGTTTAATGCTGTTTGGTGATTTTGTAAGTTGGTGTCGGATTTCTGATATAAGCTCATTATTGTTGTTTGGATTTTTTATCGCGCTTAGTACGGAGATACTATCGGAGTGTGATATGTTTGCCTGGCTTATTAGTTACCGTTTTCGTAGCTTGCGATGTTTGGGAGACTGCCAATGGAGGCGATCGTACCGTTTTCGTGAGCTACAGCATACGATGTATTTGTCGAGGTCTTTGATCCGTCCGTGAATACAAAATGCCACCCTTCAGATTTTAATTCCGATGAGACGCTTGCGAATAGTTGGCGATAGGTTGTATTACTTGTATTTATTTTCCTATATTCGGCTAAGGTCAGTATCAAGGAATTGGGATTGAGATTCCATGGAGGGTGTCGTGGAGTGGCATACTGGTGTCACGTTAGTGAAAGATTGATTATCTTTGCTTTGTCAATCACGGTAGCGATTGCGGATGGGATTCTCTTTGTAAGTTGGTGGTGTTTTGCTCTATTGATATCGGTATCTATGATGGAGTTTCTAGAGAACATGAGTTTGACAAAGAGTTTTAATGTTGCCGAATCTCTTCGTTCCTCGATGTTTGGGAGTCCTGCTTCCACAGGGATATTTTTGATAGGTGAAGTGGGAAATGCGTTTATGCTTCTCCGAGCGGCTTGGTGGTAGACAGGTTTGATAATGTTTAGTGTTGATTTCGGGCATTGTCCATATATACATAATCCGTAGTCTATTTTACTTAAAACTAACATTTTTGTAATATGTATTTGAAAGAGTATTAATGTGTACATTACTCCGTTTACAAGCCAAATATCTTATAATATTAGTTCTTAGTTATAAGTCCGTTGGGAGTATATGTGTAGATAAAAAAAACTACCAAATGAAAAATTTTATTTTTAATTTTTTGTATTAAGCCTCTTGGATATCTGAAAATATAAACGTGTTTGATTATTTATTCAATCAAGATATATATACACTACTCCCAAAAATTAAGGGAATAAAACAAAAATGCAAATTTTTCTCGAATTTTTGACGGTCTGTATTTCAGCGAAAAATGATCGTATTGCAAAAAATGAAAAAATATTTTAAAGCTCCAAGACTCTAGTCTTGAGATCTTTCAATCTCAATTTTTTAAGAACTACGGTTTTGACATGATCCGAATAATTAGAATGAAAAAAAAAATTGACAAATTTTTGATTTTTTTTTCGCTTTACGGGCACGGAAAATTTTTTTCGGGCAAAACAACCCTATGAAACAGATAGCCTGTTTATTAAGCTTCAATTTCGTTTTTTATTGAGCTCGATACGACCATTTGTCGCGGAGATATCGGAAATCAAACAAAAAAGGACGCTTATTTTTTCAACCGCTATATCTCTGCAACCAATAATCGTACAGCAAAAAGAAGGCCAGTTCTAGAATTTGGAAAAAATTTCTTATAAAATTTTATAAAAAATTTCCAGATAAAAAATCTTATCGATGTACCATACCAGTTTGAAAAAAGTTGAAAAAAGTGACTTTTTCCCTTATTTTGGTTAATTGACTGTATCTTAATAAATATCGACGGGAATGCTTGAGATCGTAGGAATTTTTTCACCTTAATATACCCTTAAGGACCTTGTAAATTTCCAGATCGATCCATTGAGTACATTTTCTGCCCCGAGCATCTAAAATTTTGAAAAAATTAAAGGAATAAGATTTTTTATTCATTATCTTCATAATAATGAAAAAAATGTTTGTACTCCTAAAGAAAATGTTGATAAATTGGAATATCAACCGCCGGCATTCGCGTTACCCAAAGCGTACCACATGGAGGTTGCACGGTCGGATTTGCGCTTCTTTTGTGCTTACCCACGTGTGTGTGTGTGTGTGTGTGTGTGTGTGTGTGTGTGTGTGTGTCTGTCTGTGCGTGTGTGAGAGAGAGAGATTAATATCGCGTATTGCCACCTCTGCTTCTTATGACTGCTTCCAATCTTTGTGGCATATTCGAAATGCAGTTTCTTATCATCTCCTGTGGGATTCGTCCCCAAATTTCGTTTAATGCTCGCTCTAATGCTGGTAAGTTCCTTAAATTAGGATAGTTTCGACGCAATTGACGGCCCATGATATCCCAGACATGCTCAATCGGATTGAGGTCGGGACTCATCGCTGGGTGTCGTAACAGCGTTATGTTGTTTCTTTCAAAAAACCGACGGGTGATGTTAGCAGTGTGAGGCCGGGCATTGTCTTGCATAAAAACAAATGTTCTTGGATTTCGCTGATTTTCGGGCAAAACAAAAGGTCGCAAGATCTGATCGATATAACGCCTAGCATTTAAATTTTGACGGACAATCACTAATGAAGTTCGTTCAAATCGCGAAACTCCAGCCCAAGCCATTAAAGATCCTCCATTATAGGCTGCTACAGGCCGCGTAAAGTTCGGCAAAAAACGCTCCCCCTGACGACGCCAAACTTGAGGTCTTCGATCATTGCCATAAAGGCAAAAACGTGACTCATCGGAGAACATAACATTGTTCCACTGCCTCATGGTCCAAGCAGAATGTTGATGAGCGTAAGCCAGGCGAGCTCGGCGATGGGCGGCTGACAACATTGGTGTGCCCGCGGATCTTCTAGCTCGCACTCCAGCCTCACGGAGACGATTACGAACCGTTTGTGGGCAAATGTTTCTCGGCCTCTGTCGTCGCAGTTGTTGTTGTCGGCGGTTAGGGAAGTCCCGAGCGATAACATTCGTAGGAACAAAAGGTTCTTGACGAACGCGTCGAACGATTGCCCGATCATCGCGAGAATTCGTCACACGATACCGACCTTGGCCAGCTCGTCGACTGTAACCATCAGTTTCTAAGTACCGATTGTACGCACGACACACGACGGAGGCAGAAACGCCCAGTCTATCACCGACTTCCTGATACCTGTACCCCCCTTGTACCAGAGCTACTAATTGAGCGACTTCTGTCGCAGATAAATGCCGCCTGGGCATAGTAAAAAATCAAAAATAAACCAGAGTGTTCAAATGCTTTCAGTTACCAAAATTTTCACTAAAATTGAAAAAATGAAGAGTAGTTCTGAGAAAAACTATTGGTTGGATTTTTTTAACAAAAAATTTGAGTAGTCTAAAGAAAAACTGTTTTCAGGAACAATATGTAAATAAGACTGAAGAGTTTTGAGCTTCAATATTCGTGTGGAGAATATTGCCGGAATATCGGGGACATCAACTTTTAATTAATTTCACAGAATCAAATAAAAAATTAATTAAAGTACCGCAGTTACAAACCGTTTAAAAATAAAATGCATATTTTTCACTAATCAGAATAAAAATGACAACCAAATTAAGAAAAAAAAACATTTACAAAATTTTTTTTATTATTTTCAATTTTTTGTTTTTATTTAAATTTAGTGATTTTTTTTCATTATTATGAAGATAATGAATAAAAAATCTTATTCCTTTAATTTTTTCAAAATTTTAGATGCTCGGGGCAGAAAATGTACTCAATGGATCGATCTGGAAATTTACAAGGTCCTTAAGGGTATATTAAGGTGAAAAAATTCCTACGATCTCAAGCATTCCCGTCGATATTTATTAAGATACAGTCAATTAACCAAAATAAGGGAAAAAGTCACTTTTTTCAACTTTTTTCAAACTGGTATGGTACATCGATAAGATTTTTTATCTGGAAATTTTTTATAAAATTTTATAAGAAATTTTTTCCAAATTCTAGAACTGGCCTTCTTTTTGCTGTACGATTATTGGTTGCAGAGATATAGCGGTTGAAAAAATAAGCATCCTTTTTTGTTTGATTTCGGATATCTCCGCGACAAATGGTCGTATCGAGCTCAATAAAAAACGAAATTGAAGCTTAATAAACAGGCTATCTGTTTCATAGGGTTGTTTTGCCCGTAAAAAATTTTCCGTGCCCGTAAAGCGAAAAAAAAAAAATCAAAAATTTTTCAATTTTTTTTTTCATTCTTATTATTCGGATCATGTCAAAACCGTAGTTCTTAAAAAATTTAGATTGAAAGATCTCAAGACTAGAGTCTTGGAGCTTTAAAATATTTTTTCATTTTTTGCAATACGATCATTTTTCGCTGAAATACAGACCGTCAAAAATTCGAGAAAAATTTGCATTTTTGTTTTATTCCCTTAATTTTTGGGAGTAGTGTATATATATTTTCCAAGAGGTCTTAGCATCTGTGAAGCCTGAAAACAATTAAGTTAAGGTTAATTAGTGCTTATGAGTGGAATAATTTCAATTGGTTGTTATGAACTCTTTTTGTACGTTTTCCTACTCTTATGTGGGTATTCACCTCTCCGCCGACAGACAACACCTCATATGGTCCCAACCAAATTGAAGAAAACTTGTTTTTACGGGCCGGGTTTTTCAATAATACCTTTTGCCCTGGAGCAAATGATGCGGAGTTAACATGCCGATCGTAAAACTTTTTAAACATAAGCTTAGCATTGTCCAAATTTTTTCTAGCTATTTCATGCGATTTCTTAATTTGAAATCGCAGCTGTTGCGGATAGTCTTCGGTATTATATAAAGGGACGGGCTTTTTTTCAAGTTTGTAGGCATTTCGAACTCAAAGCCGTAAAGACTGTTCAATGGTGTCAATTTAGTGGAAGAATGCTGCGTATTGTTATGTACATGCATGGCCTGGCTAAGCCATTGATCCCAATTTCGGTCGTCATTGTCAACGAAACTCCTTAGATATTCCGCTAAGGATCTGTGACTCCGTTCTAACGAACCGTTGGCCTGTGGGTGGTAGGCGGTTATATGGACTTTCTTAACTCCCAACAGTTTACATGTTTCAGAAAACAATCTGGAAGTAAAGTTAGAGCCATTATCCGTAACGAGCATTTTGGGTATACGAAAACGTGTAATTATTTCCGAATAGAAAGCTCTGGCCACTGTAGATGCCTCTGCATCCGGGATCGCCACGCAAGCCATGTACTTAGGTCGACTAGGAGTATCAGTCAGTTGCATGGGCATTTTGGTAATTTTCGAGAACTTATTCTTTTGGCACTTTTCGCAATTTTTTATGTATTGATTAATGTCTTTTTGCATATGTTTCCATCTAAACTGATTTCTTAATTTCTTCGGGATCCGTCTGAATTCGGCTGAGTGCGTCCGCATTACAATTGGTTCTGCCTGGTTTGAAAATAATTTTGTAATCATACTCAGACAGCTTGTGATGGAATCTAATAAGTCTAGTAGTTGGATCTTTTACATTGAAAACTCCTATAAGAGGACGGTGATCTGTAAAAACTGTGAAATGGCGACCAAGAAGGTATGTACGAAAATGTATGCATGCCCACACTATCGCAAGCAGCTATTTTCTATTGTAGAGTATCTCTTTTCCGATTTGCCAAGTTGTCGGCTTGCATACGCAATAGGCTTATCTTCACCCACTTTACCCTGAGACAAAACGGCACCTAATGCTTCGTTGCTGGCATCAGTAGTCAAAATAAAAGGTTTTGTAAAATCTGGATAGATAAGTATGGGAGGGGGGGGGGGGGGGGGAACAAATTGCTTTTTTGAGACTCTGAAATGATCTCTCACAGTCTGGAGACCATTCGAAAACACTGTCGATTCTCAGTAGCTTATTGATTGGAGCAGCAATTTTAGAAAATTGAGGTATAAATTTTCTGTAGTAATTCGCGAGTCCCAGTTGAAGGTACAGGGAAATCTGTGACACATTGAGTTTTAGCAGGGTCCGGCAATGCACCGGCTTCTGAGCATATGTGTCCCAAATATGTCACCTCACGGCGTAAGAAATTGCACTTCTCAGTATTCAATTTAAGATTATGTTGTCTGAGTTTGGCTCTAAGTTTTTACCATATACCACGATGTCATCGAGATATACGAAGCAATCAATGCCATGCAAACCATTCAGGATGTGATTCATGATCCTTTGAAATGTTGCCGGAGCACCGGTTAGACCAAAAGGCATTCTATTGAACTCGTAATGCCCTGTACTAGTGCTGAACGCGGTTTTCGCTCGATCGGCTGGATCGATCAATACCTGATGGTAACCACTTGCTAAGTCCATAGTAGTGAAAAACTGGCAGTATCCCCATTGGTCAAGAATTTCTTCTATTCTTGGTAAGGGAAACGCATCTTTAATTGTGACTTCATTCAGTTTACTGAAGTCAACGACAACCCTCCATCTTTTTTGACCTTCGACAGACTTCTTGGGTACAATGAGCAATGGAGAATTCCAAGGAGACTTACTTTCAGAAATTATGTCTTGAGCAAGCACATCCTGGACTTGCCTCTCTATTTCTTTTTTAAGCACCTCTGGAGTTCTATATTGCTTAGTATTTATAGGTGCTTGATCAGACTTGATGCGTATGCTATGTGCCAAAACGGGTGCGTTAGTGAGAGGATCGCCTTCTAGTAAAAATACATCATTGTATTGTATGCATAGCTGCTCTACGGACTTCTTTTCTTCGTTGGTTAGGTTTTCATCCATATTTAAGGAATTCAACAGAAGACTTATCCGTTCATTTTCGCATTTTTTTGTAAAATTTGCCAATATTTTGTTTCCCGAACTATTATCAACAAATTTATAGTTTTTAAAATTGGAGTAGCTCGGGACGAAGTTGTTGTCCAAGAAGTAGTCTCTTGTTGTACTATTCATAACAGGGACATGGACGTAATTGTTCTTCGCTTGCACAATTGTGTTTCCCAAATAAATTCCGCAATCTATTTCTTGTAAATGAACTAGTAATTCATTCGATTTAGAATTTGGAATTTCGAGCTTAACAATTGTTTGTGTACGAGCTCCAATTTTGCACTGCTTGCTTTGTTCATTTAATGGGGACAAGAAAGTTGAATTCGAAGGTAAACACTTTAGAGGTAATTCAATCTAAACTTTTTTACCTTCCAAAAATTTAATTTTCTTGGATACCGCATCGATAATCGTGTGATTCCAGAGAATATCACGGCCTAGTATACCATCAGCGGGCATGTGGTCTAAGCCGTCGATAACGTTCCATTTCGTAAAAATTTTCTTTGGGAAAGGTAAATAAGTCTTAACCGTACCAACCGTTGGGCCTACTCCACCAAAAACACCACCCAAGTGCTCAGTGTCTCGGGTATTTATATTGCATGCATTTGCTAAACAACTTCGTTTTAACAAGCTCGAGTCTGCTCCCGTGTCTACAAGCACCAGAACTTTTCCAGACTTGGCCAATGATATTGGTAATTCAACAAAGACATCGTGCTTACGAATGTTGTTGTATGCAAATAAATTTTTGTTGCCTTTCTGTCTCTTGTTCGCTATACCCCAAATCAACCAACTATTAGAAAATAAACCAACAAAAAACCTAAGTTTATCAACTGCTTGTGTTAATAAAGTTCTAAATTTAACGCAGCACTCATTCAAAACCAAGCAAACACTCACAACGAGTAACCAGAAATCAGCCTGACCTAGGTTAACTTTAGCTTCAGATACTGACGCTTTAGCTGTGTGTTTGGTTTAACGAACTGACTGAAAGGTGAAGAAATTTGACTCTCGGTCGTTTACCTTTGAGTCGCTGTTCACTTTCGGATGTTGTTCGTTATTTGAGCGCTGTGTTGGCCCTTTTCCGTTGGTTTTTGTTTTATTTTTTATAGAAGTCTCTTCAGCTTTTGAAATCGTAGGCAACTCATTATTGCGTATTTCTAACGATATCAACGAAGCTGGAGAGTTACTTCTTTGTTTTCTTAATGAGGAGGATACATTTTTTGGGGCACAGTCTACCTTCTTGGACTGACGCCCGGGTCGTTTCCCAAATGCTCTCGAAGGTAATTCTTTTTCGAGAAACACTCATCCTCCACATGTCCCAGTCTAGAACACCACTTGCACTTCACTTGCGGCTTTTGCGTCGTGCGTTTTATGGTGAAAATATGGGACTTTGGGCACACATCTCTGCTGTGCCCATAGGAGGCACACGCTTCACAATAAGGTGTGCTCCTTCTTTGCCGGCATTCTGCATAAGTGTGATTGGCCTTATTACAGAATCCGCATTTTATTTTAAAGTCTTGCCCTTGTGTCTTGGAATGTTTTTCCTTGACCTGGGCAGTCTGAAAACAGGGGCTGCCGCTTGTCCCAGGTGACACACTGGGCAAGGGAGTTGCAATGCACGCAGTTGAGTGTGTAGTTGGAGATGCATTCGGGAAAGGATACATATGAGGGTCGAAAAACTGTTGAGGTGGATACTGTACTGGGTGATGTGATGATGTCTGATGCATTGTCTGGAAATGATTATTGACGTTAGGTAAATACGTTTGCTACCTAGTAGGCGCGATCAAAAGATAAGTTTTTTGCGCCGTTTCAGCAAGTTTTTGAATGTCGGTCTCTGATGTAGTCAGCATGTGTTGGCGTAAACCGGGGTCGTTAAGACCTCTCTTAAATGCCACAACAGCAGAGCTCATCAGTTCTTTTTTTAAACCCTCGGATTCCGTGGAGGAATACCTGGAGTTGATTATTTCATTAGCCTTTGTCTAAAGGCACAGGAGACGCCTTGCAAAAGACTGTATGTGTTCTGTGGAAAGTTGATGGGTCTGCTTCATTTCCATCAGTACGCTATCCAATGTCGTGATTGGCAAGTAGGCACCTTTAATAACCAACTCCAGTTCCTTTAGGGACTTCGGAGAGTTGTTACGAATTAATTCGAACGCATCACCTGTTAGTTTTGTCGAGAGCAACTCAACGTAAAGTTGCTCGTCAGTGTCCTTGTGACACTTGAAACCCAGTTGACACGCATTCAAAAACTCGTAAACTCTCGTTGATAGTTCCGGCGTCCGTAAACCCGAAAATTGAGGAACCACACGAGCAACAATCTTACTGATCGCTTCGTAGTTCATCTACGGTCTGAACTGCACTGCTAATTTGTATTTTTTCACTGGTCTTAGTAGGTTGTGTGAACAACGGCAGTAGGTTCCTAGAGAAACTAGGTTTCTGCGAATCACTTCTTTCCTTTTGTGCTGACAAACTTTTATTTAGTTCGCTTGTCAGTTGATTTATTTCCTGATCAGCTTCTTCAGTCACTTGGTTAAGTCGCTTTTCGGCAGCTTTTCGATACTGCTCGCTTTTTTCGAGCGACTTTGCCAAATTATTTAGCTCTTTTGCGTGGTTTTCTTTTAAATCGTTGACGGCTTTTGTGTATTCAATTAACACAGCGTCTAAAGTTTCTAGACGCGTCAACTTGCCCCACTGAGAACTAGTTTGAAAACTGATCAGGCTATAAACCTCAGGATTTAAAATTTGTTTGAGCTCTGAAAGAAGTAATTCGATCATAGAACAAATGTTACGAATGTTTTATGAATGACAGACACTTACCTTGAACAATTTTTCGTTTTTTGTTTGCGTTGTTTTTGGTGAAACTTATTTACTTAATCACAATTTTGCAGTGTTTTTGTTTTACTTAGTATGGGTGTCAAAGCATACGATTTAGAAACTACTATTTAGGATAAGATTTCGAGAAAACAAACAGAGTAACCTCAACGAACCGCTTTCTGCTTTTGTTCTTTTTTTTTTTTTTTTACTCGAAAGCGTATGTTCACGAACCGGCTGCGCCAAAATGTTATGTATAAAATTCTCAAATAAATAGAAGACAACCGCGTACTTGTATGGTCTAATCACAACTCCACTTATCGTGTCATAGAACCGATCGCGAACTCCAAGTTCAACATTGGATAGCCGATGCGTTTGAAAACTCAGCACAATTTGGTGACTAAAATGCATACACGTTTTACCCAATGCAAGGCATTGGGCAATCGATGTGCAACGAGTCAACTCAAATTGCATTGAGTTCAACGCACGACGACTTCCTCTGAAGGTGTGGGAAATTAGAGCATAACACGTACTACGCAATCATTTGAGTTCCAACATACACCCGTCCTTGAAGGTCCCTAACCTTCAATTTAAACAGTTACTTGAAAGCGAGAACCTCTTCTCCGAATTGGAATTTGTTGTGCGGCCTGATGTTTTCGATATCGGCAAAAAAATACTATCATCCCAATGGTGATCGCCAGCAGCAAGTAGCTCAAGCCAAAGTGATGAAAATCATGTATGTTGGCGGGTGGTAGTTCATCAGAAATCATTGCACTCTTAAGGTCTTCTATTTCCTGTGAAAGATTTTTAACATTTGTTTCATTATCGTTTCTTACCGTCAAGGGGGAAAAATGGTCGTCTGTCAAGTTGCGATTTCTGATCCAATTGCTTAGCCTTGCACTTGGAACAAATGACTTTGTTATAATAGTCTTTAAATTTAAATGACCATTAATTATCATTGTATCAACTTTAAGGGAGCACATGTTGTTAAAATCAATCATTCCAGTGCCTGATAGAGAAATAATTCCTGTTTGACCATTGCAAATCAGAAGCCCTGTTACATTGTTCATCACCGAAAATATCCAAGAGTCTGTTTGCCTCAGCGCATGCCAATGATCTTGTGGAGGTACTTTCTTTAGATCGCATATTTCCAAAACGTTGTCTTCGTGGTTTAATAGAGCCATTTCGCACACTTTAAAATCTTTGGAGTGAACTCTAGTAAGCACAATCTGTCTGCAAATATGATTTTTCGATCCTATTAGTTTACAAGAATTGAATTCAATATAGGAGAGTCCAAAATATCTATCTCTCGCTAATGTAACCGCAAGGTATGGAGATGTTACATCGACGAGTAGGCTCATATTGTTGTGAACAATGGGCAATGGAATGAGGTTAAAAACTTGGAATTCTTGATCTTCGGCTAACGGGATTAAGACTTCAAACACAATTGTTTCATGTAGTGTCCGTCCTTTGACTGTTATTAATTTTAACATTTCCAAGGCCGAAACACTGGGCAGCCTCAGCGATGAAGGTAGATTTCCTTGAATCAGTTGCTGTTGACTTCTTACTTGCATTGGTGTTATTATCTGTGGGTTGATCTTCGCATGGTTTAAGTCCAGGATAACATCTAGCAGGACATCTTGAGTGCGTTCGTAATTATTAATCATCATACTAAAATACGTAGTGAGCGCAAGAAAATGTTGATTATTCACAATTTCGTTTTGTTGTTTTCCAATTGTATTGAAAGTTTTTGTTAAATATGTATTTAATGTGTTAAAATCATTTAGAACTTCTAATGAGTTGCGCCTCAGTATATTTGCCGTAGAGTCTGCAATGGAACTCTGTTTTCGGATGAGAGAATATAAGTGTTGATCCTGTTTATTTGCCAATTCAATTTGATTTTGAATATGTTGAGCATCTTCCTGATCTAGGACACCAAACAAACTATGCGCTACGCTTCCAACAAAATCAAATGGAGATCTACGATGTCGCATTGAACTCTGGGTTGTAGTATTGAACCCGTTTATAAGATCGTTCTTTTGGTCAATGTTTATTATTCTTTTTGGAAGAATGTCGATTGTCGAATTGCAGTGATATATTCTCTCCGATTTTTCCGCCATACAAGCCCTTTCTAATTGGTTTAAATACCCTTTCGTTTTGCTCAATTCAAGCCAGTAATTGGTCAGATTGTAGTAAACGTAAGGACTCCAAAAATTGTCGGCTCTTCGCAACGTTCCCATATCTTCAAAATAAATTCCAATATCATTATCTAGGTTGCTTATTACCACTTGGCTGTCTATGTTTGTCGAACTGATTGGTGCTACAAAAAATGCAAAGAGACAAGATATTAACACAAGTCCCTTTGTTATTTTTCCACCTTGGGATTTCCTGGATATTGCATGTTTGGTTGAGTCTGCTTCAACTGTCAATAGAGGATTTTCTTCTTTCTCAATTGGATGATCTGTCTTGACAGTTGCAGGATATTTTTCGCTTCTTCTACCGGCAAGGTGCACAAATTATGAATGGCTCGCTGTAGCACACCTCCTTGGGTTTTGATATTAGCAACACGAACAAGCCCGTCACTTCCCTCAATCAACTTGAATTGTTATTGTGGTCAATTCTTCATATGTTAACGTGGCTTCTCCGAGATGGCGAACTAACAGGTTCTTGGCTGATTTCACAGATGACTCCCAGAGTCCACCAAAGTGTGGGAAGCGGGGAGGAATAAAATTAAAATTTATTCCACTCTGGCTACACGAAGATTGAGTGGCAGCTTTCATTTTTTTTGAGTGCATGACGTCTTTGAGTTCTTTAAGTTGGTTATTTGCACCGACGAAGTTAGTCGCGTTATCACAGAAAATAGAGTGACATAATCCTCGTCTACCAATAAACCTTTTAAGAGAATTAATAAACGATTCTGTGAAGAGGTCTCCTACCACCTCAATATGAATCGCTTTAGTAGAAAAACACACAAAAATTGCCAGATAAGATTTTGTGGGGATCTTACCTCTGATTTTGTAATGAGATTTAATGGGTCCAGCGAAGTCTACTCCAGTGTAATAAAATGGACGGGATGGTGTTACTCGTTCAAATGGCAGGTTGCCCATCAATTGGTTAATAGAGTTGGGCCTAGATTTTGCACAAACAATGCAACTTCTGATCACTGATTTTGCTTCTCTACCGACGGTCAATATCCAGTATTGTTGTCGTGAAACTGCAATTAGTGCCCTATGAGATACATGAAGATTTGTTTTATGCAAATGTTCTAAGAGGAGCCTTGTAACCACGTAATTTTTGGGAAGCAGAATTTGATGTTTTGCATCCGGTAGAAGAATTGACTAATCTGCCTCCAACTCGAATCAAATTAAGTTTATTATCGAAATACGGTGTCAATGTTGCTAAATTTTATTTTGTACTCACACCAGCATGATGTTTCAAGACCTTACATTCATCTGGAAACGTTGTACGTTGTGGGTACACTAGTAGGAGGCGAGTTCCTTCACAAAACCAGTTCTTCTAAGTAGATACGGTTGTCTAACGTTTCTTAAAAATCGAATGCTGTATGAAAAAACTCTCTGTAATCTACAAAAAGAGTTTCTATGCTTTATAGTATTCAAGATATCTTCTTCATTATTTGCAGTTAGCAAGGCCGTCTTGATTTTCCTTAATTCCGGTATTACCTGTGGAATGGTGTACTTACTTTCTTCCCACAAGTATTCATCCAATTTGAGAAATGCTGGACCTTCTAACCATCGCAGAGAAATGGAAAGGTTGTCAAGCGTACAGCCTCTTGTTATTAAATCAGCTGGATTTATTTCTACCTTAATATGTTTCCACTGTGAAATCTGCGTTTCAGTTTGGATTTTGGCTACCCTATTTTCAACGAAGGTGTCCCATACATAAGAAGGAGAATTTATCCAAGCTAGCACAGTTGTTGAGTCAGTATAATAGGCAATCTTATGAACATATATGTTAAAAATTTGAAGTGTTCTCCTGACAAGTTCTACCAGGATCTCCGCTGCTTGCAGTTCAAGTCGAGCTATCGTTGTGGTTTTCATCGGAGCTATTCGAGATTTTGAACAAAGTAATTAGCTAAAAATATTACCTGATTCGTCAATGCATCTGATATATGTATACACATGCTCCAAGTGCAGACATGCTGCTATCAGAAAAGCCATGTAATTCAGTTCTTTTTGGGTTTTGACACATAACAAATCTTGGTATCCTGATGCTTCTAAAGTCAAAAAATTGATAAATATAATCCTTCCACTTACTTGCGAGATCCAAAGGAAGCTCATCATCCCACGAGAAGTTCGTTTTCCACAAATCTTGAACAAAAAGCTTTCCAAGCCTTATTGCAGGACTCAGTAAACCTAAAGGATCAAATAAACGAGCGAGGTCAGATAACACACTTCTGCGCGTCACAGTCGCTTCTGGCTTTTTAAATTTTTCAGAATTAAAACCAAATTCAAAACAATCGATGGTTGGATTCCAAACTAATCCCAAGGTTTTAATAACGTCAGACTGATGAAACCTTACCAATTTTTCTTTGTGTGCATCAGGGATGTTCTTTAAAATATTTTCATCATTAGAACAAAATTTTCTTAATTCAAATATACCCTTTTCTAGAAGTAGTATAATCTCCTCAAGGAGTTCTCTAGCCTTTGACACTGAGTCTGCTCCAGCAAGTAAATCATCCACGTAAATGTTTTGACTTACTGTTTGGGATGCGTTAACGTGAACATTTTCGTATTGTTTTGCAAGTTGAACGAGACATTTTGTTGCTAAGTATGGAGCGGAAGCCAAACCATAAGTCAAGGTGTTGAGCCTATAAGTCCTCAGAGGTTGATCATTTTTTGTTCTCCAAAGAATAAGTTGAAAAGCTCTGTCTTCTGGTCGAAGTAATACCTGTCGATACATCTTGCTGATATCTGCTGTGAATGCATATCTTTTTAATCTTAATCGAAGGATTATTGAAAACAAATCAGGTTGAACTGTTGGTCCGATTCCCAGAACATCGTTTAGAGAATTTCCAGAGGATGTTTTCGCTGAACAGTCAAAGACTACACGCAATGCTGTTGACGAGCTTTCTGGTTTCAAAACGCAATGATGTGTAATGAAATAGTGCGTCTGTGGAATATCCGAATTCTCTATTTGACTCATATGGCCCAATTGTTCATATTCCAATAAAAATTGTGTGTACTGCAGACGTAATTCACTGTTGAGTTCCAGTCAGCGTTTCAGTGAAATAAACCATTTGCGTGCCTTTTCAAAAGATGCTCCTAAGGACGATGGATCTTTTTTGAACGGAAGACTTACCATGAATTTTCCACTGGGTAGAATTTGTGTAGTCGAGTTGAAGAAGTCTTCACAATTACGTTCTTCATTGCTCATCCGTTTAATTGGAGAATCATGACTTTCACACTCCCAGAATCTGCTTACAAGTTTTTCGATTTTTGAAAGAGATGGTACTGTGGCAATGCTGCATACAGCATTATGTTTGGTACCTTGAACACCACCTGCTACAATCCAACCCAGTTTCGTGTTTCGAAGTAGTGGAAGTTGAGGACCAATAAAGATTTCTCCTGGAAGTAAAAGATCAAAGAACAATTCAGCACCAATCAGCAAATATATTTTTTGGTTTGTCATAAATCCTGGGTCTGCCAACTGTATGTGGGCAGGTAGGTCACGTAATTCGGTGTGACTGTCATGCGGCTTATAGTCAGTTATCTTAGCCAGGATCGTTGCTAAGATAACTGACTATAATTATTAATAATTACTATATTGCCTTTGAAGCTTCCATTTCGCGATTGAAATGAGAGTTCTATGGCAAAATGTGTTGGCGTTCCATGCCCTCCAATCCCGCTTATGGAGGTTTCGGACCGATGCTTCTGAATTCCTAAGGCTTGTGCAAAGGCTGCTGTCACAAAATGGATTTGTGATCCAGAATCTAATAACGCACGACAGGGAAGTAATGTGCCGCATGCGGACCTTACGTTAACTAATGCTGTCGCTAGATAAATGCTACGGTGATTGGATCTGGAAGTGCTAGCTGCGTTTGACGACTGACCTTCTACCCCTTGACCTTGTTTTATTTGCTGGTTTCGATCACCTATGGAAGATATAGTGTTGGCATTAGAAATTGGTTTTGCCTTTAAATTGTATTTATTTTCTTTTTTGTAGTGCAACAATGTATTGTGTTTGCCATTGCAAAGAAAAAACCCCCTTGCGTTGCACGAATTTTGAGTATGACCCGATCTCAAACAAACTCTACAAATTCCGATTCGTTGAACAGACTTCTCACGATCAGCACCTGAAAGAGATAAGAATTTTTTGCATTTACAGTCAAACCTGGATAAACGAGAGTTCAAGGGAGCACAATCTCATTCTCGCTTATAGAGGTTTCTCACTAACCCGAGTTTCTCGCTAATTATGGTACATGGGTAGCGTTTCTCACTTATAGAGGTACGCAGCAATAACAAGTGACAGCAAGAACGAATGTAGTTAATATGTAATAATGATAAAATTATGTGCATTTTAGTTCCACGAAATAGAAATGATACAATACATTTTGACGAGAAAACAATACAAAAACAATGGTAGAAAGTTCCACGAAAGTTAAGAACGAGTCATAAAATAGCAGATGTTAAATTTGTAAATAAAGCTTGACTGTCGACAGAACGGTACACAGGGACACGTGTCCATTCGAAAAGAATGCGACAAAATAACAAATTTTTTTTAGTTCCAAGAAATAGAATGGGTAAAATATTGACGAGAAAACAATACAAAAACAGTGGTAGAAAGTTCCACGAAAGTCGACTGTCGCTTAGAGAGGTAAAGTTAAGTAGCAGTCTCACTTAAGGAGGTCAATGAGGAAAAAACGACTTTCTCTTACAGAGGTTTCTGTTTCTCGCTAATAGAGGTTTTGGGAGCTTAAAATGTCGGGTCCTGGCTATTACTCTCACTTATAGAGTTTTCTCACTTATCCAGTTCTCACTTATCCAGGTTTGACTGTATATATTTTATGGTGCACATGACGCAGCCGTTGGATTCAATTGCTATGGCGGTTGTCTTCCTTTTTTCATCGGAATGCGTGATGGTTTCAAGCGTTTGAAACCTAGATTCGATGAATTTCAGCAACTCTGATAGCGATGGACTGCTCCTTGGGTCATCTAGTGACTGTTCGAAGAGGGTCCCACTCTCTTTGTCAACTTTTTTCAGGATAAGGTGGACGACTATTGGATCCCAGTCATGTGCCGCGAATCCTAGATTGATCAGGGCCTGAATTCCTTCCTTTGTGTTGTCATGCAATTTCCGCAAGCTAGAAGCAGTTCCCGATGCTGATTGTTGGGACAATAGTTTTTCGAGCTGTGCACACAAAAGTAGCCGTTTGTTGTCATATCTGTCCATCAGTGTGTTTCAGGCTGCTTCAAAATTACTATCTGTCGTTGGAAATCCTTGAATCAAACTGAGTGGTTCACCTGTCAGATTAGTCCTCAAAAAGTACAGTTTCTGGGCCGGCGAAATCGGTTGTTCATGGATCATTGGTTTAAATAAATCATAGAACTGACGCCACTTAGGGTAACATCCGTCAAACTTGGGAAGTTCAATTTTTAGTAGCTTCAAAGAAGCAATTGCCATTTGATGATCCGATGTAGTACCTTTGGTTGGTAAGCCAGTCAGTCGAATCTCTAGCTGTTTTTGAAGATGAAAGTAGATGTTGAAATCTTCTTCTTCCAAATCGCCATCCAAGCGTTGAAAAACTAATTTTAATTGTTCAAAATTATCCACTAGGTTCTTAACTTTAATTTCGAACATATGGGGATAGGTATTTTTTAGTTCCGTACTGCAGTTATCCAATGAGGATTGAAAATGCCTTGACAACATTTTATACCTATCCTTTGTCGTAAGTACTCTGGTCATCTTCATCATGTCTGCTTCTGTTGCTGCTGCTGCTGGTTTTACCGATGATCCTGATGGAGCTGCTGCTGGTGGCTTCTCCATGGTCTGGTTTGCGTCCAAGACTGGCAGACTGCTCAAGCGACTGATGATGTCCACTTTCATATTTTCATAAGCGCCTTTTATCTTTTCGTAAAACTCCTTCATGAAATACTCGTGATGAGGTTTATCTGAATACTTGTCACGGATTTGGGTGTCGTTTGTGTCGAAATAGTCCCATAGATTTTCTAGTCTTTCCTTTTTCTGTAACTGTTTATCCACCGTTTTTCGGGTTTGGCCATCCTTACCGTAGTTGCGGACAAGATCCAAAATGTCTTTCCCCGTTGCATCTTGAAGATCAGAGAGCTCTTCAAGACCTTCTTTAAACACTTCATCGTTCGACATATTTATTTTTTTTTTTTTTAAACAGAACACTGATTCTACTGACCAAAGGTACACTTAAAACTTTAAAAATAGTGTCCTGTCACGGTCGCCAATGAATAAATCAAAAACAAATGCACAATTAAAATCTTTACAAACTTTATTAATCACTTAGGTATGTGATTGTTTTGAATGTCGACAGTAGAATGACAAATGGTAATATTCGATGAGCAGTGATGGCACGCAAACAATCGTGGGAACTGGCCATTCAGCAAGCGAGTAGACAGTCCACGCAAGACTCGTATTTCGTCTAGTGAACGTCCTGACTTGAGCGTTCACATCATAGCTCTCGTTACAAATAAATAAAATTTATGAAGATATTTGAAACCCAAATGGTTGCGTACTACGAAGTCAGTTATGAAAGAAAAAGTTAAAAGATTTAAAAAAGTTAAGAAAAAATGAAAAAGTTAAAGTAATGATGATAAAGATAAAGATGAGGTGTGGTCTTGTTAGATGAATTGAAGTTAAAAAAAAACAATAACGGGAATTAAAGATACTTATCGTCATCATCAATAAAGTTTTAAATCCTTTGCGTGCCAAGTTCCGCGATTTTTGCCATTCTCATCTATTAGGATATACGTCCAAGGTGACGTCCGCTTCGATATGCGGTAGGGCCCAACAAACTTAGGAGCTTATTTAGCTGCAATATAGTTTGCGGCATCCAAAAGTGCGAAATTTCTTCGCCAAACCAAGTCGCCAGGCTGATATTGGACATCACGCCTGCGAAGGTTATACGTTTGAGCGGACTTCTTGGTAGCAGCTCCTATCTTTTTAGCTATCTCTTCCCGTAGCTTCCTAAATTGTTTTTCTCTATCTACTATTCCTGTTCGGTCCCTATCGCTATCTCTATATCCAATGTCACTGCCACATGTTCCTGCCGAAGTTAGCGAAATATGGCGAAACTCCTAAAACTTCATGCTGGGATGTCCTAATCGCACAGGCTACCTTTGCCAATTGCGAATCCCAGGCTACGGAACTGGGGACTGTTGTCACATACGATCCACTTAAGTACGCCGAAGAGTAGGAAGACATTATCTTCCAACTCTTTGCACACTGCTTTCGCAGTTGCAGAACGAAGACAGAATAAGAGGGGGAATTTGGTGAAGTAGTCTACAACGGTAAGGATATAAATGAAACCCCTCGATGATTTTGGTATTGGACCCACCAAGTCCACACATACCATTTCCCACGGTTTGGAGGTGCCTTCCCTTTCAGACATAAGACCAGCTGGCTTCTCGTTGATCGGTTTCACTGTTTGGCAAATTTTACAATTTTTCACATAATGCGTTATATCTACCCTCATTTTTGGCCAGTAACATTTTTCTAAAACCCTAGCATAAGTTTTCCTAGCCCCCATGTGTCCCGCTAGTGGACTATCGTGACACTGTTTCAAAATATCTAACCTATCCTTTTTCCCTACTACTAACTCTCATTCATCACTACTCTCACAGACTACAACATGTTTCGGTTTCACATGTTTATATAGTCTCCTATTCTCTACTCTCGAAGACAGATAAACTAACGGTTGCTTTTCGACTAACAAGATCATTTTCTCCACCCAAGGGTCAGTATCCGCATCCGAGATACCAGCCACTACTGGAACTCCCCGCGACAACATGTCTGGAACAACATGTTCCTTCCCCTTCCTGTGGATGATCTTGAAGTCGAATTGCTGTAGGCGGATGGCCCATCTAGCCAATCTACCTTGCGGATCTTTAAGATTGTTAAGCCAAACGAGCGAGTAATGATCCGTTACGACCGTGAACCGAACACCTTCGATATATGGCCGCAACTTATCAACTGCCCACAAAACGGCTAAGCATTCTTTTTCTGTCATTGAATAATTTCTCTCACTTCTATTGAGAGATCTACTAGTGTAGCAGACTGCCTTCTCTCCTTCCTCAAACTCTTGAGAAAGCACGGCTCCGATACCGTAATCAGACGCGTCTGTTTGTACAACAAACGGTCGAGAAAAATCCGTAAGAATCGGTGCCGTGACCAAGCACTCCTTGGCTTTCCTTAAACTTTCTTCAAACTCTAGGGTCCAATCAAGTTTCTTACTTTTCTTAAGAAGATCCGTGAGAGGCCTAACTAAAATTGCAAAATTTGGAACAAACCTCCTGTACCAAGAAATACTCCCTATAAAACTTCTAACTTCTTTGATATTTTTAGGGGCCGGAATCTTCAACATGCTTTCGACCTTTTCTGGGTCCACATGGAGTCGGTTTCTGTCCACTACATACCCTTAGAGTTTCAAAGAAGGCCTACAAAAGTTACACTTTTCCCTGCAAAATCTCTAAATGTTTGTCGAAGGAATCGGTGACGATGATGATGTCGTCCAAGTACACAAAGACGTAAGGTTCTAGGTCGGGACCCAAAACGTCGTCTATAAACCTTTGCCACGTTGCCGGGGAGTTATGGTGACCAACCTTAAAAACTCAAAAAGACCTCGGCCAGGCACTGTAAGGGCTGTGTACTTCCGCGATTCCTCCTCCATGGGTATCTGCCAGTATGCAGACTCAATGTCAAGAGATGACAAAAACTTAGCGTTCCTAAGCTTATCCAAAATCGCTGAGATAAATGGAAGTGGATAAGCGTCCCTATCTGTTACAGCGTTAAGCTTCCTATAATCGACGCAAAACCGAAAGCTTCCATCCTTTTTCTTGACGATCAAAATCGGAGATGCCCAAGGGCTTGTAGATTTCTGGATAACTTCAGCATCTAACATCTCCTGAAGCTCCTTGTCAATACTCTTCTGGATTGCGGGTTACACAGGGTAATACCACTGCTTGATCGGTTCTGCAGTCGTCCTAATCCTATGCTCAACTAAATTGGTAAAGCCTAACCCCTCAGTCATTTCCTGAAACAACTGTTCTAAAAGCCTATCTAACTTTTCCCTATCCTCACTACCTAAATCTGATTTTTCCCTAATGGACCCTAAATCTGTTATAGAGGCAACTGCTTCCTGCTCTGAAAAACTCCACACACCTGATCTTAAATCCGGGACTATTCCCGATAGCGCCCAAAAGTCTGCGCCAAGGATCAATAAATGTGTGAGGTTTGGTATAACTGACATTCTAGCAGTATGGATTTGCCCTCCACCTCCATTGGAAGCGACAATGATCCCACTACCCCTACTCCCGCCCCATCCGCTAGCGCAACCGAACCTATACTGCTTTTCCCTAATTTTAAGCCTAAACCCTTCAAAATCCTCCACCCATCCCTACCTACTATTGTGCGAGAAGCACTAGAATCTAGAAGACCTAAAAACCTAATGCCAAAAATGTTAACCTTCAAATAACGTCTACTATCAATACCATTTGACGCGAGTGTAAAACCTAACTCAACCCTGTCAGCAGACGACCTAACTAATTGCGACGGAGCTCTCGTCCTGCTGACCCGAGAGTCCGTTGCCCATTTCCCGAACCTGAACCCGAACATTTCTTACAATCCCTCCGATAAACATTCAACGCACCACAACCAAAACACTTTTTAGCAACAGAACACGAATTCGAAAAATGACCCTCCCTATTACAATTGAAACACCTAACGACCCTTCGGAATGGGTTATCTGGTGCCGACTCAACAACCGCCACTCGGTGTTGACCTGCCGCACTCCGGTTCCAACAAATTTTTCCCCACGAGGGGAAGGGGTAAAGGAATCCACATTCACCTTCAATGTGTCCATCTCTCTTCCAAGCACCGCAAGCTCCTTCACCGTAGTCGGCTTAGCGCTAGCTATTTGCTTCTGGAAAAATGGATCCACATTCTTCTTCAAAATACCAAGCATTCTACTCTCACTCAACGGCTCA
Source organism: Melanostoma scalare (assembly GCA_949752695.1). NCBI lineage: Eukaryota > Metazoa > Arthropoda > Insecta > Diptera > Syrphidae > Melanostoma > Melanostoma scalare. The sequence goes on along the minus strand of OX456986.1, from coordinate 75,304,418 downwards.
CCTAACGTCCTAAGCAACGTCCTCATCACGGCGAGGTATGCGCCGAAGGTTTCGTCCTTCCGTCCTTCGCTACACGTAATTCTTCAACCCGTTCTAAAAATGCATTCACAGACGAACCATCCGACTCTACCGTAAATTTCACATTCCACTTTCCCACACGTTCCACTCTTTTTTCATACCTTTCGTACGTACTATGATTCCCTACCATACTATTCTCCCTTTCCAATCTATTTTCCCTATCCATTCTATTTTCTCGATCAACTCTGTTTTCTCTGACCATTCTCTCTTCACTCGATCTTCGGTCTCGCTCTAGCTCTCTTTCCAACTCTCTAATCCTCAACTCACTCGCACTTTCAACACTTCTTTGCTCATTCATACGCATAGCAACCATTCTCTCACTAACCGAATTATTTTCAGTTCAATGTTCCCTTGCATTTCTCAAATTCGAACAACCGGCAACTTGCAATGGGCTTACGCTCACCGAGCGGCCACCTGAAACTCCTGATCTAACATTCTTCTTTGGGGATACATCCTCCAAATCACTGTCCCCACTATCACCTAAAAGCACTCCTAACAGCAACTCATTCTTCAACTCACTCTGTACTTCTTCATCATCATCATTCTCACACACTGCCCTGCCAATACGACCTGTTTCGTTCTGCTGTGCTTCCTTTTTTATAGCAAAGGGAAGAGCAGGTGACGGAGAGTCAAAAAATGAAAAGATACTAATTCGTTTTAATTATTTATTAGTATAACAGAAAAGGCCCGCTGTCGCAATGCATGGGCTGCGACCTTTGCTGTCTAAAATTCAAATTCTAACTCTGCCCTTCTTCTTCCCATTCGCTTCTCTATTTATTGGTTTCATTCATTACTTAACTGATGCCGTTTACCATCGTCAGAACCATGTCACTTCATTTAGTTCATCCGAACTAGGCCACACACCATGGTCACAATTTTTCATTGGTCATTACGTAGAACACGCTTAAACCTTTATGCCGATCGTATGGTGACCCACTCAAGTACTTCTGGGTGTGTCTTCATCGATCGCAGTTTATAGGTCTCGTATTACATATTGCACTTGACATACTCTATTGCATTGCAGCTGTTTACTCTTCTGTTTTCGTTGCAATAGAGTCGCGCATATGGCTTGAGTCATAGTGACGTGCATACGTGGAGCGCTGTTCTACATTAAGAACGAAAATTAAAATTATGCCTGGTTGGTGTTTTTCTGAATGAGTTGGTTCTGAATGAAGTTGGTTCTGAATGTAGGTCGGAAGTTGGGACTAGTTTTGGTTTTCGGATCACACCAGACCTACCGCCCACTCAATCTTTGTTAAAATCTTCACACATTCAGAAGATTTCGGATCTTTTGGAGGATCCTTCAATAAAATCCTGATATCTTCTATTTTCGACTTCACGGCCTCACTGTCTTCTTCAAAACTAAATGGGTAACTCTTTGAGTTTTCGAACGAACCCCGCGACTCAAGTACTCTAGAGGATCTGAGGGCTTTCCTCATAACCTCAACCGTACTGACTTTCAACCCACGTATTTGCATCTCATATGCAAGTTCATCTTGAGCCAACCGACCAATATTCATTTTCAACGACAACAAACCCCACTTTCAAATGAAAAGAAGAAAAAAAATAGTAATAGTCTAACCTCTTCTACTTCGCGATTTCACAAAACCCACAGAAACTATTAAGTTTTTTCCGAAAGCAAGACAGATTATCACCTTAAAAAAAAAAAACTTTCAAAAGAAAATCTAAACCCAAAAAGCAGACACTCTGTTTAAAATCTTTTACCAAAAAAACTTTACACCACAACTCACAATCTCAATTTTAAAATCCAATAAGTAGCTCGATTACAAAACAGAATTAAAAGAAAAACCCTTTTCCAAAATCTTTTACCAAAACAAAAAAAAATTCACAACTCACAAACTCAAGTTCAAAATCCAATCGCTCGATTGCAAAACAAACTTAAAAAAAAAAGACCCTGTTTAAAACTTTTTGAAAAAAAAACTTTACACCACAACACGCAAACTCAAATTCACACAATCTCTGACCTCAGAAATTAAAAGGTTTTAAAATGTACTGCACCAAGTTATTTCAATCAAAAACAAAATTTTTTTTTTCACCCCAGAAAAAAAAAGTTGACAGCCCCTGAATTTCGCTCACACAAAACAACTAATACTGCACTGTATACTGGCACACAAGGTAAGGCAGAATAGAAAAAAAAAAAAACAAATTCGAAGGCCAAGTAACCGGCGAGGTTAAAATCAAAATCACTCTAACTTTATGTAAGTAATGTATGTATGTAAGTATGTATGCCAAGAATGAAGATTTGTAAAATGTTAGGTATGTTACACTAAATATATTATCAGATTAGGTGAATTCTAATCAAATTGATTTAAATAATCTGCGTGTGATAGTGATACACCAGGAAAAATATCAATTGTATGTTGTGTGTACCACCAATGCACTTGGTACAGGAAGAAAAAAGAACAAAACAAACTAGCCGGTACGCTGTACCCAATTAATGTCAACAATATAAATATGTATGGAAATCAAAACCAAACTATTTTCTTTCGGCAGTAAATGTTCTTAAATAGGTATTTAGAAATGTATGTATGTAGGTAAATGTGTATATATAAAAAACAAATGAATATGAACTAATGAAGTAATGAATGATCAAATAAATAGTAACAAAAAAAAAAAAAAACAATAAAAATGAAAAGTAAAAGAAACCTTACTTGGGAGTATACCACTGAATGTATGTATACTTAAACGCACTTTCCAAAGAAAAAAAAACACACTTGTTGAATTGGTTTAATATCCAGGAACCTCGGCAACTTGAACTTGTTTCTAATACTGATGACCACAGATGTAACAACCGAAGTGGAAAGAAAATATACCAGTAATTTGTTTTATGTAAGAGGTTAAACAAAAAACACAGAACACGGTACAAATCGCACAGACAATTTACAAAATTTCACGCAAAAAAAAACTTCACTCTTCACAGGCCCCACGTTGGGCGCCACTTTGTTGCACCTTTTTCTTCCGTCACTGCTTTCTTTCTTAAGGCTATTAATTATTTTATATTTTAATAACAAAACAAACTAGCGTTAGGTCGATCACGAAACTTAAATACCGCGTACAATAAAAGTAAATGAAGTTAGATAATTTGCACCGCCGGCCGGCGTGCGAAAAGAAGGTAAAATGACAGATGTTAATTAATTGAAAGGAAGCGTTGAGAAGAAAGCAAAAGTGCATCCAGCAACGAATATATGCTGCCACCGCGACTAGCTCAGCTGGGTGTGTTCGATGATTCGATTAATAATTGTGCAAGGTAGGACAGGTAAATGAATTAATCAAAAGTGAATAAATGGGATTATAATAAAATTATTAGAGATGATCAATTTGAAAGACAGGGTGTCCTAAAAACTGTGGGCGCCAGACAATTTTTAAAGGTGCAAATTTCCAAACCTTTATGCTGAAAAGCAATGAAGAAGAAATGTCGACCAGAAAATAAGAACAACGATGAGTAGGTAGATAATGAAAGAAGAAATGTAGTTGAATTCCCAAAGGGAAGTTTAAATAATTATATTGTGTTGGGAAAACCTTGTCGAAGACGGGATTAAAAACCCAAGTCTTTTCGATATAAAGGAAAGTATAAAAGTTGGTAATCGAGTATAGCAAAGTAAAATGAAGTAGTGTAAATTAGCAAGGAGGCCAGACCGGACCGGACCGTTGTAGTGAGGAACAGTATAAAGAGGTACCGAAGGTTGAACGGTTAAAGGAATTTCCCGAAAATTCCCAAGGTGGGTTGAAAATTAAGGGGGAACGAGCCAGGCAATTTCCTAGATAATCGACAAGTTGTTGGTGTCGTCCAAAACTTGCCCTCTCTCTCGCCATTCACTCAGTTCGAAAGTTCGACAAGTGGTTGGTGTCGTCCAACACTTACCAATCTTGATGGGTGAGTCCAGACCCCTAGATCACCTAATGTTACAACCTTCGTGAAAAACTTCGCACTATGTTGAAATTGCTATTGCTTGATTATTGCTGAGCATTCTTTCAGTTACATTTACTCGCGTGGAGAGTGAATCGAGTAAGCAAACAAAAATAATTCTTAATATGTACATTTTTAACATTTTCTTTCGGGAGAACTATAGGAGGAGGAAATCTCAACTATCCATCAATCCCTATCCTACACTGGTAGCCTCTTTTGCAGATTTGGGGGAGGAGGGAAGAACCTTAACGTTTCAACCTTTGGGTACCTTATTAAAGTTATGTTGGGCAGAAGCCCATACTAGAGTTGTCAAAGTGACGTAAATCGTTGGGTAGGCATTTATCATCTACCATTGATGGTGGTATAGAGTGTTGATGTTTCAACCTGTGTGTGTTCACACCGGACATTTCTATTGTGTTGCGTGTGACCGCCCGTCTGCACGCTTCTTGATCATCGTTGGGGATCGCCTGTCCCTTTGCCGGTCTAGCCTCGACCAGTTTTGCATCATCACCCTACGTGGGATGTTTTTGCAGAATGCTGGGTGAGTAAACCATTGGCTGATGGAACCTTGGTTGCCCCTAACTCTCCCAGAATTATGCAGCCACACCCAAAAACGAAGAAGAGGTAGGGATACGAGAAAGGATCCGCGATAACAGGTACCGCATCTCCGGTATCTATGACGTGCTCCATCAAAGACGTCTTACCTGAACCGTGACGGTCATAGTCAAGGAACTTCATCCTGACAGCTTCCAATCTCGACTGTTGCTCAAGAGACAACTGATGAGCGTTTAGCAGGTCGGCTTGTTCTTACATTATCGAAATAGTACTCACGACACCCGGTGCGATTTGGAAAGTCTTCCAAAAATCTACACCAAGGTACAATTCCTGATCCAAGTTTGGTACCAAATAGAATTCAATGGGTGCTTTTCGTCCTTTGTAAAGCACTTCTACCTTAATTTTGCCGACTATTGACTGCAACTTGCCGTCAGCTGTCTTTACACCTGATTGATAAGGAACCATGGGAATTTTCAGTTCCTCTAACACCTTTTCAATATTTTTGACTAAAATGAGTATGCTAGCGCCACTACCGAGCAAACCTAGCAAGTTTTTATTGCCTATAGTGACCCTAGCGTAAGGCCTTGGGTCAGAGGACACGTCGACCACCGTCGACAAAATGCTTTTTCTAATATTTTTTCTGAGTTGGAGACTTTCTCGAGTTTTTAAGATTCTTTTCGAAACTGCACTACTCTTCTGATTAAAAATCCTATCCCTAGCTATATAATAATCCCTTAATCTAATGTGAAGAGGTCTAATTTCATACCTCTTTACTTCTTTTGGCTTAGTTTCTTTGCGTTTTAATATTCGTGTTTTGTTTGTTTCAACGGTTATTGAGGGGCTAGGGTGGAACGTGATTCCCCCGAAGATTTCTCGTTCCTGTACCGGTTTTTCGGATTGCACTTGAGGCATTTTGGAGTGATTAACCCATTCTCACCACACCTGTAGCAAAACAAGTTTCTAGCGGCCGTGCAATCCTGGTACAGATGACCTGGCTGCTCGCAGTTCCAGAACATCAAATTGGAGGTGTTATTATACACCCGACTTGATTTTGGTCGAGCTCCCATGTGCTGGAACGCGGCCAATTGGTCTTCGGGGTGCACTTGCTCCTCCGACTCGGTCTCCAGCTCGTAAATCATGGGTTTTATTGCATGTCTATCTTGACGGGGACCATCTCTCGTCACTGGAAATGTGTATTCGGCATCTTTACACGCTATTCTCAGCTGGTCCATTGTGAATATTACTTGCGGGTACACAAGTCTTTCTAAATGCTGGTTAAGATTTTTCTTCAGGATGCGCACCAGCTCACCTTCAGAAATCTTCAGAAATCTGCATCCTGAGCTGAGATCTCATCCGGTTGATGACAGCGAAAAACTCATCAACCGGCTCCCAGTCGCCTTGCCTGCGGCCCATAATATCCCGAACCACGTCGAAATCCGACCGCACGCCTTGAAATTGCCTCTTAGGGGCGTCACGCAATGTGGGCCAGTCGGGACGAAAAATGGACCGCTGAAACTGCCAGTACCATTCATAGGTGGTACATGAGAAGAGAAGATGGAAATTTCTCAAAATCTCAGCCCAGGCACAGTCGTACTGACTTTGCAGGGTTTCCACACGGAAGACGAATTCCCCCACGGATCAAACCGCCTCGCAGACTGATCCAGCTGAGAATGACCGCTGCCATTGCCAGCATTTTAAAATGCGGCTCCTCGACTTGGAGGAAATTGCCTTTCTACTGGCGGTGGTACTAAATTGTCAGGTCCACTTAAGCTCTTCTGGAATTCCGAGAAACTGACCCTCATCAGGTCTGTGAGCGACTCCGTCAGTTTCTCCCCGAGAGAACTAACATGGGCCTGACAAGCGTTTCCCACTGCCACGTTGATTGCGGACTGCAACTCCACCGCGATGGTCCCGCTCGTTTGGCCTTGGTCGGCTCCTACCTCCGCGTTACACGCTTCATCCACCTTGCCCGAAGGCTGAGGCTTTTTGATTGGAAACCAGCCCCCAAAACCTCGTTTAGTACTAATCGTATCTATTGTAAAACTAATATCTTGTTCCTATCTTTTAAAGTATTCATGACGTTAAACACTATCAAAAATGGAACACCAAAACGAAGAACAAGGAAGAAACCAAAGATTAAATACACTAAACACAAGTGTTGAACTAAATCCTAAACTAAAAAAATAAATAACTTAAAACTCCTAACGAGAAACGATTACACTATAACAAAACCTCAAAACGAAATGAAAAATGGAATAAACGAAAAGGTATAAATTTGTGTTATTTGTTTTTATATTTGTTTTAATTTGTTTGTTTTCTATTTTTCAATTTGATCCGGGGGATGTGGAAGGCGGATTTGGATGCATCTTGGTTGGTTTCAACGTTGAGGTGAAGATCCCGACAGCAGCATCATACGTTGACGTTAGTATCTCTCATCTGAAGTGCGGTAAGACATAGAAAGACAATAATAAAATTAACAACATAAAAAACTTTAACATAGGATTATTGTTGATGTTGTTCAGCTCAAAAGTCTGTCGCGATTGGCTAGGCATGCTAAAAGGCTTCCCTTACCAAGACTTACGGAGCTTTTGAGCCCAACACCATCAACGTTAGAAATAGAATAAGATATAGGGTAGGTTAGCTACTGCTGTTCCATGGTCTTGATTCAAGTGGCTATTCTGGCGGTATGTCAGAGACTTTCCACCAGAAGACATACTAGAATCTGAACCATGAAACTGCAGAAGCTATAACATCACAATTTAGGAAGGATAGGGTTAGATAAGTCAGTCACCACTGCTCTTGTGTCTTAGGACTTTCCACTTGACGACTTACTTGGTTCTAAAATCCAAAGCTGTCGTAGCTATAACTTATCCAGGGAGGAACAATTCTCCAAGTGACAGCAGAATGTGTCGTCGCAAATGAAAAGGCATGCTAAAAAGCTATCCTTATCATGACATACGACCCACTCTGATGCCGTTTGGAAAATCGACTAAGGTTATGACAAACACTTTGGACAACACGTTGGGCGCCATTTGTAATACGGCGGGGTATGAAGGATTTGGAAAGGTAGTTGGATGAAGGAAGGGATTAGGATAGGTAGAGGATTGGAATAGGTAATTGCAAAAAGATAAGGAAGGAAAGGAATATGGGAAAGGAAAGGAAAGGATGAGGAAAAGTGAAAAAAAAAGAAAGGAAATTTGACAGAAGGATGACATTAGGATGGTAGAGGTAAAACAACCAAAAGCAGGAAAGCAGGAAAAGGAAAATATGAGGATAAGGAAAAGGTGACAAGAAAAGGAAGGAAACGGAAATTGGAAAAGGAAGGGAAAAGGAAGTGTCGTGACGAAAGGACCTGGCACGCTTGCGAGGCACGGCTCAGCTCGTCGGATTAGGGGGGGGATCTTGCCCCTTCGCCAGACGGAAACCACATTACAAAAACATATATCGTGCCAAAAAGACCACCACCACAAAAAACTTAAAACATTTCAGTCACTGCGAGGTGAAATAGCAGTGTGGCCTGTAGCCCACCCAACCATGGAACTCGGTCGGCCATGTTTTCGAGTTCCCCGAAGACGATCACTGCTGCCAGGTGGAACCAATTACCACCGATGCATCGCCAACCTCTTTATCCCCCATAAATCGTGCTTAGTACGCCATTATGATCGCAGACCAGGAAAAAAACCTCTGCTTCAAACCATCGGCGTGATGAACATATTTATTTAAATCAAAGCTAACAACAAATTTAAAGGAAAACTAAAATGACGCAAAATAAAAGAACTCAGAAATCTTGACAAAAATGAAACTAGAATTAACAAAAATGAATCAAAACTCTAAACACTAAAAACTATAAAGAAATAAATTAACAGATAAAAAAAAATAGTAAATAATGAAAATCTAATCTAATTCTATTTTATTTTTATGTTTTTCTATATTTAAATTTTTTTTTGTATTATTCTGTTTTTATGTTTTTTTGTATGTACTTTTATGATTTTATGTTTTTTATGTATTTTTATAATTTTTGGTTGTTTTTATGTTTTTAAATAGTTTTGTGGTTTTTGTGTATTCTTATGTATTTTTGTATTTTTATGATTCTATATTTTTCTTTTTCTAATCTCTAGTCTAGTCTCTTCTTTGACTAGCAACCGATCCCTTTATTACCTTGGCTACACGAAGATTGCTTACACTCACCTACTTTTAATCCTGCCTAAAAGGAGCTCCCTGTAGCGGATATATGGCCGCAAAGTGGCCTCGTACCAACATTCAAAATAGCCTAGACCCGAAAAAGAGACGATTGCAGGCCCAAGACAAAAGAAAACTTAGAGAAAACCCACAAATTCAACACACAAAAAAAAAAGGAAATATCAACAAAAAAAGGTTAAAAAAATATCAACAAAATGGTATAAAAATAAAATAAAAAAATGTAAAATAAATGTTAAAAATGACTAAAAAAAATAAAATAAATAAATAAAAAAATAAATAAATAAATAACAAAAAAATCACGCTGAACACTTAATAATACAATCAGCAATCACTGGAACAAATTTTTATGCTGGGGCCCTGAAGGCGCTTTTTCACCTCAGGCCGGACCTTGTTGCGGTAAAATTTACCACAACAAGTTCTATCCGCCGTTCTTCTCCCGCTAATAAACTTTATCTAAAGCTGCTCGGAAGTAGTAGAAGAGTTCAGTTGAAACCTGGTCCATCAGCCAGAGACCTGTTCTTCTGAAACTTTCGTAATGCCATTTTCAGGTCACATTGTTCCCCGATGCAAAAGATTGCACAGCAGAAAACACTATTCTTGTGTGACGGTCGGTCCACAAAAGTTCGTACGGCAGGTGGCCTACGAAAGAAAATCGATATAAGATGATTGGCATGAAGATCGATACCCATGTCCAACAATGTGTGAACTATATTCACACCAACCTAAATTTTGTAGTAAATTTCAATTAAAATTAAATTGAGTATCGTCAACATCAAGGAAGAATCACTAAAAGACGTGTTTCCGTTTTTACTCCCCTTTTTTTTCTAACTATCTGAACGAAGGTCTACGGAAAGTATTCGTCGAGCTTTTAGACTTAGCATCTCTTGTTTTTCATTCTCTTGGAAGATATCTTCTCCGTATTTTAGTTGGGCCGGTTGGGCTGGGGACTTTGCGCGAGTAAAATAATTTTTCGGAGTAAGTCTTTCTGAAAGAGGTTGAACTCGTCCACTCGGCTACTGGTGATCGCATCACCTGAACGCAATGGACCGCGGGTAGTTGATTCGTGACATCTCACTTGCACATCCCAGCCTAATGGCGGAATGCTGCAGTAAAAGTGAGACCGAACAACACCACGCTTAAAGGTCTGACGAGGATGGCTGCATGGCCGATGCCGGATGGAGGAGAAAAACCCGCCATCTTGATGGTCTCTTGACTTTTGGCGACGAAAGTGGAAAGATATAGAGAAAGCGTGCAAAAAATTATTGGCGATTATTTTGCGTTTTTATTGCGATTTTACTTGAGATATTTTGTGAAGCCGACTTTGCGGCAAAATTCCGGTTGGGAATTTTGAGACATTCCAGTTGGGAATCTTATAAATCGAGATTAGTGCGGAGAAGGGATTTTCCCCAAGGAGTTCAGGAGAGTGTTGTATCGACAAGAATAGCTAAGTATTTTCTCTTTTAATTCTTACTTTTCGTGTCGAAGAATCCTTCCTTTTCAAGGGTTTTTCGAACAAATTTAGAGTCGCTTTATTTGCGGCAAAACTATCCGCTAGGCCTTCGTTGACCTAACGTACTTCTATCCCGAGATTGCGGGACTCGCGACCGTTTTCCTTTCTTGCTATTACTATTTCTTTCGGAAACTTTCCTTACTGATTCTTTCTTGTGTTCAACGACACACACAAATCTGTTCTATTTTGCTTTTACGTACTTTAATTTTCAACTTATCTTTATTTCGAGAATTGGCCTCCTGCCAACCTCGAAAGCAACTTTGTACTTTTCTTTTATACCGAAAAGATTCTGGGTTTTTATCCAGGTATCAACCACGGTTTCCCAGACCCCCTAAAAATATAATAAAAATCTTTAATTTCCTTGAGAAATTTCATACTGTTTCATTTCTTTTCTTCCTAGTCTTTCTTTCTTGTTTTCACTACTATTTCAGCTTTGGTTAAGGCAAACCACCATCTTAAAAGGTTTCCTGGCGCCCATATTAAAAGTGAGTTAGTACGCCCTTGTACTCTCACTCATCAGAGTTTAATTCGAGATATTATTTTATAACCATTTGATATTCCCTTTTAATCAAATCGGATTAAAAAGGAATATCAAATCGAACCCACCCATCAGGCTGAGCTACGGGAGACAGCACTGAAGTGTTGTTGGTTGCCGAAAACGAACCTGTGTCAATTTGACATTTCGTTTTGATTAGACAAGTTGCGCGGCCGTCGGGATTGTTGACATCCCAATTTTAGTTTTCGCGTTTTAATATTAATTTATCAAGTTTCGCTTTAGATATAAATTTTCTAGTTTGCTCGCGGTGTGTGGAATTTATTCCCAACGTTTAAATAATAAATTAAAGTTCGGTTCGCGTAATAAATTCGGTAACAATTGGCGCCCAACGTGGGGCTTCGTGCAATTTTTTTTTTGTGTATCATATACCCTTCCCTTGTGTGCTGCATTTAGGGAAGTTTTTATTAAAGTGTTTTTTTTTAGAAATATTTACTTTGTGTTTTTTCCCCTAGAGTGCTTGAGAGTTTCCTTCTTTGTTTGACGGTGCAAAACCTGGGAACATTGGATTCAGGATTGGAATCCTTGGGATTGAATCTGTGGAATAGGCAGTGGACACAAAGAATATATACATACATCAGTGGTCAGGATTTAAACTGTGAGTTTTGTTTTGTTGTTTTTTTGCTGCTGCAATTTAAATTAATAGGTTGTTGGAGATAATAGTGTTTGTGTTTGAATAAAATTGATTATTTTGATTTTCTTTTTGACATTTCGCGAAATACGAGAGTCGCCATTTTCGCATACGTGGTTTCGGTAGTATTAGTGTAAATAAATCTTTTTAACCAAAAATCAGGGCTGGCACTTAAAGTATCAATACCTTTTGTGCTGCTTTGAGTACTTTTTTTGTTCACTTATTGTTTTTAAATTCTTTTTTTTAGTATTAAATTTCCTTTTTAATTATATTTAAATATATTTTATTGCATTTTATTTCAATTGTTTTTATCGTGTTTTTTAAAATTGAGTATTTGGCAAACGAGGTTTGGTAGGATTAATTTTTATTTAAAGCGTACTAGGTTTTTGAAAGATTTTGCTAATCAGCTGATTTATTTTACTTTATTTTACGTTTTTCATTTTTATTTTATTGATTGTTCCGAGATCGGTAGCTTTTAGATATTTACAAAATGGATTTAAGTCAGGTTAATAGGTTATCTCAGGACGAAATTGTTTATGAAGTAGAATGTAGAGGGTTGAGTGTAGGGACTGTGGAGGATATGCGCAAAGCGCTTAGGGTAGCTATTAAACTAGAGCGTAGGAATTCGTTTGTTTCACCCGCATATCCGTTCACTTTCGAACAGGATTCAGCGGCAGTTGAAAAGAAGTTGACTGAAATCAATAAATTGTTAGAGAATCCTCCGAAGTCGGAGACTTCGAAGGAGTATGTGAAGATTTTGATCAAAGTTGAATGGTGTCTGCGTAGGTTGGATAGGAGCATCCCTGAGAATGAAAAGGATGAGAAATTGAAGGTGAAATTAAAGAATGACGTGGTGATGGCGATGACTATTTTGGATGGGGATGAGGATGAGGATGAAGTTGTGGATGATGATGAGGACGTAGGAGAAGAAGTAGGTTTGCAGGATAAAGGTTTAGAAAAGGGTAGTGAGGTCGGAAAGCAGCATTCAGCTGCACCTCAAGCTATTAATGCTCATGTGAATACTATTGCTAGTCAAGACAGTGTAGATTTTAGGAAATTTCATAATATTGCGAAGTGGGAGGTGAAGTTTACTGGGGAGCGCTGTGGCACCTCAGTGAACTCATTTCTAGAAAGGGTTGAGGAAATGAGACAGGCTAGGGGCATTTCAGAAGCTTATCTTTTTAGAGCAGCGGTGGAGCTCTTTGTAGGGAAGGCATTGATTTGGTTTAGGGCAATTAGGATGTCAGTTAATTCATGGCCAGATTTAATTAAGGAGTTGAAACTGGAGTTTCTACCTCCTAATTACGACGATCAGCTTATTGAGGAGATTAGGCACCGCACACAAGGGAAGGATGAAACGATAGGCGTGTACGTTGCTACGATGCAAAATTTATTCGGTCGGTTGAATGATCCTATTTCGGAAAATAGAAAGTTGTCAATGATTCAGCGGAACTTGACACCTTTCTACCAAACCCAACTTGGGTTGGCTAAGCCAAGCTGTGTGTCTGATTTGGTTGCATTAGGTCGGAATTTAGAAGCAGTTAGGGCTAATGTTGAGGCTTATGTTCCCCCACCGAATGTTAGGAGTAGTAGGACTTTGCTAGAACCGGATCTAGCATACGTAGGTTTTGATAATCCTTCGATTTCGGTTGTTGCGGAGAACAACGAAATCAATCGTCAGGCCCCATCTTCAAGTCGACAAAATTCTTCGGTTAGGTGTTTCAATTGCAATGGATCAGGCCATTTTGCAAGTAGTTGTTCCGCTCCTAGGCGTTGTTTTGGTTGCGGGGCTGCGGGGGTGACTAGGCAAAATTGTAGAAAGTGTTCGGGAAATGGGAAACGGGCTCCTGCGCCAGCAGGGCGGGAAGTCCGCAGACAGTGAGAGGGTCGCCTGCTGGAGACCAGCTGGCAGATAGGGTTCATTTAGGGTTCAGTTTAGAGGCAAACGGTAGTGATAGGAGACCATATTTAACAGTTAGCATTTATGGTTCGAAATTTTTAGGATTATTAGATTCAGGAGCTACTCGAACTATAATAGGTAGGGATGCATGGAAAATCCTGCAGAATTTAGGGCTAATTAGTAGGAAGGACACTGTTCACTGCGTGTGTTTGGCAGATGGAACAGGAGTCGAAGTGCTAGGGACGATCTCTCTTCCAATTATAGTTGAGGATAGGGCCATATTAGTTGACTGTTTAGTGATTCCGTCGTTACCACATACGGTGATCCTCGGCGCAGATTTTTGGGCGCTGTCGGGTATTGTCCCGGATTTGAGGGCTCATAGTTGGAGGTTTTCAGAACAGGATAGTTCAATTTCGATCTGTTCTATTACAGAACGTTCGGAATTGAGTGTTAGGGAATTAGAAACATTAGAAACATTAATTCAAGAATCTTTTAGGAAGATGCCTGAGGGCTTAGGGTGTACGACTTTAGTCGAACATAAGATTAGGACGTCGGCGGAGCCGATAAAACAAAGGTATTATCCGGTCTCCCCGGCAATGCAGGAACATATAGATAGGGAACTTAATGAAATGTTAGAGGCAGGAGTTATTGAGAGATCGACTAGTGCTTGGTCATCTCCAATAATATTAGTTAAAAAGAAAGATGGCTCCTATAGATTCTGCGTAGATTATAGGAAGCTAAATAAGAATACAGATAGGGACGCGTACCCACTCCCATACATTAATTCAATTTTAGATAGGCTTCGAGGTGCTAGGTTCTTGTCTTCACTGGATATCAAGTCAGCTTACTGGCAGATACCTATGGAGGCAGAATCGAAACCCTTTACTGCTTTTACAGTTCCGGGGAGGGGTCTTTATCAGTTTAGGAGAATGCCTTTTGGCCTTCACAACTCGCCCGCGACGTGGCAGAGATTCATCGACACGGTTTTGGGTGCCGATTTAGAGCCATTCGTTTTCGTCTATTTAGACGACATTATCATCATTTCAGAAACTTTTGAGAAACATCTCGAAATTCTGAATGAGGTTTTGAAAAGATTATGTGAGGCAGGGTTGAAGGTTAGCAAGGAGAAGTGCAACTTTTGCATGTCATCCTTGAAATTTTTAGGGTATATAGTAGATCAGAACGGATTACATGTAGATCCAGAAAAAGTAGAAAGTATGGTTAGGATTCCAGCACCGAGGAATGTTAAAGAGGTTAGGAGCTTTATAGGGACAGTTTCATGGTACCGACGTTTCGTACCGAATTTCGCAGAGTTGCTAAGGCCCTTAACGGACCTACTAAAGAAAAATAGGAAGTTTAGTTGGACAACGGAATGTGAGGATAGCTTTAGGAAGGCAAAGGAGTGTTTGGTGACAGCACCTATACTCACATGCCCAGATTTTAAGCGACCATTCGTCGTACAAACAGACGCTTCAGATTATGGGATCGGTGCAGTTTTATCGCAACACTTTGAGGAAGGGGAAAAGGTTGTCTGTTACCTTAGTAGGTCTTTGAATAGGAATGAGCGTAACTATAGCACTACAGAAAAGGAATGTTTAGCGGTACTGTGGGCTATTGAGAAATTGAGGCCTTATCTCGAGGGTGTTAGGTTTACAGTAGTAACTGATCATTACTCACTGATATGGTTAAGTAATTTGAAGGATCCGCAGGGTAGGTTAGCTAGATGGGCTATTAGGTTACAGCAGTTCGACTACGAAATCATTCATCGTAAGGGGAAAGAGCATGTGGTTCCGGATATGCTGTCTCGGGGAGTGCCGCAGTTGGGTGGTATCTCGGAAGAGGTTTTAGATCCTTGGGTGTCAAAAATGATTTCGGATGTCAATACAAATCCACTTAGGTATCCGGCTTGGAGGGTTGAACAAGGCAAGTTGTTCAAACTCGTAAAGCCCAATCACATAGTAGTTCATGAAAGCAATCAGGAATGGAAGAGAGTGATAGGGAAAAATGAGAGGTTAGGTATTTTACAGGAGAACCATGATGGTCCTTTAGCGGGCCACATGGGAGTTAGGAAAACGTTTGCCAGAATTGCGGCGAAGTTTTACTGGCCAAAGATGAGGGCCGATATCACAAAATATGTTAGGAGTTGTAAAGTTTGCCAACAGGTTAAGCCAATTAATGAGAAGCCAGCTGGGTTGATGAAGGAAAGAGTAGGAGTCAAATCACCTTGGGAGATGATTTGCATAGATTTAGTAGGGCCACTTCCAAAATCTAGTAGGGGTTTTATTTATATATTAACTGTAGTAGATTACTTTACGAAGTTTCCACTTCTATTCGCGCTGAGGTCGGCTACGGCCAAAGCAATTTGTAGGGAACTTGAGGAGAATGTTTTTCTGCTTTTTGGCATACCAAAAGTCACTATTTGTGACAATGGTCCACAGTTCCGTTCCAAGGAACTCAAAACGCTTTGTGACGCTTATGCGTCCAAACTACGTTTCACTGCGCATTACCATCCGCAGGCTAACCCTGCAGAAAGGATCAATCAGATCCTAAAGACGACGTTACGTGCTTACGTTGCTGAAAACCACAGAGTGTGGGATTCACAACTAAGCAAGGTGGCATGTGCAATTCGCACGTCACAACACGAGGTTTTGGGTGTTTCACCCTACTACGCCAATTTTGGGAGGGACATGGTGACTTCGGGTCAGGAAGCACCAACTGTAGGAGAGAGTTCCGAGAATGTTCAAGATCTGGGTGAGATCACCGAACGTTTTCGGGAACTAAGAAGAGATATCGAGATTAAGTTGAAGGCAGCATCGAAGAGAGCTGCAGAAGCGTATAACCTTCGACGACGTGATATACAATATCACGTCGGCGATATGGTTTGGCGAAGGAACTTCACGTTATCGGATGCCGCGAATTACTATGCAGCCAAATTAGCACCGAAGTTTGTCGGTCCGTTTTTGATTAAGAAACGTGTGTCACCTTGGACATACGTACTTCAAGATAATAATAATAAAGAGCGCGGGACTTGGCACGTCAAAGATTTAAAACCGTATAACGATGCATCCGAAAACGATTAACGTTAACGTAGCTTATTTTTTTTTGTAATCTTATAACTCACAGAAACGTGATTGAGAATTGGTTAGAGTTTTTTTTCTGATGGAAAGTCCTTCTCCCACACCTTTTAATCCTAGGCACATCTTTGGAAGTTTGTTACAGTTCTTACGAAATGTAAGCTCACTTCCGAGGAGGTGAGGGTGGGATTTGTTGCGGTAAAATTTACCACAACAAGTTCTATCCGCCGTTCTTCTCCCGCTAATAAACTTTATCTAAAGCTGCTCGGAAGTAGTAGAAGAGTTCAGTTGAAACCTGGTCCATCAGCCAGAGACCTGTTCTTCTGAAACTTTCGTAATGCCATTTTCAGGTCACATTGTTCCCCGATGCAAAAGATTGCACAGCAGAAAACACTATTCTTGTGTGACGGTCGGTCCACAAAAGTTCGTACGGCAGGTGGCCTACGAAAGAAAATCGATATAAGATGATTGGCATGAAGATCGATACCCATGTCCAACAATGTGTGAACTATATTCACACCAACCTAAATTTTGTAGTAAATTTCAATTAAAATTAAATTGAGTATCGTCAACATCAAGGAAGAATCACTAAAAGACGTGTTTCCGTTTTTACTCCCCTTTTTTTTCTAACTATCTGAACGAAGGTCTACGGAAAGTATTCGTCGAGCTTTTAGACTTAGCATCTCTTGTTTTTCATTCTCTTGGAAGATATCTTCTCCGTATTTTAGTTGGGCCGGTTGGGCTGGGGACTTTGCGCGAGTAAAATAATTTTTCGGAGTAAGTCTTTCTGAAAGAGGTTGAACTCGTCCACTCGGCTACTGGTGATCGCATCACCTGAACGCAATGGACCGCGGGTAGTTGATTCGTGACATCTCACTTGCACATCCCAGCCTAATGGCGGAATGCTGCAGTAAAAGTGAGACCGAACAACACCACGCTTAAAGGTCTGACGAGGATGGCTGCATGGCCGATGCCGGATGGAGGAGAAAAACCCGCCATCTTGATGGTCTCTTGACTTTTGGCGACGAAAGTGGAAAGATATAGAGAAAGCGTGCAAAAAATTATTGGCGATTATTTTGCGTTTTTATTGCGATTTTACTTGAGATATTTTGTGAAGCCGACTTTGCGGCAAAATTCCGGTTGGGAATTTTGAGACATTCCAGTTGGGAATCTTATAAATCGAGATTAGTGCGGAGAAGGGATTTTCCCCAAGGAGTTCAGGAGAGTGTTGTATCGACAAGAATAGCTAAGTATTTTCTCTTTTAATTCTTACTTTTCGTGTCGAAGAATCCTTCCTTTTCAAGGGTTTTTCGAACAAATTTAGAGTCGCTTTATTTGCGGCAAAACTATCCGCTAGGCCTTCGTTGACCTAACGTACTTCTATCCCGAGATTGCGGGACTCGCGACCGTTTTCCTTTCTTGCTATTACTATTTCTTTCGGAAACTTTCCTTACTGATTCTTTCTTGTGTTCAACGACACACACAAATCTGTTCTATTTTGCTTTTACGTACTTTAATTTTCAACTTATCTTTATTTCGAGAATTGGCCTCCTGCCAACCTCGAAAGCAACTTTGTACTTTTCTTTTATACCGAAAAGATTCTGGGTTTTTATCCAGGTATCAACCACGGTTTCCCAGACCCCCTAAAAATATAATAAAAATCTTTAATTTCCTTGAGAAATTTCATACTGTTTCATTTCTTTTCTTCCTAGTCTTTCTTTCTTGTTTTCACTACTATTTCAGCTTTGGTTAAGGCAAACCACCATCTTAAAAGGTTTCCTGGCGCCCATATTAAAAGTGAGTTAGTACGCCCTTGTACTCTCACTCATCAGAGTTTAATTCGAGATATTATTTTATAACCATTTGATATTCCCTTTTAATCAAATCGGATTAAAAAGGAATATCAAATCGAACCCACCCATCAGGCTGAGCTACGGGAGACAGCACTGAAGTGTTGTTGGTTGCCGAAAACGAACCTGTGTCAATTTGACATTTCGTTTTGATTAGACAAGTTGCGCGGCCGTCGGGATTGTTGACATCCCAATTTTAGTTTTCGCGTTTTAATATTAATTTATCAAGTTTCGCTTTAGATATAAATTTTCTAGTTTGCTCGCGGTGTGTGGAATTTATTCCCAACGTTTAAATAATAAATTAAAGTTCGGTTCGCGTAATAAATTCGGTAACAACCTGACTTGCACTCAGCCACTTTTACCATGTATTGTTGTTGGCCTCTAACAACGTTCGTACTATGGCGAACATACATATACTTTCTTATTTTTTTTGCACTTAAATTGATTTAAATTGTATAAACAAATATAAACAAAATATGTACCAACAGTTCTGGGATCTAATTTTAATTTACTTGTTGGCCTGGGTAGGCTCAACCCAGCTATTGTGACTTCTTTTCACACATTTCTCAAATTTCCAATTTTTCGATGTTCAATTAGCCTAAAGGCTTCACCCCAGAACTATCAAAAATCCTATTTAGTATTGCACTAAAAAACTTAAAATTGAACTCACCCGTGGTGCTTTAAATATATATGTATGTACGTATGTACATATATGTAGCTGACTCCTTTCATTAAATTCTTTCTCCTATTGAAATTTTAGTTTCTATTTTTTTTATCACTAAACGCAATACAATAAAAAAAAAATTAATTTAACTAAATAAACACCCACAAAAAAATCTAACTCACATTTGAATTTAAAAATCTAGCTTTTTCCAAAATAAAAAATCCAACCGACTTTGCGCACTACACAATTTTTTTGTCTTTGACACCTACAATCTTCAATCCGAACGGTGTCTTCTTTATCCATCTCATTTACTATCACCCGCCTCTTAGAGATTATGCTAGGCCCACTCACAGTGGCCGTAGCATCGCTAGTGGGAATGATAGAATGATAGATATTTTTATTCCTAAAATAATCACAAAATACTACCTAATGTACGCATACAAACTTACAATACAATAATAAATGCTCACATAAATACATAGGATACTTAACTTAACATAAACTGCCTATGCACATACAGTACCTCACACTCAAAGTGGGACATCTAAGAAATAAAATCTTCAATAAACTTCTTTACGAAAAAAAATGCAGAGTTGCTTACTTTTTTAAATAATTTTTATTTTTATTGCTTAATATTGAACTCAAATTATTATAAAATAAAAAAAAAAAATTCAAAAAACAACCCCGATTTGTTTAAAACAAAAGATGAAAATGATCTGTCTAGTATTTTTTTCTTAATGCAGGTCACACTCAAAGTGGGACACCTGATGTTTTCTAAGAAAACTTACTGTAATTGCCACGTTATCTATATTATTTAGTTGCAGTTTTTGCAGAGCTTTCATTGTGATAGCATTAAAAAAAAAAATCGAAATGTCAAGGCAAACAACCTTTGAAGAAAGGCAAATTGTGATTTTCAATTACCAAAAAGGAAAATCCGTTCGCAAAATAAGTAAAGTTGTCAAAAAAGTAAATCTATGGTGTTTAGTGTAATAAAACGGTTTCGGGAAGTTCGAATAGAAAATAAACCAAAAAATGTTGAAAGTACAAAAAAAAAAAAAATTGCGTTAGAGGTGGGTGGTTTCTTTTAAGAAAATTAAGAAGTGATCCCTTTCTGTCTGCCATTGACCTTTAAGAAATGTTAAAGGACACTTAAAATGTTGATTTAAGTGCAGAAACAGTTTGCCCTTTCTAAGGAGAAACGAATTGAGTGGCTGAGTTGCGTCCAAAAAACCGTTAGTATAAGAAAAGAATCGTCGTTTAAGAATGCAATTGGCCAAAAAAATATCAGAAAAGAATAGTCGTTTAAGAATGCAATTCGCCAAAGAAAATGTGACAAAGGATATGAGTTTCTGGTCAAAGGTAAGTCGCATTTTGTTCTCCAACTCCAATCATAGTTTGGGCAATTCGATAAAAGTCCTTTTTACGGACGAAACCAAAACTAATCTTTTTGATTCTGATGTCAAATGCTCTTTGGCGAATTGCCAAATAATATTCTTTTCTGATATTAACGACTTTTTGTGCGCAGCTCAGCCACTCAATTCGTTTCTCCTAACAAACCGGCGATCATTTTCTGCCCTTAAGTCAACATTTTAAGTGTCCTTTAACATTTTTTAAAGGCCAATTGCGGACAGCAAAGAACAACTTCTTATTTTTCTTAAAAGAAACCGCACATTTCTATCGCAAATTTTTGTTTTGCTTTCAACACTTTTTGGTTTATTTTCTATTCGACCTTCCCAAAACCGTTTTATTACACTAAACACCATAGATTTACTTTTTAAACAACTTTACTTATTTTGCGAACGGATTTTCCTTTTTGGTAATTGAAAATCACAATTTGCCTTTCTTCAAAAGTTGTTTGCCTTGACATTTCGACTTTTTTTTTTAATGCTATCACAATGAAAGCTCTGCAAAAACTGCAACTAAATAATATAGATAACGTGGCAATTACAGTAAGTTTTCTTAGAAAACATCAGGTGTCCTACTTTGAGTGTGACCTGCATTAAGAAAAAAATACTAGACAGATCATTTTTATCTTTTTTTTTAAACAAATCGGGGTTGTTTCTTCAATTTTCTTTTTATTTTATAATAATTTGAGGTCAATATTAAGCAATAAAAATAAAAATTATTTAAAAAAGTAAGCAACTCTGCATTTTTTTTCGTAAAGAAGTTTATTGAAGATTTTATTTCTTAGATGTCCCACTTTGAGTGTGAGGTACTGTACAATACATAAATAGATGCGCACATCAGCCATACATAACGATACACTAGAACATAACAAATAAATACTAAATACATAACTATAACAAATAAATACCTAAATACATAATAT
The DNA here is from genome assembly GCA_949752695.1 of Melanostoma scalare. Classification (NCBI taxonomy): domain Eukaryota; kingdom Metazoa; phylum Arthropoda; class Insecta; order Diptera; family Syrphidae; genus Melanostoma; species Melanostoma scalare. Next base: position 75,283,146 of record OX456986.1, on the reverse strand, counting down.
AAAAATAATCTACATCCCACAAAAAACTCCTACCATACTGTCACTTCATTTCCTTTCGGGGCGACAGCAACTACCTCTGGCGGTGGTTGCAAAGCAAGTTCCACTTGCCATAGAGATACTCAGTACCCAATCTTCGCTTTCTCTTATTAGTATCGGTGTGACGAGTGACACTTGTTTACTTTTTTACTTGTCGCGTCGAAATTCTGGCTGAGTATTTTTAATTTTTATTCCATTTGTGTTTTCCCTTTTTAATTGTTCAATTCTATTAACTTTTTCTTTTCCTTTCTACATTTTAGGTGTCTCTACTCGGTTTTGGGACGTTTGCCGAGAAAATCCAGTCAACGTAGGATCGACAATTTCCAGGTAAGTTTGTTTACGTTTCGTGTTCATTATTTCAACTCATTTTTTTTCTTTCTCCCAATAGCCAATACAGGCATCCATAACAATTTATGTATTCCTTTCTATTAATTCTTCTTTTCTTTTTGCATTTTTAGTGTTTCTTCTAGGTATTGGAACATTTGGCAAAACAAAAGGGAACCATTTTGAACGTTGAAGTAGGATAAACAATTTCCAATGTTGTTACGGTATATTTTCCCGCAACAAAAACCATTCTTACATTTAGTTATTTTGATTTCGATATCCCTCTCTTTTCCTCAAACCCATCCCTATCATTTCTTCGCCCCATCATTTCTCCGTTGTTTGCTCTTAGCAATGTGATCGAAACATAGCTTTGAGCAAATGACAAAATAGGTGCATGTCGTAATCAGCGGATGAGCTGAACTGATGTCGGCGTTTGGTGTGTCGAGCCAGAAGCCTCTGGAGACTCGCACACCATTTACTTAATTGAATGTCATACTTCGTCACTCACAAACATCATCATACTCATTTATCGACATTCACATCATTATCATCAGTTACACATGCTTACATTCATTCACTTATACCATCATTCTTTATCATCATCACAACTATCATCTTTACACTAATCATCATGCACACATCTCATTACACACACTACACAAGCAGGATATCACACACACAACACTATACACATACATACACATATCGCAGAGGAGAACAATAGAAATGGCACGTGTGAACGCCATACTTCGTTATGAGACACACTGTGCAGCGTAGTGCTGCAAGTGTAAACACCCTAAAATTAACTTTATTTTTGTAAAACCGATTCATAAGAATGAAACGTTAATAGTTTTCCCTTGTCCCCAAATCTGCGCAAAGATCCACCGAATAGGGTAAAGTAGTTCATTTTGGTTTTATTAGCTTTTCCTCCCTTCTTCAATTTTCGAAAAGTTGTAACATAGAGAATTTTATCCTCTCCCTGACTCAGTAGATTATATAGTAGAGTAACTGGGAAAATGCCCAGAAGTATTATTTTCAACTTTCAGGAACTTTCATTTTTCTCGACAAGTTTTATGGGAGGGGTCTGATCTCGACTAATGAGCTGGATAAGTTTTGGGAACAAACCCCCAACAACTTTTTCAGTTCAATGTGCTTGGAAAATTGTGCGAGTGAAAGGTCTCGCTGGAATTCGACAACGGAGGTGCTTGTCAGCCATAAGGCTGCATGTGCTAGAAAGCCGTGACAGAAAACCTCGAGACACGATTGGCCGATTGTATGAATGTGTGTGTAAATTTGAGGGTCGAGAAAGGACAAACTGACAAGATCAACCACTTCTTGGTTGACCTAGTTAACGAGTGGTTTTTTTTTTACAAATTGAGATTTAAATAGAGAAAAGGAAAAGTTTGGAAGAAAGTTGAAAATATTGTTTGAGTAAAAGTGTTTTTAAGTTATCAGAAAGTTTCAGGAAGTTTTAGAGTCAGTGAGAGGAAGAAATTCAAGGAGAGAATTAGCCGAAATTGTCAGACGGACAAGAATATAGAAAATCCAAAGGAGGAAGGAAAAGCAGGAGAATAAAAAGATAAGTAGAGTGTTTTAGTTTTTTTGCAAGTGTTGTCAAATATTTTTCGGTTGATTTTTGCCATCGTATCTTCTCAAAATTGTGAGACACGCGCCCCTTTTTAGTTTTTATTAATTGTTCTTTTCGGGAAAGAACAATTAACGTTTCATTTTTCCGGTTATTTCTATTGTTTACATTTTTAAACGGTTCGCCTAACCGTCTATTTTGTACCACTTTATAGTTGAAAAGATTTGGGTTTTTAATCCACTTCTTGTACGGTTTTCCCAACACAGAATACCAAAATAAATAGCTTTAAATCCCTTTGGGAATTTAACTTGAGTATTTCAATTGATATTTTAACTATTACAGACTGCATTCTTGGTTTGGAAATTTCACCTAAAAATTTCCTGGCGCCCATCTTTTTCCAGTACACCCGGTACTTGGAAAATACTTTTACAATTCTTTTTATTAATAAATTAATCGGTTCTTTAATTCGCGATCGATCTTGTTATCGCGCTACGCTTACTTTTTTTTGTTTACGAACCCAGCCCAGCTGAGCTTAGTCGTGGTGTCAGCAGCCTACCTGCTGAGTGTTACACTTTTTAGTTTATCAGCGCGTTTGACATTTCGTCTGTTTACCTCGCGGCACACCGGTTGTGCATTTCTTTTAATCGTTTTAATTTCGTTTATTATATTGTATTAATTGGATTCGGAAAATCCAATCGCGTTACAAATAATACAAATCATAGTTTCGTTCATCGTAAAGTTAACTTTCGCGAAATAAAAAGTGTAACAAATTGGCGCCCAAGGTGGGGCATAGTAGAAAACATATATACCTACATCGTACATACATACATTGTGCATCGTGTACTTTTGTGCATTATTATATTACAACCTGTGACTTTCAATTTGTGTTTAGGGAAGTGATCTTTTTGTGTTGTAATATTGATTTATTGAGAACGTCTTACTTTCGTTGTTTTTTTATTCCCTTAGGTGAATTGTGTAAAAAATAATTGTATTCAGTGCGAGTTTGATTGGCTGCTAAATATCTTTTTCATTTGGGAAACACAACGTTGGAAAACTCCTCAAGTACAAGTGTCAAAGTAGTTCTGTATTCACAGAGCAGGCCAAGTAAGGTGTTTTGTTTTTTTTTTTTATTATTTTATTGTTTACTTTTGATTCTCTGGGTGATTCTTAGTACCCATTGAGAGTTCTTTCTCGTTATAATTTTTTTTTATATATAATTATTGCACACGCAAGTGCTGATAGGAGTAATTGATTGAGCATTGTTATTGCTTTTGGGTGGTTTCGTTGCCACCATAGAATAATTGTTTCGCACGGTTGGCGAAAAATTGCAGGGTGTTTAAGTGTTTTGGTTGTGGACCAAGACCAACACGCATTTTTGTATATTTTTAGATTTTGTTTATTATTAATTATTATATTTCTACTTTCATTACATACGTACCTATATTATTTTCATATTTTTTTTACATATACGTATACTGTTTTGAGTGATTTTTTTTTTTTTGATTTTTTTTTGGTGTCTATTGACATTTTGCGTTTTGGATTGTGTTTCAAGCATCCAATTGGAGCTTGATTTGGTTATTAAAAATTTTGTTTTGTGGTTTAGATTATTTTGCTAGAACTAGGTATTTGTATTTCGTCTCTCATTTATTCTTTTAGTTCAAAGTGAGTCAGCTTAGTGCGATATGGATATATATAGATTAGCGCAGGACGAGCTCGCCTATGAAATGGAGAGCCGAGGGCTAGAAGTAGGGACTGTAGATGAGATGAGAAAATCTCTAAGAGGAGCTAGATTGCTAGAGCGTAGGGGTTCTTTAGGTACTCCCGCACAGTATCCGTTCAGTTTTGAGCAGGATTACGAAGCGGTTGAGAATAAGTTAGGAGAGATAGGGAAGATTTTAGAAGGGAAACCAAAGTCTAGGAAGAGTAAAGAATATTTGAAGGTTTTAGCTAAGGTAGAGTGGGGTATCGCTAGGTTAGATAGGTCGCAGCCAGAAGATGGCGAACAAGAAAAATTGAAGTTAGGTTTAAAAAGTAAATTGATAATGGCATTAGCCGATTTAGAGGAAGTCCTAGATAATGAAGAAGCAGGAGGTGTAATCGAAGATGGTAGTCAGCTATCAACCGATAGTCTGAGGGTTTCAGCGGCAGGACCAGCTCCATCAGCAGCATTAACAACAACAACAACAACATCAACATCATCAGCAGCAGCAGCAGCAGCAGTAACAGCAGCACCAACTTTAACACCAGTCGTATTAGAGACTGGAAATAGGGATGAAATTACAGCTAGGGATATTAATGTTAATAGGGTAGATGAGAGTAGGGAAATTAACAGTAGGGATAGAGTATATGTTAGTGAGAGGTTTGAGAACCTAGCCAAGTGGGATGTGAAGTTCACCGGAGAGCGTTGTGGAGCTTCCGTGAACGCATTCCTAGAGAGGGTTGAGGAGATCCGTCAGGCTCGTGGAGTGACGGAAGCAAAGCTGTTGCGGTCGGCAGCAGATTTGTTTGTAGGTAGGGCTTTAATATGGTTTAGGGCAGTTAGAGTTTCGATAGGTTCGTGGCAAGAACTCGTCAGCGAGTTAAAGCTGGAGTTCTTACCACCAAATTACGACGATCTGTTGTAAGAGGAGATTAGGCGTCGCACACAGGGACGGGACGAATCCATCGGGGTATATGTGGCGACGATGCAGAATATGTATGGAAGGCTTTCCGAACCCATCTTGGAGGGTAGAAAGTTAGGAATGATTCGAAAGAATCTCACACCGTTTTACCAGACTCAGCTTGGATTGGCGAATCCGACTAGCGTTTCTGAGTTGGTCAGATTAGGGCGTAGCTTAGAGTCGGTCAGGGCTAACGTGGAATCATACGTTCCACCGCCAAACAGTAGGAGTAGGAACCTACTTGAGCCGGATCTGGCTTATGTAGGAGTTGAACCCCCCAGAGTTTCGGTTGTTGAAGGAAACAATCGAACTCGACAGGTCGTGCAGGAGTCGAGTCCTAACTCGAATCTCATGTCGGCGAGGCCGGCTGTAAGGAGAGTTGCGGTTGTTGAGGACAACACCCAATCTCGTCCGCCCGTCAATTCATCGAGGTCGTATAGGTGTTTTAATTGCAATGGAGAAGGCCATCTTGCAAATAGGTGTTCCGCTGTTAGGCGATGTTTTGGGTGTGGGAAAGAGGGAGTTACAAAGAGTAACTGCCCTCAGTGTTCGGGAAACGGCAGACGCACTCTCGGGTCAGTAGGACGAGAGCGCCGTTAAATGCGTCGGGGTTGCCTACTGGTAACCAGTCGGCGGAAGTTAATTTGAGTTTCGCGCTTGAGCATGTAGGTAGGGACAAGAGACCATATATAGGTGTTAGTATTTATGGGATTAGGTTAGTAGGGCTTTTAGATTCGGGTGCTTCTTGCACAATCATATGTAGGGATGGATGGGAAATTTTACAGGGCTTAGGTATAAAGTCAGGCACTAGCAAAGTAGGTAGTGTTAGATTAGCTGATGGTGTAGAAGTACAGGTGGAAGGTGAAGTTTCACTTCCAATTACAATTAAAGGCAAGGTAGTTTTAGTAGGGTGTTTAGTTATGCCTCATCTTCCTCATAGTCTGATATTAGGAGCCGATTTTTGGGCTTTAGCGGGAATAGTCCCGGATTTACAATCAGGGGAATGGGAATTTTCGAATCAGAATTCGTTGAATTCGATTTCCCATTCTGAGCATTTGACTGAGGTAGGAGAGGTAGAAAAACAACAATTAGAAAGATTTTTGGACAGGACATTTAAGGAAATGCCTGAAGGATTAGGGTGCACACAGATGGTGGAGCACAAGATTAGGACGGAAGCTGAACCCATTAAGCAGAGATATTATCCGGTATCTCCTGCCATTCAGTCTTTCATAGATAAGGAATTAGAAGAAATGTTAGCAGAGGGGGTTATAGAAAAATCTGACAGTCCATGGGCTTCACCCATTGTCATGATTAAGAAGAAGGATGGTACGTATAGGTTTTGTGTAGATTTTAGGAAGTTGAATGCGGCTACAGACAGGGACGCGTACCCCCTCCCCTACATAACAGCTATACTTGATAAGCTGAACAACGCCAAATTCTTGTCTTCTTTGGACATCAAGTCGGCCTATTGGCAGATTCCGATGGAGAAAGAGTCAAGAAAGTATACTGCCTTTACGGTACCTGGCCGCGGTCTGTTTCAGTTTTTGCGAATGCCGTTCGGGTTGCACAATGCTCCCGCAACTTGGCAAAGATTTATAGATAATGTTTTAGGACCCGAGTTAGAACCATATGTCTTCGTGTATCTGGATGATATCATTATCGTCACAGATACATTTGAGAAGCATATGGAGATTTTAGAAGAAGTCTTCAGAAGACTTATTAAGGCAGGTTTAAAAGTTGGTAGGGACAAATGTCATTTTTGTAGGCCATCTCTGAAGTTTTTAGGCTATGTTGTAGACCGCAATGGTTTACACATGGATCCAGAGAAGATAGAAAGCATGTTAGGGATTCCATCGCCAAAGAATATTAAAGAGGTTAGGAGTTTTATCGGCACGGTGTCCTGGTATAGGCGATTTATACCAAATTTTGCGAGTTTGGTGAAGCCGTTGTCTGATTTACTTAGGAAAAACAAGAAGTTTGAGTGGAATAGTGTTTGTGAGGAGAGCTTTAGGAAAGCTAAAGAGTGTTTAGTAGCAGCGCCCATTTTGACGTGTCCTGATTTTTCGAAGCCGTTTGTCGTTCAAACGGATGCTTCTGATTTTGGGATCGGGGCTGTTTTGAGTCAGACCTTCGAGGAAGGTGAGAAGGTGATTTGCTATTTGAGCAGATCACTTAATAGGTGTGAGCGGAATTATTCCACCACAGAGAAAGAGTGCCTGGCAGTTTTGTGGGCGATAGAAAAGTTGCGGCCCTATCTGGAGGGAGTTAAGTTTTCGGTAATTACCGATCACTACTCCTTGATTTGGCTTAGCAAGTTGAAGGATCCAGCGGGAAGGCTGGCGAGGTGGGCTGTACGTATGCAGCAGTTTGACTTCGATATCATCCATCGTAAAGGGAAGGACCATGTAGTGCCGGACATGCTCTCGAGGAGTGTGCCAGTTGTTTCTGGGATTTCCGAGCCAACAACCGACCCTTGGATTGGAAAAATGATATCGGAGGTGGAAAAGAAACCGTTGTCTTTTCCAGCGTGGAGAGTAGAAGACGGGAAATTATATAAGTTTGTTAGGTCAAGTCATGTGTTAGTCCATGACAGTAGTAGCGAGTGGAAATTAGTAGTAGGTAGGGAAGATAGGAAAAAGGTTTTATTTGAGAATCATGACCATCCATTAGCAGGGCATATGGGGGTAAAGAAAACATTTGCTAGGATAGGCGAAAAGTATTACTGGCCTAAGATGAGGTCAGATATTACTAAATATGTTAGGTTTTGTAAAGTGTGCCAAAGCGTGAAGCCGATTAATGAGAAACCGGCTGGGTTGATGACGGAGAGGAAAGGGGTTACCGACCCATGGGAGATGGTATGTGTGGACTTAGTTGGTCCATTACCGAAGTCTAGTAGGGGTTTTATTTATATTTTAACCGTTGTTGATTATTTTACAAAGTTCCCACTTTTGTTTCCCTTGAGATCTGCTACAGCCAAATCGGTCTGTAAAGAGTTGGAAGACAACGTTTTCCTTCTGTTCGGCGTACCCAAATTTGTTGTCTGCGACAACGGTCCCCAGTTCAAGAGTAAGGAACTGAAAGCGTTGTGTGATGCCTACGGTTCGTCGATTCGGTTTACCGCGCATTATCACCCGCAAGCGAATCCCGCGGAACGTATAAATCAAATTTTAAAGACTACACTTAGGGCTTATGTGTCAGAGAATCATAGGGTCTGGGATTCGCAACTCGCGAAAGTAGCGTGCAGTATTCGCACGGCCCAGCACGAAGTTTTAGGAGTTTCACCGTATTACGCGAATTTCGGTAGGGGAATGGTGACGTTTGCTGGTTCCTCCACCGCAACGGCCATTCAAAATAGTAGGGATAGTGATAGGGACCAGAGTAGGAATAGCGATAGAGACTTCAGTAGGGAACAGTTTAGGAAGCTTAGGGAACAGATAGCAATGAGATTAGAGTCGGCGTCAAAGAAGGCAGCGAAAAGCTATAACCTTCGACGCAGGGACGTTCAGTTCCTTCCAAACGAGTTGGTTTGGCGACGTAACTTCGCGCTTTCTGATGCAGCGAATTATTACGCTGCAAAGTTAGCTCCGAAGTTTGTGGGCCCGTTTCGGGTGAAGAAAAGAATGTCGGCTTGGACATACGTTCTCGAAGATGCCAATGGTGTCTCTCGAGGAACGTGGAATGTCAAGGACCTCAAACCTTATTCCGACGACCCGGAAGAGAGGGCGTAATGTAGTCGCGTAGCAAGGACGTGCTCGCTAAGAGATACTGAGAGCAGTAAAAGCTCTGTGATGTGCTCATACTCTCGCCAGGAGCGATTGAGTTCTGGTTGTGTTGTCTGCTAGTGTGTGTTCCATTTGGTTGTGTTGTCTTACCTTTTCTTTTCCTGTTACTTCGGCTTTTCTTTCGAAAAGCCCAGTTTCTCTCTTTGGTAGGTAAGGGTGGAATTTGTTACGGTATATTTTCCCGCAACAAAAACCATTCTTACATTTAGTTATTTTGATTTCGATATCCCTCTCTTTTCCTCAAACCCTTCCCTATCATTTCTTCGCCCCATCATTTCTCCGTTGTTTGCTCTTAGCAATGTGATCGAAACATAGCTTTGAGCAAATGACAAAATAGGTGCATGTCGTAATCAGCGGATGAGCTGAACTGATGTCGGCGTTTGGTGTGTCGAGCCAGAAGCCTCTGGAGACTCGCACACCATTTACTTAATTGAATGTCATACTTCGTCACTCACAAACATCATCATACTCATTTATCGACATTCACATCATTATCATCAGTTACACATGCTTACATTCATTCACTTATACCATCATTCTTTATCATCATCACAACTATCATCTTTACACTAATCATCATGCACACATCTCATTACACACACTACACAAGCAGGATATCACACACACAACACTATACACATACATACACATATCGCAGAGGAGAACAAAAGAAATGGCACGTGTGAACGCCATACTTCGTTATGAGACACACTGTGCAGCGTAGTGCTGCAAGTGTAAACACCCTAAAATTAACTTTATTTTTGTAAAACCGATTCATAAGAATGAAACGTTAATAGTTTTCCCTTGTCCCCAAATCTGCGCAAAGATCCACCGAATAGGGTAAAGTAGTTCATTTTGGTTTTATTAGCTTTTCCTCCCTTCTTCAATTTTCGAAAAGTTGTAACATAGAGAATTTTATCCTCTCCCTGACTCAGTAGATTATATAGTAGAGTAACTGGGAAAATGCCCAGAAGTATTATTTTCAACTTTCAGGAACTTTCATTTTTCTCGACAAGTTTTATGGGAGGGGTCTGATCTCGACTAATGAGCTGGATAAGTTTTGGGAACAAACCCCCAACAACTTTTTCAGTTCAATGTGCTTGGAAAATTGTGCGAGTGAAAGGTCTCGCTGGAATTCGACAACGGAGGTGCTTGTCAGCCATAAGGCTGCATGTGCTAGAAAGCCGTGACAGAAAACCTCGAGACACGATTGGCCGATTGTATGAATGTGTGTGTAAATTTGAGGGTCGAGAAAGGACAAACTGACAAGATCAACCACTTCTTGGTTGACCTAGTTAACGAGTGGTTTTTTTTTTACAAATTGAGATTTAAATAGAGAAAAGGAAAAGTTTGGAAGAAAGTTGAAAATATTGTTTGAGTAAAAGTGTTTTTAAGTTATCAGAAAGTTTCAGGAAGTTTTAGAGTCAGTGAGAGGAAGAAATTCAAGGAGAGAATTAGCCGAAATTGTCAGACGGACAAGAATATAGAAAATCCAAAGGAGGAAGGAAAAGCAGGAGAATAAAAAGATAAGTAGAGTGTTTTAGTTTTTTTGCAAGTGTTGTCAAATATTTTTCGGTTGATTTTTGCCATCGTATCTTCTCAAAATTGTGAGACACGCGCCCCTTTTTAGTTTTTATTAATTGTTCTTTTCGGGAAAGAACAATTAACGTTTCATTTTTCCGGTTATTTCTATTGTTTACATTTTTAAACGGTTCGCCTAACCGTCTATTTTGTACCACTTTATAGTTGAAAAGATTTGGGTTTTTAATCCACTTCTTGTACGGTTTTCCCAACACAGAATACCAAAATAAATAGCTTTAAATCCCTTTGGGAATTTAACTTGAGTATTTCAATTGATATTTTAACTATTACAGACTGCATTCTTGGTTTGGAAATTTCACCTAAAAATTTCCTGGCGCCCATCTTTTTCCAGTACACCCGGTACTTGGAAAATACTTTTACAATTCTTTTTATTAATAAATTAATCGGTTCTTTAATTCGCGATCGATCTTGTTATCGCGCTACGCTTACTTTTTTTTGTTTACGAACCCAGCCCAGCTGAGCTTAGTCGTGGTGTCAGCAGCCTACCTGCTGAGTGTTACACTTTTTAGTTTATCAGCGCGTTTGACATTTCGTCTGTTTACCTCGCGGCACACCGGTTGTGCATTTCTTTTAATCGTTTTAATTTCGTTTATTATATTGTATTAATTGGATTCGGAAAATCCAATCGCGTTACAAATAATACAAATCATAGTTTCGTTCATCGTAAAGTTAACTTTCGCGAAATAAAAAGTGTAACAATGTGAGTTTGTTTACGTTTTTGTGTGCAGTATTTCAGCATTTTTTCTTTTTCCCCATACAGGTATCCGTAACAAAACACCTGCGTAGGAGACTACCTTGGAGTAGACTCCGTCGGTGGCAGGATGGCTGGAAAACGTGGGGAAGAACCCACAAAAACATAGCCGGGCATCAGACTTCGTCGACTTCGAGGGATATACGACGTATACCAAATGGTATGTATGTTGTATGTAGGTATGTAAGATGTTTTGTTGTTTTCAATAGACGTTGTGAATATGTTTGGTTTTTGTTTTCAATAAATAACTTATAATACATAAAATAAATACATAAAATATACCTAAAAACAAACATATTTTATTTACAAAACGTGGTAACAGAATAATAACCTAGCAATAAACTACATAAAAAAAATAAATAACATAGATCTGTTGACAAGTTACGAAACACGTACTTATCAACTAGTATCACATAATATAAGGCTTAGAGCTATCACATACTTAAAAACAACTAACCTACGGGTATAAATAAATATAAATAAATAACTATACTATGTAAATAAATAAATAAATAAATATACTATATAAATAAATCTATGAAAATAAATAACAAATAAGAAACAATACTTAACACATACTTAATCTTATGATAGTGCAGTGAGATTGACTAACCTATATGTATACAGTAAAACCCGCATAAGAGAAACCCGCTTAAGAGAAAAACCCGCTTATCTGAAAGAATTTTTTCATTCCCGAGTATTTGTAGACCAATTACCTATTAAACACTCCGCTTAAGTGAAACTCGCTTAAGTGAAAAACCCGGATACCTGAAACATATTTTCAGTTAAATTTTATATTTTTCATTGAAAAAATCTCTCTTAAGTGAAAAAAAAAATTTATCGAATAAATCAATTTGAGCCAGCAAATGGATGGTTAGATCAGTGGAAAAAACGTGAAAATAATCATTTTAAGAAGATTTGTGGTGAAAATAATTCTGCTGACATAGTTGCTGCTAACCATTGGCTGGAAATTTTTTTGCCAAACATTCGTCAAAGTTACAACCCAGATGACGTGCATAATGCTGATGAATCCGGGATAATGTTTAAGGCTCTGCCGATGCGACGGCTTCATTGGTAAAAAGATGTGAAAACCTTCAGGAAAGAAGCTCAATTCAATTCAATTCGATTGGAACAGAATTATTTTTTGTATTGGTGTGATTAAACACATTTTGGACTAAGATTAAACACATTTTGTTTTTCTTTTGCTTTTCTTCTAAATATGTACAAACATAGGTAAATCTCATAATCCAAAATGCTTTAAAAACAGCACAATTCCCGTTAAATATTATGCCAACACCAAAGCTTGGATGAAAAGTAAAATTTTTTCGATGATCATTCAAGATTTGGACAAAACATTTAAAGAAAAGGAAAAAAAAGTTTTGCTGATTGTGGACAATGCATCTTACCACAAACTTGATCGTGATGCAATTAATTTGGAAAATATAAAAATTGAATTTTTACTCCTGAATGCCACCTCTGTCATGCAACCACTGGATCAGGGAATTATACACTGCTTTAAGGCCCATTACAGAAGATGTATTACAAAGAAGCAACTTATTCATTTGGATAATGGAGAGTCCTTATGGATTTTTCATAAAAAATTAGTTTACTGCGTTAAAAATGATAAAAAGGGCCTGGTGGATGGTTAGCCCATTGACCATAAAGAGCTGTTTCCGGAAAGCTGGTTTGGCTTTTAATACGGACGAAAACTTAGAAGAAGTTGAACCAGACGACGAAGAAGAAGAAACTAATTTTCCAACAGCAATAAGAGAAGAAATCGATTAGTAAATATAGTCAAAAAATCAACACAACACCACATTCGCAGTTGTGACAAATGAATGCGAAATATTACTTCAAGGATTTTTGCCAGAAATAAGTTCAATTCTTACCGCAGAAGGCGTCGCAATATTCGAGGCAGTTAAAAAATGTTCCAAATCTAAAGGTAAATGGACAATATGTTCTGACAGTCTTTCAGTCCTGAAAGCCGTGCTCAACCCTATGCATAACTCGATTATTGTATCAAAAATAAGAGATATTCTTATTACAAAACCAACCAAACTCAAGCTTATGTGGACTCCTGGGCATGTTGGAATACTGGGAAACGAACTGGCGGACAAAGCTGCGAACGAATCGCACGAAGCCCCAGTATTCAAATTTGACCAGTAATGTGACCTTCGCAGGTTCATACAGAAAAGATTGAATGAAAGACACCTCACTGCTTGGCAAGAATATCAACATCATTACAATTGAGATTTATAAATCTCACTGACGATGGAAGCATTGCTTTTGAAATGCACATTTGAGGAAATATAAAAAGTGTTTTAACTGTTAAAAACTTTACTAATCTTTTCATTTACCAACATCTTCTCAAAAAGTAAAAACCACCTACTTGCAGTTGCCGAAACATCATTACCATTAATCACTTGCTTGGCCCATGCTATTTTTCATCAGACTTAATAAAGGCACAATTCTCATTTAATAATATCTTAGATCTGTTAAAGGATACTTCTACTAAAAACATAGACACTATTAACAAAATTTTACTTTTACTTAAAATAAAACTATAAATCTTCCTAATTTTAATCAAAGAGCCGATAGTCTACGCTGCTAGTGCTCTTGTTCAATATTTATTAATAATGTATTTTAATATGTTATCGATAACAAATAAATAAATAAATAAATAAATAAATAAATATAGATCAAGATCTTCCTTGTTTTGGTTATATGACGGACGAAGACATTATTAATGAAGCATAGCACTACTATTCGAAGAGCTTGATGCTAACAGATCTGTATCTGACAATGATTCAGATGTGGAAGTTATGGGAATTCAGAAACCAACAATCAAAGAAGCTTTTAAATCTCAATGTTCTTAAGCAGTTTTCTTATGGGGATAATGAACTAGATCTAATCTTAGATGAAATTGAATATAAAATGATGAATTTCCATTTTCAGATTTTGTCACAAACGAAAATTAATGACTTTTTGAAAAAAAGTAAGATTATTTTTGTCTTCATAAAACGTACCGTATTCAAAAATATGAATGTATACATATTTGAAACCTGAAGCCAAACTTGGGAGTGGAATCTTTTTGTTTTGCCCAATGTGCCTACGAATTAACCTACAAAAACTCAAATGCGATTTAATTTGATTTATGTAAACTTTTAAATCCGCTTAAGTGAAATATTTTTTAATTATCAGGACTCCGCTTAAGTGAAATTTTTTTCACTTAACCGGGGTTCGGTTAAGCGAAAAACCCACTTAAGTGAAAGAAAAACTGTGACAATTCGACTTTTCTCTTAAGCGGGTTTCACTGTATTACCAAAGCTAGGGGAGGGAATGTTGAGTAGTCAGTATTCGTTAAGAAAAGGCTCGTTTGGCATTTGTGCGTTACTGATTATTGCATTTCATATTAAATTAAAATTTGTTTTCGGAGATGTAGGTATAAGACAAAGCTAGTTGCAGTCGGGCAAATAAACGATTTCGTGGAATAGGTAGATGAGTGCATTGTATTAAATAATACAATAATTGCATATAATAATAAATTTGAGGTCAATATTAAGCAATAAAAATAAAAATTATTTAAAAAAGTGAGCAACTCTGCATTTTTTTCGTAAAGAAGTTTATTGAAGATTTTATTTCTTATGTGTCCCACTTTGAGTGTGAGTGACTGTATATATATTTTTAAACTACAAACAATGCTTTCTTACTTGAAGAGTTAAAAAAAAAATTCATTTAAGAAGAAAGTTTAGATGCTTTCTAATCTTTGCATCAGTAAACTTTTCGTTCATACATGCTGTCATTAATTTTGTCTTGGGAAACTACAGTAAGTATTCGTCACACTATAGAATTCATCACAGATCAAAGTCTGGTTTCTATAAAAGCGCGCTAATTGTAAGGTTCTCACTGTGTTTGGTTTTTTTTTCAGGTGATCGGCATGTTTAAAACCGCTAAAAGTCTTGGGGTTTTCTGCTCATTGAATTTATATTTCGCTTGTCGCAGGTACTTAAGAGTTATCAAACTGCTCTCCTGTGGATATCTGTAAAATATAAAGTTTCAATAAAGACTAGGGTAACCAGTATCGGCAAAGTAAACTTGAATTTCTTCGCATGCAGAAAGAAATGTTCATTGTCCGCTTGCAAACGATTGTAAGACTCGGTGTCTGGGTTTTTTGAAGCAACTATATCCTGAATAAAACAATGGATAATTAATTTTTCTGCCTTTAACTACTTTTGCTTGTTGGTCCTTCAACTTACCCATCAAAAAATGGACGAAAGTTTTTTCATAGTGTGAATTATCCAGAGCACTTTTCAGAACTTTCTAAAATGTGTGCGTATTTTTGTAATCCCAGGGCAGAATCTTAATGTTAAAAAAATATTTTCTCTAATTGAGGATCAATGGACCAAAAAAAGAAATAGACTCACAATTTCGACTATCAATTCTATTCTTTGCTTGGTTTATAATAATAGAGAAAGCAGCAGTCAAGATTTTTATAAAAATCTTTTGATAAAAAAGCAGCACTACAAAAAAAAAAAGAAAAAAGAGAAATATGAAGATATCGATGAAGAATAGAGTTATTATGTTGAATAGGAAGCTTCGTAGTAAGCAACTTAGTGAATAATGTGATCCATGTTTGTAACTAAAAGACTTATTAAATAATTGTTAAGTTATCTTGTACTAATATATTTATTAACATGTTAACCTGCTTTTGTTTTTGAACTTCATTGTTTTTAATGTTGTTAACTTTAATACAAAAATATATCAACAAATATTTTTTAATTTGGTGTTCTCTTTTTGTTCTCTTTAGTATTTTTCGAATGTCTCTTTTTTTGGATTCTAGAGCAAAATGTTCTCTTTTTAGACAGACCCCAGATGGACACCCTACGCATTTGATTAAAAAAAAAGATAAAAGTGATCTGTCTAGTATTTTTTTTTTAATGCAGGTCACACTCAAAGTGGGACACCTGCTGTTTTCTAAGAAAACTAATTGTAATTGCCACGTTATCTATATTATTTAGTTGCAGTTTTTGTAGAGCTTTCATTGTGATAGCATTAAAAAAAAAAAAAATCGAAATGTCAAGGCAAACAACCTTTGAAGAAAGGCAAATTCTGATTTTCAATTACCAAAAAGGAAAATCCGTTCGCAAAATAAGTGAAGTTGTTAAAAAAGTAAATCTATGGTGTTTAGTGTAATAAAACGGTTTCGGGAAGGTCGAATAGAAAATAAACCAAAAAGTGTTGAAAGCAAAACAAAAATTTGCGATAGAAATGTGCGGTTTCTTTTAAGAAAAATAAGAAGTGGTTCTTTGCTGTCCGCCATTGGCCTTTAAAACATGTTAAAGGACACTTAAAATGTTGACTTAAGGACAGAAATAGATTTACTTTTTTAACAACTTAACTTATTTTGCGAACGGATTTTCCTTTTTGGTAATTGAAAATCAGAATTTGCCTTTCTTCAAAGGTTGTTTGCCTTGACTTTTCGATTTTTTTTTTTAATTCTATCACAATGAAAGCTCTACAAAAACTGCAACTAAATAAAAAAGATAACGTGGCAGTTACAGTTGGTTTTCTTAAAAAAACTGAAGGTGTCCCACTTTGAGTGTGAACTGCATTAAAAAAAATACTAGACAGATCATTTTCATCTTTCTTTTAAACAAATCGGGGTTGTTTTTTGATAGTTTTTTTTTTATTTTATAATAATTTGAGTTCAATATTAAGCAATAAAAATAAAAATTATTTAAAAAAGTAAGCAACTCTGCATTTTTTTTCGTAAAGAAGTTTATTGAAGATTTTATTTCTTAGGTGTCCCACTTTGAGTGTGAGTGACTGTATATATTGTAACGTGCGCTTAGTTCGCAAAATAAAACTTCACCTTTCAATTTATTTCTATCACTTTTACAGTATCTATACTTAATTCGATCTCAACTCGACTTTTGCACTTTCACTTGTATACAACAATTTACTCTTAACTTTATCACTCTATAATCAAAACTGACTGCTCGTTGCGTCAGCGGTCCTATTTATATAGAACAACACTCATCTAGAGCGTTCCAGTTTCTTCTCCATGGTTTCCACATTTGCTGTCAAGCATCTCTACACTCACACACACTGGCTTACAAGCAATGCCTGTCATTTTATACCATTCCATTATAGTGTTGCCAGTTGTGTTTTCGGTTAAACGTTTTCGATTAGGAAATTGGTATAAATGTTGGGTGTTCATTACACTGCCCCCTCCTTAAGATTGTTCGTCCCGAATAATTCCATCTGCAGCCTCGCCACTATATCGATGCAGCCGGTCACAATGAACTACTTTTAACTTGCCTCTTAATCCTCTTTGGATGCGGTAAACCACGTCGTTAATCTTCGTGATAACAGTATAAGGACCTTCCCAGTTCTGCTGAAGTTTCGGTGACAATCCCTTTTGACGATGAGGATTATAAAGCCACACACGATCTCCTGCTTGGAATCCTGCCGTTGTCGCTTTTGTGTCGTACCGTGTCTTCATCTGGTCGCTGTAGGTTTTCATCCGATCCCTTGTTCTTTTATGGATGTCAGCGAGTCTCTCCTTGAGGTCATCCACATACTCGTTCGTGTCCTGTGGCTCCTCTGTGGGGCTTCCAAATTTAAGTTCGCTGGGCAGCCGCATGGTTTTCCCGAACAGGATGTCAGATGGTGTTTGTCATGTCGAGCTATGTACTGCACTTTTATAGGCCATCAGGAATAGCGGTATGTGCCTATCCCAGTCTCTTTGGTAGGTGCCTACGACCTTGGTGAGGTGTTCTTTCAAGGTCCGGTTGAATCTTTCAACCATCCCATCAGATTGTGGATGAAGCGGTGTGGTTCTGGTCTTCTTGATGCCAAGTAGTCCGCACACTCCTTGGAAGATGTTTGACTCGAAGTTCCTCCCTTGGTCGGAATGGAGTTCCATAGGTACGCCAAACCTACTTACCCAGTTAAACACAATCTGGTCGACCACCGTTTTGGCTTCTTGATTTGGGATGGCATACGCCTCAGGCCATTTGCTAAAATAGTCCATTACAACCAGAATGTACTTGTTTCCAGTGTTGGTCTCTGGAAAAGGCCCAGCCACATCTACTGCAATCCTCTCAAAAGGCGATCCAACGTTGTACTGATGCATCTTACCTTGAATCTTCCTACCAGGTCCTTTGGTTGCAGCACACTTGTCACATGTTCGGCACCACTTCTCCACGTCATCTCTAGCATGTAACCAGTAGAACCGATGTCGCACCTTCTCCAGTGTTTTGTTAACTCCCAGGTGACCTCCAGAAGGCCCGTCGTGCATCTCCCGAAGAACTTCACTGACTTTCGATTGCGGTACGATCAGCTGCATCACATATGATTTACCGTCAGCGGACTCCCATCTTCGCCTGAGGACACCTTCTTGCACATATAGTGAGTCCCACTGTGCCCAATAGGCTTTGAGAACTGGACTCCTGTCAGAAATGTCTCCCCATTCAGGTTTCTCTTCATTTTCTTTCCATGCGAGAATGGGTTCGATATCTGGATCCTCCTGTTGAGCGGTCCTCACTTCCTCATTGCTCCATCCGCATATGGGGTCAGCTCTTAGTCGCTGAGCGGTAATATTTTCTTTGTCTTCTTGCCGCCTACAATGCTTGCAATCCACTTTGCAAGGTCTTCGGGATAATGCGTCGGCGTTTGAGTGCAACTTTCCTCTGCGGTGTTGAATCTGGTAATCATAAGTCTGCAGTCTTTCTATCCACCTTGCGATTTGACCTTCTGGATTTTTGAAGTTCAACAGCCAGTTCAAAGCACCATGGTCTGTCCGCAGAAGGAATTTCTGTCCATAGATGTACTTATGGAAGTGCTTTGTTGCCAAGATAAGAGCTAGCAGTTCCCTTCTGGTCACGCAGTAGTTTCTTTCAGGCTTCGAGAGAACCTTACTGTAATATGCCACCACTTTCTCTTCGCCATCATGCACTTGGGATAGTACCGCCCCGATTCCAACGTTGCTTGCATCTGCGTCGATGATGAATGTTTTGCCAGGTGTTGGATGTGCCAGCACTGGAGCGTTACAGAGGCGGTATTTGAGTTCCTGAAAAGATTTTTCACACTCACCTGACCATTTGAACTGCTTCCCTTTTTCGGTGAAATGATGCAAACTTTTTGCAACTCCAGCAAAGTTCTTAACAAAACGTCGGTAATATGTGGCAAGACCAAGAAAGCTTCGGAGTTGATGTTTGTCCTGTGGTGTTGGCCAATTTTTGACGGACTCAACTTTTTCAGGATCAGTCTTCACTCCTTGGGAAGAGATGATGTGTCCCAAATACTTAACTTCGGTTTTGAAAAGTGCACATTTTTCTGGATTCAGTTTAAGGTTAGCCTCTCGAAGTCTCTGAAACACGGCTTTTAGATTCTTGCAATGTTGGTCAAATGTTTTCCCGTAAACAATGACATCGTCCAAGTAGACAAGGCACGCTTTCCACGTCAGTCCTTGAAGAACGCACTCCATCAAACGCTCGAATGTTGCCGGAGCGTTGCATAGCCCAAACGGCATAACTTTAAACTGCCAGAGCCCATTACCTGTAGAAAGCGCCGTCTTTTCCCGATCATCAGGGTGGATGTCAACTTGCCAGTATCCACTTTTCAAGTCCAGCGTCGAGAACCACTGGGCTCCCTCCATGGCATCCAGGGTATCACTGATTCTGGGCAGGGGATAGCTGTCCTTCTTAGTCACATCATTCAGCCTTCGGTAGTCCACACAAAAACTTCGGTAGTCCACACAAAAACGATTGCTTCCGTCTTTCTTTTTCACTAGCACCACTGGTGAAGCCCAAGGACTTTTGGAATTTTCAATAAGACCGTCCTTCTTCATTGCTGTTATCATTTCCTCAACCTCACCTTGTTTTGCCAGTGGAAGGCGTCTTGCGGGTTGACGAATCGGTCTTGCATCTCCTGTGTTAATGCGATGCTGCACCAACTGTGTCCTACCATATTGTCCCTTTTGCGATGCGAAGATGTCAGTGTACTCTTGTAGGAGATTTTCAGCCATCCTTGTTTGTTGGGCATTAAGGTTGGATGAATACAGTATTCTAGCTTTGATGGTCTTGAGCTCCTCAGGAGTTGTAGTTTTTCTCGGGGCTTCATCTGTGATCTTCGTAATGGCTGTAACCGATTCGCAACGTCCAACGACTTCTCCTTTCTTCAACTTTACATCGTACGGTCTAATGTTTAGTAGTCGTACGGGGACCATTTTGTTTTTCGGTGCTACCAGTGTTTTCCCAATGATGACGCTTTGGGAGGAACACTCTGGGTCTGGTTCCACCATGAGGTATCGAAGGCTTCCAAACTCACCTTCAAGTTTTGTCCAAACGAACACTTCAGAAGAAGGAGGCAGGATCAGATCTTCCGTGATGACAGTCCTCAGTGTTGACATATTTTCATTCGAATAGGTCATTAGAATTTCTTTATTTTGGTATTTCAAAACTTGATTACCGATATCCAAAATAACTCCGTGCTGTTTCATAAAGTCGATTCCAATGATGCACTCGTCACATATATCTGCCACCAGGAATTGATGAGTAAACACTAGATCGGCCAGTCGGATCTTAAGACATACTTCTCCATATACTCTTGCTGCTTCTCCCGTTGCGGTTCTTAGACAGTAGCTATTGGTGTTATGAAGCCACGTTGTCTTTACCAGGTCTCGACGTACTATGGATGCTGTGGCACCGGTGTCGATGGTAGCCACATGTTTGTTCCCGTTAATAGTAGTCTCCACAGTCAGACTTTTGTTGTCTCGTTTGGTCTGGGAGACCTGGATGGTGGTCCTGGGGCCATCGATACAAGAAACCAGCCTCTGCCCCTCGAAGTTGGTTCTTACTCGCTTTCCTGATGGGAAACCGTTTACCTGATGGAAAACGGGCTGCTAGACAACGCTTGTGTTGTTGTTACCTTGCTCTAGGTTGGATCTCTTGCTTCCACAATGTTGACAAGCGGCTTTATTTGGTGGTAGTCGGCATTGACGCTGTAAGTGCCCGGTCTTGTTGCAGTTCCAACATCTTGCTAGTCCGCTCCGCTGGTTCTTTTGTATTTCAGCCCTTCGGCATGAGCATTCTTCGACTATGGCTTCTCTAAGTCGATGTACTCCATGAGAAGCCTGTTCTGCTGCTTCAATTGTCAATGCAAATGCTAAGGTTTCAGAAAGAGTACGTGTTCTAGCAGTTCGCACAGACCTCTGAAGATTTATATCGGAAATGGCACGAACGAAGGACTCAACAGCAAGCTGGTTGATGATTTCTTCTCCAGCATCCGGGTATGCCAGGTGAACCAGTCTTTCGACGTCTGCTTGGAGCTGTTGTAGACTTTTACCCCTTTCCAGGACTCTATTATTGAGTTGGACTCGGAAGACTTCTTTCAAGTGGCTATCGCCAAAGCGTTTATCTATAGCTGCCACGAGAGAACTGAAATCGCCGCCCTTACCAGCTGGAACTGTTTGAAGTAATTCAGCTGCTGGTCCTCTAAGAGCAAGAGTCAGTGCAATGTACTTGTCTTCGTCATCCCAGCCATTTGTTGTCGCGGCTGCCTCAAATTGTCTCTTGTAGACTGACCAAGAAGACTGTCCATCAAATGTTGGCGGTTTCATCTCCTTTTTCTTTGCAGACTCTCCATTAGATTCTCGAATTTTGATTTTTCCGGATCTGGTCCAATTCCTTGGTCAGAACAGAGAACTGTTTATCACATCGGCTTTCTACGATTTCAAAACGATTCTCTACAACAGAAAGCTGTTTTTCCATACCTTCAACGCGTTCGTCAAGGGCAAACACATTTTTTTCAATGTTGCCCAATTTGCCTTCTAGAATGTTTTTCTGACCTTCCAAAACATTCTGTTGCGCCTCAAGTCTTTCGAGAATATTCTGTTGTTCCTTCTTTTGCTCGTTTCGTTGCTCTTCCAGATTCTTTTGTTGTACTTCGAGTCTTTCGAGAACATTCTGCTGTTCCTTCTTTTGCTCGATTCGTTGTGCTTCAAGTTGTTCCAGAACATTCTGCTGTTCCTTCTTTTGCTCATTTCGTTGCTCTTCCAGCTTCTTTTGTTGTACTTCGAGTCGTTCGAGAACATTCTGCTGTTCTTTCTTTAGCTCGTTTCGTTGTTCTAACAAAAGTTTCATCATACTAGAAAAATCTACATTTTCACTTACTTCTTCTTCTTCCACTTCTGTTTCAAAAACAAAAGTGTTTACGTCCTCCTCTTGCTGTTCCAAATAGTTGCGCAAGCGCAGGAAGAGCTCATTTTTCGATCCCGCTCTAGAAAGATTTCGCTTACCTAACTCACTTTTAAGCTCAATGCAAGTGAGCTCTTCTAACAACTTACCCATTTTCGCTGTATATAATTATTATTTTTCTTTTTACTTTTTTTTTTTTTTACACTTTACTAGTCATATAAGTTTTATTTACACTTCTGACACCAATGTAACATGCGCTTAGTTCGCAAAATAAAACTTCACCTTTCAATTTATTTCTATCACTTTTACGGCCATATTATTCACCCAATAAACCCGGGTTTAAATTTACATCCGGATGTAAAATCACATAAACCCGATTGTCAAACGCAAATCCATATTATTCACTCCAAATAAACCCGATGGATTTAAACCGCATTGCGTTGTCGGGTTTAAATTTTTACATCCGGATGTATTTTCGGTTCGTTCGCATACTATAGGGAAATTTCAAATATTGCAGCCAAATCAAGCATACTTACCTAGATTTTGACATAAAAAGTGTGCTTTATATATGTTACGCGAACAAACCCAACCCAATCTGTCAAAAGTAAAAGGTGAAGTAAAAGAAATTATTTGTTGTATTTTGTTCTCAGATTATTTATTGTAATTGTTTTACTTCTTTTAGCTTACAACTGTGAACACACCTATGTACAGGTCTCCAGAAATGCTAGACACTTGGAACAATCATGTGATAGGACCGCAGTTAGATGTGTGGGCATTAGGATGCATACTTTACTATCCACCTTCAAAAGTTAGCATCTATAATTTCGGCAATCGCAACTGTCCCCGTCTACCACCACCTATCCGAACAGTAGAAGCAGGGTCTATTTACACTTGTCCCCAGTCGAAGGCTCCACACTTGCATGGAATGTTTTCAGTGGCCGAAGATATGTATGGTTTCTTGACAGCAGATCCCAAAAGTATTGTGATTGTGGTTTGTAAAACATTACATGATATTATTAATCTACGTTAAAACAAATACATTTTTACAGTTACGAAGCCAACAACAGAATCGAAACCACTACGACAACACCAGCCACCACCAACAAGACCGGCGCCCCCGGTACCGGTGCAACGCAGAGAAGCCACCCCTGCAGACGTATCTGAGCAAGAGCCTGAATTACCCTTTGTTATGCCAGACATCACAGAAAACAATGGAAGTACTAATAAAAACTTTTCTTCACCTGCGCCCGCAATTGATTTACTAAACCTGCGTAGCCATCAGCACCACGAGAGTCATCATCTCAAAGCCAACCTCACATTGCACAGCCAAAAGAGGCTAGCTTTGATTTGCTGGGATCGTTTGATTCAGGTGACACGCGTTCGTCACAAATTCCAGATATTTTGGGTAAAAAGTGAAGAGCAAACCAGTTTTAAGGAAAGAAAAATAACAAACGTGCTTTATTGTGCTCAATGTATACGGTGCTGTGGACAGATGCAAAGTGGAAAAAATGCGAAATGTCCACACTAGTAACACCGGTAGATGTTAAAAAAAGCTTATCGCAGAGCATGTTTAGCAGTGCATCCTGATAAACCCATTTGATCGTAAACAAGCAGTGTGTTTGTGAATAAGCAGTGTAAATTAAAATTATTAAATAAATAAATTGTAAATTTTTCATTTGCTTTGGACTTGGTTACATGTTGTGGTCTGTTAAAATAAAAAAAAGCGCTCCCACTCGTCTGTTTCTTGTTCCTAGTAATGATCAGCTACTTGGACATCAGAATTCAGAACGGGGCGAACAGCCTCCGTTTTGGATTATTGAATATCTGAGATCAACTTCAATTAACGTCGTGTAGGCGCCAAGAGTTGGGAAGTAATCCTCGTTGGTAATATCAGGTGCGGTGCCTTCGCGTAGTTTGTTCATCCGCAATGCAGAAACATTTTGCGAATTTCTTGGCCATTGTTGCCTTTTCAGCAACACCTGAAGTAGCTGGTGGAGTTTCCATTTGTTGAACCTGCAACACCATTGAAAAGATAGTATATAAATTAAATCGACAATGCAAAATATAAATGAAAATTATTACTTACAATTTCTTCAAATTTAAAATCTTGGTTGGTTGTTGGTTGGTTGTTGGTTGAACCTGCAACATCATGAAAAAGATAGAATATAAATTTAATCGACAATGCAAGATATAAATGAAAAGTATTGCTTACAATTTCTTCAAACAAAAATCTATTTACCAGCAGCACTTTCAACGATTTGACGTTTCTCACTTTGACAACTGGGTTTATTTTAAATCCGGGATCAAAATATAAACCTGGGATCAAATTTTGACAACTGGGTTTATTTCTATCGGGTTTAAATTTAAAGAGTGAATAATATGGCCGTTACAGTATGTATACTTAATTCGATCTCAACTCGACTTCTGCACTATCACTTGTATACAACAATTTACTCTTAACTTTATCACTCTATAATCAAAACTGACTGCTCGTTGCGTCAGCGGTCCTATTTATATAGAACAACACTCACCTAGAGCGTTCCAGTTTCTTCTCCATGGTTTCCACATTTGCTGTCAAGCATCTCTACACTCACACACACTGGCTTACAAGCAATGCCTGTCATTTTACCATTCCATTATAGTGTTGCCAGTTGTGTTTCCGGTTAAACGTTTTCGATTAGGAAATTGGTATAAATGTTGGGTGTTCATTACAATATATTTTTAAACTACAAACAATGCTTTCTTACTTGAAGAGTTAAAAATAAAATTCATTTAAGAAGAAAGTTTAGATGCTTTCTAATCTTTGCATCAGTAAACTTTTCGTTCATACATGCTGTCATTAATTTTGTCTTGGGAAACTACAGTAAGTATTCGTCACACTATAGAATTCATCACAGATCAAAGTCTGGTTTCTATAAAAGCGCGCTAATTGTAAGGTTCTCACTGTGTTTGGTTTTTTTTTTAGGTAATCGGCATGTTTAAAACCGCTAAAAAAAGTCTTGGGGTTTTCTGCTCATTGAATTTATATTTCGCTTGTCGCAGGTACTTAAGAGTTATCAAATTGCTCTCCTGTCTATATCTGTAAAATATAAAGTTTCAATAAAGACTAGGGTAACCATTATCGGCAAAGTAAACTTGAATTTCTTCGCATGCAGAAAGAAATGTTCATTGGCCGCTTGCAAACGATTGTAAGACTCGGTGTCTGGGTTTTTTGAAGCAACTTTATCCTGAAAAAAAAAATGGATAATTAATTTTTCTGCCTTTAACTACTTTTGCTTGTTGGTCCTTCAACTTACCCATCTGGTTCTATTTGCCTTAAATTGGTTAGTTTACTCTCAGAAGGGTTCATTAGATCTTTCAACAAGTTCATCGATTCGATAATAAAACTGTTAGAACTATCGTCCAGAAATATGATATCTTGCCTAGCGGAGCGGGATTAAATATGACGACACTCGAACTTTCTAATTACGTGTCTTTATTGCTTTCCAATTTTGATTTTTCGGAACTTGGATTTATGAAATCTAAAAAACAAATATTAAAAACTGATGAAAAAAAAAAAATTGACAGGATATCGTTCGATGCCAAATCGCGCTAGTTTGAACAGAAAACGGATCGCAAACGCATTACACGATACGTTCCACTTAACGCAATCGCATCGCACGCACTCACCGCATTGGTTTGCGCAAGGCTTAACACTTCCTGCTTGACTAATTTTTTTTTAGTTCACACGACACAACCACGCAAACAACAAAAAAAAATCCCTTGAAATTACAGTTATTTTACAGAAAACAAAACAAAGCAGGCAACCAAACTTTTTTAGTTGCCTGCCAGCCTGTCACGGTCGCCAAAATATGAAAAAGTGGAAACAAATACGAACAAGAAATAAAGCAACGTCGAACAAGAAATAAGGCAATGACTTCGGCGGTCAACACATATATTTTCCGATAGTCTATACATTATAGTTTGGCGATACACAAGAATTGCAAGCATGCAAAACTGTGTTGCGCGTGCAATACCTCAACTGTGGGACCTGGGACCAGACATTTATAATTGATATTATGGATACACGATATGAGTGAAACTGAATTTATTGAATTGTTCCCACAATTGAAGTTTTGCTGACAATACTTTTAACAGTACTAAACTATAAACGACAATAAATGTTTTGATCAATTTTGCGAATTGAATAAGTTTCTTTAGAGGTTAGGCCACCCTAGAGGCTTTTTGGGGATTTTTTTTTTTTCAGAAATACTTCAAAATACTTCCATAGACAATGTATATTTCAAAACATTTTTTAAATTTCAAGCTAATCGAATGAAATTTGCTTGAGTTGTGAGTCCAGCCAACCTTAAAAATACAGTATTGAGATAAACACGTTTAAGGTTTTAAGTAGTGGAAAATCATGAATAATTTTACGATATCTTTAACCTGCGATGCCTGATACCTTCCCCCTTGCGCTCACAAAAGGAGTTGACTGTCAACCAGACGGCCTTGTAATAAAATTCGAAAATCGAGTTCCTAAAGGTTTTTCCCGGCCATTATTTTCTGGGACATCATTTTTGAGGTCCTAGGGTATCATTTGGAATTAAAAAAAAATTGATTTTTCGAAAATTCTAGGGCAGCCTAACCCCTTAAGACAAATTCAAAGAGTTTAAATTTTAATAAATCACTGTCAATGTCAAGTGCAAAATGGACTAAGTTTTTTCATAGTGTGAATTATCCAGAGCACTTTCTAAAATATGTGCGTTTTTTTTGTATTCCCAGGCCAGAATCCTAATGTTGAGATAATATTTTATCTAATTGAGGGTCAGTGAACCAAAGAAAGAAATAGGCTTAAAGTTTTGAATGTCAATTCTCTTCTCTGCTTGGTTTATAATAATAGAGAAATGAGCAGTCAAGATTTTAGTAAAAATTCCTTGATAAAAAAACAACAATAGAAAAAATAAAGAAAAAAGAGAAAATGAAGAGAAAGAGAAAATATGACGATATCAATGAAGAAGAGAGTAACTAAGTTATATAGGAAGCTTCGTAGTAAGCAACTTAATGAATAATGTGATCCGTATTTATAACTAAAAGACTTATAAAATGATTGCTAAGTTATCTTTCACTAATATATTTATTGACATGTTAACCTGCATTTGCTTTTGAACTGCATTGATTTTAGTGCTGTTAAGTTTAATAAAAAATATATCAAAAAATATTTTTTATTTTGTGTTCTCTTTTTGTTCTCTTAAGTATTATTCGAATGTCCCTTTTTTTTTTATTCAAGAGCAAAATGTTCTCTTTTTAGACAGACCTCAGATGGACACCCTACTTATAGGTCACCCCTCATAAGAACGTGTGTACCAGAGATAAGAAATTAATTAGATGGCAAACCTTTACTTCTCTTGCCCCGCAACAACCATTTGCTTACATTGCTGTTTTTGTAATCACATCCTCTGTCTGTGAATACGTGGAGGCTGTACTCAAAGTGGTAGTAGTGAGATTTGCTGTACTCAAAGTGGTAGTAGTGAGATTTTGTGGAAAGAAAAGGTGGAGTGGAAGCTGTACTCAAAGTAATAGAGGTGATTTTCGGTAAATCAAATTAATTAGATGCCCAACTTCACACACACATTGAAACTGCATACAAGCTGATTTACGCATACATCTTCGAAAATCCCTTCTACCACTTTGAGTACAGCTTCCACCACTAAGGCCACGTCTGGCTGACTTTTTGGCTTTTAAAAGCGTTTTGCAATCTTTAAAAGTTTTTGTGAGAAATTTTGTTTTCATTTTCGCATTCCACTATTCCAATATTCTTTTCGTTTTACGTATATCGTATATATACGTATATGTCAGATCAACAAATGTTCGTTTGATATTAGTAGATTTAGTAAGAATAGTGGAGCTTTTTTGTTGCAGTTATTATAAGTTTTTATTGTATTTTATTTCACACAAACTATCTGTTAGAAACAGTGAATTAAATTCATAGTTTTCGATTGGAACTGTTTCAAAAAGGTATGCTTAAGCTAAATTAAGAGTTGTTACTATTATGATTAATATAATTATTCTTATCATCAATGCCAGAGAACAGTTACAAAACACGAAAAGGTAGCATTAATCAAAAATCGGAGCAGTAGGGGAATTGTGCTCAAGATGACATACTTTTGTTTAAAGTAAGAAATAAAATTTTCTATAAACCCTAGCGTAAAAATCTTTACATAATTAAATAATTAATGATTGTATGGAAAAAATAAAGTTGGAATGAATAGTTTAAAGTAAAAAGAATTTATTTAAAAAAATTAGTTAAAAACAGTCCGAGGCTAAAGCTAAGATGACATAGTTGGGTATAAGATGACATACTTCATGAGGGTAAGATGACATTTTGTAAAAATGCCTGCTTTATTTGGCTTTTCAGCTTCAGTCAGTATATACCTCACATTTTCAACTTAGATTTTCGGCCATTTAGCTTTCATAATTTTTGTTTTATGTTTGGTGAAATATAATTATGTACCTACTTTAAATTTGCATTTAAATGTTTAAATTAAAAAATAAGGTTTGTGTTTTTAGTAGGAATGTCATAGTATTTATAGTATGTCATCATGGACTGATAAGCAATATGTCATCTTAAACGATAGGAAATAAAACTTTTACAACCTTTCAGGAATCAAAACATTATATTTAGGAGCCAAATCACGCAAAAAATATTCTCTATACACATAAATGCAAACATAAAACACAAAGGATATTGAAAAACACTTAGTTTTTTAAGCAATTTTGAAGTAAACAATGACTCGCAAAAAAATTTATTCTCTAGCTTTTTCCTTTGAACCGATCACGATGACAGCAGGTATTATAATGGCAGCTGTAAGTTTATTCTGGCAAAACAGATAGAAAAAATGCATGTCTGCATATGTTCGAGAGAACTGTGGCGGCTTTATAAACAGAGAAAATACGAGTATGTCATCTTACCTGAGTATGTCATCTTGAGCAGGACTCCCCTATTAGCTTAAATTTGTGTATGAAAGGCATTGACATATGTACTGACTGCTCGTATTAACATTTATGCTTTTCCAAGGTTAAACAAACATTTCAACATTAATTTAAATCGTGATTTTACATACAAGCTTTAAATCATAGCTTTGAAATGAGCTTGAAAAGAAAAAGTATGAATAAAAATCTTAATAGAGCAGTAATAATAAATTCATTACAAAAAATATCCAAAAATTTACCTCCCATACCTAAATTACACAGCAGTGTCGATGTACCTCACCGGCAAGTCATTCCGATTCTGTATGGGCACTTACACACCCTTAAAGCTCTTTCTCGATTAGCCGTTTGGAACCGGCAGAAAATTGTGGGTCCCTTCCATTCCCTCCAAGGGATGGTTGTGAGAAATGCGCTAGGCCCAGGGGCTCCTCGCTCTGTAGCGCCACCCTATTTATTTTTTATTTTTATGCCGGTTTGGTACTTTCAAAAGTCAATTGCCAAAAATTTTTAAAATAAATTTATTGGAAGAACTTATCAGTCTCGTTCCTTATTTCTTTTAATTCAATAATAAAAAAAAAATAATAAGCAAGATAGACCAAGTGTCAAGCAAACTACAAAAAACCTGTATAATAAATACAACACCAGACAAACCAACAACAATAACATGAAACCGCATCAGTAAAGCATTCCGCTCCCTTTTACACATCACGTCGACATACTTTACCGGTGCAACACACCGAGAAATGCTGTGTCGTCATATCTCCTTTTTACACGAATAGGAAACTTTACCGACACCACGCATTGACACAGTGTTTCGGTGAGTGTAGTAAGGGTACAAGTTTGGAAAAGCTACGGGAGCAATTTTTTCAATTATTCACAGAAGCTAACTAATGTCTAGCCTTACCCTTAACTTTTGCTTTTGCGGCCATTTTTTTCGTGGTTAAAGTAAAAAAGTGGTGGATGGGCGTTGTACTATTTGGGTAGACTCTGATTGGTGCCAATTTGGTGGCGCCTAGATGTTGCAACTTATAGTACACGTCAATTGTGCTTACTATACCACCAAGCGGTATCCACTGGGACCTGGGATGCTCCGTCCAGAGCTGACCTGCTAAACTAGTAAGTGCGAGTGTTGACAAAGGAATCCGGAACAAAAGAATTGTGATCGATCAACACTATAATTGCTCTGCGAACAATGACTGACTGTGTCCGAAGGGTTCCAAAAGGACCTGACCCTCCAGGTTGGGGGTTGTGCGTAGGGTTAACTACCCAACCACGGAAAAAAATATGGTTCCGAAACAACCAAAAACCTCGGATAACGATCTCCGGATCTGCACGTGGAACGTAAGATCTCTTAACGGACTACGTGCAGCTGGAGAATTAGCGGACGCCCTGGACTGCTGCAAAGCAGACATAACCGCCATCCAAGAAGTGCGATGGAGTGGACCGGGCATAAGGAAGATGAAAAACTGTGACATCTACTATGGCGACTGCTACAGAAAACAGAAACAACGCTTATTTGGGTGCGGATTTGTCGTTAGAGGAAGACTCAGGGATAAGGTGATTAGCCAAAACCCAGTTAATGAGCGTATAATGACCATCCGCATCAGGGTTAAATTCGCCAACATAAGCCTAATATGCGCCCACGCCCCCACAGAAGAGAAAGACGACAATTCCAAAGACTGTTTCTACGAGCTCCTAGAAGAAACATATGAGCAGTGCCCTAGACACGACGTGAAAATCGTTCTTGGCGATTTTAACGCAAAACTAGGTGACCAAGATTAACAGAACACAAATAATTTAAAAACGTTATAAATAACTTTATTTCGTAACTCAATTTCTGTTAACTCTTATCAAGAAAAAAACCTTTACTTGTTTCAATTGCGTTTAAATGGACTGTACAATTTTTCCTTCCGATGTGATCTCGATGGTGGTTGCTGACAAATAGGATGATCGAAGGTTAATCCAATGCACTCAATGCCTCTGATCTCATTAACCACTTTAATGTACATAACAAAAAAAAAACATTGCATTGAAATCATACACCTAATCTATACAAGAACATTACACAATAGCAAGTAGATTAGCCAAATGGATTAAGATAAAACTCTATGCAAATATTACACGATAGCCAGTTGAGTAACAAAGGGATTAAGATAAGAATTTAACAAACAACTTTGGCAAGATGAAAAATACATAGGGTATTTTATACAATGTTTGGTAATTGAAAAATAATAAATAATAATAAAGTGAATAATCATTTCTGAACACGCCGCCCCGCCTGAAGAAATTTCAGGAACATGGTAGCAACGCCAGCTTGGTGATTGGGCGTTTGAAAATGCCATTTTTTGTTCGAACCGATACCACTCGTACAAGGTTGTCCTCTCCTGGATGCAAGACTTCAATTCGCCCTAGGGCCCATTTCGATTGGTTCCTTCACCACAACTAAATCACCGACTTCAAAATTTTTCGTTTTCTTCTGCCACTTAGGACGCAGTTGCAAGGATGTAAGGTAGTCGCTATGCCACCGCCGCCAGCCAAAACCCTTGTAGCATATTTTGGATCTGTTGCCATCTTCCAAGTCGGTTTACTGGAACTTCTAGACAGCTGGGTTCCGGTACTGCAGTATAAGGTCTGCCTATAAGAAAATGAGAGGGAGTTAGAGGGTTCAAATCAGAATCAGAAATTGCACAGAGTGGCCTGGAATTTAACAAAGCTTCAATTTGGGATAGCAAAGTAGTAATTTCTTCAAAGGTTAAAATAGTGTTCCCTATAACACGACGAAGATGCTGTTTAACGCTCTTCACCCCCGCTTCCCAGAGCCCACCAAAGTGCGGACTGTGAGGTGGAATAAACACCCATCTGATTCCATCACTTGCTAAATTCCTGGATATTTTTGCATTATGGTCTTCAGACCGTACCAAATTGTACCACTCCGATAGGATATTCGCTGCTCCGCGAAAGTAAGTGCCATTGTCAGAGTAGATGACACTACATTTTCCCCTTCTAGCGATAGATCGACGTAAAGCAGCTAGGAAGGCGTCAGTAGATAAGTAGCTTACCACTTCTAAGTGCAACGCTTTCGTAACCATACACACAAAAAGCGCGAAGTAGCCCTTCACAAATTTGGGATTTCTTCCTTTAGCTAAACGAAGAGTGATTGGACCCGCATAGGCACAGCCAGTTTGATCGAATGCAAATGATGGTGAAAGTCTCGAAGAAGGTAAATTTCCCATCAGCTTTTGTGATGTTGCTTGACGTTGACGGAAACAACTCATGCAATCGTGAACAACCTTCCTTATGAGATTTCTGCTTCCCAGAATCCAGTACTCTTGCCGCACCATATGGCACTTTCCAATGGTTTCACTCGGGGAAGCACTCATTTTAAAAACCAATGGAACACCCAAAATAATTTCTGTTCAGTTTAACGTAATTGCCTTTGTGTGAGTGAAACACATATGGCTCTTAAAAAATATTCCTTGAAGAAAATTTTCTTTTTGACATTTGAGTAACATGTGTTAGTGCTTCTTGAGTCGATTCTCATTTCAAATCGAGAAGCGGCTGTCACTCCTCAGAATCATGAGAAGCGATCTTTTTGCACCAATGGAACGGTTTGAGAATGCTTCTGGACGCTCCTGGACGGTTCTTTTCGTCCAATGGAAAGTGCCAATAGAGAAAAGTTCCGATACACCGGCATGCAAATATTTTATATGAGCGCTAGAAAGAATAAGTTTTGAGACTGGATGATCCTTTGGCAGTATAACAGGATGTTTTAAACTAAAAGAAGCATCGATACAATTGGAGATTCTACCACCAACACGAAGCAAACCTGCAGCGTCAAGAAAGGGAGCTAAAGAGGATAGTTTTGAAGAACTCTAGACATATTTATTTAAATTCAAGGCATTTATTTCGCTTTCAAACCCTCTCCGAACCCACTTTAAACATTTTTCCTTTGCATATAGCAATTCGGAGGAACGAAGATATCCATGGACGCGTTCTGCTAAAGGAAGTTTTCCATTTTTTGCAAGGCGGACCAAGATAGCTACAACTCGAATCACACGGTCCCACGAAGAAATGCGTTTACCAAGTCGATCTATTAAATCTTCTGTGATACTCGATATATTGGTAACTACCACCTCTTTCTTACCTTCTGGTACCTCTTTCAGTTCCGAGTTTCCTGCAGAAACCGGCAAAGACTCAACACTACTCGAAAGCCATTCGGGACCTTTCCACCAAATTTCCAAATCCAATAATTTCTTAGGTTGCACTCCTCTTGACACGCAGTCTGCTGGATTCTCTTCAGAGCGAATATAATTCCAATTTGAACGAGGTAGAACATCAAGGATCTCTGAAGTTCGATTAGCAGCGAAGGTGTTCCATCGACGAAGGGGAAAAGACAGCCAAGCCAAAACAATTTGGGAGTCACAAAAGGCGTAGGTTTGCACCGGTTTGAAGTCTAGCGCGTTTCGAACTAGTTGAAACAAGCGGAACAGCAGAGCTCCACACAGTTCAAGACGGGGAATGGTGAGTTGTTTTATTGGAGAGACGCGAGTTTTAGCAGCAACCAGTTGTACCTCAATTTGGCCGCTTTCAGAAACGCTTCGAGCATAGACCACTGCCGAATATGCCTTTTCGGATGCATCCGAAAA
Organism: Melanostoma scalare; assembly: GCA_949752695.1. NCBI lineage: Eukaryota > Metazoa > Arthropoda > Insecta > Diptera > Syrphidae > Melanostoma > Melanostoma scalare. The sequence goes on along the minus strand of OX456986.1, from coordinate 75,249,590 downwards.
CCCTACCAATTCAAAATGTATCACATTCAAGGAGCACCTTCGCAAAATCTCAACCTTTTCAAATAAAAATAGTTCCTCTCGGTAGGAAATCCATTTATTGGCTACCCCCGTAGGCAATGGATCATCCCATTCGATTTTCATTGGATGTGCCCATAACTCCTGAAACAACATTTTCAATAAAATGGTGGCAGGAGCCAGAAAGCCTAAGGGATCAAAGATTTTTGAAATCTCTGATAATAGCATTCTCTTAGTGGGCGTTGATGACGAATCTTTCAAAGTGATTTTGTAAGTGAAAATGTCCCGATGCGGATTCCAAATCAATCCTAATACCTTTGTGCAATTATTTGTAGAGTCCAAATCCAGAGAAACGGTTGGTTCAGAACTTAATCCCTGCAAAACTGGCCAACAGTTAGAACTCCATTTACTGAGCTCTAAGCCTCCACATGACAACAAATTAACAAGCTCATCCTTTAACTCTAAGATTTTTGATACCGACTCCGACCCTGTCATGATATCATCCACATAAAAATCATGCAAAACGGAATGAGAAGCCATAGGAAATTGTTCCTTATAGTCCAAGGCCAGCTGCTTCAAAACACGCATTGACAAAAAGGAGCAGGCGAAGTACCGTAAGTAACGGGACGCAACCGAGAGTGTCCAATTTGTTCAGCTGGACTTTCTCTCCACACAATCCGCATAAAATCTCGATGATTTGGGTCAATCCAAATTTGCCTGAACATCTTAATGATATTGGCACAAAAAACGTATTTATGCATCCTAAACCGCAAACAAACATTGATGAGGTTACGCTGGAGTGGAGGTCCTATATGGAGCATTTCATTTAGGCTAACACCCTTTCCATTTTTATGGGACCCATCAAAAACTACCCGCAACTTGTTCGTAAACACTGCATGATGAGGCAAATAATATACCTTCCCCAATGAAGGTTCAATCTCGCTCTCTGGAATCCTTTCCATGTGCCCTAGCTCCAGATATGCCCTCATAAAGCGACAGTAATCGGAATGAAGATTTGGTTGTCGAGAGAAACGTCGTTCCATTGAAAACAGCCTAGATAATGCTCTGGAAAGTGTGTTGTTGAAAATAATGTCCTGGTGGCGAGAAGGTAGTTCAACCATGTATTTGTTATCAGGCGCTCGCGAGAACGATTTACTAAAATGAGTGTCTGCGAAATCTCCTGCATCTGTCGAACTCAAGTTAAGATGTAACTCCTCCACTTCCCAAAAGGATTTCAAAATAACGTCAACATCTTGATCGACTCCCACTCGCAACGAAACAATTTCCTTGTCAGGAATACTACCAGTAACTACCCACCCAAAAATAGTATTGTGAGCAACCAGATTACCAGCTTCATCGGTCCGCCGACCATCCCGCAAAATACTCCAAGCCTTGTCACATCCCAGTAAAATGTCAATAGGACCTGATGTGTTGACTGGGTCAGCCAACTGCAAATCACCTAACAGCGACAATTTGTCAAAACCAAACGATTGCAAAGGGGTGTTTGTAGTTATTCGGTTCAAAATGAAGGCTTCCATTTCCATTCCATTTGAATCAACACAAGATTTGACATGAACAGTCACAACACTTTGAGTAACAGCAGCTTCTAAAGAAGATATTCCCGAGATAGGCAGTCGAGCGTGACGACGACGAAGACCTAGTTTTTTGACTAAGTTCTCCGTAATAAAAGATGCCTGGGAACCGGTGTCTAGTAACATGCGGCAAAGGTAAGTTTGACCTAATGGGTTCATGATCTTTACAACAACAGTGGGCAAAATCCCTGTGGAACGAATTTTATTTTGAGAATGATTACTAACTGTTGTGATTTGATAGCTTAGTTAAAAGTCCGCAGATAGTATTTCAAAGGTTTATTTATTCATGAATACTTAAACTTATAAAATTGACTCTGCAACCAACTAACTCAGAGGCCTATTAGTAAGTGAGTAAGTAATTCTCACTATGTGTTTGACAGCCGGATATATCCTAGTGACAGTGTAGATAAGATTTTAGACCTTTTAATTATTCGAACTTTTAAGGGTCCGTTTACATCAGATACCCCCACTGCTAATTTGGGATGAAACGGTCAGGTTGCTTGCGAGGTCGCTCGGATCTTCTGATAACATTTTCTTCAGCTGCTGGTTCACGGATAATCATGTTTTCAGATCGAATATAGTTTGGATGTGTTGAGGTCGATTGTTTTGGTTGTGTTTGTGGACTTGATGGTGTAGATTCTGTTGGTCGTGTTGTAGTAGATTCTTTTGATGGTGTTACTGGAGTAGTGTCCAAATCAATCGTCTCTGAGCAGGGCTGTGAATAAATTTCTACGTCCGAATCATCAAAAGTACATGGAGATCTTCTGGCTAACAATTCTTCAGGATTTATGGCCGTGTGGCTAGTTTAGTTGGTCCTTCTGTATTAATTGAATCTTTTTCAAATCGAGGTCTTGTCTGGTTCTGATGTCGCCGCCAAAATCCAGTGCTAGTTTCCACCAGATACATTCGCCTTCCTAGTTGTTTTCTTATAACAGCAGCTACCCATTTCTTTTTTGGCATGTATTGCCGAACAAAAACCTGTTGATGGAGAGAAAATTTTTGATTAGTTTTTGTATTATCCCTAGCTTTTCCATGATTTTGTTTTTGAGGAATTATCAAGCTGGTAACCCTGTAGCACCAAAAGCATCATTTATCCAAGTGTCCATAAAAGTTTTTCTTTATTTAATATTTAAACTAACTTAAAGCCCTGTTTAAATCTTTGAAAACATTGTTTAATACAGATCTTTTCCTCCTTTTACCACAAACAATACAAGTGTACCTCTAAAAGTGATATTAAAGTGTAATTCTTTTATCAAAGAAAATTAAGATTTTCTATTCTCAATTTATATTGACTTTTTAATGCTTAAGAGTGGTAATAATATCTATCTCCCTCTGACACCTTTGCTACTTAAGTAACAAAAAAAAAAAAATAATAACAGAAGCAAATTATAACAATAACAAACAAACCGTAGTGACTCTGTCTCACTTCCTTCTGGTAAGTGTGGATATTTTTGGTATATGTTTCTGCCAACCCGAAGCAATTTCATTGAAACTACACATAAACCATAATTTCGTTTTATGTTTAACCGGAGAATCAAACAAAAACCCTCCAACATCATCTTCAGTGTGATTGACGCCACTTCATCAACTCTATGCCAAACATCATCTTTAAGCGACTATAAACATATTTGAGTACGGTGTAACATTCTTGCCTTACGGGTGAGTCATTTTAGTATAGTTCTGCTTAGCAAGTTCATTTTCTTGTCACTATACACCACCTTTCCATCTTTGGTTTCTGTCTTCGCTAAACTAGACAACATCATCAACACCATCTACAATCCAAGACAACTCATAAACCTACTGAACTTAAACTACCCTACCCACTGCGCGGTTCGTGTACGCGATTTATAAGTTTAGCAAATAACCTTACCTCGCTTTTGCCGGTACACTAAGAATAAACATTTTATTTTCGCTTACAAACTAATAAAAGAAGAAAATAAATTTAAAAAAAAAAGGAAAAAAACTACAAGGAAATCATCATAATGATGGAGAATGACTGTTGTGACTCTGGCAACTGCCTTCTTGATACAAAATTCACGCAACGAATTAAGTGTCATGGTCTTTGCGGCAAATCGTATCATCCAATATGTATCGGTTTAAGTAAAAAATCATGCCCTTATCTTAAAGAATATTTAAACTTTTTTGTTTATCTGTGCGACGAATGTAATAAAATATCACTTTCGCATGTTCTCCTCGCTGTTAAGTGTGTTAGTGACCTCACAAACTCCATTCAAACCGACAACAATCGTTTTCATAAGAACGTTCTCGCGCAATTTCATCATTTTGAAGACTTCTCTAAGTCTGTCGAAACTCTTGACAGCTCAATTGAATCCCTCGCCAAACGTGTTTCTTCTAAGCAATCTTCTCTGGATAAGCAAATTTCTTCATTAGTGGACTTACTTCAATCGCGCATAGACCACTCACATTGCCGTTTTGATAACATTAGAGACGTAATACATTCCACACTTGTCTCGGTTCTTAGCTTATATCCTTACGATTCAATACTCGATGAAATAAAAACCTTACGATCCTATTTTGAGTCATTTCATCAATCAACTTCAACAATTACATCAACTGATTCCTGCCATCTCAACACAATTCATCACGATTTACTTTCGAAGATCAATGATATCTATAACGAACTGACAATTACGCGTACTACTCTGTGTGATGTGATCGATGAGTTAAAAATAACTTCTGACAAAATTGATATCATTCCTGCAAACATCCAACCAGTCGAAGTCCACTATAACACATCTATACTCGCGGAAGTAGCTGAGTCAATTCATAGACCTTCCATTGCTTCTTTACTTTCTGCCCCTAATAACGACGTCCCTAAAACAAGTTCTTCTACCCAGACTGAATGTTTTGGTCCACCCGAACCTACTATCGTAAGGCTCAACAACACATGGTCCGTAAATGACTGGAATAATAGGCTTAGCAGATTGAAAACTCTCAACGACAGTGTCCCGTTCTTCTTAATTAACACACCTGCCAACATCGACTGCTCCTGGATTCAAAATCTTTTTATCCTCAAATTTAAGATAGTTATTGAAAATTGCCATAAGATTAATTCTTCAACCTATAAAATTCATATTCCTTACAAATATCAGTGGTTGTTCAAGTCTAGTCGCAAACCTATATTTTTAAAGGACAATATTAAAATTTCTGAAATGTTAAGTAAAGCATTTAATGAACGCCCTAAAATTAATAAAAAAGTAGCATCCATTAATAAATTCAAAAATAATGTAACTAGCTCTAAGTCTTACTCTTCCAATTCCCACTCTAGCAAATCCCTAAACCCACCAACCTCTATAGTCAGAAACAATCCTCTCATCTCCCATCGTAAACAAGTCTCCATCAAAACTGTTTCTAGTAAACCCTATCCCAATTTTATCCAATCCCATACCATTAACCCGTCTCCTCAATCACCCACCCACTCTTTTTCCACAAAAGCTCTCAACACTACTAACGCTGTGCTCAGTCAATGTCCTCCTCCAGTTTTCGACCCAATGTTCTCACCGATCGCCAAGCTAACATCCAAAATCGCAGCTTCAATGACTACCAGTGATAGTTTTGATGGTCGTTATTTAATGGCCAGGTTACGCGACAGCAAACTGTACGAAAACGTTCGTCTTTATCTTTCCTATCTGTATAACAAATCTGAAAATGTTTGTATCAACGGCAAGACCAAGACGAACGTTTTAGTTTCAATCCAAAAGGAAGGTCTTCCAACGGATCCCGTTGCTCTCAGCAAAATTTATATGCGCTTCCATGAATCCTTAAATATTCCCTCTTCCACAGTTTCAAAAGACCTTTCCACTTATGCTTCCCATCTTAGTTTAAAACGTTTACCTTTCCCTCGTCATAACCGCAATTTGAATCTTTAACCTTAATTTATCTTCTCGGCATGTATCACCAACTGTTGTATCTCTTTACTATCAGAACGTTAGAGGCCTTCGCACTAAGACCGCTACCGTGTATCTTAACTCCCAATGCTTTCCATATGATATTTTTGCTCTCACGGAAACCAATCTTTGCTCCGAATTTCAAGACAGCGAAATTTTTGCGTCTGATTTTACTGTTTTCCGTGCTGATGGACAGATTAGTGACATAGCTCCTACTGGGCGTGGTGTTCTTTTCGCTGTCCATAATCGTCTCAATGCATCTCTGATAGAAACTTCTAAATCACCTTTGTTTGAATATGTTTGTATTAAATTGTCTATCTCCAATCGCTGTTTTTATCTTCTCTGTTGTTACATTCGTCCCTTACAACCCTGTCATGTTTATCAACAATTTGTGGCCTCATTAAGTCCCCTAATCGAGGCCGCAGATTCAAACGATGACTTCATTATCGTGGGTGACTTTAATTTACCCGACCTGAAATGGATTCCATCCGAAGATGAAACGTGTTTTGTTCCCTCTAATCCTTCCTCCGAAAAGGAAATTATTTTCACTGATTGCTTTCTCCAGTCTGGCTTGTTTCAAATCAGTGGTATCCTTAACAATCTTCAAAGACAGCTTGACCTCACCTTTTCCTCTGATCCTTTCAACTCCTCTGTTTTTAAAAGCACCCATCTTCTCTCTACTCTAGATCACTATCATCCCCCTCTATCCTTCATTTTCCGTATTGACGATAGCGTTCCAACTATGGAACCCGTAAACTCCCCTAGTTTCAACTTTCGTAAAGCCGACTTTAACATGCTTTGTAATCTTCTCAGTAACATTGACTTCAATCTATTCATCAACCTGTCTACTCCCATCGAGATAGCTCTTTCCTTCTTTTACTCTTCTATTTTTGCATGTTTGATCCAATGTGTTCCTTATACGCATCAAAAATCCTGTGCTTCTTCTCCACCCTGGTATACAAAAGAATTAAAAACCATCCGCAACGTCAGAAATAAGTTATGGAAAACCTACTTAAACTGTCCGACACCTTCTAACCATTGCAACTACCAACTAGCTTCCTCTAACTTTTCGTCTCTTTGTCACACTCTCTACCAAAATTACCTTGATAAAATGCAAACCTCTCTAATTTCAGAACCAAAACGGTTCTACCAATTTATTAATGTAAAAAGGAAATCTGACGGTCTTCCTTCAACGTTTAATTTTTTAGGTAATTCCTCCTCTGACGCCAAAGTAATAGTTAATTTTTTTGCTACCTTTTTTGGTCAGTCATATAGCAATAACCCGAATGTTGCTGACCTTGAATATCATAAAAGGTTTTTGTTAAATAGCCCGCATACATCTCTAGTTTCTGTAATTATTTGTCCTCAGACTGTTCGAGACAAATTAAACTTGCTGGATGATGATTTCTCCCCTGGCCCCGATTGCATTCCAGCTATTTTTCTTAAAAAATGCGCTACCGCACTTTTCGAACCCCTTACTTCTCTTTTTCAACTTTCGCTCTCCCAAGCTGTTTTTCCCACTCTTTGGAAAGAATCTTTCATTTTCCCGATCTTCAAAAAGGGCGGTAAAAACGAGGTCTCTAATTATCGACCGATAGCTAAGCTTTCTGCTATCCCCAAGCTTTTCGAAAGCATTGTGTACGACACTTTGTCTTTTCACTGCAAATCAATTGTTTCCCCACTTCAACACGGTTTCTTGAAGGGAAGGTCTACTACGACCAACCTTACCCAATTCGTTTCAATGACTCTGTTGGCTCTAGAAAAAGGCAATGAGGTTGATGTTATTACTACTGATTTTAGTAAAGCATTCGACAAAATCAGTCATCAAATTATCTACCTCAAACTCAAAGCCTTTGGTTTCCCACCACAAGTTATCGAATGGATCAAATCATACCTCGAGAACCGAATTTATAGGGTTGCCTTCAGAAAAGCTTTCTCCGATCCAATATTTGCCTCTTCGGGAGTTCCCCAGGGCAGCCATCTCGGTCCACTTCTGTTTGTGCTTGCCATTAATGATGTCGGCGGTACAGTGTCATTCTCAGACCTCTCTATTTATGCAGACGACATTAAAATAGTAAAAGTTATTTCATCTGTTCAGGATTCTCTCCTCCTCCAACAAGACCTAAACACTTTCTTTATTTGGTGTAACAAAAATTTTCTTGAACTAAATGTCAAAAAATGCCAAAGTATGACTTTCTCACGTAAGCGCCTACCTTCCAGTCCCCGAATTTATTGCTTCCACAACATGCCCATCCCTAAAGTTTCGTCTATTCGCGATCTTGGAATTATCTGTGACAAAGAGCTTAATTTCCACTCTCACATTAACCATATTATTGCGAAAGCAAACTCTTCCTTGGGGTTTATCAAACGCTGGTCTAAAGAGTTTTCCAACCCATATGTCACTAAATCTTTATTCACCACCTTTGTCAGGCCTATACTTGAATATGCTAGTCAGGTCTGGTCTCCCTACCAAATAACTGAATCTCGCAGAATTGAAGCTGTCCAACGTAGATTTTTAAGATTCGCTCTTCGTAGCTTACCTTGGTCTGACCCTTTAATTTTACCCCCCTATGAAAACCGATTGCTACTCATTGACATGCCGACCCTCTCTAAACGTCGTCGTATCGCTGACATTGTTTTTGTCCATCAGATTATGACTGGTACCATTGACTCCCCTGCTCTACTTGAGATGATTTATATGAATACTAATCCCCGCAACCTACGTTCCGTCCCCTTCTTCCACCTACCAACTCTTCGTACCAATTACGCCCACTTTAACCCAATTTGCAGGATGCTTCGCTTAGCTAATACAGCAGGAATCACTTTCGATTTCTCAAAAAGCTCCTCATCCCTCAGAAAAATTATGTACGCTTCCTCTATCTAACCCTTGAACCTGTTTTGGATCCCCTTCTTTCACCCCCCCCCCCCCCCCTTAATTTTTAGATTAGGATTAAGTACTGCACATTTGTAAATATGTACATGCATTTTTTGTTTTTCAAGTTAATTTTATTATTATTATTTTTGTTATTAGTATTATTGTTGTTATTATATGCGCTTGAAAATAAGCTAGATAAATAAATAAATAAATAAACCCTTGTAGCATATTTTGGATCTGTTGCCATCTTCCAAGTCGGTTTACTGGAACTTCTAGACAGCTGGGTTCCGGTACTGCAGTATAAGGTCTGCCTATAAGAAAATGAGAGGGAGTTAGAGGGTTCAAATCAGAATCAGAAATTGCACAGAGTGGCCTGGAATTTAACAAAGCTTCAATTTGGGATAGCAAAGTAGTAATTTCTTCAAAGGTTAAAATAGTGTTCCCTATAACACGACGAAGATGCTGTTTAACGCTCTTCACCCCCGCTTCCCAGAGCCCACCAAAGTGCGGACTGTGAGGTGGAATAAACACCCATCTGATTCCATCACTTGCTAAATTCCTGGATATTTTTGCATTATGGTCTTCAGACCGTACCAAATTGTACCACTCCGATAGGATATTCGCTGCTCCGCGAAAGTAAGTGCCATTGTCAGAGTAGATGACACTACATTTTCCCCTTCTAGCGATAGATCGACGTAAAGCAGCTAGGAAGGCGTCAGTAGATAAGTAGCTTACCACTTCTAAGTGCAACGCTTTCGTAACCATACACACAAAAAGCGCGAAGTAGCCCTTCACAAATTTGGGATTTCTTCCTTTAGCTAAACGAAGAGTGATTGGACCCGCATAGTCACAGCCAGTTTGATCGAATGCAAATGATGGTGAAAGTCTCGAAGAAGGTAAATTTCCCATCAGCTTTTGTGATGTTGCTTGACGTTGACGGAAACAACTCATGCAATCGTGAACAACCTTCCTTATGAGATTTCTGCTTCCCAGAATCCAGTACTCTTGCCGCACCATATGGCACTTTCCATTGGTTTCACTCGGGGAAGCACTCATTTTAAAAACCAATGGAACACCCAAAATAATTTCTGTTCAGTTTAACGTAATTGCCTTTGTGTGAGTGAAACACATATGGCTCTTAAAAAATATTCCTTGAAGAAAATTTTCTTTTTGACATTTGAGTAACATGTGTTAGTGCTTCTTGAGTCGATTCTCATTTCAAATCGAGAAGCGGCTGTCACTCCTCAGAATCATGAGAAGCGATCTTTTTGCACCAATGGAACGGTTTGAGAATGCTTCTGGACGCTCCTGGACGGTTCTTTTCGTCCAATGGAAAGTGCCAATAGAGAAAAGTTCCGATACACCGGCATGCAAATATTTTATATGAGCGCTAGAAAGAATAAGTTTTGAGACTGGATGATCCTTTGGCAGTATAACAGGATGTTTTAAACTAAAAGAAGCATCGATACAATTGGAGATTCTACCACCAACACGAAGCAAACCTGCAGCGTCAAGAAAGGGAGCTAAAGAGGATAGTTTTGAAGAACTCTAGACATATTTATTTAAATTCAAGGCATTTATTTCGCTTGCAAACCCTCTCCGAACCCACTTTAAACATTTTTCCTTTGCATATAGCAATTCGGAGGAACGAAGATATCCATGGACGCGTTCTGCTAAAGGAAGTTTTCAATTTTTTGCAAGGCGGACCAAGATAGCTACAACTCGAATCACACGGTCCCACGAAGAAATGCGTTTACCAAGTCGATCTATTAAATCTTCTGTGATACTCGATATATTGGTAACTACCACCTCTTTCTTACCTTCTGGTACCTCTTTCAGTTCCGAGTTTCCTGCAGAAACCGGCAAAGACTCAACACTACTCGAAAGCCATTCGGGACCTTTCCACCAAATTTCCAAATCCAATAATTTCTTAGGTTGCACTCCTCTTGACACGCAGTCTGCTGGATTCTCTTCAGAGCGAATATAATTCCAATTTGAACGAGGTAGAACATCAAGGATCTCTGAAGTTCGATTAGCAGCGAAGGTGTTCCATCGACGGAGGGGAAAAGACAGCCAAGCCAAAACAATTTGGGAGTCACAAAAGGCGTAGGTTTGCACCGGTTTGAAGTCTAGCGCGTTTCGAACTAGTTGAAACAAGCGGAACAGCAGAGCTCCACACAGTTCAAGACGGGGAATGGTGAGTTGTTTTATTGGAGAGACGCGAGTTTTAGCAGCAACCAGTTGTACCTCAATTTGGCCGCTTTCAGAAACGCTTCGAGCATAGACCACTGCCGAATATGCCTTTTCGGATGCATCCGAAAACCCTACCAATTCAAAATGTATCACATTCAAGGAGCACCTTCGCAAAATCTCAACCTTTTCAAATAAAAATAGTTCCTCTCGGTAGGAAATCCATTTATTGGCTACCCCCGTAGGCAATGGATCATCCCATTCGATTTTCATTGGATGTGCCCATAACTCCTGAAACAACATTTTCAATAAAATGGTGGCAGGAGCCAGAAAGCCTAAGGGATCAAAGATTTTTGAAATCTCTGATAATAGCATTCTCTTAGTGGGCGTTGATGACGAATCTTTCAAAGTGATTTTGTAAGTGAAAATGTCCCGATGCGGATTCCAAATCAATCCTAATACCTTTGTGCAATTATTTGTAGAGTCCAAATCCAGAGAAACGGTTGGTTCAGAACTTAATCCCTGCAAAACTGGCCAACAGTTAGAACTCCATTTACTGAGCTCTAAGCCTCCACATGACAACAAATTAACAAGCTCATCCTTTAACTCTAAGATTTTTGATACCGACTCCGACCCTGTCATGATATCATCCACATAAAAATCATGCAAAACGGAATGAGAAGCCATAGGAAATTGTTCCTTATAGTCCAAGGCCAGCTGCTTCAAAACACGCATTGACAAAAAGGAGCAGGCGAAGTACCGTAAGTAACGGTACGCAACCGAGAGTGTCCAATTTGTTCAGCTGGACTTTCTCTCCACACAATCCGCATAAAATCTCGATGATTTGGGTCAATCCAAATTTGCCTGAACATCTTAATGATATTGGCACAAAAAACGTATTTATGCATCCTAAACCGCAAACAAACATTGATGAGGTTACGCTGGAGTGGAGGTCCTATATGGAGCATTTCATTTAGGCTAACACCCTTTCCATTTTTATGGGACCCATCAAAAACTACCCGCAACTTGTTCGTAAACACTGCATGATGAGGCAAATAATATACCTTCCCCAATGAAGGTTCAATCTCGCTCTCTGGAATCCTTTCCATGTGCCCTAGCTCCAGATATGCCCTCATAAAGCGACAGTAATCGGAATGAAGATTTGGTTGTCGAGAGAAACGTCGTTCCATTGAAAACAGCCTAGATAATGCTCTGGAAAGTGTGTTGTTGAAAATAATGTCCTGGTGGCGAGAAGGTAGTTCAACCATGTATTTGTTATCAGGCGCTCGCGAGAACGATTTACTAAAATGAGTGTCTGCGAAATCTCCTGCATCTGTCGAACTCAAGTTAAGATGTAACTCCTCCACTTCCCAAAAGGATTTCAAAATAACGTCAACATCTTGATCGACTCCCACTCGCAACGAAACAATTTCCTTGTCAGGAATACTACCAGTAACTACCCACCCAAAAATAGTATTGTGAGCAACCAGATTACCAGCTTCATCGGTCCGCCGACCATCCCGCAAAATACTCCAAGCCTTGTCACATCCCAGTAAAATGTCAATAGGACCTGATGTGTTGACTGGGTCAGCCAACTGCAAATCACCTAACAGCGACAATTTGTCAAAACCAAACGATTGCAAAGGGGTGTTTGTAGTTATTCGGTTCAAAATGAAGGCTTCCATTTCCATTCCATTTGAATCAACACAAGATTTGACATGAACAGTCACAACACTTTGAGTAACAGCAGCTTCTAAAGAAGATATTCCCGAGATAGGCAGTCGAGCGTGACGACGACGAAGACCTAGTTTTTTGACTAAGTTCTCCGTAATAAAAGATGCCTGGGAACCGGTGTCTAGTAACATGCGGCAAAGGTAAGTTTGACCTAATGGGTTCATGATCTTTACAACAACAGTGGGCAAAATCCCTGTGGAACGAATTTTATTTTGAGAATGATTACTAACTGTTGTGATTTGATAGCTTAGTTAAAAGTCCGCAGATAGTATTTCAAAGGTTTATTTATTCATGAATACTTAAACTTATAAAATTGACTCTGCAACCAACTAACTCAGAGGCCTATTAGTAAGTGAGTAAGTAATTCTCACTATGTGTTTGACAGCCGGATATATCCTAGTGACAGTGTAGATAAGATTTTAGACCTTTTAATTATTCGAACTTTTAAGGGTCCGTTTACATCAGATACCCCCACTGCTAATTTGGGATGAAACGGTCAGGTTGCTTGCGAGGTCGCTCGGATCTTCTGATAACATTTTCTTCAGCTGCTGGTTCACGGATAATCATGTTTTCAGATCGAATATAGTTTGGATGTGTTGAGGTCGATTGTTTTGGTTGTGTTTGTGGACTTGATGGTGTAGATTCTGTTGGTCGTGTTGTAGTAGATTCTTTTGATGGTGTTACTGGAGTAGTGTCCAAATCAATCGTCTCTGAGCAGGGCTGTGAATAAATTTCTACGTCCGAATCATCAAAAGTACATGGAGATCTTCTGGCTAACAATTCTTCAGGATTTATGGCCGTGTGGCTAGTTTAGTTGGTCCTTCTGTATTAATTGAATCTTTTTCAAATCGAGGTCTTGTCTGGTTCTGATGTCGCCGCCAAAATCCAGTGCTAGTTTCCACCAGATACATTCGCCTTCCTAGTTGTTTTCTTATAACAGCAGCTACCCATTTCTTTTTTGGCATGTATTGCCGAACAAAAACCTGTTGATGGAGAGAAAATTTTTGATTAGTTTTTGTATTATCCCTAGCTTTTCCATGATTTTGTTTTTGAGGAATTATTGCAGATAACTGTGTTCGATGCTGTCGTCCATGTAGCTTCTCTGAGGGTGATTTTGCATTTTCATCCGGAGTTGCCCGATAAGTCGATAGAAAAATCGCAAGAGCTTCATCACAGTTCGGTACGTCTCTCAGTATTTTAATCAGTGCGGACTTAAAAGTTCGAACCATTCTCTCTGCTGCACCATTTGACTCGGGATTGAAAGGTGCAGATGTCAAATGTTGTATGGAATTGTTTCGAAAAAATTCTTGAAAATCCTTTGACATGAACTGTGGTCCGTTGTCAGAGACCAAACTTTTTGGTAACCCTTCCAGGGCGAAAATGGATCGTAATGCGCTGATAGTTGCTTGTGAAGTAGTCGATGACATCTTAATTACAAAAGGAAATTTTGAATGTGAGTCTACCACTATGAGCCACATATGGTTCTGGAATGGTCTAGCGAAATCGATGTGGATTCTGTCCCAGACATCGAACGTAGACGGCCAACTGGTGTATTCCTTTGGTGCTTGGCTAGCGTTAACTTGACATGAATGACACTGTTCAACAACCGTCTGAATGTCGTTCTCTACACTTGGCCACCAACAGTATCTGCGAGACAACTGTTTCATACGTGAAATTCCCCAATGCCCTTGATGGAGGAGTGAGATCACCTTTTTCCGCAACTGTGGAGGGACAACAACTCTCGAGCTCCCGCTGTGGAAAAGAAGAACGTTGGATTGGATTGATAACGATAATTTTCTACGAAAGAAAGGTAATAATAATTGTTCCTCAGCTAAAGGTAACTTATTAGGCCAACCACTCTGAACATACGCCATAACCTTGCGCAAGGTGGGGTCCATTTGCGATGCCTTTGCTATTACTGCAGAGTTGATAGCAAAATCTTCAACTGATTGAGATGATGTTTCGTCTATGAGACACGCTTCTTCTTATTGATCAAATTTTATGTCAGGACCTATGGGCAACCTCGAAAGACAATCAGCATTACCATGTTGATTTGTTGACCGATATCGAATAGTATATGTATAGGCCATCAGAGTGATAGCCCAGCGCTGGAGTCGCTGTATTGTCATGTGAGGTAGGTTTTTGCTGGGATTAAATATCGTGACAAGAGGTTGATGATCTGTTATTAACTCACTGACAGTGCCTCTTTTTCAATTTGACTGTATTTCCTTTGTGCCTCGTCTAAAGTCTTAGACGCAAAAGCAATTGGTCTCTCTGTTGAATCTGGGAAGACGTGGGAGATGACAGCGCCGATGCCATGCGATGATGAATCAGTAGCCAATGATATTGGCAAGTCACTGCGAAAATGCACTAGTCGAGAAATACTTACAATTTTGTTCTTAAATTGATCGAAAGAACGTTGTTGTTCTTTTCCCCAGACGAATGGTTCGTTCAGAGAACGCAATTTGTTGAGTGGAGCGGCTGTTTGGGCGAAATTGTCGATGAACTGGTTGTAATAGTTCAATTTCCCTATGAACGCTTCCAGTTCCTTTATGTTTGATGACTTGGGATGCTCTTGAATAGCCTTCAATCGTGAATTCGAGGGTCGAATTCCTGTTTCATCGATTATGTGTCCCAAGTATTCGATCTGTTTCTGTGCAAATTGACTTTTCTCAATATTGCATCGTAAGCCATGACGTTGAAGTCGTTCGAGGATTACCTGAAGGTTACGAAGATGTTCTGCATTAGTTCGTCCGGATACAATGATGTCGTCTACATATGCGCCGCAAAACTCTATTCCCGATGTGAGTTGATCCACGTACTGTTGAAAGATTCCAGTAGAACTGCCAGTTCCAAATGGTACACGCTGATATTCCAATAGACCTATCTCCGTGCTGACAACACACAGTTTCTTGGACTCCTCGTCTAATGGAATTTGCAGATATGCATCTGTGAAATCCAATTTAGTAAAAAATTGCCCTCCTTGAACCTTGTGAAATAGTTCTTGCGCACGGGGCAATGGATGATGAACGATCAAGAGTTGAGGGTTGATTGTAATGAAAATCTCCACAAATACGAATTTTGCCATTAGACTTCTCAACTGGAACTATGGGTGCTGCCCATTGACTTGTGTCAACCGGCTTGAAAACTCCTAAGCCAATTAAACGCTCCAGTTCCTTTCGAACCTTATCCTTCATGGCAAAAGGTACAGGACGATGTTTGAAAAATTAAGTTGGCTGTTGGGTTTAAGTGTGAGGTATCCTACAAAATACTTACTGCAGTCAAGTCCTGCGCTGAAAACGCTTTTGTATTTTTCACACAGACTCTTTGCATCCGATTCTAAGTCTTCTCTCGTTTCTTTAAAAATTTGTGACACACACTCTTCATTATCAAATAAAATTTTGCAATTGAATGCATCAAACCAGTCGATTCCCATTATGTTGGCCCCACGAGAGCTATTGATTATCATGAGCGGTAAATTGCATGTTTTGTTTTGCCATGTTACTTTTACATTTGTAATTCCCTTCACAGGCACCGGCACCTCACCATAGGCTTTTAGAGATCGGTTTGTCGAATCACAATGTGGACTACCAAGACTGTGATATCCATCAAGGCCAACAAAAGAGCATGTGGCACCTGTGTCCATTTGAAATACCATAGGAATTTGATTTACAAGAAGTGACACAAACATTTTTGGACCTGTTGTCATGGAACGAGCTGGAGATGCTGATAAAACTTGTTCAACCGGTTTTGAGAGCTTACGAGATAAGCCTTGTTCTGTTTTTTTTATGTTATCTTCTACGATATTAATAGAATGAGCAGTGTTGTTGAACTTGTTGAAATTTTTTTTATTTGGCTTACGACAACGGCTGTTGAATCGATTTCTTTGTTTCGGTTGATTATCTGCTGTACCTGATCTTGTACCTTGCGCAGATAAGCAAACACTGCTAAGATGCCCCCCACGCTTACATTGATCACAAATTGAGTTAATGTATTTGCATTGCTTTCGTTCGTGATGTGTAAAGCAGCCTGCACAAGATTTTCTTATAGAGAATTGATCACTTGACTTACTGACATAATTTGTTTGTTGATTTCGTGTAGTCATTTGGTTAACCTCAGCGGCTGGTGAGGTTGAGGAAGTGCTGCTTCCCTTGAGGATTGCTGATGCATGTTGTGTAGATTCATATGCACTCACAATTCCTATAACTTCTTCCAGATTTGGATCCTTTTTCTTTGTTGCTTCCATACGAACGGGATCATGAGGAGTGTAGAAAACGAGCATGTCTCTGATCATACTATCAACATATGAAGTATTGCACTCCTTTTTAGGACAAACGAAATTGCAGTCTCGTGCTAGGCCTCTCAGTTCTGCTATCCAGTTGGCGTAGGTTTGTCCAGGTGTCATTTTTTGCCATAGAAATTTGCATTTCGATGCAAGTATATGGATATTTGTTTTAAAATGAGATGTAAGCTTCGTGGTAATCTCTTTAAAAGTATGTATACTTACATCTGTAGTTTCAAAAAGTTTTTTGAGAACTTCGTTAATATGATTTCCACATGATGAGAGGAAATGTGCTTTTTGTAAATTGTCATCTTTGAGGTTATTCGCTGAAAAGTGTTGTTTTAACTGGAACAGATATGTTTCCCACGATTCTTTTTCAACCTCAAATTGACGAAACTTTAGAATGGGGTTCGATGTTGATGGATTACTTTGTAAAAATTTTTCCATTATGTCAGTCGTTCGCTTCAACATGTCTTCCATGCATCTTTGATTAGATTTTAAGATTTCTTTCAATGCATCAGGATCCATAGTCCAAAATCCTCGTCGCCAATATGTTGTGATTTGATAGCTTAGTTAAAAGTCCGCAGATAATATTTCAAAAGTTTATTAATTCATTAATACTTAAACTTATAAAATTGACTCTGCAACCAACTAACTCAGAGGCCTATTAGTAAGTGAGTAAGTAGTTCTCACTATGTGTTTGACAGCCGGATATATCCTAGTGACAGTGTAGATAAGATTTTAGACCTTTTAATTATTCAAACTTTTAAGGGTCCGTTTACATCACTAACAATCGAAGCAGCATTAGATGTTGTAGGTTGATGAACGTTTATATTGGGATTGTTAGATTCAGTCACTGGGGACGACAAATCCAAGTGAACAAGAACATGATGATGGACTCGACAATGAGGACAACGATTTTTCGATCGGCATCGCGAAGCGGAATGATTGCTACCTAGACACTTGTAGCACAGTTTCTGGTCTCTTACATAAGAACGACGAGACGGAAAAGGCAATTTAATAAATTTAGGACACTGCGGTAGAGTATGATTTTCCTTGCACATTGGACATAGATGCTTAGAAACCGCAAAACTCTTTATATTATTAGGTGCACTATACGAACGCGTTTTAAGTTTATTTCCCGATATTTTTGTCTCACTTTCTTTAGTTGCGCATGCTTCTAGGGCATCACATCTTTTTACCAGAAAGCAAAGAAGATCTGTTATGGAAGCGGACTCGGAATTATTAATGTGAAGCGACCAAGCCTTTCGCGTTTCAAAGTCAGTTTTTTCTACCAAAAGGTAAATTAACCAAGGATCTCTACTCTCAGATTTCAAAGCCTTTAACCCACGAATAACTTCATCCGACTTATCCACCAACCGACGCAAATGTTCATTATCCGTTACCACCACTTTTGGAATTTTCAAAAAACTTTCGATATGGGCGTTAACAATGTATAAGGGTTTATTATAACGGTGTTCAAGTTTTTCCCATGCTGGTTTATAGTTCGAGTCAGCTATTTCAATACCGTTTAAAAGTTTTGAGGCATCATTTTCTAAAAACGATTTCAAATACCGCATTCTCTGAGCACCCGAAAGATTTTTCTTAGAATCAATACTCCCGAGGAACATATCCCGAAATTCTGGCCATTGCCGATAATCGCCACTAAAGGGTGGTATTTTAAATTTAGGAAGTTCAACTTCTGAGCACAGCTTAGAGACGGAAGGGAACCGCGAACCGTTTAAAAGAGACTCCAACAAGACGGCTTGTTCAACCGTAGAGTCACCGTAATTGTTCCCATTACACGACGGAGGAGGAGGTGGAATTGAAGGCGTATTTTTACGGACGGCTTTCAAAAATGCGCTTTTGGCGTATAAATATTTCATTTCCGTACTTTCAAAGTCCACTTCGGGATCAACATAACCCTCTTCCTCTCCGTATTGAAAAAGTCTATGTTGGTTTTCACAAAACGATTTCCACGCATCCTCCAAACGTTCCAATCGCGTTTCTAAAATGTCTATATCCGCAACATCTGTCTCTAATATAAATGTATGCGCTCGCGTAATAGCACCTTTCAAATGACCACGAGCTTGCTTCAAAGTATTCATTTTTAAGTATAGCAAAGCTTAAATGTTCAAAGCACGTGAGAGTAATTACCGAGCAAACCAAAATTTTCACCGACAATTTCAAAAACAGCACCTCATCAAAACCAAAAAAAACAGCAGCAAAATCACCAGCAAAATAGTTTTATAAAATACAGTAGAATCAAATTCACCACCAAAAACTTATTCGATACAGTTTACCTTGTGCCAATGTGATTTGCCTCGTGTCCAATTCCAAAGTTTCAAGCAACCAACAAAATAGCTCCAAATTCCATCCAAAATCCAAAATATCCGGTTACTCGAAAGGACCAACTTTGACCAAGTTTAACAGAACACAAATAATTTAAAAACGTTATAAATGACTTTATTTCGTAACTCAATTTCTGTTAACTCTTATCAAGACAAAAAACCTTTACTTGTTTCAATTGCGTTTAAATGGACTGTACAATTTTTCCTTCCGATGTGATCTCGATGGTGGTTGCTGACAAATAGGATGATCGAAGGTTAATCCAATGCACTCAATGCCTCTGATCTCATTTACCACTTAATGTACTGTAACGTGCACTTAGTTCGCAAAATAAAACTTCACCTTTCAAATTATTTCTATCACTTTTATTCAGTATCTATACTTTATTCGAACTCAACTCGACTATTGGACTATCACTGGTTAACAACATTTCACTCTTAACTTTATCACTCTATAATCAAAACTGACTGCTCGTTGCGTCAGCGGTCCTATTTATATAGAACAACACTCATCTAGAGCGTTCCTGTTTCTTCTCCATGGTTTCCACATTTGCTGTCAAGCATCTCTACACTCACACACACTGGCTTACAAGCAATGCCTGTCATTTTAAAATTCCATTATAGTGTTGCCAGTTGTGTTTTCGGTTAAACGTTTTCGATTAGGAAATTGGTATAAATGTTGGATGTTCATTACACTGCCCCCTCCTTAAGATTGTTCGTCCCGAATAATTCCATCTGCAGCCTCGCCACTATATCGATGCAGCCGGTCACAATGAACTACTTTTAACTTGCCTCTTAATCCTCTTTGGATGCGGTAAACCACGTCGTTAATCCTCGTGAAAACAGTATAAGGACCTTCCCAGTTCTGCTGAAGTTTCGGTGACAATCCCTTTTGACGATGAGGATTATAAAGCCACACACGATCTCCTGCTTGGAATCCTGCCGTTGTCGCTTTTGTGTCGTACCGTGTCTTCATCCGGTCGCTGTAGGTTTTCATCCGTTCCCTTGTTCTTTTATGGATGTCAGCGAGTCTCTCCTTGGTTAGGTTAGGTTACAATGGCTGTCAGAAATGCACCCGACACACTTAGACCAATATTAGGTCCATTGTGATACCATAGAAATTATGCGAGGGAGTACCTCGCTTAACAAAACCATTTGGAGCTTACAATAAAGCGAAGGAGATGCAGGGGATCTGTGTGCGCCAGATCGCATGGATCATCAAGAAAATATTTTCCTAGATGCCTCTTTCTTTTAGAAGAGAGTGCAGGACATGAGCAGAGGAGGTGTGGGATTGTCTCCTCCTCCTCCTCATCTAAGCAACTTCTGCAGAAGTCATTAGAGGGAACGCCAAGTCTTATGGCGTGTCTTCCTATCAGACAATGTCCGGTAATGACATTGATTACGGAGCTAACTTGCAATCAGGTAATGGATAACAAATGTCTTGTGCGTTTTGGATCTATTCCTGGCCATATACGTTTTGTTGCCACGCACGTGGTGATATTGTTCCACCTGTGATTTGTTCTGTCCATCGCCTCTTGCTTTAGCATAAGTTTACATGTAGCGATTGGTATACCAATATTCAACCTGCTGGTAGAGATCGGTAGAACGGTTCCTTCTCTGGCGAGTTCGTCGGCTTTGCAGTTACCCGCGATATCTCTGTGCCCCGGCACCCAAAAAAGGTGAATATTGAACTGTTCAGCCATCTCCTTAAGAGATAAGCGACAGTTGAGGGCGGTTACTGAGTTCGTAGAAACAGCGCCGAGTGATTTGAGGGCTGCTTGACTATCTGAGAAAATCCGGATATTCGTTGAGGATATCACGTTTTCTTTTAGCCATGATAGAACCTCTTTGATCGCCAGAATTTCCGCTTGGAACACGCTACAATGGTTTGGAAGGCGGAACGAGAGACTTACGTTAAGTCGGTTTGAGTACACCCCGCAGCCTACCCCTTCTTCGGTTTTTGAACCATCTGTATAGAAATGAATTGAATCATCTCTCAAAAATTCTTCGTCGTCCCAGGTCGTTCTCGGTGGGATTGAGACTTGGAACTTATTATCAAAAACCAATTGGGGGATGGTGTAATCGGAGTGACAGGGGATTGATCCGAATAAATTCAGGATTGCAACGTGACCGATGTTGTTATCGGTCCATTGGGAGATAGCTCTCATACGAGTGGCTGCACTGGCGGCCATTTGTTTGCTGAAGACATCTAGTGGTGTGAGGTTGAGGAGTGTATTTAGTGCAGCTGAGGGTGTTGATCTCAGTGCTCCGCTTATACACAGACAGGCTGTTCGTTGGACCTTGCTTAGATTATCGCAGTAGGTCCTTTTATCAAGAGCGGTCCACCATACCACTACTCCGTATGTGAGTATTGGTCTGATGACCGCGGTGTAGAGCCAGTGGGTGATTTGGGGGGAGAAAACCCATTTGTTACCAATGGCTTTTTTGCAGGAAAATAAGGCCACGGTGGATTTCCTGATTCTTTTCTGTATATTGGCTTTCCAATTTAGCTTTTTGTCTAGGATTATACCTAGATATTTGGCTTCGTTTGAAAGTACAAGTGAGATTCCATTTATTGATGGAGTTATTAGTTGAGGAATTTTGTATTTCCTGGTGAAGAGAACGAGTTCAGTTTTCTGAGGGTTGACCCCTAGATCACATTTTCCCGCCCATTTTACAAGTTTATTTAGAGCGGTCTGCATCAGGTCCGTAAGGACGTGAGCATGTTTGCCGGACACCGCAATGGAGACGTCATCTGCGTATGCAATCACTTTGAATCCCTCAGCTTCTAAGTCAACTAGAAGTTCATTGACTACTATATTCCATAGAAGAGGGGATAGGACTCCGCCTTGCGGTGTTCCTCTACTGACAGATCTCTTTGCAGAGAAGTCTCCTAGGGTAGAGTTGATTCTCCTGCTTTTTAGCATTAGATTTATCAACTCCACTATGGAATCATCTACTTTGAGCTTCGTCAGTGCCTTTGTAATTGCAGAGTTGCTGACGTTGTTGAAGGCGCCCTCTATGTCGAGGAAGGCGGCCAGAGTGAATTCTTTGTGATGGAGGGAATATTCCATAGTACGTACCAGGGTGTGTAGGGCCGTTTCTACAGATTTTCCCTTGCAGTAAGCGTGTTGTGCTGTAGATAACAATTTTGGATATATAGCTGTACGCAGGTGGATATCAATCAGTCGTTCTAAAGTTTTAAGAAGGAAAGATGATAGACTTATTGGTCGGAGATCTTTTGGGTTTACGTGGGATGATTTCCTAGCCTTAGCTATAAACACCACCTTGACTTCTCTCCACTGAGTGGGGATATAGTTCAAGGTGGTACAGCCGATGAGAATTACTTCAAGGATAGAGATAATAATGTCCGCGGCCTTTTGAAGTTCGGCTGGAATTATACCATCAGGTCCAGGGGATTTGTATGGGTCAAAGCTGTTAATAGCCCAAACTAATTTTTCCCTTGTAATCAGATCGTGGTTGTTTGTTATTATGCTACCTGGTTCTGTGGAATCATAGTTGCATAAGTTCTTAGAGCTTCCTGGAAAGTGAGTGTCCAGAAGCAAATTGAGCGTTTCTTCGCAGGGTTCTGTCCAGCCGTCAGCGGTTTTCAAACTGCTAGGCATGGTCGGACTCTTTGAGAGGATTTTTCTTAGTCTAGAAGCTTCTGAAGTATCTTCTATTTTTCCACAGAAGTTTCTCCAGGAAGTTCTTTTATTTTTCCTCAGTTGATATTTATAAGTTTTGAGGGATTCCTTGTAGGAGTCCCAGTCTATTAAAGTTTTAGATTGTTTAGCTCAGTTGAAAAGTTTTCTACATTCCTTCCTGAGCGGTTCTAGCCCTGAGCTCCACCACATTGGTTTCTGTTTTCCTCTTATTTTTATAAGAGGACAGGATTTCTGCAGTGAATGGTTAAGGGCAGTGGTAAGATCATTGACTTTTTTGTCTAGATCATGTTTGTTTGTAGGGTTTTGTAAAAGTTCAGGTTTAATAAAATTTTTCAAAATTACCCGATATTTTTGCCAGTCAGTTTTTCGATAGTTTCGGAAGACTGGTTGCTTGAGAGGTTCCTCATTTAGATCAAATTGAATGTATCTATGATCAGCAAAGGAGTGTTCAGTAGATACTTTCCAATTAGTAATCCTATGATGAACCGAGTCGGAGACAAGAGTGATATCTAAAACTTCTTGTCTGTTTTTGGTAATGAATGTTGGTTCATTGCCAATATTACTTACTATAAGGTAAGTACTTAAAATAAAATCAAAAAGTGACTCACCCCTTTCATTTATGTCAGTACTACCCCATACTGTGTGATGCGCATTAGCATCGCATCCAATGATGAGGCAGATCTTCTGCCGTTCTGCTGCAGCGACAATCCTTTTAAATAAGTCGCATGGAGGAGCGCCAGGATGGTCATGGCCGAGGTAAGCTGATACCAGCCAGTAGATGTTGTCACTGGTCTGGTATCTTATTGTGGTTACATCACGATTGCTGTAATGAGGGAGTAAAAATACATTAGTGCTACTTCTTACCAATATGCAGGATCTGGGTTCACCATTGTCCTTCATATACAGTAGAGTATATCCAGGAGTCCTTAGTCCTCGAACGATGGACTTGGTGATCCAAGGCTCTTGGATAAGGACAATATCTTCCCCCCTTTTGTTTAGACGGAGAAGAAGGGAGGCCGAAGCCTGCTTAGAGTGTTGGAGGTTAATCTGAGTTAGCTGCACCATCTTGGGAACAACTAAGTAGACTAAGCCCCACCACGGTCTGATTGAGGTCGTCATCTGTTTCGCTCTCAGAGTTTGACCTAAGAAGGTCATCCTCGCTGATCGAAACCTCGTTTGCGGAGTCATCAGTCTCCAAGTCGGAGAATTTGACGACGTTTTGGGCATCCAAGTGGGATGCGGAGTCATCAGTCTCCAAGTCGGAGAATTTGACGACATTTTGGGCATCCAAGTGGGATGTGGAGGGTTTATTATCGTACGTTTCAGCAGAGGATGTGCCGAGCTCGTCTATCTCCATGGATGGAGGGTCGACTTGCCCTGCGGATTCTTCCACTGAAGACGCACTTTGGGTTGCCGGCCGGAGATGGAGCGATGTTATGCTCCTTATCCTCCCTCGACACGACTTCAAGCTTAGCACCAGGCCAGAGTCCCTCTAACCTGCTTATCGCGAGTTTATACAGATCGCGCGATCTCTCTCCATCAAACGCGATTAACCTGACGCGCCCCTGATACCATCCTGCGTCCTCAAAGATGGCAGGTTCCCCAGGGTTCTCCATCATAAGAGTCCAGTAGGAGGCCTGGAGCTTATTCATGATGATCGCCCATTGATCGAAAGAGATCGCACCATCCGCGTTACTCCTGTCAATGACAGCGAAAATTGGTTTGTCCTTCAGTACTTCACTGTACGACAAGTCTTTTTTGGAGCTGAGGGTGCTTGATTTTTGCACCTTAGATCTTTTGGCGTTCGGGGTTGACTCCACGAACGAGCGTTGGCGCTTAGACGTTGAGTCTGAGCCGTTTTTCTTATTTATGGCAATAATTTTCATTGCCCATTCAATCTTGGCAGATTGCTTTGAATCAAGCTTAGGTTTAGGTACCGCACCTAACACCTTCGCAATTTTCTCCGCGTTCCGCCTCTCTTTGTGGTTTGGGAGGGTAGGGAGATTGGGATCCCCTTTGTTGTCCGTTCCACTGTTAGACACAGTTTCCCTTTCAACTAGGGGGGTAGGGGAATTGGGAGCCCTTTCGTTTTCAGTTCCACTGTAAGTCACAGTTTCACTTCCAACTTGGGGGATAAGGAGATTGGCGACCCTTTCGTTTTCAGTTCCACTGTAAGTCACAGTTTCACCTCCAACTTTGGGGTTAGGGGGATTGGACCCCCTTTCGTTGTTTGTTCCACTGTAAGTCACAGTTTCACTTACAACTTCGGGGAGGGAAGGAGTGTTTTCGGAGCTCGAAGGAGGTCCTCCCCTTTCAGCCACGGAGCCGATAGTCTCGGCACCCGTACCGTCCGGGTTGATCGACCTTGAGTCCTTCGACAATGGACGGGATGAGGTGGGAGGTTGGAGCAGTGTTTTTGATGAGGGTAGCCCTTTCGTCAACATATCACAGTTCGCGTTAGAACCGAAAGTCTCGGCCCCACTACTTGCTGTAATAGTCTCCTCCGGAGTCCCTATAATACGGGCAGTATTGGTGGAAGTGCTACAAAGAGTCACTGCAACTCTTCCACTGTTTTGGGCATCCTCCTTAGGAGGGGCGTTAGAACCAGAGGGCTCTCCACATTTCTTAGTTGGCTTGTGAGGCCTTCCTCGAACTGCAGTCGGCTCCCCAGTCCTTCCGCCAATCGCTTTTTCTGTCGTTACAGTTAATAAATTTGTCACTGGCGACTTATCCTCTTTCGAGGCCAAGCCATCGCCGGCAGTCGCGACACCTGCCGACTTGTGAACGTATATCCCCGTTCGTTTTTTACTTCTTTTATTAACTTTTTCCATGTTTTTCAGGTTTTGTTTGAGTTATGTTGGTTGGTCAGGTTCTGCAGCTGGATTGCTGGAGAAGATGTCCTTAAGCACCCCCACCACGACAAGGTCAACTCATAGGGGATGGAGTCTCTCCTTGAGGTCATCCACATACTCGTTCGTGTCCTGTGGCTCCTCTGTGGGGCATCCAAATTTAAGTTCGCTGGGCAGCCGCATGGTTTTCCCGAACAGGATGTCAGATGGTGTTTGTCCTGTCGAGCTATGTACTGCACTTCTATAGGCCATCAGGAATAGCGGTACGTGCCTATCCCAGTCTCTTTGGTAGTCGCCTACGACCTTGGTGAGGTGTTCTTTCAAGGTCCGGTTGAATCTTTCAACCATCCCAACAGATTGTGGATGAAGCTGTGTGGTTCTGGTCTTCTTGATGCCAAGTAGTCCGCACACTCCTTGGAAGATGTTTGACTCGAAGTTCCTCCCTTGGTCGGAATGGAGTTCCATAGGCACGCCAAACCTACTTACCCAGTTAAACACAATCTGGTCGACCACCGTTTTGGCTTCTTGATTTGGGATGGCATACGCCTCAGGCCATTTGCTAAAATAGTCCATTACAACCAGAATGTACTTGTTTCCAGTGTTGGTCTCTGGAAAAGGCCCAGCCACATCTACTGCAATCCTCTCAAAAGGCGATCCAACGTTGTACTGATGCATCTTACCTTGAATATTCCTACCAGGTCCTTTGGTTGCAGCACACTTGTCACATGTTCGGCACCACTTCTCCACGTCATCTCTAGCATGTAACCAGTATAACCGATGTCGCACCTTCTCCAGTGTTTTGTTAACTCCCAGGTGACCTCCAGAAGGTCCGTCGTGCATCTCCCGAAGAACTTCACTGACTTTCGATTGTGGCACGATCAGCTGCATCACATATGATTTACCGTCAGCGGCCCATCTTCGCCTGAGGACACCTTCTTGCACATATAGTGAGTCCCACTGTGCCCAATAGGCTTTGAGAGCTGGACTCCTGTCAGAAATGTCTCCCCATTCAGGTTTCTCTTCATTTTCTTTCCATGCGAGAATGGGTTCGATATCTGGATCCTCCTGTTGAGCGGTCCTCAATTCCTCATTGCTCCATCCGCATATGGGGTCAGCTCTTAGTCGCTGAGCGGTAATATTTTCTTTGTTTTATTGTCGCCTACAATGCTTGCAATCCTCTTTGCAAGGTCTTCGGGACAATGCGTCGGCGTTTGAGTGCAGCTTTCCTCTGCGGTGTTGAATCTGGTAATCATAAGTCTGCAGTCTTTCTATCCACATTGCGACTTGACCTTCTGGATTTTTGAAGTTCAACAGCCAGTTCAGAGCACCATGGTCTGTCCGCAGAAGGAATTTCTGTCCATAGATGTACTTATGGAAGTGCTTTGTTGCCAAGATAAGAGCTAGAAGTTCCCTTCTGGTCACGCAGTAGTTTCTTTCAGGCTTCGAGAGGACCTTACTGTAATATGCCACCACTTTCTCTTCGCCATCATGCACTTGGGATAGTACCGCCCCGATTCCAACGTTGCTTGCATCTGCGTCGATGATGAATGTTTTGCCAGGTGTTGGATGTGCCAGCACTGCAGCGTTACAGAGGCGGTATTTGAGTTCCTGAAAAGATTTTTCACACTCACCTGACCATTTGAACTGCTTCCCTTTTTCGGTGAGCTGATGCAAACTTTTTGCAACTCCAGCAAAGTTCTTAACAAAACGTCGGTAATATGTGGCAAGACCAAGAAAGCTTCGGAGTTGATGTTTGTCCTGTGGTGTTGACCAATTTTTGACGGAGTCAACTTTTTCAGGATCAGTCTTAACTCCTTGGGAAGAGATGATGTGTCCCAAAAACTTAACTTTCGGTGCACATTTTTCTGGATTCAGTTTAAGGTTAGCCTCTCGAAGTCTCTGAAACACGGCTTTTAGATTCCTGCAATGTTGGTCAAATGTTTTCCCGTAAACAATGACATCGTCCAAGTAGACAAGGCACGCTTTCCACGTCAGTCCTTGAAGAACGCACTCCATCAAACGCTCGAATGTTGCCGGAGCGTTGCATAGCCCAAACGGCATAACTTTAAACTGCCAGAGCCCATTACCTGTAGAAAACACCGTCTTTTCCCGATCATCTGGGTGGATGTCAACTTGCCAGTATCCACTTTTCAAGTCCAGCGTCGAGAACCACTGGGCTCCCTCCATGGCATCCAGGGTATCACTGATTCTGGGCAGGGGATAGCTGTCCTTCTTAGTCACATCATTCAGCCTTCGGTAGTCCACACAAAAACGGGTGCTTCCGTCTTTCTTTTTCACTAGCACCACTGGTGACGCCCAAGGACTTTTGGAGTTTTCGATAAGACCGTCCTTCTTCATTGTTGTTATCATTTCCTCAACCTCACCTTGTTTGGCCAGTGGAAGGCGTCTTGCGGGTTGACGAATCGGTCTTGCATCTCCTGTGTTGATGCGATGCTGCACCAACTGTGTCCTACCATATTGTCCCTTTTGCTTTGCGAAGATGTCAGTGTACTCTTGTAGGAGATTTTCAGCCATCCTTGTTTGTTGGTGATCAAGGTTGGATGAATTCAGTATTTTAGCTCTGATGGTTTTGAGCTCCTCCGGAGTTATAGTTTTTCTCGGGGCTTCGTCTGTGATCTTCGTAATTGCTGCAACCGATTCGCAACGTCCAACGACTTCTCCTTTCTTCAACCTTACATCGTATGGTCTGGTGTTTAGTAATCGTACGGGGACCATTTTGTTTTTCGGTGCTACCAGTGTTTTCCCAATGATGACGCTTTGGGAGGAACACTCTGGGTCTGGTTCCACCATGAGGTATCGAAGGCTTCCAAACTCACCTTCCAGTTTTGTCCAAACGAACACTTCAGAAGAAGGAGGCAGAATCAGATCTTCCGTGATGACAGTCCTCAGTGTCGACGTACTTTCGTTCGAATAGGTCATTGGAAGTTCCTTATTTTGGTACTTCAAAACCTGGTTACCGATGTCCAAAATAACTCCGTGCTGTTTCATAAAGTCGATTCCAATGATGCACTCGTCACATATATCTGCCACCAGGAATTGATGAGTAAACACTAGATCGGCCAGTCGGATCTTAAAACACACTTCTCCATATACTCTTGCTGCTTCTCCCGTTGCGGTTCTTAGACAGTAGCTATTGGTGTTATGAAGCCACGTCGTCTTTACCAGGTCTCGACGTACTATGGATGCTGTGGCACCGGTGTCGATGGTAGCCACATGTTTGTTCCCGTTAATAGTAGTCTCCACAGTCAGACTTTTGTTGTCTCGTTTGGTCTGGGAGACCTGGATGGTGGTTCTGGGGCCATCGATACAAGAAACCAGCCTCTGCCCCTCGAAGTTGGTTCTTACTCGTTTCCCTGATGGGAAACTGATTGATAAGCA
Source organism: Melanostoma scalare (assembly GCA_949752695.1). Lineage (NCBI taxonomy): Eukaryota > Metazoa > Arthropoda > Insecta > Diptera > Syrphidae > Melanostoma > Melanostoma scalare. The sequence goes on along the minus strand of OX456986.1, from coordinate 75,220,730 downwards.
ACGCTGGTGTTGTTGTTACCTTGCTCTGGGTTGGATCTCTTGCTTCCACAATGTTGACAACCTGCTTTATTTGGTGGTAGTCGGCATTGACGCTGTAAGTGACCGGTCTTGTTGCAGTTCCAACATCTTACTGGTCCGCTCCGCTGGTTCTTTTGTATTTCAGCTCTTTGGCACGAGCATTCTTCGACTATGGCTTCTCTAAGTCGATGTACTCCATGAGAAGCCTGTTCTGCTGCTTCAATTGTCAATGCGAATGCTAAAGTTTCGGAAAGAGTACGTGTTCTAGCAGTTCGCACAGACCTCTGACGATGTATATCGGAAATGGCACGAACGAAGGACTCAACAGCAAGCTGGTTGATGATTTCTTCTCCAGCATCCGGGTATGCCAGGTGCATCAGTCTTTCGACGTCTGCTTGGAGTTGCTGTAGACTTTCACCCCTTTTCTGGACTCTGTTATTGAGTTGGACTCGGAAGACTTCTTTCAAGTGGCTATCTCCAAAGCGTTTATCTATAGCTGCCACGAGAGAACTGAAATCGCCGCTCTTACCAGCTGGAACTGTTTGAAGTAATTCAGCTGCTGGTCCTCTAAGAGCAAGAGTCAGTTCAATGTACTTGTCTTCGTCATCCCAGCCATTTGTTGTCGCGGCTGCCTCAAATTGTCTCTTGTAGACTGACCAAGAAGACTGTCCATCAAATGTTAGGGGTTCATTTCCTTTTTCTTTGCAAACTCCCCAGCAGACTCTCGAATTTTTATTTTCCGAATCTGGTCCAATTCCTTGGTCAGAACAGAGAACTGTTTATCACATCGGGTTTCTACGATTTCGAAACGATTCTCTACAACAGAAAGCTGTTTCTCCACACCTTCAACGCGTTCGTCTAGGGCACATACATTTTTCTCAATGTTACCCAATTTACCTTCTTGAATGTTTTTCTGACCTTCCAAAACATTCTGTTGCGCCTCAAGTCTTTCGAGAATATTCTGTTGTTCCTTCTTTTGCTCGTTTCGTTGCTCTTCAATTAGCTTCTTTTGTTCGTTTCGTTGTGCTTCCAGTTGTTCGAGAACATTCTGCTGTTCCTTCTTTTGATCGTTTCGTTGCTCTTCCAGACGTCCGAGAATATTCTGCTGTTGCTTGTTTTGTTCTAATAAAATCTTCATTATACTAGAAAAATCTACACTTTCATTTACTTCCTCTTCTTCCACTTCTATTTCAAAAACAAAAGTGTTTACGTCTTCCCCTTGCTGTTCCAAATAGTTACGCAAGCGCAGGACGAGCTCATTTTTCGATCCCGCTCTAGAAAGATTTCGCTTACCTAACTCACTTTTAAGCTCAATGCAGTTGAGCTCTTCTAACAATTTTCACTGTATATAATTATTATTTTTCTTTTTACTTTTTTTTTTTTTTTTGTTTACACTTTACTAATCAAATAAGTTTTACTTACACTTCTGACACCAATGTAACGTGCGCTTAGTTCGCAAAATAAAACTTCACCTTTCAAATTATTTCTATCACTTTTATTCAGTATCTATACTTTATTCGAACTCAACTCGACTATTGGACTATCAATGGTTAACAACATTTCATGCATAGATTAGGTGTATGATTTCAATGCAATGTTTTTTTTTTTTTGTTATGTACTGTAATGAACACCCAACATTTATACCAATTTCCTAATCGAAAACGTTTAACCGAAAACACAACTGGCAACACTATAATGGAATGGTAAAATGCCAGGCATTGCTTGTAAGCCAGTGTGTGTGAGTGTAGAGATGCTTGACAGCAAATGTGGAAACCATGGAGAAGAAACTGGAACACTCTAGATGAGTGTTGTTCTATATAAATAGGACCGCTGACGCAACGAGCAGTCAGTTTTGATTATAGAGTGATAAAGTTAAGAGTAAATTGTTGTATACAAGTGATAGTGCAAAAGTCGAGTTGAGATCGAATTAAGTATAGATACTGAATAAAAGTGATAGAAATAATTTGAAAGGTGAAGTTTTATTTTGCGAACTAAGCGCACGTTACATTGGTGTCAGAAGTGTAAATAAAACTTATTTGACTAGTAAAGTGTAAAAAAAAAAAGTAAAAAAAAAAATAATAATTATATACAGCGAAAATGGGTAAGTTGTTAGAAGAGCTCACTTGCATTGAGCTTAAAAGTGAGTTAGGTAAGCGAAATCTTTCTAGAGCGGGATCGAAAAATGAACTCGTCCTGCGCTTGCGTAACTATGTGGAACAGCAAGGGGAAGACGTGAACACTTTTGTTTTTGAAACAGAAGTGGAAGAAGAGAAAGTAAGTGAAAATGTATATTTTTCTAGTATGATGAAACTTTTGTTAGAACAACGAAACGAGCAAAAGAAAGAACAGCAGAATGTTCTCGAACGACTCGAAGTACAACAAAAGAAGCTGGAAGAGCAACGAAATGAGCAAAACAAGGAACAGCAGAATGTTCTCGAAAGACTCGAAGTACAACAAAAGAATCTGGAAGAGCAACGAAACGAGCAAAAGAAGGAACAACAGAATATTCTCGAAAGACTTGAGGCGCAACAGAATGTTTTGGAAGGTCAGAAAAACATTCTAGAAGGCAAATTGGGCAACATTAAAAAAAATGTGTTTGCCCTTGACGAACGCGTTGAAGGTATGGAAAAACAGGTTTCTGTTGTAGAGAATCGTTTTGAAATCGTAGAAAGCCGATGTGATAAACAGTTCTCTGTTCTGACCAAGGAATTGGACCAGATCCGGAAAATAAAAATTCGAGAATCTAATGGAGAGTTGTCGCACTGCACAATAAAACTGCAGTACACAGTGCAATGTCGAAACGCAGAATGTAATTTCGCCGGTACCAATACAACCTCTAATGTACAAACCTTTTGTCCTCCGTGTAACTTTCTCCTTCGATTACCTTTTGTATTTCGAGATGAAAGTTTCTGTCATACGCATTGGGATGGCCTGCGATGAATTTGGCACGGTTAGTTGCTCAATGCAAGTAATCATCAACTTTCTGAGACGATGCAACCAAATAAATCCTGTCACTTAGTTCTCTCGCCTTTATCTTCTGGCGAACGACTTGCGTGCGCTCAATTTCAATAAACAACTTCAACTTTATTATACTTTGTACTTTATTCTAATTAACAAGTTGAAAATTTTACATTTAATTTATATGAAATGATCTGTACTTTATGATGGCACGTTTACGCTTCACCAGTGTTAGATTGAGAATGAACAATGGCCGTCTGTCTGGCAGAAGGCCGGAAAGAGTTTTTTGTGCACATCTCGCGCATGCGCATTTCGGGTTATTTTGTTAGTTCCGATGTATTCGCGTGCAGGTGTCGTTGCATTCAGGTATGGTTGCGTTCAGCTAATTTTTCGTGTTCCATTTTTATATGTAGGTAATGTAGGTTCGCTACATCACCCCCTTCCAATCGAGTCCCCCTTTTTGAAAGCTTCTTACCGTATGCCGTGCGCAGGCTTTAGGCGGTCGATTGATATCGATACACTTTTGTTTTTTATTTTTAAAATGAATTGTTTTCGAAGTCTGCGAAGCACTTCATACGGACCTTCGTATGACGGCATTAGGCCGGTTTTGACTTTGTCTATTCTCACGAAAACATGTTTGCATTCATCCAAAAGTTTGGGGATGAAGATTTCTTGTTTGGTTTGTCGTGTTTCCGTTGGAATCAGGTTTCTCATAGTGTCACGAAGTTTTTCTATTAAAGCGTCTGGAGATGTGTTTTGATTTTCGTTGCTAATGAAAATCTCACCTGGGAGTCTCAGATTTTGACCGTACACCATCTCTGCTGCCGAAGAATTTAAGTCTTCTTTTACGGCACAGCGAATTCCGAGAAGGATGATCGGTAGTTCTGAGCTCCAATGGGTGGTGTTACATCTTGCTTTTAGTGAACACTTGAGTTGCCTGTGAAACCGTTCGACCATCCCGTTGGCTTGTGGATGATATGGCGTAGTGTGGATCTTGTGTATTCCCAGTAGCCTAGATAGCTCGCTAAAGAGTTTGGACTCGAATTGACTTCCTTGGTCCGTAGTGATTTTTAAAGGAGTACCAAAACGGGCAATGAAGTTTTCGACAAACGCTTTAGCGACCGAACTGGCAGTTACATCGATCAGAGGATAGGCTTCTGGCCATCTTGTGAACCTGTCGACTGCTGTGAGGATGTATGAAAAACCATTAGACACCGGAAGAGGACCTACCAAGTCAATGTGTATGTGGTCAAATTGACCAGTTGGTATGTCAAATCTACCATGTTCTGACTTGGTGTGTCTTTGTACTTTGGCTTTCTGACATCCTATACAACATCGTGTCCAATTGTTTATGTCTTTGTTCATGTTTGGCCAGAAGTATCGCTCTGAGATAAGTTTTCTGGTCGAACGAATGCTCGGATGGGAAATGCCATGAAGTGTCGTGAAGACATTTGAACGTAACGCGTTTGGAACGAAAGGTCTGTTCTTGCCGGTTGAAGTTTCGCAGTATACTTTTACGGTTGGAAAACTAAATAGCTGTAGTACGAATTTGGAAGTTTTCTCTGATTTGTGTTTTGGCGAAATGAGCTCTTGCAATTCTTTGTCAACAGACTGAAGCTTGGCGATTGTTTCCAAATCAAGCTTGAAGTTGCTGCTCGTGTTGACTTCGTCAATGCGAGAGAGGGCGTCTGCGACCACATTGTCTTTGCCTTTCACGTGTTGTATGTCTGACGTGAACTGGGAAATGAAGTCGAGATGGCGTGTTTGACGCGGACTTCTGTCAGTTTTGCTTGTCAGAGCATACGTGAGTGGCTTGTGGTCCGTGAAGACTGTGAATTCTCGCCCTTCGACGAAGAAACGAAAATGCTTGATAGCCAAGTATATTGCTAGCAATTCGCGATCGAATGCTGAGTACTTTGCTTCTGAGTCTTTGAGTTTTTTTGAAAAAGGCAACCTCGCCAAGTTTTTGAAACGTGTTGTTGTAGAACTGCACCCACGGCTGTATCAGAAGCATCTGTTGTGATGCTGAATATGCCGTTCTGTACTGGGTGCGCTAGTAACGTTATTCTTGAGAGAGCTTCCTTCGTGTTTTCGAAAACTGAATCGAGATTTTCTGGCCAGGAAAAAACTTTTTTTGATTTTGGCTGTGCTGTGAGCGTAGCGAGATGAGCGTGGAGAGGAGAAAGGAGTTCAGCGAGTTTCGGGATAAACCGATGATAATAATTTATCATCCCTATGAAACGCTGTATCTGTTTTATTGACGTTGGCTTTGGAAAGTTGGTGATCGCTGTGATGCGATCTTGCGATGGAAAGATGCCCTCTGCATTTATGGTGTGGCTTAAAAATTCCAAAGTGGAGACACCAAAAACGCATTTTGATAGGTTTATATTGACTCCATAGTCCTCTAGTCTCTTGAAGAGAATTTTGAGATGCTCTTTGTGCTCTTCTTCGCTTTTGCTGGCGATCAGAAGATCATCGATATACGCAAATACGAAATCTAACCCTAAACACACCTCGTTCATGAAACGCTGAAAAGTTTGTGCTGCGTTGCGCAGGCCGAAAGGCATCCGCAGCCATTCAAAAAGACCAAACGGTGTTGTTAATGCTGTTTTGTGAACATCTTCTGGTGCAACTGGTATCAAGTGATATGCTCTCACAATGTCAAGCTTTGAAAAGAATTTGCAACCGTGAGCGTTCATGGAGAAGTCTTGGATGTGGTGGATCGGATGTCGATCCGGTATCGTGGCAGCATTTAGTCTGCGATAGTCACCACATGGTCTCCAGTCTTGGTTGTTCTTTTTCTTCACCATATGAAGCGGAGAGCAGACACTTGAGGACGATGGTTGGCAGATTCCCAGTTGCACCATGTGTTGGAATTCTGTTCTAGCGGCATTATGCCTGGAAACGTCTAAGCGCCTGGGCCTTGAAAATGGTAACTGCCCTTTTGTTTCGATGTAATGAACGACGGTGTGTTTGACTGGCGCGAAGTAATCTGGCTCTTTTGTTAAACTTGGAAACTGTTGTAAAATTTTATTATAATCGTGTTTAGTGACTTGAAAATGTTTTGGGGTTGGATCGTCAGTTCTCATTGTAGATGCATATGCGTGCATCTTAGTCAGAGGGTCTATCAATCTCTTATTCTTGGTGTCGACCAAGAGATTGTATTTTGCTAAGAAATCGGCTCCTAAGATCGGTTTACTAACTGAGGCAATGATAAAGGTGTGTACGAAATTTCGCCTTAAACCGATATCAAGGTTTAGTAATTTAGATCCGAACGTTGGAATTGATGTTCCGTTCGCGGCCGATAGCAAAACTGACGAGTTTGTAGATTTTGCGTGCTTTATGCTACAAGGGAGAACTGACAAATCCGCACCCGTATCGATTAAAAAAGCAAAATTTGAGTTTTTGTCTTTTATGAATAAGCGGCGACTTAAAAGACACTGCATGTTTGCCGCTGCAACAGCAGGGTGACCTAGTTTGGGTGGCTCACTTGGTTCTTTGAGTTGTTTCTGTTGAAGTTACACGGTTGCTCACATTTCTTTGCCTCTTTCTTGTACCGCCTGTGATACCAGCACATACCTGTGCCCGAACTTGAACTTGTGCGATTGGACGATCTGGATCTGCTATGAGAACGACTATTGTGGTTTCGAAAACTTTGGGTATTATTACTGCTATGCGGACGCGAATTGAAAGAAAATGCTTCGATCATTGACTCGATTCTAGCAAGTCTTTGTTCGAGAGCATCATTGGCGTTGCGAGAATTATCGCTCTGCTGTGCAGTGGAAACGCTGCAGATGTTTGCATTTTGTGATGCCTCATATATCTTGTCCGCAAGCGTAGCTAATTCCTCCAAAGTTTTCTGACCGACGGACAGTAACGCGATGTTTATTGGTTGCGGTAATTTACGCATCCAAAATTTTTTAATTATGTCGTCGTTAAACGTGCTGCCCGCTAGCGTTCTCATTGAGAGCAATACCTCAGATGGCTTGCGATCGCCAATGTCTGCCCTATCGATAAGGCTCTCCAACCGTTTAAGTTCGGACTTGGAATGGCGTTCTATTAACGCGGCTTTTAGAGTGGCGTATTTGTCGGTATTTGGCGGGTTCGACAAAATGTCGATAACCGAATCGCAGGTGTCTGGCTGCAGTGAGCTAACCGTGAGACAGTATTTTGTCTCAGAACTAGTGATCCTATGAACCGTGAATTGAGCTTCTGCCTGATAAAACCAGGTCACCGGGTTTGCGCTCCAAAAAGCAGGAAGTCTGACTTTTATGGATTCTAAATGCCCTTGAGCGGAGTACGATTGGTCTTGCTGACCAAAAGAGGAACTCGATTGGGTGGAAGTGTTAGCCCCGCTTTGACCAGATAGGTCCTTTGTTTCATCGACCATGTTAAATATTTTTCAAAACGATTTTGATTTCAAAAATGGAACGCGAGCTTAATTTCAGAAATGGAACGCGATGAGAAAAAAATTTTTTTTAAAAACGCTGTGAAATTTTGACAAAAATACCGAAATGGAACGCAATGTGCTTTTCGAAAAACGCGGTGAAATTTTGAGAAACTGTTTTATATATCTATTGTGAGCGCGAGGAAAATACGAAAAACCCAACGAAATGAGATGCGCAAGATGTCTACAATACAATCAACATGCAGTATATAATAATTTTATGATATTATGTGAATGAAATTTAATATATTTGAAAATTTTGATTAAGATAATATAGATATGTTTTGAAATTTTACAATGATTTGATATACGAAAAGTTTTATATAATGGAAAAAGTTTTTGTTTGATTCTAGTAGTATGTATTTGGAATTATTTTGAAATGCGAAAGGTTTTGTATAAATGAAAAAATTTTTGTTTGATTTTAGGTGTAGTTATTTAGAATTTTGAATTACGGAAATTTTTATATAATGTGAATTACCAATGTAATGTTGAACTACGAAAATTTTATATAATGTAAAAAAGATTTTTGTTATAATTCCCAAAAAAAATAAGTGAGGTTTGAACTTTGAACTATTTTTGAATGTTTCTCGGAAGCAAGAAAATAAAAAAGAAAAAGAAATAAAACTTATATGGTGTACCTGGTGTGATGTTGCGGATGCTACTGTTGAATGTAAAGATGCTGCTGCTGTTGTGAATTCCTCTTAATGCTGTTCGCTGCTATTACTGCTGCGGTTGCAGGAGCAACTGCTGTTGTTGTTTTTCCGGTAAATACCTGCACTTAGTTTTTTAAAGTTGTTTGAAATGGTTGTTGTCCACGACAGAAGTTGTTTAGTTGCGCCGCTGATTGGTGTGCAGATGGAGATGGCGTCGTCGGGACTTCGATGTTGACTGAAGATTCTCCTAGATGGCGTTGGTAACGTTTTTCTTGTGAAAAATCTTTTTTTACAATGTGAATTTTTCGACGCAAGAAAGTATGTGACGAAACTCAGGACCTCGTTATTGTTGGCCACTTTATGGTGCCGCTTTTATGGCGGCGATGGCTTCGGTGGTGATTGTAAATGCTGCTGCGGCCAGACGATGGCGGTGTTAAAATGTTGGTGGTGGCAAGATTATTTTTGGTGGCCAGGCAATGGCGGTGCCAAAATGATGGTGATGGTGGTGGCAGAGACGCTCCTTGATCTTCTTTTCGGTGTGATGGCGTTGAAACGGACGATGGGACAGGAGGAGTGCTATGAGCTTGAGGCGAAATTTGCGTTGCCTGTTTCCTTGTCGTTTTGGACGCGGTATAGTTTGCTGTTGGTGTTGTATTGGTGGTGGTACGTGGAGCGTTGGCGTGGCGCGTGGATTGTTGGTGTGGCACGTGGAGCGTTGGCGTGGTACGTGGATTGTTGGCGCGAAATGTGGAGCGTTGGCGCGAAATGTTCTGGTTGCAATAAAACAACGCAATCGCAAAGACGATGGATGTATGTTGGTGTAATGTTGGTGTGTGGGCGAGACAGTGTGCTCGAGCTTTGTTGCGCTCTGCTGAGTGTGCTCCGCTGGGCGTGTTCTTTTGTCGGGGTCACCAATGTTGCACTGCACAATAAAACTGCAGTACACAGTGCAATGTCGAAACGCAGAATGTAATTTCGCCGGTACCAATACAACCTCTAATGTACAAACCTTTTGTCCTCCGTGTAACTTTCTCCTTCGATTACCTTTTGTATTTCGAGATGAAAGTTTCTGTCATACGCATTGGGATGGCCTGCGATGAATTTGGCACGGTTAGTTGCTCAATGCAAGTAATCATCAACTTTCTGAGACGATGCAACCAAATAAATCCTGTCACTTAGTTCTCTCGCCTTTATCTTCTGGCGAACGACTTGCGTGCGCTCAATTTCAATAAACAACTTCAACTTTATTATACTTTGTACTTTATTCTAATTAACAAGTTGAAAATTTTACATTTAATTTATATGAAATGATCTGTACTTTATGATGGCACGTTTACGCTTCACCAGTGTTAGATTGAGAATGAACAATGCCCGTCTGTCTGGCAGAAGGCCGGAAAGAGTTTTTTGTGCACATCTCGCGCATGCGCATTTCGGGTTATTTTGTTAGTTCCGATGTATTCGCGTGCAGGTGTCGTTGCATTCAGGTATGGTTGCGTTCAGCTAATTTTTCGTGTTCCATTTTTATATGTAGGTAATGTAGGTTCGCTACAGAGTCTGCAAAGAAAAAGGAGATGAAACCGCCAACATTTGATGGACAGTCTTCTTGGTCAGTCTACAAGAGACAATTTGAGGCAGCCGCGACAACAAATGGCTGGGATGACGAAGACAAGTACATTGCACTGACTCTTGCTCTTAGAGGACCAGCAGCTGAATTACTTCAAACAGTTCCAGCTGGTAAGAGCGGCGATTTCAGTTCTCTCGTGGCAGCTATAGATAAACGCTTTGGAGATAGCCACTTGAAAGAAGTCTTCCGAGTGCAACTCAATAACAGAGTCCAGAAAAGGGGTGAAAGTCTACAGCAACTCCAAGCAGACGTCGAAAGACTGATGCACCTGGCATACCCGGATGCTGGAGAAGAAATCATCAACCAGCTTGCTGTTGAGTCCTTCGTTCGTGCCATTTCTGATATACATCTTCAGAGGTCTGTGCGAACTGCTAGAACACGTACTCTTTCTTAAACTTTAGCATTCGCATTGACAATTGAAGCAGCAGAACAGGCTTCTCATGGAGTACATCGACTTGGAGAAGCCATAGTCGAAGAATGCTCGTGTCAAAGAGCTGAAATACAAAAGAACCAGCGGAGCGGACTTGCAAGATGTTGGAACTGCAACAAGACCGGGCACTTACAGCGTCAATGCCGACTACCACCAAATAAAGCAGGTTGTCAACATTGTGGAAGCAAGAGATCCAACCCAGAGCAAGGTAACAACAACACCAGCGTTGCTTATCAATCAGTTTCCCATCAGGGAAACGAGTAAGAACCAACTTCGAGGGGCAGAGGCTGGTTTCTTGTATCGATGGCCCCAGAACCACCATCCAGGTCTCCCAGACCAAACAAGACAACAAAAGTCTGACTGTGGAGTCAACTATTAACGGGAACAAACATGTGGCTACCATCGACACCAGTGCCACAGCATCCATAGTACGTCGAGACCTGGTAAAGACAACGTGGCTGGCCGATCTAGTGTTTACTCATCAATTCCTGGTGGCAGATATATGTGACGAGTGCATCATTGGAATCGACTTTATGAAACAGCACGGAGTTATTTTGGATATCGGTAATCAAGTTTTAAGATACCAAAATAAAGAAATTCCAATGACTTATTCGAATGAAAATACGTCAACACTGAGGACTGTCATCACGGAAGATCTGATCCTGCTTCCTTCTTCTTAAGTGTTCGTTTGGACAAAACTTTAAGGTGAGTTTGGAAGCCTTCGATACCTCATGGTGGAACCAGACCCAGAGTGTTCCTCCCAAAGCGTCATCATTGGGAAAACACTGGTAGCACCGAAAAACAAAATGGTCCCCGTACGATTACTAAACACCAGACCGTACGATGTAAGGTTGAAGAAAGGAGAAGTCGTTGGACGTTGCGAATCGGTTGCAGCAATTACGAATATCACAGACGAAGCCCCGAGAAAAACTATAACTCCGGAGGGGCTCAAAACCATCAGAGCTAAAATACTGAATTCATCCAACCTTGATCACCAACAAACAAGGATGGCTGAAAATCTCCTACAAGAGTACACTGACATCTTCGCATCGCAAAAGGGACAATATGGTAGGACACAGTTTTTTTTTTTTTTTTTTTTTTTATAATTAACGCGCACATCAAGGGGTTATGACTACCCTTATAATGTTATTAAACACAGTGCGAGTATTTAGGAAAATAGGAGAGGATTTGAAAGGAGACATCGATGCACGTTGCTTTTGAACCTTTGTGAATCGTAATGCAGGGGAAAAACAGGGCCAGGTAGAGCATTCCACATTCGGGTGGTGCGACTAAAATATGAATCTCTATACTTGACTGTACGCCCGAAGTTGGGCTCAAGGTAAAACTGATGAGCATTCCTAGCGAGGCGGGTGTTGCGGCTAAGTTGTTTCAGGGGAGGAATGCAACTGGCTATTTCACTAGAGCACTGTTTATAGAAGAAGCGATAAAAGAGAGTGAGACAGGTAACGTTTCGTCGATGTTCAAGAGAATCAATCGATTCTACGATTGAACTATCACCTATCAATTTTAACGCTCTATTTTGTACCCTATCAAGCAGATGCAAAGATGTTTGAGCGGCACCTGACCAGAAATGGGAGTTATACTCCAGTTTAGGGCGGATGAAGGCCTTATAAATTGTAGCCAGATCAGAAGGGGTGAAGAATTTCCTGCATCGTCTCAAGAAACCTAAGCATTTAGCAGCGTTTTTGGCGACTTCAAATATGTGGTCGTTCCAACGAAGATCATCGTTTACACACATACCAAGTACTGACAGCTTTTCGGTTTCTTCGATGCAGGTACCATTCATGGATAATGGCAATGGGGGAATGTTAAGCTTCAACGACAAGAGACAGCATTGAGTTTTCGAAGCATTGAATTCTACTCGGTTCATAAGACCCCATGCAACAATGCTGTCAAGGTCAGAATTCAATGAGCTTATCATACGCAACCGTTCCAATTCCACATCCGAAGAGCAGGGACGTGAATTTGGACACGAATATGAAAAGCTGAGGGTCGAGTCGTCAGCAAAACAGTTAAGAGGATTAGAAGTTTCAGACAAGAGATCATTAATGAAAATGAGGAAGAGAGTCGGAGACAAAACGGAGCCCTGGGGCACACCAGCATTTATGAAGTGGGTATCAGACTTGAAGCCATCCAACACAACTTGTATTGAACGGTCGGAAAGGTAATTTCTAATCCAACGAAGAAGAGACTCATCGATACCAAAAGCACGCATTTTCGATAAAAGAGCCTGATGCCAAACTCTATCAAATGCTTTAGAAATATCAAGCGCAATAATCTTACTTTCTCCAAAACAATGTAAAGATTGGTTCCACTTTTCGGTGAGATAAGCCATCAAATCACCAGTGGACCGTTTGCTACGAAAGCCGTACTGACGGTCATTAAGAAGCTTTCGTTCTTCAAGATATTTCATAAGTTGACTGTTTGTCAACGTTTCCATGACCTTGGAAAGAAGGGACGTTAGTGCAATTGGACGGTAATTGGAAGGGGAGGAAGATTCGCCGTTTTTAGGGACCGGCTGGACAAATGCAGTTTTCCATCTGCTCGGAAAAATCCCAGCAGAATAGGAAAGATGGAAAAGTTTACGCAGTGGTTTTGCCAGCGTAGAAGAACACCTCTTCAGAATAACGGCGGGGATACCATCTGGACCAGCGGATTTATGTATGTTGAGATCTTTGAGGACTCTCGCAACCGAGCGAGTTCGAAAAAATATCTGTTTCATCAAAGAATTTGCAGACTCGAGCTCAGGTGGAGCCAATATGCTATAAGGAAGTGTCGAGTTGGCAGCAAATTGAGCTGCCAGCAAATTGGCTTTGTCGATGGAGCTGACATACGGAGAGTCATTGAAGACGAGCGTTGGGACCGATGACGTGGTCGAGTTCTTAACGTTCTTAACAAAAGACCAAAAGTTTTTGCTTCCTTTTGGACACAACAGTATTTTTTGCCTTACTTTTTGGTCATGTAAGAACTTGGCCTTTTGTATATGAGCATTACAGATATTTCTGGCCCGTTTGAACAAATTTCGATTTTCTACTGTAGGGTTGCCTTTAAATTTTCGAAAACTACTTTCTCTATCCCTAATCGCCTCTTTGCAGCTTGAATCAAACCACGAATTCTCTTTGGGGATGATACTTTTTGTTCTGTGAGGAACAAAATTTCTCATGCCGTTGAGAATTACGTTAGATATCATATCAGCTGATGCGTCAACGTTTCCGTCGAGAAAGCACAATGACCAATTAAAATTTCGAAAGAAATTATTCAGTCCGCCCCAATTGGCTTTCTCGTATTGCCACACAGTTCTTTTAGGGACTTTATCTTTTTTTACCGTGACGGAAAGTGAAAAATCTACCGATATGACACAATGGTCCGATGTGCCTAAAGGAGATGATACTACAACCCTGTATTTTTCGGGGTGAGAAGTGAGAAATAAGTCAAGAGTGTTGGCCGCATGGCCTTCAATATCAGGAACCCGAGTGGGCTCATCAACAAGTTGAGTTAATTCGTTAAACTCAGCGAAGATCTCAACACATTTTCCTTCGGGTGTTGTCTGGCCAGAATGTCGAAGCCAACCAGAATTGTGTACATTGAAATCGCCCGCAATTGCGATTTCAGTGTGAGGATAAAGGGAAACAATTCTTATTATGGAGTCAGATAGCGCATCAAACTCGTTGGAGGTTGAATTGTTATCTAAATTGGGGCTTCTATAAATAAAACAATAGTGAATGATATGCTTACGGACGGTGAATTTTAACCACATGAAATTAAAGTTCGTATTAGAACAAAGGCCGTATTGTGGTAGAAGCTGGTAAGCAATATCATTTCGAACATAAACGGCGAGGCCATGGGAAGAAAAGAATAAAGGCACTAAGCTATAACCAGGCAGGTTGAACTCTGAGGGATCAGAACCAACACCCACCTGTGTTTCACTTAGTGCCAAAACAGCTGGCCTGCATTTTGCAGTGTGAGCGTACACAGCAAAGAAATTCGATCTTAGCCCCCTAATGTTGCTAAAATCGACCCGAAATCTACCCGACATTACAACTCACGAAAATGCACAAAACAAAATATCAAACGTAGACGCTTACTAAGTCTAATCAACAAGTGTATATCCTATTAGAAAACAAAATCAAATTACTAGCGGTGTTATGCCCAGCTAGCAACTTGACTTTAGTTCACCAACGGGATCAACACCGTTGATTGACTATCCGCCTAACAAACCCACAGCCTCATTGACTGCACACACTGCCTAGATAAGATAAGAGATTATCAAATCGAAGAAATGTGTGCAGTCACTGGGACTGCGAGAGTGATGTGGGGGAGGAGACGATGTACTAGGTAACGCACTTTGTGTTAGGGCTATTGTTTTTGTTAATGTGTGGCTTTTTTTTCCTTTATTTTTTTTTCACTGTCACAGCACTGAGTAGATTTGCACAAGAATTTTTTTTTTCTCGCGGCGCGGCTGGAGGAATTTTAGTTTTATTATTGATTTTTTTTGGGTTGGAGAATTTTAATTATTATTTTTTTTTTTTTTTGCTTATTTCTTTATTTTGATTTTAATTAATTGGGTTATGGGAAGAGGCACAGGAGAGTTTATCGGACAACTAAGCGCGGCGCGTGTTGCTACGTTTGATGGCTGATCGACAACAGTTGGTGCAGCATCGCATCAACACAGGAGATGCAAGACCGATTCGTCAACCCGCAAGACGCCTTCCACTGGCCAAACAAGGTGAGGTTGAGGAAATGATAACAACAATGAAGAAGGACGGTCTTATCGAAAACTCCAAAAGTCCTTGGGCGTCACCAGCGGTGCTAGTGAAAAAGAAAGACGGAAGCACCCGTTTTTGTGTGGACTACCGCAGGCTGAATGATGTGACTAAGAAGGACAGCTATCCCCTGCCCAGAATCAGTGATACCCTGGATGCCATGGAGGGAGCCCAGTGGTTCTCGACGCTGGACTTGAAAAGTGGATACTGGCAAGTTGACATCCACCCAGATGATCGGGAAAAGACGGCGTTTTCTACAGGTAATGGGCTCTGGCAGTTTAAAGTTATGCCGTTTGGGCTATGCAACGCTCCGGCAACATTCGAGCGTTTGATGGAGTGCGTTCTTCAAGGACTGACGTGGAAAGCGTGCCTTGTCTACTTGGACGATGTCATTGTTTACGGGAAAACATTTGACCAACATTGCAAGAATCTAAAAGCCGTGTTTCAGAGACTTCGAGAGGCTAACCTTAAACTGAATCCAGAAAAATGTGCACTTTTCAAAACCGAAGTTAAGTATTTGGGACACATCATCTCTTCCCAAGGAGTGAAGACTGATCCTGAAAAAGTTGACTCCGTCAAAAATTGGCCAACACCACAGGACAAACATCAACTCCGAAGCTTTCTTGGTCTTGCCACATATTACCGACGTTTTGTTAAGAACTTTGCTGGAGTTGCAAAAAGTTTGCATCAGCTCACCGAAAAAGGGAAGCAGTTCAAATGGTCAGGTGAGTGTGAAAAATCTTTTCAGGAACTCAAATACCGCCTCTGTAACGCTCCAGTGCTGGCACATCCAACACCTGGCAAAACATTCATCATCGACGCAGATGCAAGCAACGTTGGAATCGGGGCGGTACTATCCCAAGTGCATGATGGCGAAGAGAAAGTGGTGGCATATTACAGTAAGGTCCTCTCGAAGCCTGAAAGAAACTACTGCGTGACCAGAAGGGAACTTCTAGCTCTTATCTTGGCAACAAAGCACTTCCATAAGTACATCTATGGACAGAAATTCCTTCTGCGGACAGACCATGGTGCTCTGAACTGGCTGTTGAACTTCAAAAATCCAGAAGGTCAAGTCGCAATGTGGATAGAAAGACTGCAGACTTATGATTACCAGATTCAACACCGCAGAGGAAAGCTGCACTCAAACGCCGACGCATTGTCCCGAAGACCTTGCAAAGAGGATTGCAAGCATTGTAGGCGACAAGAAAACAAAGAAAATATTACCGCTCAGCGACTAAGAGCTGACCCCATATGCGGATGGAGCAATGAGGAAGTGAGGACCGCTCAACAGGAGGATCCAGATATCGAACCCATTCTCGCATGGAAAGAAAATGAAGAGAAACCTGAATGGGGAGACATTTCTGACAGGAGTCCAGTTCTCAAAGCCTATTGGGCACAGTGGGACTCACTATATGTGCAAGAAGGTGTCCTCAGGCGAAGATGGGAGTCCGCTGACGGTAAATCATATGTGATGCAGCTGATCGTACCGCAATCGAGAGTCAGTGAAGTTCTTCGGGAGATGCACGACGGACCTTCTGGAGGCCACCTGGGAGTTAACAAAACACTGGAGAAGGTGCGACATCGGTTATACTGGTTACATGCTAGAGATGACGTGGAGAAGTGGTGCCGAACTTGTGACAAGTGTGCTGCAACCAAAGGACCTGGGAGGAAGATTCAAGGTAAGATGCATCAGTACAACGTTGGATCGCCTTTTGAGAGGATTGCAGTAGATGTGGCTGGGCCTTTTCCAGAGACCAACGCTGGAAACAAGTACATTCTGGTTGTAATGGACTATTTTAGCAAATGGCCTGAGGCGTATGCCATCCCAAATCAAGAAGCCAAAACGGTGGTCGACCAGATTGTGTTTAACTGGGTAAGTAGGTTTGGCGTACCTATGGAACTCCATTCCAACCAAGGGAGGAACTTCGAGTCAAACATCTTCCAAAGGAGTGTGCGGACTACTTGGCATCAAGAAGACCAGAACCACACCGCTTCATCCACAATCTGATGGGATGGTTGAAAGATTCAACCGGACTTTGAAAGAACACCTCACCAAGGTCGTAGGCGACTACCAAAGAGACTGGGATAGGCACGTACCGCTATTCCTGATGGCCTATAGAAGTGCAGTACATAGCTCGACAGGACCAACACCATCTGACATCCTGTTCGGGAAAACCATGCGGCTGCCCAGCGAACTTAAATTTGGATGCCCCACAGAGGAGCCACAGGACACGAACGAATATGTGGATGACCTCAAGGAGAGACTCGCTGACATCCATAAAAGAACAAGGGAACGGATGAAAACCTACAGCAACCGGATGAAGACACGGTACGACACAAAAGCGACAACGGCAGGATTCCAAGCAGGAGATCGTGTGTGGCTTTATAATCCTCATCGTCAAAAGGGATTGCCACCGAAACTTCAGCAGAACTGGGAAGGTCCTTATACTGTTGTCACGAGGATTAACGACGTGGTTTACCGCATCCAAAGAGGATTAAGAGGCAAGTTAAAAGTAGTTCATTGGGACCGGCTGCATCGATATAGTGGCGAGGCTGCAGATGGAATTATTCGGGACGAACAATCTTAAGGAGGGGGCAGTGTAATGAACACCCAACATTTATACCAATTTCCTAATCGAAAACGTTTAACCGAAAACACAACTGGCAACACTATAATGGAATGGTATACATGAGAGGCATTGCTTGTAGGCCAGTGTGTGTGAGTGTAGAGATGCTTGACAGCAAATGTGGAAACCATGGAGAAGAAACTGGAACGCTCTAGATGAGTGTTGTTCTATATAAATAGGACCGCTGACACAACGAGCAGTCAGTTTTGATTATAGAGTGAAAAAGTTAAGAGTAAATTGTTGTATACAAGTGATAGTGCAAAAGTCGAGTTGAGATCGAATTAAGTATAGATACTGAATAAAAGTGATAGAAATAATTTGAAAGGTGAAGTTTTATTTTGCGAACTAAGCGCACGTTACAATACATAGGGTATTTTATACAATGTTTGGTAATTGAAAAATAATAAATAATAATAAAGTGAATAATCATTTCTGAACACTAGGGAAGGAGGACATCTTTGGAAATACAATCGGTAAGCATAGCCTCCACGACAAAACCTCCGAAAACGGACTGAGGCTGATCGATTTTGCTGCTGGGCTAAATCTTGTTGTAAGTAGTACACGCTTAACGCATCTCAAAATTCATAAAGGTACACGGCGATCTACAGATCAATTAACCGTCAACCAAATATACCATGTTGAGATCGACGCTAAGCACTCTTCCAGTGTGTTAGATGTCCGAACTTTCCGAGGGGCCAACTTTGACTCGGACCACTACCTTGTTGTAGCCAAGGTACGAATGAGGATACCTTGTTCACGACCAGCACGAACTAATGCTGTGAAGAGATATGACGTCGGAAAGCTGCAATCGCAAGAGATTGCCAATAGGTGTGTTTTTTTTGCACGCGGATATAAGCTTCGCCCAAAAAAACGTCTTTCCCAAATTATTCAAATATTTGGCAGCACTGCAATTTGACATAACAACTTCTAATGAGGTGCTGAGTACAAACGAAGTTATAAACGAGCAGAGTAGGGATGTTGGAAATGGAAAAATATATCGATATATATCGAAAAAAAATATCAAGTATCGATATATCGAATCAGAAAAATATCGATATATCGATATATCGATATATTTTAAATAATGAAATGTGCGACCTTAAAAATGAGAAAAAATAATAAAAAAAAGTAGTAAGAAAAACATTCATTGACAGGAAAACTTAATAAAATTCATGCAACGTTTCATTGACCACTGGGCTCAGGGGTTTGCAAATCTTTTTTACTTTTTACTTCTGGCATATTTTACAATGTGTCGTAAGAACCCAAAATATTGAACAACAAATAAAAATGATTTTTAACCCCAGTGCCCAGTGGTCAATGAAACGTTGTATGAATTTTATTAAGTTTTCCTGTCAATGAATGTTTTTCTTACTACTTTTTTTTATTATTTTTTCTCATTTTTAAGGTCGCACATTTCATTATTTAAAATATATCGATATATCGAAATATCGATATTTTTCTGATTCGATATATCGATACTTGATATTTTTTTTCGATATATATCGATATATTTTTCCATTTCCAACATCCCTACTCTGCTCGTTTATAACTTCGTTTGTACTCAGCACCTCATTAGAAGTTGTTATGTCAAATTGCAGTGCTGCCAAATATTTGAATAATTTGGGAAAGACGTTTTTTTGGGCGAAGCTTATATCCGCGTGCAAAAAAAACACACCTATTGGCAATCTCTTGCGATTGCAGCTTTCCGACGTCATATCTCTTCACAGCATTAGTTCGTGCTGGTCGTGAACAAGGTATCCTCATTCGTACCTTGGCTACAACAAGGTAGTGGTCCGAGTCAAAGTTGGCCCCTCGGAAAGTTCGGACATCTAACACACTGGAAGAGTTCTTAGCGTCGATCGCAACATGGTAAATTTGGTTGACGGTTAATTGATCTGTAGATCGCCGTGTACCTTTATGAATTTTGAGATGCGTTAAGCGTGTACTACTTACAACAAGATTTAGCCCAGCAGCAAAATCGATCAGCCTCAGTCCGTTTTCGGAGGTTTTGTCGTGGAGGCTATGCTTACCGATTGTATTTCCAAAGATGTCCTCCTTCCCTAGAGTTCAGAAATGATTATTCACTTTATTATTATTAGAGAACTCCACCAAAAAACTACTCCCAAAGGGTTACACCATCGAAAACCCCAACTAAGACAAATGACGTAAAAGTCATTAGCCAAAAAGAAACCAATGTCTCTGAAATGATCGACACTGCAGGACAACAGAGTTTCAAAGAAATCAAAGAAAACTGCCAAACCAAATCAAAAGATTACTATGATGAATGGCAAAAGGAAATAGCAGCAAGAAAGAAACTTGAAACCTTAGTTCAAAGTCTTCAGGATCAAGTAAAAAGACTCGAAGAAAAGGTGTCCCTATTTGACAAGGAACACAAGTCTACGGTTCAGACAAGTCAACAAGATACTGTTACTGCGTATCAAACTGACGAAGAAGAACTTTTATTTGAAACTGAAAGAAAAAGAAATAAGCGCACTGCTAAAAAACGAAAAGCGGAAGGTAGCCCCGAATTGCATACAAAGAACCAGCAAACCTCGAAAAATGAAAATAAAAAAGACCTGGGTACTACAAAGAATAATGCAAATAATGTGCTAGCCAATGCTAAACAGAAGTCTTTGTCTAAAGGCAACAGAAAAACTGTACCACCACCAATTATGATCACAGGATTCCCAAATTTTGGAGATCTTAAGAAAATGATTGAGAAATGTACTAAAAAAGCTTGCAAATATACATCGTATAACAAAGACAATTGGAAAGTCAATGTCGAGGAAGATGATGACTATAGACTGGTCACTGAGGAACTTAGCAAACATAAAATCCAGTGGCACTCCTTTGAAAACAAATCCACAAGACCAATAAAGGTAGTAGCCAGAGGTCTACATTCCTCATGTTCTCCAAAAGAATTAGTAGAAGACCTTGTTCAAGCCGGCTTCCAAGCCCTTGATGCAGTCAATCTTATTAAGAATGAGACTACTAAGAACTCTGCTGGG
The DNA here is from genome assembly GCA_949752695.1 of Melanostoma scalare. Lineage (NCBI taxonomy): Eukaryota > Metazoa > Arthropoda > Insecta > Diptera > Syrphidae > Melanostoma > Melanostoma scalare. The sequence goes on along the minus strand of OX456986.1, from coordinate 75,200,181 downwards.
GAACCAATAATAATAAAGAGATCACTGCCTTTATTCACGCTATCTTTCGACAGCAAACAAAGTCTTGAAAATGTCTATAATATTCGATCAATCTTGGGCATAAAAGTCAAAATTGAACCACTGCGAAAATCAAAAATTGTTCCGCAATGTAAACGATGCCAAGCATTCGGCCACACCCAAAAATATTGCAACCGCGAGTTTGCTTGTGTTAAATGTGAAGGAAAACATGCAACTAAAGACTGTCCATCAAGCAAAGAACAGAAAGCAAAATGTGTAAACTGTCAAGGTAATCACCCTGCAAGCTACAGAGGCTGTCCAGTTGCTAAAAGATTTCAAAAATCCAAAAGCAAAACGACATCCGGTGAAATAAAGCCCAGCAATCCAGCAAACACAAAAAGAACTCCTGAAGCTGAAGATAAAAGTAAGAAAGAACTTCCGAAGGAAGCTGTTAAAAGCAAAAGCGACGAAAAAAAATCCTATTCACAGATTGTTAAAAACGTGAGGAAGAATGAAGAAACTTCCATTAAAGAAATCCTTGAACTTATTCTTAAAAGAATTGACAATCAGGATTTGAACATCAAACGGCTAAGTGAAGAAGTCACTCTTAAAAAACAATGATGGACAGAACACTAAAAATTGGAACATGGAATGCAAACGGTCTTTTACACCATTTATCAGAATTAAAAATCTTCTTAGACATCGAACACATAGATATTTGTCTGGTGTCCGAAACTCATTTCTCAAGTGGGCTGGTTCTTGATGATTTAATATCAAACTATATTTGCTACCACGCTCCTCATCCAGCTGATAAGGCTAGAGGTGGATCGGCAATCCTCATAAAAAAGAGCTTAAAACACCATGAAGAAGTTATGTTTACAAACGAGAATATGCAAGTAACAATAATTAGTATTGGTATGAAAAAGAAAGACTTCAAGTTGGCATCAATATACTGCCCGCCGAGGCGTTCCCCGACTGAAGATGATTATACAGAACTGCTGAATGTACTAGGACATAACTTCCTTGTTGGTGGTGACTTTAATGCTAAGCACACCCATTGGGGATCCAGACTAATAACAACAAAAGGCAGAAGGCTTTACAAAGCATGCCTCAAATACAATTGTGAGTCTTATTCATCCAGATCACCAACATACTGGCCATCGGATTCAAGTAAAATACCAGACCTTGTTGACTTTTTCATAGTTAAAGGTATCAAACGAAACCATATAAGAATCGAAGGTAATTATGACTTATCATCAGATCATACACCGGTGATTTTATCACTTAATGAATCGGAGATAATGGAAAAAAGTAATCCTAAGCTAGTAAACAATAAAACAAACTGGAGTAAATTCAGAGAAAAGCTTGAAAGCTATATAAATCTCAGATCCCCTATGGAAACAAAAGAGCAAATCGACCTTGAAGTAGAACAATTCATTGCCGATGTTCAACAAGCTGCAGAAGAAAGTACACCAACTTGCTCGAGTAGGAAGCAAACTGTAACAAAATACCCTGCCGAGATAAGAGAGTTGATATTGGAGAAGAGAAGAACTCGAAGAAAATGGCAAAATACTAGATTTCCAGACGACAAAACAGCGTTTAACCGGCTAAGCAACGAACTGAAAAAACAAATCTACGAATTCAAAAATGATTCATTAAGTAGATTCCTGAAAAATTTAACGAGTGATGCTTCAACTGATTATTCGCTCTGGAAAGCAGCTAAGCGCCTGAAAAGACCGCAGTTACAAAACCCGCCAATTAAATCTCTAAACGGGAATTGGATCGAAAATCCGAAAGAAAAAGCTAACCTGTTTGCAGAACATCTTGCGAATGTTTTTAAGCCATTCCCGGCAAATACATCTGAAATCAGCTTACAGTTTATTGATAAAGTCGATGAAGTTGACATACCAATTGTCACACTCAAAGAAATAAAAAGTGTGTGTCGAAATCAACTATCGAACAAAAAATCACCTGGGTACGATCTAATAACTGCTCAGGTTATGAAAGAAATGCCATCAAAAGCCTTCATAAAACTCCAATTCATAATAAATGCATGCCTAAAGACCCAATATGTCCCACATCATTGGAAAATTGCTGAAGTAATTGTTATACCAAAGCAAGGTAAGCCACCAACAGAAGTGACGTCTTACAGACCAATATCGCTTATACCAATAATGGCAAAAGTCTTTGAAAAATTGCTACTGAAAAGACTGAGCAAGGTCATAGAAGAAAGAAATCTAATCCCTAATCATCAGTTTGGATTTAGAAATAAACATTCCACGATAGACCAAGTTCATAGAATAACGGATACAGTTGAAAAAGTATTAGAAGAAAAACAAGTATGTTCGGCTATATTTTTAGATGTTGCTCAAGCATTCGACAAGGTATGGCATGAGGGGCTAGCGTACAAACTGCAAAGGGACCTACCCAGGCAGTACTACGAAATACTAAAATCTTATATCTCAAACTGGCTCTTCAGAGTACGGTATGATCAAGAATATTCAAAGCTATGTAATATACAAGCCGGTGTTCCACAAGGAAGCGTCCTAGGACCTACCCTGTATTTGCTATATACAAGGGATATTCCAGTGGATAACAACACCATTATGGCTACTTTTGCGGATGATACCGCAATTTTGGCATCCAGTAAGTGCGTCGTCAAGGCTGCTGAGAAATTGCAAAATGCCGTCGACACCGTTAGTGATTGGACCAAAAAATGGCGTATCAAGCTCAATGAAGCTAAATCTGCACATATAAACTTTACAAATAAAAAGTTAAGCTACGTTCAAATATTCATCAACAATCAAGCTGTACCCTACGCCAATACGGCCAAATACCTTGGGATGAATTTGGATGCAAAGCTAAAATGGAAAGAGCATATCAAAAAGAAAAGGGAAGAGCTCAACTTGAAATATAGAAAAATGTACTGGTTACTCGGTAGAAATTCGGACTTATCTGTCGAAAATAAAATAATGCTTTATAAACAAGTAGATTAGATTAGATTAGATTAGATTAAGATTTTTATTTCACAATAGAAAAATTTACAAACTTCTTATGAATACATTAAAATATCGTAAGTTAAATTTTAAATTAAATCTTTAAAGGCATGGCCTAATGGGCCGTCAGCCAGATGATAGCTTTATATAAACAAAAAAGTGTGTTGTAAGTTAATTGAGTTTTGATATATGTAATTTTAAATTTAGAAGTCTTCTCGTATTATTCTTTTTCTATAGGTTAGAGCTGTTTTAATGAAATGCGATAAACAAGTACTTAGACCTGTTTGGACCTATGGAATCCAATTATGGGGCTGTACAAGGAAAACAAATACTGAAATCATCCAAAAGTTCCAAAACAAAGTCCTTCGTGGAATAGTAAATGCACCATGGTATATAAGAAATAGCGATTTACATCGTGACCTACAAATAGAAACGGTTACAGAAGTTGTAAGAAAACATGCTGTATCACACAATCAGCGACTGCATAGTCATATCAACTCTGAAATGGAGTCCGTATTAAATACGAGAGGCAATGTTCGGAGATTAAGAAGAACCAAGCCACACGAGCTAATGGCCTAGAAGTCATGGGAAGCATTAAAAGTTTAAGCTTCCCTTCAAGAGATAATATTATTGAGAAAGAAAAATCTGTTGTCGATCGTTATAGATTGGTTCTGATTATGAGGAGTTTTTAGTGGGTAAGAATCCCACACTACTTGGTATCGAATACTACTAAGTGTCTTTTGAAGATTTACTCCTGACAAAAAAAAAAAAAAAAAAAAAAACTTTATTATTATTTATTATTTTTCAATTACCAAACATTGTATAAAATACCCTATGTATTGTAACGTGCGCTTAGTTCGCAAAATAAAACTTCACCTTCAAATTATTTCTATCACTTTTATTCAGTATCTATACTTAATTCGATCTCAACTCGACTTTTGCACTATCACTTGTATACAACAATTTACTCTTAACTTTTTCACTCTTTAATCGAAACTGACTGCTCGTTGCGTCAGCGGTCCTATTTATATAGAACAACACTCATCTAGAGCGTTCCAGTTTCTTCTCCATGGTTTCCACATTTGCTGTCAAGCATCTCTACACTCACACACACTGGCTTACAAGCAATGCCTCTCATTTATACCATTCCATTATAGTGTTGCCAGTTGTGTTTTCGGTTAAACGTTTTCGATTAGGAAATTGGTGTAAATGTTGGGTGTTCATTACACTGCCCCCTCCTTAAGATTGTTCGTCCCGAATAATTCCATCTGCAGCCTCGCCACTATATCGATGCAGCCGGTCACAATGAACTACTTTTAACTTGCCTCTTAATCCTCTTTGGATGCGGTAAACCACGTCGTTAATCCTCGTGACAACAGTATAAGGACCTTCCCAGTTCTGCTGAAGTTTCGGTGACAATCTCTTTTGACGATGAGGATTATAAAGCCACACACGATCTCCTGCTTGGAATCCTGCCGTTGTCGCTTTTGTGTCGTACCGTGTCTTCATCCGGTTGCTGTAGGTTTTCATCCGTTCCCTTGTTCTTTTATGGATGTCAGCGAGTCTCTCCTTGAGGTCATCCACATATTCGTTCGTGTCCTGTGGCTCCTCTGTGGGGCATCCAAATTTAAGTTCGCTGGGCAGCCGCATGGTTTTCCCGAACAGGATGTCAGATGGTGTTTGTCCTGTCGAGCTATGTACTGCACTTCTATAGGCCATCAGGAATAGCGGTACGTGCCTATCCCAGTCTCTTTGGTAGTCGCCTACAACATTGGTGAGGTGTTCTTTCAAGGTCCGGATGAATCTTTCAACCATCCCATCAGATTGTGGATGAAGCGGTGTGGTTCTGGTCTTCTTGATGCCAAGTAGTCCGCACACTCCTTGGAAGATGTTTGACTCGAAGTTCCTCCCTTGGTCGGAATGGAGTTTCATAGGCACGCCAAACCTACTTATCCAGTTAAACACAATCTGGTCGACCACCGTTTTGGCTTCTTGATTTGGGATGGCATACGCCTCAGGCCATTTGCTAAAATAGTCCATTACAACCAGAATGTACTTGTTTCCAGTGTTGGTCTCTGGAAAAGGCCCAGCCACATCTACTGCAATCCTCTCAAAAGGCGATCCAACGTTGTACTGATGCATCTTACCTTGAATATTCCTACCAGGTCCTTTGGTTGCAGCACACTTGTCACATGTTCGGCACCACTTCTCCACGTCATCTCTAGCATGTAACCAGTAGAACCGATGTCGCACCTTCTCCAGTGTTTTGTTAACTCCCAGGTGACCTCCAGAAGGTCCGTCGTGCATCTCCCGAAGAACTTCACTGACTTTCGATTGCGGTACGATCAGCTGCATCACATATGATTTACCGTCAGCGGACTCCCATCTTCGCCTGAGGACACCTTCTTGCACATATAGTGAGTCCCACTGTGCCCAATAGGCTTTGAGAACTGGACTCCTGTCAGAAATGTCTCCCCATTCAGGTTTCTCTTCATTTTCTTTCCATGCGAGAATGGGTTCGATATCTGGATCCTCCTGTTGAGCGGTCCTCACTTCCTCATTGCTCCATCCGCATATGGGGTCAGCTCTTAGTCGCTGAGCGGTAATATTTTCTTTGTCTTCTTGCCGCCTACAATGCTTGCAATCCACTTTGCAAGGTCTTCGGGATAATGCGTCGGCGTTTGAGTGCAACTTTCCTCTGCGGTGTTGAATCTGGTAATCATAAGTCTGCAGTCTTTCTATCCACCTTGCGACTTGACCTTCTGGATTTTTGAAGTTCAACAGCCAGTTCAGAGCACCATGGTCTGTCCGCAGAAGGAATTTCTGTCCATAGATGTGCTTATGGAAGTGCTTTGTTGCCAAGATAAGAGCTAGCAGTTCCCTTCTGGTCACGCAGTAGTTTCTTTCAGGCTTCGAGAGAACCTTACTGTAATATGCCACCACTTTCTCTTCGCCATCATGCACTTGGGATAGTACCGCCCCGATTCCAACGTTGCTTGCATCTGCGTCGATGATGAATGTTTTGCCAGGTGTTGGATGTGCCAGCACTGGAGCGTTACAGAGGCGGTATTTGAGTTCCTGAAAAGATTTTTCACACTCACCTGACCATTTGAACTGCTTCCCTTTTTCGGTGAACTGATGCAAACTTTTTGCAACTCCAGCAAAGTTCTTAACAAAACGTCGGTAATATGTGGCAAGACCAAGAAAGCTTCGGAGTTGATGTTTGTCCTGTGGTGTTGGCCAATTTTTGACGGAGTCAACTTTTTCAGGATCAGTCTTCACTCCTTGGGAAGAGATGATGTGTCCCAAATACTTAACTTCGGTTTTGAAAAGTGCACATTTTTCTGGATTCAGTTTAAGGTTAGCCTCTCGAAGTCTCTGAAACACGGCTTTTAGATTCTTGCAATGTTGGTCAAATGTTTTCCCGTAAACAATGACATCGTCCAAGTAGACAAGGCACGCTTTCCACGTCAGTCCTTGAAGAACGCACTCCATCAAACGCTCGAATGTTGCCGGAGCGTTGCATAGCCCAAACGGCATAACTTTAAACTGCCAGAGCCCATTACCTGTAGAAAACGCAGTCTTTTCCCGATCATCTGGGTGGATGTCAACTTGCCAGTATCCACTTTTCAAGTCCAGCGTCGAGAACCACTGGGCTCCTTCCATGGCATCCAGGGTATCACTGATTCTGGGCACATTTTACAATGTGTCGTAAGAACCCCAGTGCGCAGTGATCAATGAACGTTGCATGAATTTCATGGGTTGTTCCTGTTCCTGTAAAACAAAACTAACAGCGATAGGTATAGAAAAGAGTTTTCCAACTATGAGAAATGTATGCAAGGTATATAAGATTATTAGTTACATTATACAGGAAAAGGCCCATAAAATACATGTACCTATTCGTTGACCACTTAATTTAATAATTTTAAAATTAAGTAATTTTTATTTGTTTTCGATATTTTTGTTTATTACTGTACACTGTGAAATTATCAAAACTCACAAAATGATTTGCTAAGTGGTCAATGAAAGGTTGCACACATTTTATGGGTGTTTTCCTGTCTAAGATAATATAGTGAAAGGTATAGAAAAGTTTTTTTTGCAATAAATTTGGTTTGTTTGCAGGTTAGTTTCTAGTACCCGAAAAAAGTATCGTTTCTTATACCTTTTCGATACATGAATATTTATATCGATATATCGATATATCGGTGAAAAAAATATCGTCGATATATATCAATATATCGAACGAAATATATCGATATTTTTTATATCGATATATTTTTGACATCCCTAGAGCAGAGCATCACAACGAACGATCTAAAAACTGAAAACAAAGAAGTTAAGTGTGTTTGATGTTACTGCTCCAAATCCAAAGCCTTCATATATTCAACCACCACTCCAAAAGCCACAGGTCGGTGTGTTATAAACTATTCTGGGCACAGTTAAAGGTTTCTTGCCATCACAAGAACACATAAGAGAAGTGTCGCGGTAAAATTTACCGCTACAAAAAGTATCCTTCGGATCCTTTAACGTTTCCCTACCTCTTCTTTGTTTTCGGGTGTGGCTGCATAATTCTGAGAGGGTAAGGGGCAACCAAGCTTCCATCAGCCTATGGTTTACTCACTCAGCATTCTGCAAAAACATCCAACGTAGGTTACTGTGGCAAAATCGGTCAAAGCTAGACCAGAAAAGGGACAGGCGGTCCCCAACGAACATTGATGAACGTACAGACGGGCGGTCTCACGAAAAACACAAAAACTGCCTAATGGAACCTGGCAAAACACCCAAGGCAACACAACAACACTCAATACAAACATCCGTGGTAGATGATCATTTCCAACGTTTTACGTCACTTTGACAAAATTAGTATGGCCTTCTGCCCAACCTTAACTTACTATCAACTTTTAATTAAAATTTAATTGATATTGACATAAAAAAAGAATCACTTAGAGACGTGTTTCCGATTTCATTCTCATTTCCCTTTTTTGAACGATCTGGACGAAGGTCTACGGAAAGTGTGTCGAGCTTTCAAACTTAGCTTCTTCTGTTCTTCGTTCTCCGAGAAAATATCTTCTTTGTATTTTAGTTTGGGCTGGTTTGGGCTGGGGACTTTGCGCGAATGAAATAATTTTTCGTAGTAAGTCTTTCTTAAGGGGCTGAACTCGTCCACTAGGCTACTGGTGATCACATCACCTGAACATAAAGGACCGCGGGTAGTTGGTTCGTGACATCTAACTCGCACATCCTAGCCTAATGGCGGAATGCTGCAGTTAAAGTGAGACCGAGCAACACCACGCTTAAAGGTAAAGGTAAAGGTAAGGGTGGATGGAGGAGAAAAACCCGCCATCTTGAGAGTCTCTTGACTTTTGGCTGGGAAAAAAGAAAGATCTAGAAGAAAGCTCCCGAAAAATTATAGCGATATTTGTTTGAGATACGAGAATTTTCTGTTTGGCGATATTACCTAAATTTACGGAGAGGCTAAGTTCCAGTTGGGAATTTTGGAAAAAGAACTTGGAGGTATACGGAGAAGATATTTCTTCACGGAGCTCAGGATAGTCAGGATAGTCAGATATCAGGAGAGAAGCTAAGTATTTCGTTCCATAGTTTTTTTTTTGTTTCGAAAAATCCTTCAGTTTCAAGGGTTTTTCGAACATTTTTAGCGTCGCCTTATTTGGGCAAAAACTTAGATCCGCTAGGCCTTCGTTGTCCTACCGTTTGTGTTCTTTCCCGAGATTGAGAGACTCGCGACCGTTTTCCCCTTTATTTCTACTATTACTTTTTTTTCCTTTCGGAAACTTTCCATAAGTAATTTTTCTTTGTGTCCAAACGACACACTAATCTGTTTTGCTATCCCTTTAACTTTCAACTTTCTTAACTTTTCTTAATTTCGAGAATTGGGCTCCTGCCAACCTCGGAAGAAACTCTGTACTTTTCTTTCATTTTGAAAAGATTCTGGTTTTTAATCCAGGTTTCGACCACGGTTTTTACCCACACACGCTATTAAAATAATAAATCTATTTAAACTTCCCTTTGGGAATTCAAACATATCTTCTTTTTATTTATTTTCTGTCATCAAGGTTTGGAAATTTATCCCTACAAAAATTTTCTGGCGCCCACAATTTTTAGGACACCCTGTCCTTTAAATTGATAATTTTACAAACTTTATTAAGAATTTATTAGTCTTTGATTAATTTAATTTCCACTCGATCAACCTATCGAACACACCCAGCTGAGCTAACCGCGGTGGCAGCATTATACTTGTTGCTGGATGCACCACTTTTTTTTCTTGCCGGCATTTCATCTCATCTGTCATTTTACTTTCTTGCCGCACGCCAGCCGGCTGTGCATAATTTTAGATAATTTTTTTTTTTTGTACGCGGTTTTCAAAGTCTCGTTATCAACCTAAAGTTAATTTTCTTAATCACAATCTATACCTAATAATTAAAACCCTCAAGAGGAAAAAAAAGAAGTGTTGGTGAAGAAATATGTGCAACAAATTGGCATACAACGTGTCGGGCCTGTGTGAGAATCTTGTGGAAAACAATTGTGTGGTAAAAGCGTATCGTTCTGTGGATTTGTTTGTGATATTTGTTATTTTTTTTTTTTTGAATTTTTACTGCTGTGTTTTTTACCCCTAGGTCCCTGCAATTTGCAACATCGAAAACTCATCAGAAATATAAGCCATGTTTTATTATCCTTTGTGATCTGATCCGGATCAGATCTGATAATAAAACAACTTGGATCAGAAAAAAAATTATTTCTAAACGTTGGCTACTTCGTTTCTAAAGTTTGACAGATAACAACAAATTTTTTTCAAAATCAAATCACAATCAGCGTGCACTATTTGAGCGAACATAATTGATCGCTTGCGATTGCCCGACGCACCAGTAATTCAAGCACATGCCCCATCAAGTAATGCAATAGTTGAATTCTTAATGCGCGAAAAACTTGCACATCGGTTTTTAACTCACAACCCACGAAATCTGCCAATGAAGGAAAGAAAAGAATTCATTTTTGGAGTGAAAGAACGTAAGTCAATGAAAATTTGAATTTGAATTTCATGAAATGAATTTCAGCTTGGGGCCACATGGAAATCAAAGAACAGCTTGAAGTACCACGATGATTGATGAAATTAGCTTTGCCAAAGCAGGAAAGGGCGCTCTTATAGAATCAAACATGACCCTACAAAACCAGCACGTACTACAGCAATGGAGGTAGAAAGAAGGGGTTCGTTGGGCTATTACCTTTAATAGTTACAAAAAAAAAGAACCAACAAACATGTACATTTATGCAGGAAATAAGCTGTTATTGCCTTTTTATTAAAAAAAATCGTGTTTTGGGTTTTACACTCGCACAGAAGAAATGCTAAGCAGTGTCTACGGTTTATTTACGAGCTACGGTTTATTTTAATCTTGCAAGTGCTCCTGCTGCTCCTTATAAAATACAGATCGGTAAAAGAACTCAGAACGCTGTTCTACAAAAACATTCCGGAGTCAACTTAAGAACTTTCATTAGCAAACTCTCCCAAAGACATGATGGCGTTTAGGCTTATCTAGCTTATTGCGGCTGTCACGTTCGTATTTGAACTTTAATGCCAACACTTAAAAATGGTTTGAAAGTTCTTTGGCGCTATGAGTACCTGATAGAGTTCCCGCCTCATTATACCAAATAAAACTGAAAATTTTAATCAGTGCTCTGCACCAACTTCGAGTCGTTTATAGCACTCCTCTATGTGCCACCTTAACACAAAGCTTTTCTCCAAAGTCTCGGTCAAAAACTGTTTCTCAGTTGGGAAATGTCAGCACTATAACTTTTACTTTCTGTCCTTTCATTTTATTTCTTAGATTTTCATTTTCTAATATATGCTGTTGAATGAATTTTACTGAAAATGATCATATTGTAACGTGCGCTTAGTTCGCAAAATAAAATTTCACTTTTTAATTTATTTCTACCACTTTATTCAGTATCTATACTTTATTCGAACTCAGCTCGACTATTGGACTATCACTGGTTAACAACATTTCACTCTTAACTTTTTCACTCTATAATCAAAACTGACTGCTCGTTGCGTCAGCGGTCCTATTTATATAGAACAACACTCATCTAGAGCGTTCCAGTTTCTTCTCCATGGTTTCCACATTTGCTGTCAAGCATCTTTACACTCACACACACTGGCTTACAAGCAATGCCTGTCATTTATACCATTCCATTATAGTGTTGCCAGTTGTGTTTTCGGTTAAACGTTTTCGATTAGGAAATTGGTGTAAATGTTGGGTGTTCATTACACTGCCCCCTCCTTAAGATTGTTCGTCCCGAATAATTCCATCTGCAGCCTCGCCACTATATCGATGCAGCCAGTCACAAAAAACTACTTTTAACTTGCCTCTTAATCCTCTTTGGATGCGGTAAACCACGTCGTTAATCCTCGTGAAAACAGTATAAGGACCTTCCCAGTTCTGCTGAAGTTTCGGTGACAATCCCTTTTGACGATGAGGATTATAAAGCCACACACGATCTCCTGCTTGGAATCCTGCCGTTGTCGCTTTTGTGTCGTACCGTGTCTTCATCCGGTCGCTGTAGGTTTTCATCCGTTCCCTTGTTCTTTTATGGATGTCAGCGAGTCTCTCCTTGGTTAGGTTAGGTTACAATGGCTGTCAGGAATGCACCCGACACACTTAGACCAATATTAGGTCCATTGTGATACCATAGAAATTATGCGAGGGAGTACCTCGCTTAACAAAACCATTTGGAGCTTACAATAAAGCGAAGGAGATGCAGGGGATCTGTGTGCGCCAGATCGCTTGGATCATCAAGAAAATATTTTCCTAGATGCCTCTTTCTTTTAGAAGAGAGTGCAGGACATGAGCAGAGGAGGTGTGGGATTGTCTCCTCCTCCTCCTCATCTAAGCAACTTCTGCAGAAGTCATTAGAGGGAACGCCAAGTCTTATGGCGTGTCTTCCTATCAGACAATGTCCGGTAATGACATTGATTACGGAGCTAACTTGCAATCAGGTAATGGATAACAAATGTCTTGTGCGTTTTGGATCTATTCCTGGCCATATACGTTTTGTTGCCACGCACGTGGTGATATTGTTCCACCTGTGATTTGTTCTGTCCATCGCCTCTTGCTTTAGCATAAGTTTACATGTAGCGATTGGTATACCAATATTCAACCTGCTGGTAGAGATCGGTAGAACGGTTCCTTCTCTGGCGAGTTCGTCGGCTTTGCAGTTACCCGCGATATCTCTGTGCCCCGGCACCCAAAAAAGTTGAATATTGAACTGTTCAGCCATCTCCTTAAGAGATAAGCGACAGTTGAGGGCGGTTACTGAGTTCGTAGAAACAGCGCCGAGTGATTTGAGGGCTGCTTGACTATCTGAGAAAATCCGGATATTCGTTGAGGATATCACGTTTTCTTTTAGCCATGATAGAACCTCTTTGATCGCCAGAATTTCCGCTTGGAACACGCTACAATGGTTTGGAAGGCGGAACGAGAGACTTACGTTAAGTCGGTTTGAGTACACCCCGCAGCCTACCCCTTCTTCGGTTTTTGAACCATCTGTATAGAAATGAATTGAATCATCTCTCAAAAATACTTCGTCGTCCCAGGTCGTTCTCGGTGGGATTGAGACTTGGAACTTATTATCAAAAACCAATTGGGGGATGGTGTAATCGGAGTGACAGGGGATTGATCCGAATAAATTCAGGATTGCAACGTGACCGATGTTGTTATCGGTCCATTGGGAGATAGCTCTCATACGAGTGGCTGCACTGGCGGCCATTTGTTTGCTGAAGACATCTAGTGGTGTGAGGTTGAGGAGTGTATTTAGTGCAGCTGAGGGTGTTGATCTCAGTGCTCCGCTTATACACAGACAGGCTGTTCGTTGGACCTTGCTTAGATTATCGCAGTAGGTCCTTTTATCAAGAGCGGTCCACCATACCACTACTCCGTATGTGAGTATTGGTCTGATGACCGCGGTGTAGAGCCAGTGGGTGATTTGGGGGGAGAAACCCCATTTGTTACCAATGGCTTTTTTGCAGGAAAATAAGGCCACGGTGGATTTCCTGATTCTTTTCTGTATATTGGCTTTCCAATTTAGCTTTTTGTCTAGGATTATACTTAGATATTTGGCTTCGTTTGAAAGTACAAGTGAGATTCCATTTATTGATGGAGTTATTAGTTGAGGAATTTTGTATTTCCTGGTGAAGAGAACGAGTTCAGTTTTCTGAGGGTTGACCCCTAGATCACATTTTCCCGCCCATTTTACAAGTTTATTTAGAGCGGTCTGCATCAGGTCCGTAAGGACGTGAGCATGTTTGCCGGACACCGCAATGGAGACTTCATCTGCGTATGCAATCACTTTGAATCCCTCAGCTTCTAAGTCAACTAGAAGTTCATTGACTACTATATTCCATAGAAGAGGGGATAGGACTCCGCCTTGCGGTGTTCCTCTACTGACAGATCTCTTTGCAGAGAAGTCTCCTAGAGTAGAGTTGATTCTCCTGCTTTTTAGCATTAGATTTATCAACTCCACTATGGAATCATCTACTTTGAGCTTCGTCAGTGCCTTTGTAATTGCAGAGTTGCTGACGTTGTTGAAGGCGCCCTCTATGTCGAGGAAGGCGGCCAGAGTGAATTCTTTGTGATGGAGGGAATATTCCATAGTACGTACCAGGGTGTGTAGGGCCGTTTCTACAGATTTTCCCTTGCAGTAAGCGTGTTGTGCTGTAGATAACAATTTTGGATATATAGCTGTACGCAGGTGGATATCAATCAGTCGTTCTAAAGTTTTAAGAAGGAAAGATGATAGACTTATTGGTCGGAGATCTTTTGGGTTTACGTGGGATGATTTCCTAGCCTTAGCTATAAACACCACCTTGACTTCTCTCCACTGAGTGGGGATATAGTTCAAGGTGGTACAGCCGATGAGAATTACTTCAAGGATAGAGATAATAATGTCCGCGGCCTTTTGAAGTTCGGCTGGAATTATACCATCAGGTCCAGGGGATTTGTATGGGTCAAAGCTGTTAATAGCCCAAACTAATTTTTCCCTTGTAATCAGATCGTGGTTGTTTGTTATTATGCTACCTGGTTCTGTGGAATCATAGTTGCATAAGTTCTTAGAGCTTCCTGGAAAGTGAGTGTCCAGAAGCAAATTGAGCGTTTCTTCGCAGGGTTCTGTCCAGCCGTCAGCGGTTTTCAAACTGCTAGGCATGGTCGGACTCTTTGAGAGGATTTTTCTTAGTCTAGAAGCTTCTGAAGTATCTTCTATTTTTCCACAGAAGTTTCTCCAGGAAGTTCTTTTATTTTTCCTCAGTTGATATTTATAAGTTTTGAGGGATTCCTTGTAAAAGTCCCAGTCTATTAAAGTTTTAGATTGTTTAGCTCAGTTGAAAAGTTTTCTACATTCCTTCCTGAGCGGTTCTAGCCCTGAGCTCCACCACATTGGTTTCTGTTTTCCTCTTATTTTTATAAGAGGACAGGATTTCTGCAGTGAATGGTTAAGGGCAGTGGTAAGATCATTGACTTTTTTGTCTAGATCATGTTTGTTTGTAGGGTTTTGTAAAAGTTCAGGTTTAATAAAATTTTTCAAAATTACCCGATATTTTTGCCAGTCAGTTTTTCGATAGTTTCGGAAGACTGGTTGCTTGAGAGGTTCCTCATTTAGATCAAATTGAATGTATCTATGATCAGCAAAGGAGTGTTCAGTAGATACTTTCCAATTAGTAATCCTATGATGAACCGAGTCGGAGACAAGAGTGATATCTAAAACTTCTTGTCTGTTTTTGGTAATGAATGTTGGTTCATTGCCAATATTACTTACTATAAGGTAAGTACTTAAAATAAAATCAAAAAGTGACTCACCCCTTTCATTTATGTCAGTACTACCCCATACTGTGTGATGCGCATTAGCATCGCATCCAATGATGAGGCAGATCTTCTGCCGTTCTGCTGCAGCGACAATCCTTTTAAATAAGTCGCATGGAGGAGCGCCAGGATGGTCATGGCCGAGGTAAGCTGATACCAGCCAGTAGATGTTGTCACTGGTCTGGTATCTTATTGTGGTTACATCACGATTGCTGTAATGAGGGAGTAAACATACATTAGTGCTACTTCTTACCAATATGCAGGATCTGGGTTCACCATTGTCCTTCATATACAGTAGAGTATATCCAGGAGTCCTTAGTCCTCGAACGATGGACTTGGTGATCCAAGGCTCTTGGATAAGGACAATATCTTCCCCCCTTTTGTTTAGACGGAGAAGAAGGGAGGTCGAAGCCTGCTTAGAGTGTTGGAGGTTAATCTGAGTTAGCTGCACCATCTTGGGAACAACTAAGTAGACTAAGCCCCACCACGGTCTGATTGAGGTCGTCATCTGTTTCGCTCTCAGAGTTTGACCTAAGAAGGTCATCCTCGCTGATCGAAACCTCGTTTGCGGAGTCATCAGTCTCCAAGTCGGAGAATTTGACGACGTTTTGGGCATCCAAGTGGGATGCGGAGTCATCAGTCTCCAAGTCGGAGAATTTGACGACATTTTGGGCATCCAAGTGGGATGTGGAGGGTTTATTATCGTACGTTTCAGCAGAGGATGTGCCGAGCTCGTCTATCTCCATGGATGGAGGGTCGACTTGCCCTGCGGATTCTTCCACTGAAGACGCACTTTGGGTTGCCGGCCGGAGATGGAGCGATGTTATGCTCCTTATCCTCCCTCGACACGACTTCAAGCTTAGCACCAGGCCAGAGTCCCTCTAACCTGCTTATCGCGAGTTTATACAGATCGCGCGATCTCTCTCCATCAAACGCGATTAACCTGACGCGCCCCTGATACCATCCTGCGTCCTCAAAGATGGCAGGTTCCCCAGGGTTCTCCATCATAAGAGTCCAGTAGGAGGCCTGGAGCTTATTCATGATGATCGCCCATTGATCGAAAGAGATCGCACCATCCGCGTTACTCCTGTCAATGACAGCGAAAATTGGTTTGTCCTTCAGTACTTCACTGTACGACAAGTCTTTTTTGGAGCTGAGGGTGCTTGATTTTTGCACCTTAGATCTTTTGGCGTTCGGGGTTGACTCCACGAACGAGCGTTGGCGCTTAGACGTTGAGTCTGAGCCGTTTTTCTTATTTATGGCAATAATTTTCATTGCCCATTCAATCTTGGCAGATTGCTTTGAATCAAGCTTAGGTTTAGGTACCGCACCTAACACCTTCGCAATTTTCTCCGCGTTCCGCCTCTCTTTGTGGTTTGGGAGGGTAGGGAGATTGGGATCCCCTTTGTTGTCCGTTTCACTGTTAGACACAGTTTCCCTTTCAACTAGGGGGGTAGGGGAATTGGGAGCCCTTTCGTTTTCAGTTCCACTGTAAGTCACAGTTTCACTTCCAACTTGGGGGATAAGGAGATTGGCGACCCTTTCGTTTTCAGTTCCACTGTAAGTCACAGTTTCACCTCCAACTTTGGGGTTAGGGGGATTGGACCCCCTTTCGTTGTTTGTTCCACTGTAAGTCACAGTTTCACTTACAACTTCGGGGAGGGAAGGAGTGTTTTCGGAGCTCGAAGGAGGTCCTCCCCTTTCAGCCACGGAGCCGATAGTCTCGGCACCCGTACCGTCCGGGTTGATCGACCTTGAGTCCTTCGACAATGGACGGGATGAGGTGGGAGGTTGGAGCAGTGTTTTTGATGAGGGTAGCCCTTTCGTCAACATATCACAGTTCGCGTTAGAACCGAAAGTCTCGGCCCCACTACTTGCTGTAATAGTCTCCTCCGGAGTCCCTATAATACGGGCAGTATTGGTGGAAGTGCTACAAAGAGTCACTGCAACTCTTCCACTGTTTTGGGCATCCTCCTTAGGAGGGGCGTTAGAACCAGAGGGCTCTCCACATTTCTTAGTTGGCTTGTGAGGCCTTCCTCGAACTGCAGCCGGCTCCCCAGTCCTTCCGCCAATCGCTTTTTCTGTCGTTACAGTTAATAAATTTGTCACTGGCGACTTATCCTCTTTCGAGGCCAAGCCATCGCCGGCAGTCGCGACACCTGCCGACTTGTGAACGTATATCCCCGTTCGTTTTTTACTTCTTTTATTAACTTTTTCCATGTTTTTCAGGTTTTGTTTGAGTTATGTTGGTTGGTCAGGTTCTGCAGCTGGATTGCTGGAGAAGATGTCCTTAAGCACCCCCACCACGACAAGGTCAACTCATAGGGGATGGAGTCTCTCCTTGAGGTCATCCACATACTCGTTCGTGTCCTGTGGCTCCTCTGTGGGGCATCCAAATTTAAGTTCGCTGGGCAGCCGCATGGTTTTCCCGAACAGGATGTCAGATGGTGTTTGTCCTGTCGAGCTATGTACTGCACTTCTATAGGCCATCAGGAATAGCGGTACGTGCCTATCCCAGTCTCTTTGGTAGTCGCCTACAACATTGGTGAGGTGTTCTTTCAAGGTCCGGTTGAATCTTTCAACCATCCCATCAGATTGTGGATGAAGCGGTGTGGTTCTCGTTTTTTTAATGCCAAGTAGTCCGCACACTCCTTGGAAGATGTTTGACTCAAAGTTCCTCCCTTGGTCGGAATGGAGTTCCATAGGCACGCCAAACCTACTCACCCAGTTAAACACAATCTGGTCAACCACCGTTTTGGCTTCTTGAATTCGGATGGCATACGCCTCAGGCCATTTGCTAAAATAGTCCATTACAACCAGAATGTACTTGTTTCCAGCATTGGTCTCTGGAAAAGGCCCAGCCACATCTACTGCAATCCTCTCAAAAGGCGATCCAACGTTGTACTGATGCATCTTACCTTGAATCTTCCTACCAGGTCCTTTGGTTGCAGCACACTTGTCACATGTTCGGCACCACTTCTCCACGTCATCTCTAGCATGTAACCAGTAGAACCGATGTCGCACCTTCTCCAGTGTTTTGTTAACTCCCAGGTGACCTCCAGAAGGTCCGTCGTGCATCTCACGAAGAACTTCACTGACTTTCGATTGCGGTACGATCAGCTGCATCACATATGATTTACCGTCAGTGGACTCCCATCTTCGCCTGAGGACACCTTCTTGCATATACAGTGAGTCCCACTGTGCCCAATAGGCTTTGAGAACTGGACTCCTGTCAGAAATGTCTCCCCATTCAGGTTTCTCTTCATTTTCTTTCCATGCGAGAATGGGTTCGATATCTGGATCCTCCTGTTGAGCGGTCCTCACTTCCTCATTGCTCCATCCGCATATGGGGTCAGCTCTTAGTCGCTGAGCGGTAATATTTTCTTTGTTTTCTTGTCGCCTACAATGCTTGCAATCCTCTTTGCAAGGTCTTCGGGACAATGCGTCGGCGTTTGAGTGCAACTTTCCTCTGCGGTGTTGAATCTGGTAATCATAAGTCTGCAGTCTTTCTATCCACCTTGCGACTTGACCTTCTGGATTTTTGAAGTTCAACAGCCAGTTCAGAGCACCATGGTCTGTCCGCAGAAGGAAGTCCATAGATGTACTTATGGAAGTGCTTTGTTGCCAAGATAAGAGCTAGCAGTTCCCTTCTGGTCACGCAGTAGTTTCTTTCAGGCTTCGAGAGGACCTTACTGTAATATGCCACCACTTTCTCTTCGCCATCATGCACTTGGGATAGTACCGCCCCGATTCCAACGTTGCTTGCATCTGCGTCGATGATGAATGTTTTGCCAGGTGTTGGATGTGCCAGCACTGGAGCGTTACAGAGGCGGTATTTGAGTTCCTGAAAAGATTTTTCACACTCACCTGACCATTTGAACTGCTTCCCTTTTTCGGTGAGCTGACGCAAACTTTTTGCAACTCCAGCAAAGTTCTTAACAAAACGTCGGTAATATGTGGCAAGACCAAGAAAGCTTCGGAGTTGATGTTTGTCCTGTGGTGTTGGCCAATTTTTGACGGAGTAAACTTTTTCAGGATCAGTCTTCACTCCTTGGGAAGAGATGTTGTGTCCCAAATACTTAACTTCGGTTTTGAAAAGTGCACATTTTTCTGGATTCAGTTTAAGGTTAGCCTCTCGAAGTCTCTGAAACACGGCTTTTAGGTTCTTGCAATGTTGGTCAAATGTTTTCCCGTAAACAATGACATCGTCCAAGTAGACAAGGCACGCTTTCCACGTCAGTCCTTGAAGAACACACTCCATCAAACGCTCGAATGTTGCCGGAGCGTTGCATAGCCCAAACGGCATAACTTTAAACTGCCAGAGCCCATTACCTGTAGAAAACGCCGTCTTTTCCCGATCATCAGGGTGGATGTCAACTTGCCAATATCCACTCTTCAATTCCAGCGTCGAGAACCACTGGGCTCCCTCCATGGCATCCAGGGTATCACTGATTCTCGGCAGAGGATAGCTGTCCTTCTTTTTCACATCGTTCAGCCTTCGGTATTCCACACAAAAACGAGTGCTTCCGTCTTTCTTTTTCACTAGAACCACTGGTGTCGCCCAAGGACTTTTGGAATTTTCGATAAGACCGTCCTTCTTCATTGTTGTTATCATTTCCTCAACCTCACCTTGTTTGGCCAGTGGAAGGCGTCTTGTGGGTTGACGAATCGGTCTTGCATCTCCTGTGTTGATGTGATGCTGCACCAACTGTGTCCTACCATATTGTCCCTTTTGCGATGCGAAGGTGTCAGTGTACTCTTGTAGGAGATTTTCAGCCATCCTCGATCAAGGTTGGATGAATTCAGGATTCTAGCTTTGATGGTTTTGAGCTCCTCCGGAGTTATAGTTTTTCTCGGGGCTTAGTCTGTGATCTTCGTAATTGCTGCAACCGATTCGCAACGTCCAACGACTTCTCCTTTCTTCAACTTTACATCGTACGGTCTGGTGTTTAGTAATCGTACGGGGACCATTTTGTTTTTCGGTGCTACCCTAGTTTTTCCAATGATGACGCTTTGGGAGGAACACTCTGGGTCTGGTTCCACCATGAGGTATCGAAGGCTTCCAAACTCACCTTCAAGTTTTGTCCAAACGAACACTTCAGAAGAAGGAGGCAGGATCAGATCTTCCGTGATGACAGTCCTTAGTGTTGACGTATTTTCATTCGAATAGGTCATTGGAATTTCTTTATTTTGGTATTTCAAAACTTGATTACCGATATCCAAAATAACTCCGTGCTTTTTCATAAAGTCGATTCCAATGATGCACTCGTCACATATATCTGCCACCAGGAATTGATGAGTAAACACTAGATCAGCCAGTCGGATTTTAAGACACACTTCTCCATATACTCTTGCTGCTTCTCCCGTTGCGGTTCTTAGACGGTACCTATTGGTGTTATGAAGCCACGTCGTCTTTACCAGGTCTCGACGTACTATGGAGGCTGTGGCACCGGTGTCGATGGTAGCCACATGTTTGGTCCCGTTAATAGTAGTCTCCACAGTCAGACTTTTGTTGTCTCGTTTGGTCTGTGAGACCTGGATGGTGGTTCTGGGGCCATCGATACAAGAAACCCACCTCTGCCCCTCGAAGTTGGATTGATAGGCAACGCTGGTGTTGTTGTTACCTTGCTCTAGGTTGGATCTCTTGCTTCCACAATGTTGACAAGCGGCTTTATTTGGTGGTAGTCGGCATTGACGCTGTAATTGCCCGGTCTTGTTGCAATTCCAACATCTTGCTAGTCCGCACCGCTGGTTCTTTTGTATTTCAGCTCTTTGGCACGAGCATTCTTCGACTATGGCTTCTCTAAGTCGATGTACTCCATGAGAAGCCTGTTCTGCTGCTTCAATTGCCAATGCGAATGCTAAAGTTTCGGAAAGAGTACGTGTTCTAGCAGTTCGCACAGACCTCTGACGATGTATATCGGAAATGGCACGAACGAAGGACTCAACAGCAAGCTGGTTGATGATTTCTTCTCCAGCATCCGGGTATGCCAGGTGAACCAGTCTTTCGACGTCTGCTTGGAGCTGCTGTAGACTTTCACCCCTTTTCTGGACTCTGTTATTGAGTTGGACTCGGAAGACTTCTTTCAAGTGGCTATCTCCAAAGCGTTTATCTATAGCTGCCACGAGAGAACTGAAATCGCCGCTCTTACCAGCTGGAACTGTTTGAAGTAATTCAGCTGCTGGTCCTCTAAGAGCAAGAGTCAGTGCAATGTACTTGTCTTCGTCATCCCAGCCATTTGTTGTCGCGGCTGCCTCAAATTGTCTCTTGTAGACTGGCCAAGAAGACTGTCCATCAAATAGTGGGGGTTTCATTTCCTTTTTCTTTGCAAACTCCCCAGCAGACTCTCGAATTTTTATTTTCCGAATCTGGTCCAATTCCTTGGTCAGAACAGAGAACTGTTTATCACATCGGGTTTCTACGATTTCGAAACGATTCTCTACAACAGAAAGCTGTTTCTCCACACCGTCAACGCGTTCGTTTAGGGCAGATACATTTTTCTCAATGTTACCCAATTTACCTTCTAGAATGTTTTTCTGACCTTCCAAAACATTCTGTTGCGCCTCAAGTCTTTCGAGAATATTCTGTTGTTCCTTCTTTTGCTCGTTTCGTTGCTCTTCAATCAGCTTCTTTTGTTCGTTTCGTTGTGCTTCCAGTTGTTCGAGAACATTCTGCTGTTCCTTCTTTTGATCGTTTCGTTGCTCTTCCAGACGTCCGAGAATATTCTGCTGTTGCTTGTTTTGTTCTAATAAAATCTTCATTATACTAGAAAAATCTACACTTTCATTTACTTCCTCTTCTTCCACTTCTATTTCAAAAACAAAAGTGTTTACGTCTTCCCCTTGCTGTTCCAAATAGTTACGCAAGCGCAGGACGAGCTCATTTTTCGATCCCGCTCTAGAAAGATTTCGCTTACCTAACTCACTTTTAAGCTCAATGCAGTTGAGCTCTTCTAACAACTTACCCATTTTTACTGTATATAATTATTATTTTTCTTTTTACTTTTTTTTTTTTTTTTTGTTTACACTTTACTAATCAAATAAGTTTTATTTACACTTCTGACACCAATGTAACGTGCGCTTAGTTCGCAAAATAAAATTTCACTTTTTAATTTATTTCTACCACTTTATTCAGTATCTATACTTTATTCGAACTCAACTCGACTATTGGACTATCACTGGTTAACAACATTTCACTCTTAACTTTTTCACTCTATAATCAAAACTGACTGCTCGTTGCGTCAGCGGTCCTATTTATATAGAACAACACTCATCTAGAGCGTTCCAGTCCTTGACATATTATATATGGACTGCTAGTTGGCTCCTTAAAAGTGAAGCCAGCGATAAGCGACAGTGCTGCATCTTGGTTCAACTGGTTGTCGAATCTAGAACTAAACTAACACTTGTGTTTTTCGAGTTGTCAAACTGGCAGATGTTGTCTTGTCTTTTTTTGTTATTCTCGTGAAAGCATAAGTGTTTTTATTGTTGTTTGCACAGCAAACTTTAAGATGGCACCTAATTCTTGGGAAAAAATTGTAATGTTGCCGTAAATGGCGGACAGGGGAACCAAGAGGGCTAGTGTCGCTTGGCTTCAATATCTTTGCCAGTCTTATATGGAGATTACACTCAACTAGCAGTCCATATATAATATGTCAATGGTTCCAGTTTCTTGTTCATGGTTTCCACATTTGCTGTCAAGCATCTCTACACTCACACACACTGGCTTACAAGCAATGCCTCTCATTTATACCATTCCATTATAGTGTTGCCAGTTGTGTTTTCGGTTAAACGTTTTCGATTAGGAAATTGGTATAAATGTTGGGTGTTCATTACAATATTTAAATAATAATTTCTCTTGATTTGATAAACGCGTTTGAGTGATAACATCGGGTAATTCCTCTGACGCCATCGTTTGTTCACCTATATTCCAAGCTGCAAGACGAGCACTGCAAATTAATAAAGAACACAAATCAACAAACAAATTGCCAATCGTGCCTGTTGCTCCATTTTGTTCAAACTCGGATATAATTTCCAAGTTATCTTCTTTGATTTTCCAAGTTCTTGATATATATGTATCTTACTCTGTAAGAAAGTATTTTACATTTTAGTTATGCAATGTACGTTAATTGCATGACAAAACTGCTTAGATTAACTGCATCCTTGATTCATAACAATCTCAGTCCAGACTGCTGTTATTCAGTTCTAAAAGCGGCCACTTTTGGTTATAGAGAAAGTCTGTTTTGATTGATTGATTGATTGCATGTTGTAAGTTTTGTGTCTGTGCCGGCACTTTTTTACATTCTCAAAACAATTTTTTTTTCAGCCTAATTACAGCAATTTCAAATACAGTATTTTGAGATACAGTATTTTGAGATACAGTAATTTGACTTACAGTACTTTGACCATACAGTATTTTGTACATACAGTATTTTGAAATACAGTATTTTGAGGTACAGTATTTTAAATACAGTCTTATGACCCATACAGTATTTTGACCCTAACCCAAAAACAGGATCTGCAATTGTGATCCAAAAAATTTCTGGATCTTGTGTTGTTTTTGTTAATACATATATTTTTCAAAGCAAATCTGATCCGGATCAGAACACGGGGAAAATAAAATTCGGCTATAGTCATCATTCAAACAAGTGGTTTTTTCTGCTTCTGGAAAGTGAAGTTTGGTTAAGTATACATACATACATTTTTACATACCTACATACGTTTTAATCTTGCCGGCTACTTGGCCTTCGGTTTTGTTTTTTTTTTTTTCTTGTCTGCCTTACTTTGTGTATGCCAGTACCAGAGATAAGAAATTAATTAGATGGCCAATTTCACACACACATTGAAACTGCCTACAAGCTGATTTACCGAAAATCACCTCTACTACTTTGAGTACAGCTTCCACTCCACCTTTACTTTACACAAAATCTCACTACTACCACTTTGAGTACAGCAAATCTCACTACTCCCACTTTGAGTACAGCTTCCACGTATTCACAGACAGAGGATGTGATTACAAAAATGGCAATGTAAACAAATGGTTGTTGTGGGGCAAGAGAAGTAAGGGTTTGCCATCTATTTAATTTCTTATCTCTGGCCAGTACCCAGTATAGAGTGCATTATTAGTTGTTGTGCAATATTCAGTGCTTCTCAAACTTTTTTCTGCAGTTGAACTTTTTTTTGATTAAAATAATTTTGTGGTGCAGTACATTTTAATACCTTTTAATTTTTGAAGTCAGAGATTGATTGAATTGGAGTTTGTGAGTTGTGAATTTTTTTTTGTTTTGGTAAAAGATTTTGTTGTTGTTGAATTAACTTTTAGGATACCTACTCTTTTCGGTTGCAGTAATTTTCTTGCGTTGTTTTTTTTTGATAAAGTGTGTTCAACCACACAATAAATTAACAAAAAAATTTTAAACAAGTTTATAATTTATAAGAAAATGAATTTAATGAATTAAAAAGAAGTTAACAAATTATTGAAAAATCTTGTTTTTAGTTACATGATAAATTACTTAATTCTAACTTAATTCTAAATAACTTAAGATTAATAGTATTCACCTTCAAATCCTGAAAGAAAAAAAAATTTTGTTTGATTATATGTTACAAGGAAAATTTTTTGTTAATTTACCCTATCTGACATTTGCGATGTAAACAAACGCAAAATGCAAAACCATGTCCATAAGAGCACCCGCAATGGTAATTCTCTAATTGGGACTTGGAACCTGCAACACAAAAAAAGAAAAAAAAAACAAATTAGAACACTTTAGCTATAGTTTACGAACTATTAACACTAAATACAAACAAATAACATATAAATCACAAAAAAAATGAACAATCAACACTGAAGTTGCAATTTGCAACTCTTGGTTCACTATAAACAACGTCACAAGTCTATTTTCTTATGTTTAACACATAAAATTAACTGATTAAAACAATTTAATAGCTAGATACAATTGTTTAATTGCATATAAACAATTGAATACACAAATTTATAACAAAAGGTTTGACAAGTCTAACCTACAAAACACATATATACTTTTGATTGTGATTTCACTATTAACTTTACAGTCCCGAACAAATGCATAGTCAATTAATCTAATTTATATGTTTTTTATCAATTTAATGATAAAAAACTGAAACAAAACACAACATTTCACGAATAAAACAAACAAATAAGATTCGCGACACGAGTAAATAATCAAAGTTGTTTTGACGGCACAACTTTATACGCAGAAACTAAAAAACACATTGACAATATAAACATTTATTCGCGGAACAATAATTTATTAACCATAATCGAAAATTTTATTAATTTGTTAATAAATTTAACTTTTTAAAGGTTGTCAATAAACCCAATAAGTGCGAAAGAGACAACACTATCGCAACCACAACACAGATGTTGCCTGAAATCAAAATAACTGAAAAAAAGGGGGTGATGCCAACTTTAAAGAATCGCCATGAACTGAGTGGCAGCACCAGAAACCAGACAGAGTATAAAGGGCGGACACATCGTTCGAAGAAATTCACTCTTCTCCAACACCTCACAGAAAAGGGACATAATCACAAGGCGGTAAATATTGTATTTGTAAATCAATTTGAAATCGTTACACGATATATACGTGAAGCGAAGATATTTTGATACCTAGCGATTAGCAAGTTTGTATTAATAAATAGAAAAGAAAAAACATAAATCGACTTTGAAATCGATCGATGACTTTATATGTCGTTCGAATATAATTTCGATGAGCTTTTTTTATTTGGAATAGTAGTAGTAATTATTAACATAGTTTAATATTTATAATTAAATTCAATTGGAAAGTGTTTGATGAACATATACGTCAAGCATAAATCGGTTGAAATTAGTTTTACTTATTGGAAATTAAGTAATTATTATTATTCAAATATTGTTGGGATATAAACAGTAAATAAAGGAACAATTATTAATATAAATATCACTGAGTCCGACTCTTTATTTATGAATTGAACTCTCGTTGATTGCTCGTTTATAAAGTAAGTAACAACGTTGGGTGAAACATTCATGGTGGTTCCATCCAGGAACAGTGATAAATATTAATAATTTGTTAATTTGTTTAACTGAATACCTTTTTTTTTTGTTCACTTTGTTTTTTTTCGTGCTATTCACTGCATATAAAAAAAAATCAATTACAAGACTTGGCTATAAAATTTAATCGCATATAATCATGAGTGAGCTTGACAAGCTATTGATAAATCAACTCGTTTTGAAAACGAAGATTGAAAAAACAATCGAAAATGGTAAGAAAACCAGATTGGAAAAAAGAACTGCAGGTTTTTACAAACAAAAAATGATCGACATGCGTGAAATTTGGCATGAATTCGTCAAACAAGATCGACAAATAAATGAAGCCATCATTGTATCAAAGGCTGATTGCGATAATGCATATATAAAAAGGCACCAATTCGATGAAATCGAAATCAAATACAATGAGTATATGGGCGAACTTGAAGATGGTTGCACTAGAACAGCTGCAGAGATCAACCTAAACTCAACAGTTTCAGCAGAACCTCCGTTCAAATATGCGCAATTACCAAAAATCACATTGCCAAAATTCAATGGTGATTATAATTCATGGAGATCATTCTCAGATTTGTTCACATCATTAATTCATGATAATAACCAGTTGCAACCGGTTCAAAAACTCCATTATTTAAAGGGGTGTCTTGGTGGTGACGCTGAGAAAATATTAAGGCACACTCCCATCACAAATCAGGATTATGAGCCGGCTTGGAGCAAATTAAAAAGGCGATATGAAAATACCAGAACTCTGGCAAATTTTCACCTCAAAGCCCTAGTCAACCAAATCAAAATTACTGCTGAATCGGGAAAGAGTCTAAAAATGTTAGTCGATACAACCGAAGAGTGCTTGCAGCAACTCAAGGCGTTGAAATTAGACACCAGTCAATGGGATGCATTATTGATATTTTTAATAGTACAAAAATTACCATTCGTAACATTTCGTCTCTGGGAAGAGGAATTGGGAGATAATCAAGAACTTCCAAAATACTCAACATTTTTAGCATTTTTAAATAAAAGGATTCTAGTATTGGAGTCTATCGGTAGTACCATTGGCGCAAAACCAATTACCACCAACATTAAAAGGGATAGCATTCAAACCTATCACACCGTCGTTGATTCTCATTGCCCTGCCTGCAAGGAAAGACATTACGTCGGAAATTGTAAAACTTATCTAAATATGGATATACATACACGCAGAGAAACTATTAAAAAGGCAAATAGATGCCTCAATTGTTTTTCAAATAAACATTCACACGCAAAGTGTAAGAACAAGCTTAAATGCAAAAAATGTCATCAATCACATCACACTACACTTCATTTCGATGAATCCTCAGCAAAGGATTCAAATACTGAAAGGGTCAACAGTAATGATGTTGTGGAAAGGACAACCACTTTCCTGTCAACAGAGAAATATAATACTCTATTACCAACGGCGTTGGTAGCAGCATGCGACCGCAATGGTCGTCCTACCATATTGCGATGCCTAATAGATACAGGATCGCAAACCTCATTTATCACAGAAAATGCATGTCAAAGAATGCAAATACGTGGAACACCCACATCAATACAAATTCATGGTTTAAGCAAGAACCAAACTGCATGCTCAAGACAACAGGTGCAGTTAAGACTTAAGTCTATCAAAAACAACCCCACGGTGGTAGAAGTGAAAATGCTCGTATTAGAAACAATCACTGACCTATTGCCAGCTGAAGAATCATCAAGTCAAATTGTTAAACACTTCAAAAATCTTGAACTAGCCGATCCAACATTCTGGAAGTCTAAACCAATAGATATTCTACTTGGATCCGATGTATACTGCCATATTATTCGCGAGGGCATACGTTATGCTCCAGATAGATCAGTAGTCGCCATCAACACTATTTTTGGATGGATAGTATTGGGAAATAATTTTACCTCACCTAACGCTTCAGTAAGGGTATTAACCGCAACTGCAAACCCCATCAACGAACTTGGATTTATGGTACAAAGATTCTGGGAAATGGAAGAAGTGCAAACCTTCAACGCACAAACACCAGAAGATCAAAGATGTGAAGAGTTGTACAAGGCTAATTATGAACGGCTACCAAATAAGCAATATATGGTAAAATTGCCATTTACGGATCCAAATGGACCTAGTTTAGGTTCGTCAAGGGAACTCGCACTAAGGCGTTATGAATGTCTACAAAGGAAATTAGCCAAGAACGCACAATTCAAACGCGAGTATGAATCCTGCTTGGATGAATATATAACCATGGGTCACATGGAAGAATGTGAACCACCCAAACCAAATGAACCGCATTATTACATACCACACCATGCGGTTTTCAAACAAAGCACCACTACCAAATTACGTGTAGTCTTCGACGCTTCTGCTAAGACTACCAATGGTAGGTCGCTGAACGAACAATTATTAGTCGGTCCAACCATACAACCAAAGTTATTTTCTACCGTCCTCAATTGGAGAAAACATAAGGTAGTGATCACAGCAGACGTTGAAAAAATGTATCGAATGATTTGGATGCACCCAGAACACCGCACTTTTCAGCGCATCCTATGGAGAGATCCAGACACGAAGGTCCTTAAAGATTATCATCTCAAGACTGTCACATTCGGCGTATCCCCCGCACAATTTCTATCCGTTCGCACTGTACAACAAGCAGCAAGGGATGAACAAGAATCATACCCATTAGCAGTGAAGGCCACATCATCAGAATTTTACGTTGATGATTTGCTGAGTGGAGCGGAAACTATCGATGAATGCCTGGAACTACAGAGACAATTACGAGATATGTTCAGTAAAAGCGGTTTTAAACTCAGAAAGTGGGCAAGTAATCGCTTAGAAGTTATATCACATTTACCAACAGAAGATAAGGAGTTACAAGGCTCGCTTGAACTACAAGAAATGGAATCTGTAAAAACTCTGGGAATTCGATGGTATCCTGCAGAAGATTACTTCACCTTTAATGTTCAAGGCTTATCAGATACGCAAGCCAAAACAAAACGCATTATACTATCAGAAATAGCGTCATTGTATGATCCAGTTGGATGGATCTCGCCTATCATCATAACAGCAAAAATACTTATTCAAACCCTATGGATTGGCGGCTATTCCTGGGATAGCAAGGTTTCTCAAGAAATTTCACGACAGTGGTACGACTTTAAAGAGGACTTGAAACATCTGAATAAACTCAAAATTCCACGATGGATTGGGATATCGAAAACCAATCAAATAAACCAAATTCACGGATTTTGCGATGCTTCCATTAAAGCATATGCCGCAGTTCTGTACATACGAACCCAAGATGATAAGGGAAACATCAAAGTAAATTTACTGACAGCAAAGTCCAAGGTTGCCCCAGTAAAACCAATAACGTTACCTCGCTTGGAATTAAACGGCGCGCTATTGCTAGCTAAACTTATAAAGGTTACAATTCAAGATATGCAACTTGAAACCTATCCTGTATTTCTATGGACAGACGCTACTATTGTTTTACAATGGATACGTGAGCATCCTTCAAAATGGAAAACCTACGTGGCAAACAGAGTTGCAGAAATTCAAGATGTTATGCCCACTGAACATTGGCATCATGTTCCCACTAAGGACAACCCCGCTGATGTAGCCTCTCGTGGAATATCAACCAAGCACATCTTAGATTGCGATCTATGGTGGCATGGGCCCGAGTGGCTCAGCCAAGATCAAACTCACTGGCCCAGGAATCCAATTCAACTCGAAAGAACAACCTTAGAAGCTAAGGCACCATCTACAAACACATTACTATCAACGGCTTCAAGTGACTGGCTGCCAAGGTACTCATCATACACTAAACTCATCAGAGTAATGGCTACGGTATTACGATTTGCCAAAAACTGTCGCAACATTGAGAAAAAACGAACAGGTGCACTATCCGTCAAAGAATTGACTGAATCAAGCATACTAATCTTTAAAATGGTGCAAATTTCAGCCTTTAAACCTGAGTTAGATGCGTTCAAGGCGGAAAAACCTTTAGCTAAGAAAGGTCAGCTTATAACCCTTAGTCCTTTTTTAGATGGAAATGGTTTGATCCGAGTTAGAGGTAGACTTGAGAATGCAAATGTCTCGTACGATATGAAGCACCCCATTATTCTGCCACGAGATCATCACATCTGTAACTTAATTATTGATAAGGTACATAAGGAAACACTGCATGGAGGCACCTCCTTGGTTCTTAACACTATTCGCAATAAATTTTGGATACTCGATGGAAAACGAGTTATAACACGCGAAATTCATAAATGTGTTATTTGTACAAAACATCGAGCAGCAACAATGCAACAGCTAATGGGAGCTTTACCGGCACCTAGAGTCAACATTACAAGACCCTTTACACATGTTGGTATCGATTACGCCGGACCTATACAACTTAAATTGTCAACTCTTAGAAAGGCAAACCATTATAAGGGATATTTCTGTATATTCGTATGTTTGGCAACCAAGGCCATACACATAGAGGTCGTATCAGATCTGACATCAATAGCCTTTATAGCAGCTTTAAAAAGGTTCGTGTCTCGAAGAGGACTATGCTCGGATATATATTCAGATTGCGGAACGAATTTCAAGGGAGGAAAGGCAACATTGGATCGCAATCTAGAACAAGCCATCAAGGAAGCATCTCCAGATATAGCAAACTACTTATCGAACTTAAACATAACCTGGCATTTTAACCCACCTGCAGCGCCACATCATGGGGGATTATGGGAAGCAGGTGTAAAATCCATTAAATATCATCTCCGACGTGTGCTAGGAACAACAGTATGCACATTCGAGGAACTTGCAACATTACTTGCTCAAATCGAAGCGTGTCTAAATTCAAGACCTTTATGTGCATTACGAAATGACGTTGATGATTTGGCGGTGTTAACCCCGGGTCATTTCCTCATCGGGCAGACTTTAAATGCAATCCCTGAGCCTAACCTTATAGCATCAAATTCAACATTCAACCAAAGATGGAAACACGTCCAACAAATGAATCAACACTTTTGGAAAAGGTGGTCAACGGAATACTTAAACCGTCTTCAACAACGACCTAAATGGTTGACCCATGAACAAGGTCTTAAGGTTGGAGATGTTGTCCTTATTAAGGATGAAAACAATCCACCCACTGCTTGGCCTTTAGGGATAATTGAAATGACCCATCCCGGAAGGGATGGATTGGTACGAGTAGTAACGGTCCGAACAAGAGTCAGTACTTGTCGTAGACCAATTGTAAAAATTTGTCGTTTGCCGATCGACCAAGGCGAAACTATCACGACAACATGAAATCAATTTGTTTACTAATATTTTGTCCATGTGTTGTTTGTAGTAGTTACATGTCGTGGCGTATCAATCAATTTCTCGTACAAATTTTTTACAATAAATTTATTTACAGTATAATGAACATGCAATCTGACTGGGACGATTTCGACTACCTCACAATCCTTGAGGATATTCGATTTTCACCACCTACCATTTTGACTCCATTAGTAGAACTAATACAAGAAAGTGTGACATGGTCCACTGAGGTGGGAGGGGAGCTGGATCCTGTACCAGCTGATGAAAGTTTCCCAGACGACCAGAAAAAAATTCATGAAAGTGAAGGCATTCCGATTCCAGTCACTATTAACGGCTCAACTTTACATTCACTGGATCGGTTACGACCATCAAACAACATCCAGGAAATCAAAATGAGAATAGACAATGATTACCAAAAATTTATGACACGCGAAGGTGAAGAATTGTTTATTAACCGGGACACCCTATCTCGAATCGACTTTGAAAGGATCCAAAACAGCCGAAGAAAACAATTCACCGTGAATTTACCCGACATGTACCAAGTCAAAGTAAATGTGAACAAAGCCGGAAAGGTCTTGTTTCATCATCACCATCGCCGTGGTATTGAAAAAGTAAAGGCAAGAATTATTGAACGTAACCGTTCAACGGGGGGAAAATGTTCAACCACACAATAAATTAACAAAAAAATTTTAAACAAGTTTATAATTTATAAGAAAATGAATTTAATGAATTAAAAAGAAGTTAACAAATTATTGAAAAATCTTGTTTTTAGTTACATGATAAATTACTTAATTCTAACTTAATTCTAAATAACTTAAGATTAATAGTATTCACCTTCAAATCCTGAAAGAAAAAAAAATTTTGTTTGATTATATGTTACAAGGAAAATTTTTTGTTAATTTACCCTATCTGACATTTGCGATGTAAACAAACGCAAAATGCAAAACCATGTCCATAAGAGCACCCGCAATGGTAATTCTCTAATTGGGACTTGGAACCTGCAAGACAAAAAAAGAAAAAAAAAACAAATTAGAACACTTTAGCTATAGTTTACGAACTATTAACACTAAATACAAACAAATAACATATAAATCACAAAAAAAATGAACAATCAACACTGAAGTTGCAATTTGCAACTCTTGGTTCACTATAAACAACGTCACAAGTCTATTTTCTTATGTTTAACACATAAAATTAACTGATTAAAACAATTTAATAGCTAGATACAATTGTTTAATTGCATATAAACAATTGAATACACAAATTTATAACAAAAGGTTTGACAAGTCTAACCTACAAAACACATATATACTTTTGATTGTGATTTCACTATTAACTTTACAGTCCCGAACAAATGCATAGTCAATTAATCTAATTTATATGTTTTTTATCAATTTAATGATAAAAAACTGAAACAAAACACAACATTTCACGAATAAAACAAACAAATAAGATTCGCGACACGAGTAAATAATCAAAGTTGTTTTGACGGCACAACTTTATACGCAGAAACTAAAAAACACATTGACAATATAAACATTTATTCGCGGAACAATAATTTATTAACCATAATCGAAAATTTTATTAATTTGTTAATAAATTTAACTTTTTAAAGGTTGTCAATAAACCCAATAAGTGCGAAAGAGACAACACTATCGCAACCACAACACAGATGTTGCCTGAAATCAAAATAACTGAAAAAAAGGGGGTGATGCCAACTTTAAAGAATCGCCATGAACTGAGTGGCAGCACCAGAAACCAGACAGAGTATAAAGGGCGGACACATCGTTCGAAGAAATTCACTCTTCTCCAACACCTCACAGAAAAGGGACATAATCACAAGGCGGTAAATATTGTATTTGTAAATCAATTTGAAATCGTTACACGATATATACGTGAAGCGAAGATATTTTGATACCTAGCGATTAGCAAGTTTGTATTAATAAATAGAAAAGAAAAAACATAAATCGACTTTGAAATCGATCGATGACTTTATATGTCGTTCGAATATAATTTCGATGAGCTTTTTTTATTTGGAATAGTAGTAGTAATTATTAACATAGTTTAATATTTATAATTAAATTCAATTGGAAAGTGTTTGATGAACATATACGTCAAGCATAAATCGGTTGAAATTAGTTTTACTTATTGGAAATTAAGTAATTATTATTATTCAAATATTGTTGGGATATAAACAGTAAATAAAGGAACAATTATTAATATAAATATCACTGAGTCCGACTCTTTATTTATGAATTGAACTCTCGTTGATTGCTCGTTTATAAAGTAAGTAACAACGTTGGGTGAAACATTCAAAGTGTGTTGGATAACGTTTGTGCTTCTTTCAAAAACAGAGCGTTTGTTTTATATTTTTTTTTTTTGAGTTTGTGAGATTTTGGTTTGGGAATTTTTTTTTTTGAGGTACTTTCTTCTGTTTAATTTTGGTTAAAGCTTAATAGTTTCTGTGGCGTTTGTGAGCATAAGTTAAATCGTGCTGAGGTTGCAAATGTGTTTAGTAGAGGAGGTTAGAGTATTACTTTTTTATTTCCAAAGTGTTGCTTGTTTTTTTTTTTTTTTTGAAAATGAATAGGTATTGGGTTTTTGGCTCAGGATGAGCTTGCATATGAGATGCCTGGGCTTACCCATTTAGTTTCGAAGAAGACACTGAGGCCGTGAAGTTGAAAATAGAAGATATCAGGATTTTACTGAAGGATCCCCCGAAAGATCCGAAATCTTTTGAATGTGTGAAGATTATAACAAAGATTGAGTGGGTGTACGAAAGTACAATGTTTTTTATGAGAAATGTTTAAATTGAAATATTAATCGAACAATGCTTAAATAGAATCCACAAATAATAAATGTCAAACCAAATGTAAACAAAAAGATAGAATTCTTCACTTTGACCTCTGAATTGTATACAAGTAAATAATGTAACATATAAAACCGAAATATCAAGAACGAAAGTGGACATGTCTTTTTCTTTTATTTAGAAAGTTTTTAAGTTATTTTTTTTCCTAGTTTTTTTGTGAAACAAATAAAACCTAGTCGGAACATTTGGTCCTTCTAAGCCGTTCAACGAACAGTGATTAAAAACAATTAATTGGTGTGTAAAAACATTAACATTTAAAGACAAAAGTGTGTGAAGTGCTTAGTCGTTTAACGAACACAAGTGCTTATATATACATACATATGTACATATATGAAGAACTCATACAGAGTTTAATAAGTAAAGTTTCAATTTTTCCAAATTAAATTTGCTTAAAACTAATCAATCGCGCGCGATTGAAAACGCCATTAAGCTAAAATAATCTTAAACTATATATATATATAAACTAAAGTCTGCTGCAGAAGTCGAGACATCCAGGACTACAAGGTCATTCAAGGTCGCCACTGTAAAGAAGAGAAGATTAAGTAAGTTCGTTCTTGTTGTGTCGTATTTTATAAATCAATAAATTATACCCAAACTTAAAAATGTCGAATCCATGCTCTTGGTTCTTCTTTGTTTTACGGAGCTCTCCAAAAAAGCCTCCTGGAGCAAATAGAGAGGAATTATAGGAATTTTAAAAAGGAGCCCAGGGCACGTCGCACAAGTAGTCGTTTAGCCCTGCTTGAAGAAAACATGGCTTCAGCAAAAATCTATCACCAGAATGTCGTTGGGGGTTCCAAGTTGGAAGCTGGGATAGAAAAAGAGGATTATTTTGAAGTGTATGACAAGATAAACGATACTTACATAGATTACAGGTCCGATTTATCCGAGTTGCTGGAGAGTTTGTCTTCGGTTCCTGCATCGTCATCGCTGGCATCAGGTCAGGCTGGTCAGAGTTTAGGCCAGTCAGGTATGGTTCGTACCGAATTAAGGCTACCGAAAATAGATCTCCCTAAATTTAATGGGGAATACACAAAATGACAGATTCGATTCCCTGGTGCGTTCTAACAAGAACTTAACGGACATCGACAAAATGCACTTCCTGAAGTCGAGTTTAGAAGGCGAAGCGGATCGTTTGCTCCAGCATTTACCTTGTGTCGCCGGGAATTTCGACAAGGTACGGGAGTTACTTACAGCGCGATACGACAACAAGCGTGTTTTAGTAAACGCGCAACTGAAACTACTTGTCAGTCAAAAGTGCATTGTGAAGGAGTCGGTTGATGGACTGAAGGAAGTGATATTCACCTCGCAATAGTGTATCCATGCACTCAGGAACCTGGATGTACCTGTCGATCAATGTGACGTTATATTGGTGCACATCGTGTACAATAAGTTACCTGGAAATTTGCAGCAGTTGTAGGAAGAGAAGTTGGGGAACCAGAAAGAGTTGCCAAGCTGGAACGATTTTCTGGAGTTTTTAGAAGCACGCTTCAGGACCTTGGAAGCAGTGAGTGCAGACACAGCGCAACCAACTTCTTTCAAGAACGATGTGCGGAGACCAGCCGGTACGGAGGTGCGGAAGGTGTTCCATGTGAAGACTGCTGCTAGAACGGAGTTTGTGTGCCAGGTATGCCAACAGGTGATATTCACCTCGCAATAGTGTATCCATGCACTCAGGAACCTGGATGTACCTGTCGATCAATGTGACGTTATATTGGTGCACATCGTGTACAATAAGTTACCTGGAAATTTGCAGCAGTTGTAGGAAGAGAAGTTGGGGAACCAGAAAGAGTTGCCAAGCTGGAACGATTTTCTGGAGTTTTTAGAAGCACGCTTCAGGACCTTGGAAGCAGTGAGTGCAGACACAGCGCAACCAGCTTCTTTCAAGAACGATGTGCGGAGACCAGCCGGTACGGAGGTGCGGAAGGTGTTCCATGTGAAGACTGCTGCTAGAACGGAGTTTGTGTGCCAGGTATGCCAACAGAGCCAGCACTCACTAAGGAAATGCCAAAAGTTCCTGAATTTGGATGTCCAAAGGCGCTCACACACCCCCTATGAGTTGACCTTGTCGTGGTGGGGGTGCTTATGGACATCTTCTCCAGCAATCCAGCTGCAGAACCTGACCAACCAACATAACTCAAAACAAAACCTCAATGTTAGAAAACTTGAAAACTGTAAAAATGGAAAAAGTAAATAAAAGGTATAAAAAACGAACGGGGATATACGTTCAAAAGTCGGCAGGTGTCGCGACTGCCGGCGATGGCTTGGCCTCGAAAGAGGATAAGTCGCCAGTGACAAATTTATTTACGAAGAAAGGAAAAGCGATTTGCGGAAGGGCTGGGGAGCCGACTGCAGTTCAAGGAAGGCCTCACAAGCTAACCAAGAAATGTGGAGAGCCCTCTGGTTCTAACGCCCCTCCTAAGGAGGATGCCCATACCAGTGGAAGAGTTGCAGTGACTCTTTGTAGCACTTCCACTCATACTGCCCGTATTGTAGGGACCCCGGAGAAGACTGTTGCAGCAAGTAGAGGGGCCGAGACTTTCGGATCCAACGCGAACTGTGATATGTTGACGAAAGGGCTACCCTCATCAAAAACACTGCCCCAACCTCCCACCTCATCCCATCCTATGTCAAAGGACTCAAGGTCGACCAACCCGGACGGTACGGGTGCCGAGACTTTCGGCTCCGTGGCTGAAAGGGGAGGACCTCCTTCGAGCTCCGGAAACACTCCTTCCCTCCCCCAAGTTGTAGGCGAAACTGTGACTTACAGTGGGACAAACAACGAAAGGGTGTCCAATCCCCCTAACCCCAAAGTTGGAGGTGAAACTGTGACTTACAGTGGAAATGAAAACAAAAGGGTTTCCAATCCCCCTAACCCCCAAGTTGAATGTGAAACTGTGACTTACAGTGGAACTGAAAACGAAAGGGTTTCCAATCCCCCTAACCCCCAAGTTGAAGGTGAAACTGTGTCTTACAGTGGAACGGACAACGAAGGGCATCCCAACCTCCCTACATTCCCAAACCACAAAGAAAGGCGGAATGCGGAGAAAATTGCGAAGGTGTTAGGTGCGGTACCTAAACCTAAGCTTGATTCAACGCAATCTGCCAAACTTGAGTGGGCAGTGAAAATCATTGCAATAAATGAAAAACACAGCGAAGACTCAACGTCTAAGCGCCAACGCTCGTTCGAGCAGTCAACCCCGAACGCCAAAAGGCCTAAGGTGCAAAAACCAAGCACCCTCAGCTCCAAAAAAGACATGTCGTACAGTGACGCACTGAAGGACAAACCCATTTTCGCTGTCATTGACAGGAGTAACGCGGATGGTGCGATCTCTTTCGATCAATGGGCGATCATCATGAACAAGTCCCAGGCCTCCTACTGGACTCTTATGATGGAAAACCCAGGGGAACCTGCCATCTTTGAGGACGCAGGATGGTATCAGGGGAGAAAGATAGCGTGATCTGTATAAGCTTGCGATAAGCAGGTTAGAGGGACTCTGGCCTGGTGCTAAGCTTGAAGTCGTGTCAAGGGAGGATATCCCTTGCAGGCCTAGAGCTCACGCTAGATTACCAGCAGAACTCTCCTGCAAAGAAACAATCATGAAAATGATTCAATTCGGCAATCCAGCCCTTCCTACCCATGACTGGAAAGTCGCGAAGCTGGAAGAGCCGGAGGGTCACTATAGATCGGCTATAATAGTCATCAATAAGGACTCCCTAGCTCCCCTGGCTGTGACAAAAGGCGTGATTCGGTTCGGCTGGTCAAATATTGCCTTAAAAATATACAAAAAAGATGAAGAACAGAACATCGTTCCATCTTCCATAACAAAAAGTGCGTCTTCAGTGGAAGAACCCGCAGGGCAAGTCGACCCTCCATCCATGGAGATAGACGAACTCGGCACATCTTCTGCTGAAACGTATGATAACAAACCCTCCACATCCGACTTGGATGCCCAAAACGTCGTCAAATTCTCCGACTTGGAGACTGATGACTCCGATGCCCAAAACGTCGTCAAATTCTCCGACTTGGAGACTGATGACTCCGCTAACGAGGTTTCGCTCAGCGAGGATGACCTTCTTAGGTCAAACTCTGAGAGCGAAACAGACGACGACCTCAACCAGACCGTGGTGGGGGTTAGTCTACTTAGTTGTTCCCAAGATGGTGCAGCTAACTCAGATTAACCTCCAACACTCCAAGCAGGCTTCGGCCTCCCTTCTTCTCCGTCTAAACAAGAGGGGGAAGACATTGTCCTTATCCAAGAGCCTTGGATCATCAAGTCCACCGTTCGAGGACTAAGGACTGATGGATATACTCTACTGTATATGAAGGACAAAGGTGAACCCAGATCCTGCATATTGGTAAGAAGTAGCACTAATGTATTTTTACTCCCTCATTACAGCAATCGTGATGTAACCACAATAAGATACCAGACCAGTGACAACATCTACTGGCTGGTATCAGCTTACCTCGGCCATGACCATCCTGGCCCTCCTCCATGCGACTTATTTAAAAGGATTGTCGCTGCAGCAGAACGGCAGAAGATCTGCCTCATCATTGGATGCGATGCTAATGCGCATCACACAGTATGGGGTAGTACTGACATAAATGAAAGGGGTGAGTCACTTTTTGATTTTATTTTAAGTACTAACCTTATAGTAAGTAATATTGGCAATGAACCAACATTGATTACCAAAAACAGACAAGAAGTTTTAGATATCACTCTTGTCTCCGACTCGGTTCATCATAGGATTACTAATTGGAAAGTATCTACTGAACACTCCTTTGCTGATCATAGATACATTCAATTTGATCTAAATGAGGAACCTCTCAAGCAACCAGTCTTCCGAAACTATCGGAAAACTGACTGGCAAAAATATCGGGTAATTTTGAAAAAGTTTATTAAACCTGAACTTTTACAAAACCCTACAAACAAACAGGATCTAGACAAAAAAGTCAATGATCTTACCACTGCCCTTAACCATTCACTGCAGAAATCCTGTCCTCTTATAAAAATAAGAGGAAAACAGAAACCACTGTGGTGGAGCTCGGGGCTAGAA
This sequence comes from Melanostoma scalare, assembly GCA_949752695.1. Taxonomy (NCBI): domain Eukaryota; kingdom Metazoa; phylum Arthropoda; class Insecta; order Diptera; family Syrphidae; genus Melanostoma; species Melanostoma scalare. The sequence continues at coordinate 75,161,036 of OX456986.1, read as the reverse complement.
CCGCTCAGGAAGGAATGTAGAAAACTTTTCAACCGAGCTAAACAATCTAAAACTTTAATAGACTGGGACTCCTACAAGGAATCCCTCAAAACTTATAAATATCAACTGAGGAAGAATAAAAGAACTTCCTGGAGAAACTTCTGTGGAAAAATAGAAGATACTTCAGAAGCTTCTAGATTAAGAAAAATCCTCTCAAAGAGTCCGACCATGCCTAGCAGTATGAAAACAGCTGACGGCTGGACAAAATCCTGCGAAGAAACGCTCAATTTGCTTCTGGACACTCACTTTCCAGGAAGCTCTAAGAACTTATGCAACTATGATTCCACAGAACCAGGTAGCATAACAACAAACAACCCCGATCTGATTACAAGGGAAAAACTAGTTTGGGCCATTAACAGCTTTGACCCATACAAATCCCCTGGACCTGATGGTATAATTCCAGCCGAACTTCAAAAGGCCGCGGACATTATTATCCCTGTCCTTGAAGTAATTCTCATCGGCTGTACCACCTTGAACTATATCCCCACTCAGTGGAGAGAAGTCAAGGTGGTGTTTATACCTAAGGCTAGGAAATCATCCCACGTAAACCCAAAAGATCTCCGACCAATAAGTCTATCATCTTTCCTTCTTAAAACTTTAGAACGACTGATTGATATCCACCTGCGTACAGCTATAGATCCAAAATTGTTATCTACAGCACAACACGCTTACTGCAAGGGAAAATCTGTAGAAACGGCCCTACACACCCTGGTACGTACTATAGAATATTCCCTCCATCACAAAGAATTCACTCTGGCCGCCTTCCTCGACATAGAGGGCGCCTTCAACAACGTCAGCAACTCTGCAATTACAAAGGCACTGACGAAGCTCAAAGTAGATGATTCCATAGTGGAGTTGATAAATCTAATGCTAAAAAGCAGGAGAATCAACTCTACTCTAGGAGACTTCTCTGCAAAGAGATCTGTCAGTAGAGGAACACCGCAAGGCGGAGTCCTATCCCCTCTTCTATGGAATATAGTAGTCAATGAACTTCTAGTTGACTTAGAAGCTGAGGGATTCAAAGTGATTGCATACGCAGATGACGTCTCCATTGCGGTGTCCGGCAAACATGCTCACGTCCTTACGGACCTGATGCAGACCGCTCTAAATAAACTTGTAAAATGGGCGGGAAAATGTGATCTAGGGGTCAACCCTCAGAAAACTGAACTCGTTCTCTTCACCAGGAAATACAAAATTCCTCAACTAATAACTCCATCAATAAATGGAATCTCACTTGTACTTTCAAACGAAGCCAAATATCTAGGTATAATCCTAGACAAAAAGCTAAATTGGAAAGCCAATATACAGAAAAGAATCAGGAAATCCACCGTGGCCTTATTTTCCTGCAAAAAAGCCATTGGTAACAAATGGGGTTTCTCCCCCCAAATCACCCACTGGCTCTACACCGCGGTCATCAGACCAATACTCACATACGGAGTAGTGGTATGGTGGACTGCTCTTGATAAAAGGACCTACTGCGATAATCTAAGCAAGGTCCAACGAACAGCCTGTCTGTGTATAAGCGGAGCACTGAGATCAACACCCTCAGCTGCACTAAATACACTCCTCAACCTCACACCACTAGATGTCTTCAGCAAACAAATGGCCGCCAGTGCAGCCACTCGTATGAGAGCTATCTCCCAATGGACCGATAACAACATCGGTCACGTTGCAATCCTGAATTTATTCGGATCAATCCCCTGTCACTCCGATTACACCATCCCCCAATTGGTTTTTGATAATAAGTTCCAAGTCTCAATCCCACCGAGAACGACCTGGGACGACGAAGAATTTTTGAGAGATGATTCAATTCATTTCTATACAGATGGTTCATAAACCGAAGAAGGGGTAGGCTGCGGGGTGTACTCAAACCGACTTAACGTAAGTCTCTCGTTCCGCCTTCCAAACCATTGTAGCGTGTTCCAAGCGGAAATTCTGGCGATCAAAGAGGTTCTATCATGGCTAAAAGAAAACGTGATATCCTCAACGAATATCCGGATTTTCTCAGATAGTCAAGCAGCCCTCAAATCACTCGGCGCTGTTTCTACGAACTCAGTAACCGCCCTCAACTGTCGCTTATCTCTTAAGGAGATGGCTGAACAGTTCAATATTCACCTTTTTTGGGTGCCGGGGCACAGAGATATCGCGGGTAACTGCAAAGCCGACGAACTCGCCAGAGAAGGAACCGTTCTACCGATCTCTACCAGCAGGTTGAATATTGGTATACCAATCGCTACATGTAAACTTATGCTAAAGCAAGAGGCGATGGACAGAACAAATCACAGGTGGAACAATATCACCACGTGCGTGGCAACAAAACGTATATGGCCAGGAATAGATCCAAAACGCACAAGACATTTGTTATCCATTACCTGATTGCAAGTTAGCTCCGTAATCAATGTCATTACCGGACATTGTCTGATAGGAAGACACGCCATAAGACTTGGCGTTCCCTCAAATGACTTCTGCAGAAGTTGCTTAGATGAGGAGGAGGAGGAGACAATCCCACACCTCCTCTGCTCATGTCCTGCACTCTCTTTTAAAAGAAAGCGGCATCTAGGAAAATATTTTCTTGATGATCCAAGCGATCTGGCACACACAGATCCCCTGCATATCCTTCGCTTTATTAAAAGCTCCAAATGGTTTTGTTAAGTGAGGTATTCCCTCGCATAATACTTATGGTATCACAATGGATCTAATATTGGTCTAAGTGTGTCAGTTTGTTTTCCTGACAGCCATTTAAACCTAACCTAACCTAAGGCGCTCACAGGTAGTTAAGACGGCAAAGGTGTGCAATAACTGTCTGGGGTACAGTCATTTCGCCTCAAACTGCCCAAGCGACAAAAATTGCACGTTTTGTTCGAAGCGCCACCATTCGTTGCTGCACATCAATATCACACCACAACCTAGCCAGCCCCAAAGACAGACAAATCTCACCGCTACTCAGGTCTCCGTCAACCCAGACGCGCCTGAGTTCCATATGGACGGCAGAGCTAGCTCCATCGGTAGAAATTTAAACACCTTCCATGCGTCAGCAGGCAGCTGTGCATCGGCGAAGGTTTTGTTGGCAACAGCCGTTGTCAAAGTCATGGCAGCAGATGGAAGGTTCCATATGCTAAGAGCCCTGGTCGACCCAGGTTCTGAAGCAACTTTTATAACAGCAGCAGCTGCACAATTGCTGAAGCTAAAACGGTGTCAGACCGTGGCGAGAGTAAGTGGGTTGGGTTTGGTCAGCAGTGGCACAACGTATAGCAGCGTCGATTTAACGCTTGCGTCGCAACACCCGACGTTTGAAGGTGCTGTAAAAGCACTTGTGTTCAAGTCACTGACTGGGCATCTTCCAGCCCACCGAATCGAACCAAAGAAATGGCAACATTTAGAGGGACTCTGTTTAGCAGATCCCACTTTCTTTTTACCAGCTCCGGTGGACCTACTACTTGGAAGCCACGTTTTCGCCGACATACTCCTTCCACAGATAGTACGGAGTCAAGACGGCCAAGGTCCAGTGGCCCAAAAAACACAACTCGGATGGATAATTTTGAAACCCCAGTTCATTTCCGAACGTTTACACAGTTCGCGCACTTAGGGTCGGAAGTACGAAAATTCTGGGAAGTTGAAGTGGAGCCGTTTAAGCATTTAGAGTGTGACGAAGCAAAGGCCTGCGAGGAGCATTTCACCCGTCACACTAAACGCCTCACGAATGGACGGTACGAGGTCAAATTGCCGTTCAGATGTGCAGATCAGCCAGCCATGGGATCGAGCCGACAGGGTGCTCTCCGAAGATTTGCGCATCTGGAGAGGAAGCTTGCGGCGAACTCGAAGCTGCGAGAAGATTATGCAAAGTGCATAAGGGAGTATGATGAGCTTCATCATATGGAAGGGGTCGACGCGTCGGAGAAGGTGCTTAAAACCCTGCACCACTACTTTGTCCCTCATCACGCCGTGATAAAAAAAGCGAGTATGCGGCGGCCAAGACCTCAAATGGCTTCTCGCTAAACAACAAGCTGCATGTGGACGTATAGGATTACGTTTACGGTAGCTTCATATCGGTAGCTCCAGAAGATCGATATTACCAGCTCATCCTTTGGAGGGAAGATACTGGGTTGCCGATACGGGTGTTCAAGCTGAACACCGTCACTTTCGGCACTGCCTGTGCCCCATACCTAGACATTAGGGTGTTGAAGCAGCTATGTAGTGACGAAGCTACTAACTTTCGTGTCGGAGTGGAGGTTGTTCGAGACGAGATGTACGTGGACGATCTCATTAGTGGAGCGGATACCATAGGAGAAGCGAAACTAAAACGAGACGAGTCACGGCAGATCTTATTATCAGCAGGCTTTAATCTACGGAAGTGGACGACCAACGAGAAGGAGCTCTTGGTGGACATCCCAGTTAAAAATCGAGAAGTGGATTTCGACTTACCGTTCAATTCCGAACCCACGGTGAAGACCCTTCGTATAAAGTGGTTTCCAAGCGGCGATTACTTCTCGTTCCGGAATTTGGAAGTTGATGGGCGGGAGATAACCAGGCGAACGGTGCTCTCTGCAATCGCCAAGCTGTTTGATCCTATGGGATGGATTTCACCTTGTGTCGTCACAGCCAAAATGATGATGCAGCATCTCTGGGATGGTGATTCGACGTGGGATAACCCGGTACCGGACGAGATTCGACAGAAATGGGAAGCTTTTTGTCGAGAACTCCCTGAAATTGAAAAAATAAAAATACCTCGATGGATCCATACGACCAAGGCGATGAAGGAGATCGAGTTGCACGGATTCTGCGACGCATCCGAGAAGGCGTATGGTGGAGCAGCATATGTTCGGTGTCTCGATGCAGAAGGCAACACGCATGTCCATTTGCTGATGTCGAAAACGAAGGTTGCCCCAAACAAACGGATGGTGTCCTTACCGCGATTGGAGCTTTGTGGTGCAGTCTTGGTAGCCGAATTGCTCAACTATACCAAGAAGGTTTGGATGTTCCAGATGACCATGTTTTTGTATGGACGGATTCCATGATCACGTTGGCATGGATTCAAGGTACTCTATCGAAATGGACCACCTTTGTCGCCAACAGAGTCTCGGAAGTGAGACGTCTTGTAGAACCGGAGTGCTGGCGACATGTACCAACGCAACACAATCCTGCTGATTTAGCGTCACGTGGAGTTTTTCCATCGGCGATGGAGTCCTTGACATTGTGGTGGAGTGGCCCGCAGTTCCTCAAGGAATGTTGGAGTTTCGATTGTCCTGAAGAAGAGGAACGCTCGATCCAAACGCACGCCGTACAGATGAACGCAGAGGATGATAGGATACTCGAGTTGGTGCATAAATTCTCGAAGCTGTTACGAGTGATCCGGGTGATTGCTACATGTCTCAGGTTTGCATCCAACTGCCGTAAGGTCAAGGGATCGAGAAACGCTGCGCCGCTGGAACCACAGGAGCTGGAATCTGGACTTAAGATCGTGGTCAAAGCATCTCAACGGGAAATGTACAAGGATGATCTGGAGCAATTGTCTGTTAATGGAAGAACTTCAAAAAATCTACAATCGTTAAACGCATTTATAGACGGCAATGGAGTCTTACGAGTCGGAGGTCGTTTGCAGAACACTCTTCTCTCATACGATGCTCAACACCCAATGCTTCTTCAAGGAACGCATCATTTTACGAAGCTGGTAGTGCAAAACGCCCACAAATGCAGATGCATTAAAATGCAAATGCATTACATGGCGGAATACAGCAGATGATGGCGTTTATACGAGAGAGGTTCTGGATAGGACGAATCCGTAGGAGTGTCAAGTTCCAGATACACAACTGCTTGGAATGTTTCCGTCAGAAAGCTGATGGAAGGAAGCAGTTGATTTGTAATTTACCTGCACCAAGAGTACGGATGGCACGAGCTTTCGTTCATTCAGGTGTCGAATATGCAGGCCCAATCGACATCAAAACTTGGGAGGCCCGCGGGGCAAAAATTATCAAAGGGTACTTTGCTGTTCTTATATGCGTTGTCACAAAGGTGTAAAAAAATACACCTGGAAGTTGTTTCGGATCTGACTACACAGGCATTTTTAGCAGCGTTCAAACGCTTTACAGGACGTAGAGGTGTATGTAAGAGGCTGTACAGTGATTGCGGAACAAATTTTGTTGGCGCTAACACAGAGTTAGGCAGAATGTTGGAGAATGCAAAGCATTGCTGGAAGGAAGTAGCGGAAGAAATTTCAAACCACGGTACCGAATGGCATTTTATTCCTCCCACTTCTCCCCATTTCGGAGAATTATGGGAAGCAGGTGTGAAATCGGTCAAGTACCACATCAAACGGGTTGTTGGAAGTGAGATACTCACATTTGAGGAGCTCGCGACGCTTCTAACACAAGTAGAAGCATGTCTCAATTCGAGACCCTTGTGTCCACTGACCGACAACGTAGACGATTTGGACGTCCCGCTCACTTTCTCATCGGAGAACCAATTCATGCCGTACCGCAAGAGGCACTTACCCATAACATCACCCACATGGAACGCTGGAAGAGAATTCAGGTCCTGGCTGACCAGTTCTGGAAGAAGTGGCATTCCGAGTACCTTTGCAGGCTTCAACAACGCCCGAAGTGGACGAAGACGGAAAGGGTTCCAAAGGTAGGTGACTTGGTTATAATCAAGGATGAGCGTCTCCCAGCAACGTACTGGAACATGGCCAGAATCACTGAGGCGCATCCCGGATCACCTTGAAGGCAAAGAACGGATGCTTAAAGCGTCAAATAACCAAATTATGCTGGCTGCCGTCAAACCAGGCCACCGAGGATAGTACGCTGATTTAAAAAACCATCGCTACCAATCGACTTCAAAACAAAAATCGAAATTTCATTTCAACCACTTCATTAAAAGCTGAACAAAATTTTACCAGAGTCTTTCTACGAAAACTCACTTGTCATTGCTTCAAAACTTGAACGTATACCAGATACTATTTACAACAAACCATCATACACTGACCCTGGATTCAGTACGAATCAATATCTGCTGATTTAAATCTCTTCCCCGAAGAATTACCTGAAAACCCTCAATAATACACCGCCCCTGGACTCAGCAAACGAGTCAACACCAACCTTATCGAATGCCTACATCTTCCTCGAAGATATTCAAAAAAAAACCCAACTTAAAATACACCGCACCTGGATTCAGAATATGAATCAGTACCAAACAGCTGAATCATACTTACATCTTCTTCGAAGATTATGCAAAACTTTGAACAAAACCCCTGGATGCGGCTTAGTTCAAGCCCAACGCAAGCTGAAATCAACGAATTCAACTCAGCAATCAACCCATCTTTAAAACACCTGTAAAGTCAGTAAAATCATCATCACAACACATCAATCAACACATCTTTAAATTCAGTAAAGTTGTTGAAAACAAAATACATCTTTAAAAACACCGTGTTACACTTTTTTTCGCGAAAACTAACTTTACGATGATTACGATATTATTAAACTAACGCGATTGGATTTTCCGGATCCAATTAATTAATTTAAGCAAACGAAATTTAGAACGATTAAAAGAAATGCACAACCGGTGTGCCGCGAGGTAAACAGACGAAATGTCAAACGCGCTGATGAACTAAAAAGTGTAACACTCAGCAGGTAGGCTGCTGACACCACGGCTAAGCTCAGCTGGGCTGGGTTCGTAAACAAAAAAAAGTAAGCGTAGCGCGATAACAAGATCGATCGCGAATTAAAGAACCGATTAATTTATTAATAAAAAGAATTGTAAAAGTATTTTCCAAGTACCGGGTGTACTGGAAAAAGATGGGCGCCAGGAAATTTTTAGGTGAAATTTCCAAACCAATAATAAAGGCTGAAATGTTAAGAACCGAATTGAAATACGATGTTTAAATTCCCAAAGGGATTTAAGGCTATTTATTTTGCTTTTATGTTGGGAAAACCTTATAAGAAGTGGGATTAAAAACCCAAATCTTTTCAACAATCAAATGATACAATGGTGGACGGTTAGGTGAACCGTTTAAAAAGTAAACAATGAAAATAACCGGAAGATTGAAACGTTAATTATTCTTTCCCGAAAAGAACAATTAATATGAATTTATAAGGGTCGCGTGTCTCACAATTTTGAGAATATCGTTGGCAAAGAACAACCGAATCTTAATTTTGACAACACTAAAAAAACTAAACCACTCTACTTATCTTTTCTTTTTCTCCTGCTTTTCCTTCCTCCTTCAAATTTTCTATATCTTGTCTGTCTGACAATTTCTGCTAGTTCTCCTTCTCCAATTTCTCCTTCCACTGACTCTAAACACTTTCCAAAATTTCTCTAACTTTATCTAACACTTTCTATCAACAATATTTCCAACTTTCTATTTTCACTTTTCTCTTTTTCTAAACAAAATCGCAATTCGCAAGAAAAACCACTTGTCGCTTTTTAGGTCAACCAAGAAGTGGTTGATCTTGTCAACTTGTCCTTTCTCGACTTTCAAATTCACACACACATTCATACAATCGGCCAATCGTGTCTCGAGGTTTTCTGTCACGGCTTTCTAGCACATGCAGCCTTATGGCTGACAAGCACCTCCGTTGTCGAATTCCAGCGAGACCTTTCATTCGCACAATTTTCCAAACACATTGAACTGAAAAAGTTGTTGGGGGTTTGTTCCCAAAACTTATCCAGCTCATTAGTCGAGATCAGACCCCTCCCATAAAACATGTCGAGAAAAATGAAAGTTCCTGAAAGTTGAAAATAATACTTCTGGGCATTTTCCCAGTTACTCTACTATATATTCTACTGAGTCAGGGAAAGGATAAAATTCTCAATGTTACAACTTTTCGAAAATTGAAGAAGGGAGGAAAAGCTACCATAACCAAAATGAACTACTTTACCCTATTCGGTGGATCTTTGCGCAGATTTGGGGATAAGGGAAAACTATTAACGTTTCATTCTTATGATTCGGTTTCACAAAAGTGAAAGTTAAATTTAGGATGATTACACTTGCAGCACTACGCTGCACAGTGTGTTTCATAACGAAGTATGGCTTCCACACGTGCCATTTCAATTGTTCACACCTGTGATATGTGTATGTATGTGTATAGTGTTGTGTGTGATATATCCTGCTTGTGTAGTGTGTGTAATGAGGTGTGTGAATGATGATAATGGGTGGATGATGTTATAAGTGCATGGATGTAAGTATGTGTAAATGATGATAATGATGTGAATGTCGATGAATGAGTATGATGATGTTTGTGAGTTACGAAGTATGACATGACATTCGATTAAGTAAATGGTGTGCGAGTCTCCAGAGGCTTCTGGCTCGACACACCAAACGCCGACATCCGTTCAGCTCATCCGCTGATTACGACATGCACCTATTTTGTCATTTGCTCAAAGCTATGTTTCGATCACATTGCTAAGAGCAAACAACGGAGAAATGATGGGACGAAGAAATGATAGGGAAGGGTTTGAGGAAAAGAGAGGGATATCGAAATCAAAATAACTAAATGTAAGAATGGTTTTTGTTGCGGGATAATATACCGTAACAAATTCCACCCTTACCTACCAAAGAGAGAAACTGGGCTTTTCGAAAGAAAAGCCGAAGTAACAGGAAAAGAAAAGGTAAGACAACACAACCAAATGAAACACACACTAGCAGACAACACAACCAGAACTCAATCGCTCCTGGCGAGAGTATGAGCACATCACAGAGCTTTTACTGCTCTCAGTATCTCTTTGCCTACCTTACGCCCGACTACCTTACGCCCTCTCTTCAGGGTCGTCGGAATACGGTTTGAGGTCCTTGACATTCCACGTTCCTCGAGCGACACCATTGGCATCTTCGAGAACGTATGTCCAAGCTGACACTCTATTCTTCACCCGAAACGGGCCCACAAACTTCGGAGCTAACTTTGCAGCGTAATAATTCGCTGCATCAGAAAGCGCGAAGTTCCGTCGCCAAACCAACTCGTTTGGAAGGAACTGAACGTCCCTGCGTCTAAGGTTATATGTTTTCGCAGCCTTCTTAGACGCCGACTCTAACCTCATCGCTATTTGCTCCCTAAGCTTCCTAAACTGTTCCCTACTGAAGTCCCTATCGCTATTCCTACTCTGGTCCCTATCACTATCCCTACTATTTTGAATGGGCGTTGCGGTGGAGGAACCAGCAAACGTCACCATTCCCCTACCGAAATTCGCGTAATACGGTGAAACCCCTAAAACTTCATGCTGGGCCGTGCGAATACTGCACGCTACTTTCGCAAGCTGCGAGTCCCAGACCCTATGATTATCTGACACATAAGCCCTAAGTGTAGTCTTTAAAATTTGATTAATACGTTCCGCGGGATTCGCTTGCGGGTGATAATGCGCGGTAAACCGAATCGACGAACAGTAGGCATCACACAACGCTTTCAGTTCCTTACTCTTGAACTGGGGACCGTTGTCGCAGACAACAAATTTGGGTACGCCGAACAGAAGGAAAACGTTGTCTTCCAACTCTTTACAGACCGATTTGGCTGTAGCAGATCTCAAGGGAAACAAAAGTGGGAACTTTGTAAAATAATCAACAACGGTTAAAATATAAATAAAACCCCTACTAGACTTCGGTAATGGACCAACTAAGTCCACACATACCATCTCCCATGGGTCGGTAACCCCTTTCCTCTCCGTCATCAACCCAGCCGGTTTCTCATTAATCGGCTTCACGCTTTGGCACACTTTACAAAACCTAACATATTTAGTAATATCTGACCTCATCTTAGGCCAGTAATACTTTTCGCCTATCCTAGCAAATGTTTTCTTTACCCCCATATGCCCTGCTAATGGATGGTCATGATTCTCAACTAAAATCTTTTTCCTATCTTCCCTACCTACTACTAGTTTCCACTCGCTACTACTGTCATGGACTAACACATGACTTGACCTAACAAACTTATATAATCTCCCGTCTTCTACTCTCCACGATGGAAAAGACAATGGTTTCTTTTCCACCTCCGATATCATTTTTCCAATCCAAGGGTCGGTTGTTGGCTCGGAAATCCCAAAAACAACTGGCACACTCCTCGAGAGCATGTCCGGCACTACATGGTCCTTCCCTTTACGATGGATGATATCGAAGTCAAACTGCTGCATACGTACAGCCCACCTCGCCAGCCTTCCCGCTGGATCCTTCAACTTGCTAAGCCAAATCAAGGAGTAGTGATCGGTAATTACCGAAAACTTAACTCCCTCCAGATAAGGCCGCAACTTTTCTATCGCCCACAAAACTGCCAGGCACTCTTTCTCTGTGGTCGAATAATTTCGCTCACACCTATTGAGTGATCTGCTCAAATAGCAAATCACCTTCTCACCTTCCTCGAAGGTCTGACTCAAAACAGCCCCGATCCCAAAATCAGAAGCATCCGTTTGAACGACAAACGGCTTCGAAAAATCTGGACACGTCAAAATGGGCGCTGCTACTAAACACTCTTTAGCTTTCCTAAAGCTCTCCTCACAAACACTATTCCACTCAAACTTCTTGTTTTTCCTAAGTAAATCGGACAACGGCTTCACCAAACTCGCAAAGTTTGGTATAAATCGCCTATACCAGGACACCGTGCCGATAAAACTCCTAACCTCTTTTACATTCTTTGGCGATGGAATTCCTAGCATACTCTCTATCTTCTCTGGATCCATGTGTAAACCATTGCGGTCTACAACAAAGCCTAAAAACTTCAGAGATGGCCTACAGAAATGACATTTCTCCCTACCAACTTTTAAACCTGCCTTAATAAGTCTTCTGAAGACATCTTCTAAAATCTCCATATGCTTCTCAAATGTATCTGTGACGATAATGATATCATCCAGATACACGAAGACATATGGTTCTAGTTCGGGTCTTAAAACGTTATCAATAAACCTTTGCCAAGTTGCGGGAGCATTATGCAGCCCGAATGGCATTCTTAAAAACTGAAACAGACCGCAGCCAGGTACCGTAAAGGCAGTATATTTTCTTGACTCTTTTTCCATCGGAATCTGCCAATAGGCCGATTTGATGTCCAAAGAAGACAAGAATTTCGCGTTATTCAGCTTATCCAGGATAGCTGTTATGTATGGAAGGGGGTACGCGTCCCTGTCTGTAGCCGCATTCAACTTCCTGAAATCTACACAAAACCTATACGTACCATCCTTCTTCTTAATCATGACAATGGGTGAAGCCCATGGACTGTCAGATTTTTCTATAACCCCCTCTGCTAACATTTCTTCTAACTCCTTATCTATGAAAGACTGAATGGCAGGAGATACCGGATAATATCTCTGCTTAATGGGTTCAGCTTTCGTCCTAATCTTGTGGTCCACCATCTGTGTGCACCCTAATCCTTCAGGCATTTCTTTAAATGTCCTGTCTAAAAATCTTTCTAACTGTTGCTTTTCTACCTCTCCTACCTCAGTCAAATGCTCAGAATGGGAAATCGAATTCAACGAATTCTGACTCGAAAATTCCCATTCCCCTGATTGTAAATCCGGGACTATTCCCGCTAAAGCCCAAAAATCGGCTCCTAAAATCAGACTATGAGGAAGATGAGGCATAACTAAACACCCTACTAAAACTACCTTGCCTTTAATTGTAATTGGAAGTGAAACTTCACCTTCCACCTGTACTTCTACACCATCAGCTAATCTAACACTACCTACTTTGCTAGTGCCTGACTTTATACCTAAGCCCTGTAAAATTTTCCATCCATCCCTACATATGATTGTGCAAGAAGCACCCGAATCTAAAAGCCCTACTAACCTAATCCCATAAATACTAACACCTATATATGGTCTCTTGTCCCTACCTACGTGCTCAAGCGCGAAACTCAAATTAACTGTCGCCGACTGGTTACCAGTAGGCAACCCCGACGCATTTAACGGCGCTCTCGTCCTACTGACCCGAGAGTGCGTCTGCCGTTTCCCGAACACTGCGGGCAGTTACTCTTTGTAACTCCCTCTTTCCCACACCCAAAACATCGCCTAACAGCGGAACACCTATTTGCAAGATGGCCTTCTCCATTGCAATTATAACACCTATACGACCTTGATGAATTGACGGGCGGACGAGATTGGGTGTTGTCCTCAACAACCGCAACTCTCCTTACAGCCGGCCTCGCTGAAACGAAATTCGAGTTAGGACTCGACTCCTGCACGACCTGTCGAGTTCGATTGCTTTCTTCAACAACCGAAACTCTGGGGGGTTCAACTCCTACATAAGCCAGATCCGGCTCAAGTAGGTTCCTACTTCTACTATTGGGCGGTGGAACGTATAACTCAACGTTAGCCCTGACAAACTCTAAACTGCGCCCTAATCTAACCAACTCGGAAACGCTAGTCGGATTAGCCAATCCAAGCTGCGTCTGGTAGAAAGGGGTCAGATTCTTTTGAATCATTCCTAACTTCCTACCCTCCAAGATGGGTTCGGAAAGCCTTCCAAACATGTTCTGCATCGTCGCCACATACACCCCGATGGACTCGTCCCGTCCCTGTGTGCGACGCCTAATCTCATCTAGCAAAAGATCATCATAATTTGGTGGCAAAAACTCCAGCTTCAACTCGCTGACTAGTTCTTGCCACGAACCTATCGAAACCCTAACTGCCCTAAACCATATCAATGCCCTACCTACAAACAAGTCTGCTGCCGACCGCAACAGGTTTGCTTCCGTCACTCCCCGAGCCTGACGGATCTCCTCAACCCTCTCTAGAAATGCGTTCACCGAGGCTCCGCAACGCTCTCCGGTGAACTTAACATCCCACTTCGCTAAATTCTCGAACCTCTCGCTAACATAAACCCTTTCTCTACTTAATTCCCTATTCTCATCTATCCTATTAACATTAATTTCCCTAGCTATATTTTCTTCCCTTTTTTCAGTAACGACTGGTGTTAAAATTGGTGCTGCTGTTACTGCTGCTGCTGCTGATGTTGATGTTGTTGTTGTTAATGTTGATGCTGCTGCTGATGTTGATGCTGTTGATGGCGCTGGTACTACCGCTGAAGCCCTCAGACTATCGGTTGATAGCTGACTACCATCTTCTTTCGCGTCTCCTACTTCTTCTGAATCTAGGACTTCCTCCAAGTCCGCTAATGCCATTATAAGTTTATTCTTCATTATTAATTTTTCTTGCTCGCCATCTTCTGGCTGCGACCTATCTAGCCTACCTATACCCCACTCTACCTTAGCTAAACTCTTCAAATATTCCTTAGACTTCCTGGACTTAGGTTTCATTTCTAAAATTTTCCCTATCTCAACTAACTTGTTCTCAACTGCTTCGTAATCCTGTTCAAAACTGAACGGATACTTAGCAGGAGCACCTAAAGAACCCCTACGCTCAAGCAATCTAGCTCCTCTTAGAGATTTCCTCATCTCATCTACCGTCCCTACTTCTAGCCCTCGGCTCTCCATTTCATAGGCGAGCTCGTTCTGCGCTAATCTATAAATATCCATTTTGCAATTAAAAACTCAAAATTAATATCAAAATAAAAAAAGATGAAAAGAATAAAATCAACTCACAAAGTTGTGATCAACACTAAACAACACCTACTCCTATCAAAATTAAACACCAAAAAAAAATAGTACAAAAAAAATACTTTAAATAAATAAAACCAGCAAAGTATCAAAAATTAAAATGTATGCCAACGGCAACACCAAACGAAAATTGGTTGCTGCACACAATAAGTTAAAAATCTACCACTCACTCAAGTGTGAGAGAGAAAAATATACAATTTTTAAAAATGTCACAAAAACAAAATAAAATGGCAAACAAAATAATGTTTTCCACCAAATTATTTTTTTCCGGCTCAACACCCGAGATTTATATGAAATCTCCACAGAATAACTAAGAAATGAAATTTAAAAAACCACCTACTTGGTGAATACAGACCGTAGACAATTCCTATAGTTAAAATTTTCCACAGTTGCGCTGTCCAAAAAGATCACGCAGCCAAACAAACTCGCACTGTATTTAACAATTTCCACAGCAATTCACCTAAAGAAGAACAACAAAAGTAAAAAGTTCTTTCACAAGGAAAAACTAAAAATAAAATCAACACCAAAAAAAATATGCACTTCCCTAATAAAAAATATACACAGGTAGGTACCAAGTACCAACAATATGCACAAAATGCACTATGTACAAATGTATGTACAATTACACTCAATGTTTGGAAAATTTTCCACTAGATTTGCCCCACGTTGTGGACGCCAATTTGTTACACTTTTTTTTCGCGAAAACTAACTTTACGATGAATACTGTAACGTGCGCTTAGTTCGCAAAATAAAACTTCACTTTTATTTATTTCTACTTTATTCAGTATCTATACTTTATTCGAACTCAACTCGACTATTGGACTATCACTGGTTAACAACACTTCACTCTTAACTTTATCACTCTATAATCAAAACTGACTGCTCGTTGCGTCAGGTTGTACTCGAAGTACAACAAAAGAATCTGGAAGAGCAACGAAACGAGCAAAAGAAGGAACAACAGAATATTCTCGAAAGACTTGAGGCGCAACAGAATGTTTTGGAAGGTCAGAAAAACATTCTAGAAGGTAAATTGGGTAACATTGAGAAAAATGTATGTGCCCTAGACGAACGCGTTGAAGGTGTGGAGAAACAGGTTTCTGTTGTAGAGAATCGTTTTGAAATCGTAGAAAGCCGATGTGATAAACAGTTCTCTGTTCTGACCAAGGAATTGGACCAGATCCGGAAAATCAAAATTCGAGAATCTAATGGAGAGTCTGCAAAGAAAAAGGAGATGAAACCGCCAACATTTGATGGACAGTCTTCTTGGTCAGTCTACAAGAGACAATTTGAGGCAGCCGCGACAACAAATGGCTGGGATGACGAAGACAAGTACATTGCACTGACTCTTGCTCTTAGAGGACCAGCAGCTGAATTACTTCAAACAGTTCCAGCTGGTAAGAGCGGCGATTTCAGTTCTCTCGTGGCAGCTATAGATAAACGCTTTGGAGATAGCCACTTGAAAGAAGTCTTCCGAGTGCAACTCAATAACAGAGTCCAGAAAAGGGGTGAAAGTCTACAGCAACTCCAAGCAGACGTCGAAAGACTGATGCACCTGGCATACCCGGATGCTGGAGAAGAAATCATCAACCAGCTTGCTGTTGAGTCCTTCGTTCGTGCCATTTCTGATATACATCTTCAGAGGTCTGTGCGAACTGCTAGAACACGTACTCTTTCTGAAACTTTAGCATTCGCATTGACAATTGAAGCAGCAGAACAGGCTTCTCATGGAGTACATCGACTTGGAGAAGCCATAGTCGAAGAATGCTCGTGTCAAAGAGCTGAAATACAAAAGAACCAGCGGAGCGGACTTGCAAGATGTTGGAACTGCAACAAGACCGGGCACTTACAGCGTCAATGCCGACTACCACCAAATAAAGCAGGTTGTCAACATTGTGGAAGCAAGAGATCCAACCCAGAGCAAGGTAACAACAACACCAGCGTTGCTTATCAATCAGTTTCCCATCAGGGAAACGAGTAAGAACCAACTTCGAGGGGCAGAGGCTGGTTTCTTGTATCGATGGCCCCAGAACCACCATCCAGGTCTCCCAGACCAAACGAGACAACAAAAGTCTGACTGTGGAGACTACTATTAACGGGAACAAACATGTGGCTACCATCGACACCGGTGCCACAGCATCCATAGTACGTCGAGACCTGGTAAAGACGACGTGGCTTCATAACACCAATAGCTACTGTCTAAGAACCGCAACGGGAGAAGCAGCAAGAGTATATGGAGAAGTGTGTCTTAAGATCCGACTGGCCGATCTAGTGTTTACTCATCAATTCCTGGTGGCAGATATATGTGACGAGTGCATCATTGGAATCGACTTTATGAAACAGCACGGAGTTATTTTGGATATCGGTAATCAAGTTTTGAAATACCAAAATAAAGAAATTCCAATGACCTATTCGAATGAAAATACGTCAACACTGAGGACTGTCATCACGGAAGATCTGATCCTGCCTCCTTCTTCTGAAGTGTTCGTTTGGACAAAACTGGAAGGTGAGTTTGGAAGCCTTCGATACCTCATGGTGGAACCAGACCCAGAGTGTTCCTCCCAAAGCGTCATCATTGGGAAAACACTGGTAGCACCGAAAAACAAAATGGTCCCCGTACGATTACTAAACACCAGACCGTACGATGTAAGGTTGAAGAAAGGGGAAGTCGTTGGACGTTGCGAATCGGTTGCAGCAATTACGAAGATCACAGATGAAGCCCCGAGAAAAACTATAACTCCGGAGGAGCTCAAAACCATCAGAGCTAAAATACTGAATTCATCCAACCTTGATCACCAACAAACAAGGATGGCTGAAAATCTCCTACTAGAGTACACTGACATCTTCGCAAAGCAAAAGGGACAATATGGTAGGACACAGTTGGTGCAGCATCGCATCAACACAGGAGATGCAAGACCGATTCGTCAACCCGCAAGACGCCTTCCACTGGCCAAACAAGGTGAGGTTGAGGAAATGATAACAACAATGAAGAAGGACGGTCTTATCGAAAACTCCAAAAGTCCTTGGGCGTCACCAGTGGTGCTAGTGAAAAAGAAAGACGGAAGCACCCGTTTTTGTGTGGACTACCGAAGGCTGAATGATGTGACTAAGAAGGACAGCTATCCCCTGCCCAGAATCAGTGATACCCTGGATGCCATGGAGGGAGCCCAGTGGTTCTCGACGCTGGACTTGAAAAGTGGATACTGGCAAGTTGACATCCACCCTGATGATCGGGAAAAGACGGCGCTTTCTACAGGTAATGGGCTCTGGCAGTTTAAAGTTATGCCGTTTGGGCTATGCAACGCTCCGGCAACATTCGAGCGTTTGATGGAGTGCGTTCTTCAAGGACTGACGTGGAAAGCGTGCCTTGTCTACTTGGACGATGTCATTGTTTACGGGAAAACATTTGACCAACATTGCAAGAATCTAAAAGCCGTGTTTCAGAGACTTCGAGAGGCTAACCTTAAACTGAATCCAGAAAAATGTGCACTTTTCAAAACCGAAGTTAAGTTTTTGGGACACATCATCTCTTCCCAAGGAGTTAAGACTGATCCTGAAAAAGTTGACTCCGTCAAAAATTGGTCAACACCACAGGACAAACATCAACTCCGAAGCTTTCTTGGTCTTGCCACATATTACCGACGTTTTGTTTAGTACTTTGCTGGAGTTGCAAAAAGTTTGCATCAGCTCACCGAAAAAGGGAAGCAGTTCAAATGGTCAGGTGAGTGTGAAAAATCTTTTCAGGAACTCAAATACCGCCTCTGTAACGCTCCAGTGCTGGCACATCCAACACCTGGCAAAACATTCATCATCGACGCAGATGCAAGCAACGTTGGAATCGGGGCGGTACTATCCCAAGTGCATGATGGCGAAGAGAAAGTGGTGGCATATTACAGTAAGGTCCTCTCGAAGCCTGAAAGAAACTACTGCGTGACCAGAAGGGAACTTCTAGCTCTTATCTTGGCAACAAAGCACTTCCATAAGTACATCTATGGACAGAAATTCCTTCTGCGGACAGACCATGGTGCTCTGAACTGGCTGTTGAACTTCAAAAATTAAGAAGGTCAAGTCGCAAGGTGGATAGAAAGACTGCAGACTTATGATTACCAGATTCAACACCGCAGAGGAAAGCTGCACTCAAACGCCGACGCATTGTCCCGAAGACCTTGCAAAGAGGATTGCAAGCATTGTAGGCGACAAGAAAACAAAGAAAATATTACCGCTCAGCGACTAAGAGCTGACCCCATATGCGGATGGAGCAATGAGGAAGTGAGGACCGCTCAACAGGAGGATCCAGATATCGAACCCATTCTCGCATGGAAAGAAAATGAAGAGAAACCTGAATGGGGAGACATTTCTGACAGGAGTCCAGCTCTCAAAGCCTATTGGGCACAGTGGGACTCACTATATGTGCAAGAAGGTGTCCTCAGGCGAAGATGGGCCGCTGACGGTAAATCATATGTGATGCAGCTGATCGTGCCACAATCGAAAGTCAGTGAAGTTCTTCGGGAGATGCACGACGGACCTTCTGGAGGTCACCTGGGAGTTAACAAAACACTGGAGAAGGTGCGACATCGGTTATACTGGTTACATGCTAGAGATGACGTGGAGAAGTGGTGCCGAACATGTGACAAGTGCGCTGCAACCAAAGGACCTGGTAGGAATATTCAAGGTAAGATGCATCAGTACAACGTTGGATCGCCTTTTGAGAGGATTGCAGTAGATGTGGCTGGGCCTTTTCCAGAGACCAACACTGGAAACAAGTACATTCTGGTTGTAATGGACTATTTTAGCAAATGGCCTGAGGCGTATGCCATCCCAAATCAAGAAGCCAAAACGGTGGTCGACCAGATTGTGTTTAACTGGGTAAGTAGGTTTGGCGTGCCTATGGAACTCCATTCCGACCAAGGGAGGAACTTCGAGTCAAACATCTTCCAAGGAGTGTGCGGACTACTTGGCATCAAGAAGACCAGAACCACACCGCTTCATCCACAATCTGATGGGATGGTTGAAAGATTCAACCGGACCTTGAAAGAACACCTCACCAAGGTCGTAGGCGACTACCAAAGAGACTGGGATAGGCACGTACCGCTATTCCTGATGGCCTATAGAAGTGCAGTACATAGCTCGACAGGACAAACACCATCTGACATCCTGTTCGGGAAAACCATGCGGCTGCCCAGCGAACTTAAATTTGGATGCCCCACAGAGGAGCCACAGGACACGAACGAGTATGTGGATGACCTCAAGGAGAGACTCCACCCTCTATGAGTTGACCTTGTCGTGGTGGGGGTGCTTAAGGACATCTTCTCCAGCAATCCAGTGTAATAACATTCATCCGAAAAGAGCCACAACCAAAATACGAGATACAAACAAAAAGCACGTTTTCATTGATACTCAATATCATAGTAAAACGATGTACACAATTTTGTTGTCCCCTTTGGCCAACAAAAGCTAAGTTCAAAGACATCGTTTTGACTACGTTGCTTTGTGAGTGGCACTGAATGTATTTTGTTACACTACTCCCGAATGCAAGTTTGTCAACATTAGAAATGAGACGACTGCCCCAATTAGTAACTTATGAGAAGCAGAATGCTGATGCATTCTTATTTGTAATATAGTTCATAAGAGGGGATATCCCAAATAGATGTGTAATATAATTTAGGTATAAATAGCTGTAAGAAAATGTAAATAAAATCAATTCCATTTCATATACTGAGTGTGAATTCATTATTAAACATCGGCTCTCTAGCCATCTATTTTAAGCGAGCTGCGCTGGATAAAGATACAGCAAAAATAGGGAAAAATTAATAGTAATACAGAAACATAACATGGCGAACCTGCCAACTTGTTGAACTAACAACAAGACGCGGACCAAAATCCCTTTCAAGTTGAGTCGTATCCCTCAGTTGAATCGCTGACATCCGTCCAGCAATCGCAATATTTCAATGAAAATATTTATTATATGTATACTTGCAAGTTTATGATAGTTTATATTGAAACCAATGAAAACAGATTAAATATGTCTGCACCAGCATTTAAAGATCTTCCAAAAGTTGCCAACGACCTTAAAAGCTAACTCGAAGGTTTCAACACCATCATCATCTACATTACATGACGATCTTTTGTGGATTTCAGGACAACCAATCGAAAAATTAAATAACATTACAATGGGGCAACCACAATCGAAGGAAGTTATAAATAACAACCTGAGTAGCAGCCAGCAGATTCTAAGCAGTTCGAATATAAACAATATAACTCTAGTAATACTTATCATTCTATTAATAGCGAAAATTCATTCTTATTATAAGAAATATGTTAGGAAACAAATAATACGTAATAGAATAAATAATGTTTAAAAAAAAAAAAAAAAAAGTTTATATATTGTGAAATCTAATATCGAAGTCAATATTCTTACTATAAAAAAAAAAAAATTTAAAAAACATTTGAAGTCATTTCTGTTATGGATAGTATAAAAAGCATTTACAAAATATTAGTAAATTAAAAAAAAAAGTTCAAACAGAGAATATTCACAAGAATACATTGTCAAAACAAAAAAAGAAATTGACAAGATATGGAGAGAAATACTCATAGAAATTACTGACGAAACGGAAATAGAAGAAATAACAGTAAACTTTAAAGAAATAGAAAAACGAATTTTGGAAATAATTAAGCCAAAAACAAAAAAAATTTATCCTGAAAAAATGGCAGAATTCAATATGATAACAGCTACAAAGCTAATAACGGAATTTAACGGTGAATCAAAAAACCTTTCAATTTTTTTTGGGCTTATTGAATTCTATCATGATACTTTAGGTGGAGAAAGTGAAAAGAAAAAATTAATTAAATTTGTTATAGCAACTAAAGTAACTGACAAAGAAAAAAACAGGCTTCTGACTCTAGACAAAGAACCTGACAATTTCTCAGATTTAAAGAAAGTTTTAACAGATATTTACAAAACAAAAATAAACCCATTGAAACTACATAATGATTTAGCTAGACAGCATCAGGGAACACAAGAAGTTAACAAATTTGCAGAGCGGATAGAAGTACTAATTTCACAATTAAATGAGATTCAGATAGCTGAACAGGGTGAAGCCAATAAAAGAATTATAATAAAGTTAAATGACCAACTAGGATTAAATGTTTTTAAAAATGGATTAAATGAAGCATGTAGACAGGTAGTACAAGCATCAAGAGTAGCTACATTTAATGAAGCTGTACAGATAGCAATTGAGGTTGAAGCGTCTACACGACAAAATAACATCATGCAATTTAGGACAAATCATAGTGGTAGATACCAATACAACCATAATTCTTCCTATCCAAAATTTACAAATAATAATAGAATCAACAATAGACAGTACAATAACAACAGTTATAACAATGGTTATGAAAGGAACAACAATAATAATAGAGGTAGAGGTATTGCAAGGGGATACCACAATAGTAACACTAGGTCGAAAAACTTAGAGATCCCCGGTCAGCAGAATCGGGGAAACCAAAGAAGGTTCTAAATTTCTATGGGGAATGCGACACAAATTTCGTTAACATAAGGATAAAACATTTAAACAAAACTTTTAAATTTTTAATTGACACGGGAGCTGATATTTCAGTTTGTAAAGAGTTTCTTGTTAAAGATTTAAATGAATATTCGTCATGTCAAATAAACGGCATAACAAATAAAACGATATTTTCGAAAGGTATAACAGAACTAGAACTCATGCTTGGAGAAACAAATATAAAACATCAATTCCACGTGGTAAGTGAGGAAATAAATATATCAACAGATGCAATACTAGGTAGAGACTTTTTATTACAATATAACTGTAAGATTGATTATGAAACATGTGTACTAATAATTCCATTAGATGGGGAAGAAATGGTTTTACCAATGAATATGAATACAAGAGACATTAAAAATGATATTAAAATTCCAGCAAGAACAGAGATAATTCATAAAGTCGATTTAGACGTAAAAGAAGATAGCGTAATACATGGAAAAGAAATAAAAAAGGGAGTATTTTTAGCAAATTCATTAATACCAGCAATAGGAATCAAACATGTGAAAATACTAAATACAACTGATTCAGAAGTAACGCTTAAACATATCTCATTAGGAATAGAACCAATCTCGAGTTATGAAATATTACAATTTAAAAATAGTTTAGTAGATGAAGATCGGTTTAAGAAAATAGAAAAGGAAATAAAAGTAGATAGTTTAGATGACAACGCTAAGACAGAAATACTTAAATTATGCAAGCAATTTCAAAATATATTTCACTTAGAAAATGAAATACTAACAAAAAATAATTTCTATGAACAGAAAATAACAACTATAGATAAAACACCAGTATACATAAAAAATTACAGACTCCCGCATGCTAATTTGAATGAAATCAAAAACCAAGTTGAAAAGTTGATAGATGAAGATATAGTTGAACCATCTATAAGTCCTTATAATTCACCTTTATTAATAGTTCCAAAATAGGACAAAGAAGGTAACAAAAAATGGAGATTAGTAGTTGATTTTAGGTCTTTGAACAAAAAAGTAGTTGATGATAAATTCCCACTAACTCGTTTGGAAGACGTATTAGATAAATTAGGAAAAGCGAAATATTTTTCAACTTTAGATATGACAAGTTCATTTCACCAAATTTCATTACATCCGAAATCCAGACCATTGACAGCATTTTCTACGGACACTGGTCACTTTCAATTCAAAAGATTACCTTTTGGATTAAAAATTTCAACAAATAGCTTTCAGAGAATGTTATCAATTGCACTTAGTGGACTGCAAGCATCTGCATTTCTATACGTAGATGATATAATAATTTTTGGATCAAATCTTAGAGAGCATAATAACAATCTAACAGAAGTTTTTAAAAGGTTACGTAAATATAATTTAAAACTAAACCCAAGCAAATGTAATTTTCTACGTCCAGAAGTAGTTTATCTTGGACATTTAATAACTGCAAAAGGTGTAACTACAGACCCAGATAAATACAATGTTATTAAAGAATATCCTAAACCAGATAATGTAGATGAAGTTCGAAGATTCGTAGCTTTCTGTAATTACTATAGACGTTTCATACAAAATTTTGCAGAAATTGCAAAACCACTAAACCAATTATTAAAGAAAAATCAAATTTTTAGCTGGACACAAAATTGTCAAATTGCTTTTGAAACACTTAAATTAAAACTAATGTCACCACCTATCCTATCTTACCCAAATTTTTCAAAACCATTTATACTAACAACAGATGCATCAAACTATGCACTAGGAGCGATTTTATCTCAAGGAGAAGTAGGCGATGATAAGCCCATTGCATATGCCAGTAAAGCATTAAACAAACATGAACTAAATAAATCTGTAATAGAGAAAGAATTACTTGGTATTCATTGGGGAATTAATCATTTCAGACCTTATCTGTATGGAAGAAGATTTATTGTGTACACAGATCATAGACCATTAGTTAGCTTATTTACTCATAAGAACCCTTCATCTAAGTTGACTAGAATTAGAGTAGATTTAATGGATTACGATTTTGACATAGTTTTTAAGCAAGGAAAGATGAATACGAATGCTGATGCATTATCCAGAATAAAAATAAGTTCAGAAGAATTAAAAGAGATGATACCAAAAGTAAGCATAAATGTCCTAACTAGAGCAATGAAGCTGAGAAATATAAAAAACACTAGTGAAAAAGAAGAAAATCCGGAAACCATGCCACCAGTGGAGACTGATCACCTTCACATATGGGAATGCATATCAATTTCAGACACTAGGAATATTAAGAAGTTGCAACCTGAGAATATAAAAAATTTAATGGGTACCCAAAAAGAAAGAATATATTCAGTCAAAGATAGAATACATGTTGGATACAGTGATAAATCATTATCAGATTTAAAATTGATTCTGAGGAAACTGTTGTCCTATGCAAAGCATGTGAAGTTAGAAAAGCTAGCGTTAGCAATGAATAATGAAATATTTGAAACAATATCAGTGCACAAATTTAAGAAGATATTTAATGAACTGCAGAAAAATGAAAAAGAAAATTGTCTAGACATTATATTATACAATGCGCCAAAAAGAGTGCATGATATAAAAGAAATGAATGAAATAATAAAAAAGTATCATGATGATAAATTAGGAGGACATATAGGTATAAGAAGATGTATAGCAAAGCTTAAGCAGAAATATGTATGGAAGAATATGAATAAGATGGTTAGAAATTATATAAATAAGTGCAAAATTTGTAATGAGGTTAAAATAACAAAATATACAAAAGAACAATTCACAAAAACAGACACACCAAATACATCATTCGAAACAATAACAATAGATACAGTAGGACCACTCAGACCATCGAATGGATACAGGTATATTCTGACAGTTCAATGTGAGCTTACAAAATTCATTGAAACATTTCCATTAGTTACAAAAGATGCCGTTTCAGTAGCAAAGACTATAGTAGAAAAATTCATTTTAAAATATGGTTGTTTTAGGAAATTAAAAACAGATAAAGGCACAGAATTCACAAATGAACTACTAGTAAACATATGCAAATTATTAAAAATAGAAAAAGCTACATCTACGCCATTTCACCATGAAACTTTAGGCTCAATAGAAAGAAACCATAGAGTTCTGAACGACTATTTAATGACTATGAACGGAAAAGACGAATGGGAAGAGTTACTACCATACTACACTTACACATACAATACTACACCACACAGTACTACAAATTATGCACCATTTGAATTAGTATATGGAAAATTATGTGCTTTACCTTGTGAAATCATTAAAAATAAACAGAGCATTTATAACTTGGATAATTATGTTAATGAATTTAAAATAAAGTTAAAGTATGCACATAATAGAGCTAAGGAAAACTTAGAATTAAATAAAACTAAAATATGTAACAATCAATTAAATGTAAAAGCATCAAATTTCAAAATAGGAGACTTTGTCTATATAAAAGTAGGAAATAAAAGAAAACTAGATAAACCCTTCAAAGGTCCATATAAAATCATTGCACAAAATGGTCCAAATAGTATTATAAGCATTGAAAACAAAAACAAAGAAGTACACAATAACAATTTAATTAAAGCCAGAAATACAAACTAACAATAAACATCAATAGATAACACAAACCTAAATCCATATATATGTACATACACAAAAAAAAAAAAAAAAAACCGAATAATATTTATTTAAATTTTACAAATGTAAACAAATATCATTTTTTAAAGGGGAGGGATGTAGTGTAATAACATTCATCCGAAAAGAGCCACAACCAAAATACGAGATACAAACAAAAAGCACGTTTTCATTGATACTCAATATCATAGTAAAACGATGTACACAATTTTGTTGTCCCCTTTGGCCAACAAAAGCTAAGTTCAAAGACATCGTTTTGACTACGTTGCTTTGTGAGTGGCACTGAATGTATTTTGTTACACTACTCCCGAATGCAAGTTTGTCAACATTAGAAATGAGACGACTGCCCCAATTAGTAACTTATGAGAAGCAGAATGCTGATGCATTCTTATTTGTAATATAGTTCATAAGAGGGGATATCCCAAATAGATGTGTAATATAATTTAGGTATAAATAGCTGTAAGAAAATGTAAATAAAATCAATTCCATTTCATATACTGAGTGTGAATTCATTATTAAACATCGGCTCTCTAGCCATCTATTTTAAGCGAGCTGCGCTGGATAAAGATACAGCAAAAATAGGGAAAAATTAATAGTAATACAGAACATAACACTGACCAACCAACATAACTCAAACAAAACCTGAAAAACATGGAAAAAGTTAATAAAAGAAGTAAAAAACGAACGGGGATATACGTTCACAAGTCGGCAGGTGTCGCGACTGCCGGCGATGGCTTGGCCTCGAAAGAGGATAAGTCGCCAGTGACAAATTTATTAACTGTAACGACAGAAAAAGCGATTGGCGGAAGGACTTAGGAGCCGACTGCAGTTCGAGGAAGGCCTCACAAGCCAACTAAGAAATGTGGAGAGCCCTCTGGTTCTAACGCCCCTCCTAAGGAGGATGCCCAAAACAGTGGAAGAGTTGCAGTGACTCTTTGTAGCACTTCCACCAATACTGCCCGTATTATAGGGACTCCGAAGGAGACTATTACAGCAAGTAGTGGGGCCGAAACTTTCGGTTCTAACGCAAACTGTGATATGTTGACGAAAGGGCTACCCTCATCTAAAACACTGCTCCAACCTCCCACCTCATCCCGTCCATTGTCGAAGGACTCAAGGTCGACCAACCCGGACGGTACGGGTGCCGAGACTATCGGCTCCGTGGCTGAAAGGGGAGGACCTCCTTCGAGCTCCGAAAACACTCCTTCCCTCCCCGAAGTTGTAGGTGAAACTGTGACTTACAGTGGAACAAACAACGAAAGGGGGTCCAATCCCCCTAACCCCAAAGTTGGAGGTGAAACTGTGACTTACAGTGGAACTGAAAACGAAAGGGTCGCCAATCTCCTTATCCCCCAAGTTGGAAGTGAAACTGTGACTTACAGTGGAACTGAAAACGAAAGGGCTCCCAATCCCCCTACCCCCCTAGTTGAAAGGGAAACTGTGTCTAACAGTGGAAAGGACAACAAAGGGGATCCCAATCTCCCTACCCTCCCAAACCACAAAGAGAGGCGGAACGCGGAGAAAATTGCGAAGGTGTTAGGTGCGGTACCTAAACCTAAGCTTGATTCAACGCAATCTGCCAAGATTGAATGGGCAATGAAAATTATTGCCATAAATAAGAAAAACGGCTCAGACTCAACGTCTAAGCGCCAACGCTCGTTCGTGGAGTCAACCCCGAACGCCAAAAGATCTAAGGTGCAAAAATCAAGCACCCTCAGCTCCAAAAAAGACTTGTCGTACAGTGAAGTACTGAAGGACAAACCAATTTTCGCTGTCATTGACAGGAGTAACGCGGATGGTGAGATCTCTTTCGATCAATGGGCGATCATCATGAATAAGCTCCAGGCCTCCTACTGGACTCTTATGATGGAGAACCCAGGGGAACCTGCCATCTTTGAGGACGCAGGATGGTATCAGGGGCGCGTCAGGTTAATCGCGTTTGATGGAGAGAGATCGCGCGATCTGTATAAACTCGCGATAAGCAGGTTAGAGGGACTCTGGCCTGGTGCTAAGCTTGAAGTCGTGTCGAGGGAGGATATCCCTTACAGGCCTAGGGCTCGCGCTAGACTACCAGCGGAACTCTCCTGCAAGGAAACTATCATGAAAATGATACAATTTGGCAATCCAACTCTGCCTACTCACGACTGGAAAGTCGCGAAGCTGGAAGAGCCAGAGGGTCACTATAGATCGGCTATAATAGTCATCAATAAGGACTCCCTGGCTCCCCTGGCTGGAACAAAAGGTGTGATTCGGTTCGGCTGGTCAAATATTGCCTTGAAAATATATAAAAAAGATGAGGAGCATAACATCGCTCCATCTCCGGCAACCCAAAGTGCGTCTTCAGTGGAAGAATCCGCAGAGCAAGTCGACCCTCCATCCATGGAGATAGACGAGCTCGGCACATCCTCTGCTGAAACGTACGATAATAAACCCTCCACATGCCACTTGGATGCCCAAAATGTCGTCAAATTCTCCGACTTGGAGACTGATGACTCCGCAAACGAGGTTTCGATCAGCGAGGATGACCTTCTTAGGTCAAACTCTGAGAGCGAAACAGATGACGACCTCAACCAGACCGTGGTGGGGCTTAGTCTACTTAGTTGTTCCCAAGATGGTGCAGCTAACTCAGATTAACCTCCAACACTCTAAGCAGGCTTCGGCCTCCCTTCTTCTCCGTCTAAACAAAAGGGGGGAAGATATTGTCCTTATCCAAGAGCCTTGGATCACCAAGTCCATCGTTCGAGGACTAAGGACTCCTGGATATACTCTACTGCATATGAAGGACAAAGGTGAACCCAGATCCTGCATATTGGTAAGAAGTAGCACTAATGTATTTTTACTCCCTCATTACAGCAATCGTGATGTAACCACAATAAGATACCAGACCAGTGACAACATCTACTGGCTGGTATCAGCTTACCTCGGCCATGACCATCCTGGCCCTCCTCCATGCGACTTATTTAAAAGGATTGTCGCTGCAGCAGAACGGCAGAAGATCTGCCTCATCGGATGCGATGCTAATGCGCATCACACAGTATGGGGTAGTACTGACATAAATGAAAGGGGTGAGTCACTTTTTGATTTTATTTTAAGTACTAACCTTATAGTAAGTAATATTGGCAATGAACCAACATTCATTACCAAAAACAGACAAGAAGTTTTAGATATCACTCTTGTCTCCGACTCGTTTCATCATAGGATTACTAATTGGAAAGTATCTACTGAACACTCCTTTGCTGATCATAGATACATTCAATTTGATCTAAATGAGGAACCTCTCAAGCAACCAGTCTTCCGAAACTATCGAAAAACTGACTGGCAAAAATATCGGGTAATTTTGAAAAAGTTTATTAAACCTGAACTTTTACAAAACCCTACAAACAAACATGATCTAGACAAAAAAGTCAATGATCTTACCACTGCCCTTAACCATTCACTGCAGAAATCCTGTCCTCTTATAAAAATAAGAGGAAAACAGAAACCAATGTGGTGGAGCTCAGGGCTAGAACCGCTCAGGAAGGAATGTAGAAAACTTTTCAACTGAGCTAAACAATCTAAAACTTTAATAGACTGGGACTCCTACAAGGAATCCCTCAAAACTTATAAATATCAACTGAGGAAAAATAAAAGAACTTCCTGGAGAAATTTCTGTGGAAAAATAGAAGATACTTCAGAAGCTTCTAGACTAAGAAAAATCCTCTCAAAGAGTCCGACCATGCCTAGCAGTTTGAAAACCGCTGACGGCTGGACAGAATCCTGCGAAGAAACGCTCAATTTGCTTCTGGACACTCACTTTCCAGGAAGCTCTAAGAACTTATGCAACTATGATTCCACAGAACCAGGTAGCATAATAACAAACCATCACGATCTGATTACAAGGGAAAAATTAATTTGGGCCATTAACAGCTTTGACCCATACAAGTCCCCTGGACCTGATGGTATAATTCCAGCCGAACTTCAAAAGGCCGCGGACATTATTATCCCTGTCCTTGAAGTAATTCTCATCGGCTGTACCACCTTGAACTATATCCCCACTCAGTGGAGAGAAGTCAAGGTGGTGTTTATACCTAAGGCTAGGAAATCATCCCACGTAAACCCAAAAGATCTCCGACCAATAAGTCTATCATCTTTCCTTCTTAAAACTTTAGAACGACTGATTGATATCCACCTGCGTACAGCTATAGATCCAAAATTGTTATCTACAGCACAACACGCTTACTGCAAGGGAAAATCTGTAGAAACGGCCCTACACACCCTGGTACGTACTATAGAATATTCCCTCCATCACAAAGAATTCACTCTGGCCGCCTTCCTCGACATAGAGGGCGCCTTCAACAACGTCAGCAACTCTGCAATTACAAAGGCACTGACGAAGCTCAAAGTAGATGATTCCATAGTGGAGTTGATAAATCTAATGCTAAAAAGCAGGAGAATCAACTCTACTCTAGGAGACTTCTCTGCAAAGAGATCTGTCAGTAGAGGAACACCGCAAGGCGGAGTCCTATCCCCTCTTCTATGGAATATAGTAGTCAATGAACTTCTAGTTGACTTAGAAGCTGAGGGATTCAAAGTGATTGCATACGCAGATGACGTCTCCATTGCGGTGTCCGGCAAACATGCTCACGTCCTTACGGACCTGATGCAGACCGCTCTAAATAAACTTGTAAAATGGGCGGGAAAATGTGATCTAGGGGTCAACCCTCAGAAAACTGAACTCGTTCTCTTCACCAGGAAATACAAAATTCCTCAACTAATAACTCCATCAATAAATGGAATCTCACTTGTACTTTCAAACGAAGCCAAATATCTAGGTATAATCCTAGACAAAAAGCTAAATTGGAAAGCCAATATACAGAAAAGAATCAGGAAATCCACCGTGGCCTTATTTTCCTGCAAAAAAGCCATTGGTAACAAATGGGGTTTCTCCCCCCAAATCACCCACTGGCTCTACACCGCGGTCATCAGACCAATACTCACATACGGAGTAGTGGTATGGTGGACTGCTCTTGATAAAAGGACCTACTGCGATAATCTAAGCAAGGTCCAACGAACAGCCTGTCTGTGTATAAGCGGAGCACTGAGATCAACACCCTCAGCTGCACTAAATACACTCCTCAACCTCACACCACTAGATGTCTTCAGCAAACAAATGGCCGCCAGTGCAGCCACTCGTATGAGAGCTATCTCCCAATGGACCGATAACAACATCGGTCACGTTGCAATCCTGAATTTATTCGGATCAATCCCCTGTCACTCCGATTACACCATCCCCCAATTGGTTTTTGATAATAAGTTCCAAGTCTCAATCCCACCGAGAACGACCTGGGACGACGAAGAATTTTTGAGAGATGATTCAATTCATTTCTATACAGATGGTTCAAAAACCGAAGAAGGGGTAGGCTGCGGGGTGTACTCAAACCGACTTAACGTAAGTCTCTCGTTCCGCCTTCCAAACCATTGTAGCGTGTTCCAAGCGGAAATTCTGGCGATCAAAGAGGTTCTATCATGGCTAAAAGAAAACGTGATATCCTCAACGAATATCCGGATTTTCTCAGATAGTCAAGCAGCCCTCAAATCACTCGGCGCTGTTTCTACGAACTCAGTAACCGCCCTCAACTGTCGCTTATCTCTTAAGGAGATGGCTGAACAGTTCAATATTCACCTTTTTTGGGTGCCGGGGCACAGAGATATCGCGGGTAACTGCAAAGCCGACGAACTCGCCAGAGAAGGAACCGTTCTACCGATCTCTACCAGCAGGTTGAATATTGGTATACCAATCGCTACATGTAAACTTATGCTAAAGCAAGAGGCGATGGACAGAACAAATCACAGGTGGAACAATATCACCACGTGCGTGGCAACAAAACGTATATGGCCAGGAATAGATCCAAAACGCACAAGACATTTGTTATCCATTACCTGATTGCAAGTTAGCTCCGTAATCAATGTCATTACCGGACATTGTCTGATAGGAAGACACGCCATAAGACTTGGCGTTCCCTCAAATGACTTCTGCAGAAGTTGCTTAGATGAGGAGGAGGAGGAGACAATCCCACACCTCCTCTGCTCATGTCCTGCACTCTCTTTTAAAAGAAAGCGGCATCTAGGAAAATATTTTCTTGATGATCCAAGCAATCTGGCACACACAGATCCCCTGCATATCCTTCGCTTTATTAAAAGCTCCAAATGGTTTTGTTAAGTGAGGTATTCCCTCGCATAATACTTATGGTATCACAATGGATCTAATATTGGTCTAAGTGTGTCAGTTTGTTTTCCTGACAGCCATTTAAACCTAACCTAACCTAAGGCGCTCACAGGTAGTTAAGACGGCAAAGGTGTGCAATAACTGTCTGGGGTACAGTCATTTCGCCTCAAACTGCCCAAGCGACAAAAATTGCACGTTTTGTTCGAAGCGCCACCATTCGTTGCTGCACATCAATATCACACCACAACCTAGCCAGCCCCAAAGACAGACAAATCTCACCGCTACTCAGGTCTCCGTCAACCCAGACGCGCCTGAGTTCCATATGGACGGCAGAGCTAGCTCCATCGGTAGAAATTTAAACACCTTCCATGCGTCAGCAGGCAGCTGTGCATCGGCGAAGGTTTTGTTGGCAACAGCCGTTGTCAAAGTCATGGCAGCAGATGGAAGGTTCCATATGCTAAGAGCCCTGGTCGACCCAGGTTCTGAAGCAACTTTTATAACAGCAGCAGCTGCACAATTGCTGAAGCTAAAACGGTGTCAGACCGTGGCGAGAGTAAGTGGGTTGGGTTTGGTCAGCAGTGGCACAACGTATAGCAGCGTCGATTTAACGCTTGCGTCGCAACACCCGACGTTTGAAGGTGCTGTAAAAGCACTTGTGTTCAAGTCACTGACTGGGCATCTTCCAGCCCACCGAATCGAACCAAAGAAATGGCAACATTTAGAGGGACTCTGTTTAGCAGATCCCACTTTCTTTTTACCAGCTCCGGTGGACCTACTACTTGGAAGCCACGTTTTCGCCGACATACTCCTTCCACAGATAGTACGGAGTCAAGACGGCCAAGGTCCAGTGGCCCAAAAAACACAACTCGGATGGATAATTTTGAAACCCCAGTTCATTTCCGAACGTTTACACAGTTCGCGCACTTAGGGTCGGAAGTACGAAAATTCTGGGAAGTTGAAGTGGAGCCGTTTAAGCATTTAGAGTGTGACGAAGCAAAGGCCTGCGAGGAGCATTTCACCCGTCACACTAAACGCCTCACGAATGGACGGTACGAGGTCAAATTGCCGTTCAGATGTGCAGATCAGCCAGCCATGGGATCGAGCCGACAGGGTGCTCTCCGAAGATTTGCGCATCTGGAGAGGAAGCTTGCGGCGAACTCGAAGCTGCGAGAAGATTATGCAAAGTGCATAAGGGAGTATGATGAGCTTCATCATATGGAAGGGGTCGACGCGTCGGAGAAGGTGCTTAAAACCCTGCACCACTACTTTGTCCCTCATCACGCCGTGATAAAAAAAGCGAGTATGCGGCGGCCAAGACCTCAAATGGCTTCTCGCTAAACAACAAGCTGCATGTGGACGTATAGGATTACGTTTACGGTAGCTTCATATCGGTAGCTCCAGAAGATCGATATTACCAGCTCATCCTTTGGAGGGAAGATACTGGGTTGCCGATACGGGTGTTCAAGCTGAACACCGTCACTTTCGGCACTGCCTGTGCCCCATACCTAGCCATTAGGGTGTTGAAGCAGCTATGTAGTGACGAAGCTACTAAATTTCGTGTCGGAGTGGAGGTTGTTCGAGACGAGATGTACGTGGACGATCTCATTAGTGGAGCGGATACCATAGGAGAAGCGAAACTAAAACGAGACGAGTCACGGCAGATCTTATTATCAGCAGGCTTTAATCTACGGAAGTGGACGACCAACGAGAAGGAGCTCTTGGTGGACATCCCAGTTAAAAATCGAGAAGTGGATTTCGACTTACCGTTCAATTCCGAACCCACGGTGAAGACCCTTCGTATAAAGTGGTTTCCAAGCGGCGATTACTTCTCGTTCCGGAATTTGGAAGTTGATGGGCGGGAGATAACCAGGCGAACGGTGCTCTCTGCAATCGCCAAGCTGTTTGATCCTATGGGATGGATTTCACCTTGTGTCGTCACAGCCAAAATGATGATGCAGCATCTCTGGGATGGTGATTCGACGTGGGATAACCCGGTACCGGACGAGATTCGACAGAAATGGGAAGCTTTTTGTCGAGAACTCCCTGAAATTGAAAAAATAAAAATACCTCGATGGATCCATACGACCAAGGCGATGAAGGAGATCGAGTTGCACGGATTCTGCGACGCATCCGAGAAGGCGTATGGTGGAGCAGTATATGTTCGGTGTCTCGATGCAGAAGGCAACACGCATGTCCATTTGCTGATGTCGAAAACGAAGGTTGCCCCAAACAAACGGATGGTGTCCTTACCGCGATTGGAGCTTTGTGGTGCAGTCTTGGTAGCCGAATTGCTCAACTATACCAAGAAGGTTTGGATGT
Source organism: Melanostoma scalare (assembly GCA_949752695.1). Lineage (NCBI taxonomy): Eukaryota > Metazoa > Arthropoda > Insecta > Diptera > Syrphidae > Melanostoma > Melanostoma scalare. The sequence goes on along the minus strand of OX456986.1, from coordinate 75,126,793 downwards.
TCCAGATGACCATGTTTTTGTATGGACGGATTCCATGATCACGTTGGCATGGATTCAAGGTACTCTATCGAAATGGACCACCTTTGTCGCCAACAGAGTCTCGGAAGTGAGACGTCTTGTAGAACCGGAGTGCTGGCGACATGTACCAACGCAACACAATCCTGCTGATTTAGCGTCACGTGGAGTTTTTCCATCGGCGATGGAGTCCTTGACATTGTGGTGGAGTGGCCCGCAGTTCCTCAAGGAATGTTGGAGTTTCGATTGTCCTGAAGAAGAGGAACGCTCGATCCAAACGCACGCCGTACAGATGAACGCAGAGGATGATAGGATACTCGAGTTGGTGCATAAATTCTCGAAGCTGTTACGAGTGATCCGGGTGATTGCTACATGTCTCAGGTTTGCATCCAACTGCCGTAAGGTCAAGGGATCGAGAAACGCTGCGCCGCTGGAACCACAGGAGCTGGAATCTGGACTTAAGATCGTGGTCAAAGCATCTCAACGGGAAATGTACAAGGATGATCTGGAGCAATTGTCTGTTAATGGAAGAACTTCAAAAAATCTACAATCGTTAAACGCATTTATAGACGGCAATGGAGTCTTACGAGTCGGAGGTCGTTTGCAGAACACTCTTCTCTCATACGATGCTCAACACCCAATGCTTCTTCAAGGAACGCATCATTTTACGAAGCTGGTAGTGCAAAACGCCCACAAATGCAGATGCATTAAAATGCAAATGCATTACATGGCGGAATACAGCAGATGATGGCGTTTATACGAGAGAGGTTCTGGATAGGACAAATCCGTAGGAGTGTCAAGTTCCAGATACACAACTGCTTGGAATGTTTCCGTCAGAAAGCTGATGGAAGGAAGCAGTTGATTTGTAATTTACCTGCACCAAGAGTACGGATGGCACGAGCTTTCGTTCATTCAGGTGTCGAATATGCAGGCCCAATCGACATCAAAACTTGGGAGGCCCGCGGGGCAAAAATTATCAAAGGGTACTTTGCTGTTCTTATATGCGTTGTCACAAAGGTGTAAAAAAAATACACCTGGAAGTTGTTTCGGATCTGACTACACAGGCATTTTTAGCAGCGTTCAAACGCTTTACAGGACGTAGAGGTGTATGTAAGAGGCTGTACAGTGATTGCGGAACAAATTTTGTTGGCGCTAACACAGAGTTAGGCAGAATGTTGGAGAATGCAAAGCATTGCTGGAAGGAAGTAGCGGAAGAAATTTCAAACCACGGTACCGAATGGCATTTTATTCCTCCCACTTCTCCCCATTTCGGAGGATTATGGGAAGCAGGTGTGAAATCGGTCAAGTACCACATCAAACGGGTTGTTGGAAGTGAGATACTCACATTTGAGGAGCTCGCGACGCTTCTAACACAAGTAGAAGCATGTCTCAATTCGAGACCCTTGTGTCCACTGACCGACAACGTAGACGATTTGGACGTCCCGCTCACTTTCTCATCGGAGAACCAATTCATGCCGTACCGCAAGAGGAACTTACCCATAACATCACCCACATGGAACGCTGGAAGAGAATTCAGGTCCTGGCTGACCAGTTCTGGAAGAAGTGGCATTCCGAGTACCTTTGCAGGCTTCAACAACGCCCGAAGTGGACGAAGACGGAAAGGGTTCCAAAGGTAGGTGACTTGGTTATAATCAAGGATGAGCGTCTCCCAGCAACGTACTGGAACATGGCCAGAATCACTGAGGCGCATCCCGGATCACCTTGAAGGCAAAGAACGGATGCTTAAAGCGTCAAATAACCAAATTATGCTGGCTGCCGTCAAACCAGGCCACCGAGGATAGTACGCTGATTTAAAAAACCATCGCTACCAATCGACTTCAAAACAAAAATCGAAATTTCATTTCAACCACTTCATTAAAAGCTGAACAGAATGTTACCAGAGTCTTTCTACGAAAACTCACTTGTCATTGCTTCAAAACTTGAACGTATACCAGATACTATTTACAACAAACCATCATACACTGACCCTGGATTCAGTACGAATCAATATCTGCTGATTTAAATCTCTTCCCCGAAGAATTACCTGAAAACCCTCAATAATACACCGCCCCTGGACTCAGCAAACGAGTCAACACCAACCTTATCGAATGCCTACATCTTCCTCGAAGATATTCAAAAAAAAAGCCAACTTAAAATACACCGCACCTGGATTCAGAATATGAATCAGTACCAAACAGCTGAATCATACTTACATCTTCTTCGAAGATTATGCAAAACTTTGAACAAAACCCCTGGATACGGCTTAGTTCAAGCCCAACGCAAGCTGAAATCAACGAATTCAACTCAGCAATCAACCCATCTTTAAAACACCTGTAAAGTCAGTAAAATCATCATCACAACACATCAATCAACACATCTTTAAATTCAGTAAAGTTGTTGAAAACAAAATACATCTTTAAAAACACCGTGTTACACTTTTTTTTCGCGAAAACTAACTTTACGATGATTACGATATTATTAAACTAACGCGATTGGATTTTCCGGATCCAATTAATTAATTTAAGCAAACGAAATTTAGAACGATTAAAAGAAATGCACAACCGGTGTGCCGCGAGGTAAACAGACGAAATGTCAAACGCGCTGATGAACTAAAAAGTGTAACACTCAGCAGGTAGGCTGCTGACACCACGGCTAAGCTCAGCTGGGCTGGGTTCGTAAACAAAAAAAAGTAAGCGTAGCGCGATAACAAGATCGATCGCGAATTAAAGAACCGATTAATTTATTAATAAAAAGAATTGTAAAAGTATTTTCCAAGTACCGGGTGTACTGGAAAAAGATGGGCGCCAGGAAATTTTTAGGTGAAATTTCCAAACCAATAATAAAGGCTGAAATGTTAAGAACCGAATTGAAATACGATGTTTAAATTCCCAAAGGGATTTAAGGCTATTTATTTTGCTTTTATGTTGGGAAAACCTTATAAGAAGTGGGATTAAAAACCCAAATCTTTTCAACAATCAAATGATACAATGGTGGACGGTTAGGTGAACCGTTTAAAAAGTAAACAATGAAAATAACCGGAAGATTGAAACGTTAATTGTTCTTTCCCGAAAAGAACAATTAATATGAATTTATAAGGGTCGCGTGTCTCACAATTTTGAGAATATCGTTGGCAAAGAACAACCGAATCTTAATTTTGACAACACTAAAAAAACTAAACCACTCTACTTATCTTTTCTTTTTCTCCTGCTTTTCCTTCCTCCTTCAAATTTTCTATATCTTGTCTGTCTGACAATTTCTGCTAGTTCTCCTTCTCCAATTTCTCCTTCCACTGACTCTAAACACTTTCCAAAATTTCTCTAACTTTATCTAACACTTTCTATCAACAATATTTCCAACTTTCTATTTTCACTTTTCTCTTTTTCTAAACAAAATCGCAATTCGCAAGAAAAACCACTTGTCGCTTTTTAGGTCAACCAAGAAGTGGTTGATCTTGTCAACTTGTCCTTTCTCGACTTTCAAATTCACACACACATTCATACAATCGGCCAATCGTGTCTCGAGGTTTTCTGTCACGGCTTTCTAGCACATGCAGCCTTATGGCTGACAAGCACCTCCGTTGTCGAACTCCAGCGAGACCTTTCATTCGCACAATTTTCCAAACACATTGAACTGAAAAAGTTGTTGGGGGTTTGTTCCCAAAACTTATCCAGCTCATTAGTCGAGATCAGACCCCTCCCATAAAACATGTCGAGAAAAATGAAAGTTCCTGAAAGTTGAAAATAATACTTCTGGGCATTTTCCCAGTTACTCTACTATATATTCTACTGAGTCAGGGAAAGGATAAAATTCTCAATGTTACAACTTTTCGAAAATTGAAGAAGGGAGGAAAAGTTACCATAACCAAAATGAACTACTTTACCCTATTCGGTGGATCTTTGCGCAGATTTGGGGATAAGGGAAAACTATTAACGTTTCATTCTTATGATTCGGTTTTACAAAAGTGAAAGTTAAATTTAGGATGATTACACTTGCAGCACTACGCTGCACAGTGTGTTTCATAACGAAGTATGGCTTCCACACGTGCCATTTCAATTGTTCACACCTGTGATATGTGTATGTATGTGTATAGTGTTGTGTGTGATATATCCTGCTTGTGTAGTGTGTGTAATGAGGTGTGTGAATGATGATAATGGGTGGATGATGTTATAAGTGCATGGATGTAAGTATGTGTAAATGATGATAATGATGTGAATGTCGATGAATGAGTATGATGATGTTTGTGAGTTACGAAGTATGACATGACATTCGATTAAGTAAATGGTGTGCGAGTCTCCAGAGGCTTCTGGCTCGACACACCAAACGCCGACATCCGTTCAGCTCATCCGCTGATTACGACATGCACCTATTTTGTCATTTGCTCAAAGCTATGTTTCGATCACATTGCTAAGAGCAAACAACGGAGAAATGATGGGACGAAGAAATGATAGGGAAGGGTTTGAGGAAAAGAGAGGGATATCGAAATTTAAATAACTAAACGTAAGAATGGTTTTTGTTGCGGGAAAATATACCGTAACAAATTCCACCCTTACCTACCAAAGAGAGAAACTGGGCTTTTCGAAAGAAAAGCCGAAGTAACAGGAAAAGAAAAGGTAAGACAACACAACCAAATGGAACACACACTAGCAGACAACACAACCAGAACTCAATCGCTCCTGGCGAGAGTATGAGCACATCACAGAGCTTTTACTGCTCTCAGTATCTCTTTGCGAGCACATCCTTGCTACGCGACTACCTTACGCCCTCTCTTCAGGGTCGTCGGAATACGGTTTGAGGTCCTTGACATTCCACGTTCCTCGAGCGACACCATTGGCATCTTCGAGAACGTATGTCCAAGCCGACACTCTATTCTTCACCCGAAACGGGCCCACAAACTTCGGAGCTAACTTTGCAGCGTAATAATTCGCTGCATCAGAAAGCGCGAAGTTCCGTCGCCAAACCAACTCGTTTGGAAGGAACTGAACGTCCCTGCTTCTAAGGTTATATGTTTTCGCAGCCTTCTTAGACGCCGACTCTAACCTCATCGCTATTTGCTCCCTAAGCTTCCTAAACTGTTCCCTACTGAAGTCCCTATCGCTATTCCTACTCTGGTCCCTATCACTATCCCTACTATTTTGAATGGGCGTTGCGGTGGAGGAACCAGCAAACGTCACCATTCCCCTACCGAAATTCGCGTAATACGGTGAAACCCCTAAAACTTCATGCTGGGCCGTGCGAATACTGCACGCTACTTTCGCAAGCTGCGAGTCCCAGACCCTATGATTATCTGACACATTAGCCCTAAGTGTAGTCTTTAAAATTTGATTAATACGTTCCGCGGGATTCGCTTGCGGGTGAAAATGCGCGGTAAACCGAATCGACGAACCGTAGGCATCACACAACGCTTTCAGTTCCTTACTCTTGAACTGGGGACCGTTGTCGCAGACAACAAATTTGGGTACGCCGAACAGAAGGAAAACGTTGTATTCCAACTCTTTACAGACCGATTTGGCTGTAGCAGATCTCAAGGGAAACAAAAGTGGGAACTTTGTAAAATAATCAACAACGGTTAAAATATAAATAAAACCCCTACTAGACTTCGGTAATGGACCAACTAAGTCCACACATACCATCTCCCATGGGTCGGTAACCCCTTTCCTCTCCGTCATCAACCCAGCAGGTTTCTCAATAATCGGCTTCACGCTTTGGCACACTTTACAAAACCTAACATATTTAGTAATATCTGACCTCATCTTAGGCCAGTAATACTTTTCGCCTATCCTAGCAAATGTTTTCTTTACCCCCATATGCCCTGCTAATGGATGGTCATGATTCTCAACTAAAATCTTTTTCCTATCTTCCCTACCTACTACTAGTTTCCACTCGCTACTACTGTCATGGACTAACACATGACTTGACCTAACAAACTTATATAATCTCCCGTCTTCTACTCTCCACGCTGGAAAAGACAATGGTTTCTTTTCCACCTCCGATATCATTTTTCCAATCCAAGGGTCGGTTGTTGGCTCGGAAATCCCAAAAACAACTGGCACACTCCTCGAGAGCATGTCCGGCACTACATGGTCCTTCCCTTTACGATGGATGATATCGAAGTCAAACTGCTGCATACGTACAGCCCACCTCGCCAGCCTTCCCGCTGGATCCTTCAACTTGCTAAGCCAAATCAAGGAGTAGTGATCGGTAATTACCGAAAACTTAACTCCCTCCAGATAAGGCCGCAACTTTTCTATCGCCCACAAAACTGCCAGGCACTCTTTCTCTGTGGTCGAATAATTTCGCTCACACCTATTGAGTGATCTGCTCAAATAGCAAATCACCTTCTCACCTTCCTCGAAGGTCTGACTCAAAACAGCCCCGATCCCAAAATCAGAAGCATCCGTTTGAACGACAAACGGCTTCGAAAAATCAGGACACGTCAAAATGGGCGCTGCTACTAAACACTCTTTAGCTTTCCTAAAGCTCTCCTCACAAACACTATTCCACTCAAACTTCTTGTTTTTCCTAAGTAAATCGGACAACGGCTTCACCAAACTCGCAAAGTTTGGTATAAATCGCCTATACCAGGACACCGTGCCGATAAAACTCCTAACCTCTTTTACATTCTTTGGCGATGGAGTTCCTAGCATACTCTCTATCTTCTCTGGATCCATGTGTAAACCATTGCGGTCTACAACATAGCCTAAAAACTTCAGAGATGGCCTACAGAAATGACATTTCTCCCTACCAACTTTTAAACCTGCCTTAATAAGTCTTCTGAAGACATCTTCTAAAATCTCCATATGCTTCTCAAATGTATCTGTGACGATAATGATATCATCCAGATACACGAAGACATATGGTTCTAGTTCGGGTCCTAAAACGTTATCAATAAACCTTTGCCAAGTTGCGGGAGCATTATGCAGCCCGAATGGCATTCTTAAAAACTGAAACAGACCGCGGCCAGGTACCGTAAAGGCAGTATATTTTCTTGACTCTTTTTCCATCGGAATCTGCCAATAGGCCGATTTGATGTCCAAAGAAGACAAGAATTTCGCGTTATTCAGCTTATCCAGGATAGCTGTTATGTATGGAAGGGGGTACGCGTCCCTGTCTGTAGCCGCATTCAACTTCCTGAAATCTACACAAAACCTATACGTACCATCCTTCTTCTTAATCATGACAATGGGTGAAGCCCATGGACTGTCAGATTTTTCTATAACCCCCTCTGCTAACATTTCTTCTAACTCCTTATCTATGAAAGACTGAATGGCAGGAGATACCGGATAATATCTCTGCTTAATGGGTTCAGCTTTCGTTCTAATCTTGTGCTCCACCATCTGTGTGCACCCTAATCCTTCAGGCATTTCTTTAAATGTCCTGTCTAAAAATCTTTCTAACTGTTGCTTTTCTACCTCTCCTACCTCAGTCAAATGCTCAGAATGGGAAATCGAATTCAACGAATTCTGACTCGAAAATTCCCATTCCCCTGATTGTAAATCCGGGACTATTCCCGCTAAAGCCCAAAAATCGGCTCCTAAAATCAGACTATGAGGAAGATGAGGCATAACTAAACACCCTACTAAAACTACCTTGCCTTTAATTGTAATTGGAAGTGAAACTTCACCTTCCACCTGTACTTCTACACCATCAGCTAATCTAACACTACCTACTTTGCTAGTGCCTGACTTTATACCTAAGCCCTGTAAAATTTTCCATCCATCCCTACATATGATTGTGCAAGAAGCACCCGAATCTAAAAGCCCTACTAACCTAATCCCATAAAAACTAACATCTATATATGGTCTCTTGTCCCTACCTACGTGCTCAAGCGCGAAACTCAAATTAACTGTCGCCGACTGGTTACCAGTAGGCAACCCCGACGCATTTAACGGCGCTCTCGTCCTACTGACCCGAGAGTGCGTCTGCCGTTTCCCGAACACTGCGGGCAGTTACTCTTTGTAACTCCCTCTTTCCCACACCCAAAACATCCCCTAACAGCGGAACACCTATTTGCAAGATGGCCTTCTCCATTGCAATTATAACACCTATACGACCTTGATGAATTGACGGGCGGACGAGATTGGGTGTTGTCCTCAACAACCGCAACTCTCCTTACAGCCGGCCTCGCTGAAACGAAATTCGAGTTAGGACTCGACTCCTGCACGACCTGTCGAGTTCGATTGCTTTCTTCAACAACCGAAACTCTGGGGGGTTCAACTCCTACATAAGCCAGATCCGGCTCAAGTAGGTTCCTACTTCTACTATTGGGCGGTGGAACGTATGACTCAACGTTAGCCCTGACAAACTCTAAACTGCGCCCTAATCTAACCAACTCGGAAACGCTAGTCGGATTAGCCAATCCAAGCTGCGTCTGGTAGAAAGGGGTCAGATTCTTTTGAATCATTCCTAACTTCCTACCCTCCAAGATGGGTTCGGAAAGCCTTCCAAACATGTTCTGCATCGTCGCCACATACACCCCGATGGACTCGTCCCGTCCCTGTGTGCGACGCCTAATCTCATCTAGCAAAAGATCATCATAATTTGGTGGCAAAAACTCCAGCTTCAACTCGCTGACTAGTTCTTGCCACGAACCTATCGAAACCCTAACTGCCCTAAACCATATCAATGCCCTACCTACAAACAAGTCTGCTGCCGACCGCAACAGCTTTGCTTCCGTCACTCCCCGAGCCTGACGGATCTCCTCAACCCTCTCTAGGAATGCGTTCACCGAGGCTCCGCAACGCTCTCCGGTGAACTTAACATCCCACTTCGCTAAATTCTCGAACCTCTCGCTAACATAAACCCTTTCTCTACTTAATTCCCTATTCTCATCTATCCTATTAACATTAATTTCCCTAGCTATATTTTCTTCCCTATTTTCAGTAACGACTGGTGTTAAAATTGGTGCTGCTGTTACTGCTGCTGCTGCTGATGTTGATGTTGTTGTTGTTAATGTTGATGCTGCTGCTGATGTTGATGCTGTTGATGGCGCTGGTACTACCGCTGAAGCCCTCAGACTATCGGTTGATAGCTGACTACCATCTTCTTTCGCGTCTCCTACTTCTTCTGAATCTAGGACTTCCTCCAAGTCCGCTAATGCCATTATAAGTTTATTCTTCATTATTAATTTTTCTTGCTCGCCATCTTCTGGCTGCGACCTATCTAGCCTACCTATACCCCACTCTACCTTAGCTAAACTCTTCAAATATTCCTTAGACTTCCTGGACTTAGGTTTCATTTCTAAAATTTTCCCTATCTCAACTAACTTGTTCTCAACTGCTTCGTAATCCTGTTCAAAACTGAACGGATACTTAGCAGGAGCACCTAAAGAACCCCTACGCTCAAGCAATCTAGCTCCTCTTAGAGATTTCCTCATCTCATCTACCGTCCCTACTTCTAGCCCTCGGCTCTCCATTTCATAGGCGAGCTCGTCCTGCGCTAATCTATAAATATCCATTTTGCAATTAAAAACTCAAAATTAATATCAAAATAAAAAAAGATGAAAAGAATAAAATCAACTCACAAAGTTGTGATCAACACTAAACAACACCTACTCCTTTCAAAATTAAACACCAAAAAAAAAATAGTACAAAAAAAATACTTTAAATAAATAAAACCAGCAAAGTATCAAAAATTAAAATGTATGCCAACGGCAACACCAAACGAAAATTGGTTGCTGCACACAATAAGTTAAAAATCTACCACTCACTCAAGTGTGAGAGAGAAAAATATACAATTTTTAAAAATGTCACAAAAACAAAATAAAATGGCAAACAAAATAATGTTTTCCACCAAATTATTTTTTTCCGGCTCAACACCCGAGATTTATATGAAATCTCCACAGAATAACTAAGAAATGAAATTTAAAAATCCACCTACTTGGTTGGATCTGTGAATACAGACCGTAGACAATTCCTATAGTTAAAATTTTCCACAGTTGCGCTGTCCAAAAAGATCACGCAGCCAAACAAACTCGCACTGTATTTAACAATTTCCACAGCAATTCACCTAAAGAAGAACAACAAAAGTAAAAAGTTCTTTCACAAGGAAAAACTAAAAATAAAATCAACACCAAAAAAAATATGCACTTCCCTAATAAAAAATATACACAGGTAGGTACCAAGTACCAACAATATGCACAAAATGCACTATGTACAAATGTATGTACAATTACACTCAATGTTTGGAAAATTTTCCACTAGATTTGCCCCACGTTGTGGACGCCAATTTGTTACACTTTTTTTTCGCGAAAACTGACTTTACGATGAATACTGTAACGTGCGCTTAGTTCGCAAAATAAAACTTCACTTTTATTTATTTCTACTTTATTCAGTATCTATACTTTATTCGAACTCAACTCGACTATTGGACTATCACTGGTTAACAACACTTCACTCTTAACTTTATCACTCTATAATCAAAACTGACTGCTCGTTGCGTCAGCGGTCCTATTTATATAGAACAACACTCATCTAGAGCGTTCCAGTTTCTTCTCCATGGTTTCCACATTTGCTGTCAAAAATCTCTACACTCACACACACTGGCTTACAAGCAATGCCTGTCATTTTATACCATTCCATTATAGTGTTGCCAGTTGTGTTTTCGGTTGAACGTTTTCGATTAGGAAATTGGTATAAATGTGGGCCGGTCACAATGAACTTCTTTTAACTTGCCTCTTAATCCTCTTTGGATGCGGTAAACCACGTCGTTAATCCTCGTGACAACAGTATAAGGACCTTCCCAGTTCTGCTGAAGTTTCGGTGACAATCCCTTTTGACGATGAGGATTATAAAGCCACACACGATCTCCTGCTTGGAATCCTGCCGTTGTCGCTTTTGTGTCGTACCGTGTCTTCATCCGGTCGCTGTAGGTTTTCATCCGTTCCCTTGTTCTTTTATGGATGTCAGCGAGTCTCTCCTTGAGGTCATCCACATACTCGTTCGTGTCCTGTGGCTCCTCTGTGGGGCATCCAAATTTAAGTTCGCTGGGCAGCCGCATGGTTTTCCCGAACAGGATGTCAGATGGTGTTTGTCCTGTCGAGCTATGTACTGCACTTCTATAGGCCATCAAGAATAGCGGTACGTGCCTATCCCAGTCTCTTTGGTAGTCGCCTACGACCTTGGTGAGGTGTTCTTTCAAGGTCCGGTTGAATCTTTCAACCATCCCATCAGATTGTGGATGAAGCGGTGTGGTTCTGGTCTTCTTGATGCCAAGTAGTCCGCACACTCCTTGGAAGATGTTTGACTCGAAGTTCCTCCCTTGGTCGGAATGGAGTTCCATAGGTACGCCAAACCTACTTACCCAGTTAAACACAATCTGGTCGACTACCGTTTTGGCTTCTTGATTTGGGATGGCATACGCCTCAGGCCCTTTCCTAAAATAGTCCATTACAACCAGAATGTACTTGTTTCCAGCGTTGGTCTCTGGAAAAGGCCCAGCCACATCTACTGCAATCCTCTCAAAAGGCGATCCAACGTTGTACTGATGCATCTTACCTTGAATCTTCTTACCAGGTCCTTTGGTTGTAGCACACTTGTCACATGTTCGGCACCACTTCTCCACGTCGTCTCTAGCATGTAACCAGTAGAACCGATGTCGCACCTTCTCCAGTGTTTTGTTAACTCCTAGGTGACCTCCAGAAGGTCCGTCGTGCATCTCCCGAAGAACTTCACTGACTTTCGATTGCGGTACGATCAGCTGCATCACATATGATTTACCGTCAACGGACTCCCATCTTCGCCTGAGGACACCTTCTTGCACATATAGTGAGTCCCACTGTGCCCAATAGGCTTTGAGAACTGGACTCCGGTCAGAAATGTCTCCCCATTCAGGTTTCTCTTCATTTTCTTTCCATGCGAGAATGGGTTCGATATCTGGATCCTCCTGTTGAGCGGTCCTCACTTCCTCATTGCTCCATCCGCATATGGGGTCAGCTCTTAGTCGCTGAGCGGTAATATTTTCTCTGTTTTCTTGTCGCCTACAATGCTTGCAATCCTCTTTGCAAGGTCTTCGGGACAATGCGTCGGCGTTGGAGTGCAGCTTTCCTCTGCGGTGTTGAATCTGGTAGTCATAAGTCTGCAGTCTTTCTATCCACTTTGCGACTTGACCTTCTGGATTTTTGAAGTTCAACAGCCAGTTCAGAGCACCATGGTCTGTCCGCAGAAGGAATTTCTGTCCATAGATGTACTTATGGAAGTGCTTTTTTGCCAAGATAAGAGCCAGCAGTTCCCTTCTGGTCACGCAGTAGTTTCTTTCAGGCTTCGAGAGGACCTTACTATAATATGCCACCACTTTCTCTTCGCCATCATGCACTTGGGATAGTACCGCCCCGATTCCAACGTTGCTTGCATCTGCGTCGATGATGAATGTTTTGCCAGGTGTTGGATGTGCCAGCACTGGAGCGTTACAGAGGCGGTATTTGAGTTCCTGAAAAGATTTTTCACACTCACCTGACCATTTGAACTGCTTCCCTTTTTCGGTGAGCTGATGCAAACTCTTTGCAACTCCAGCAAAGTTCTTAACGAAACGTCGGTAATATGTGGCAAGACCAAGAAAACTTCGGAGTTGATGTTTGTCCTGTGGTGCTGGCCAATTTTTGACGGAGTCAACTTTTTCAGGATCAGTCTTCACTCCTTGGGAAGAGATGATGTGTCCCAAATACTTAACTTCGGTTTTGAAAAGTGCACATTTTTCCGGATTCAGTTTAAGGTTAGCCTCTCGAAGTCTCTGAAACACGGCTTTTAGGTTCTTGCAATGTTGGTCAAATGTTTTCCCGTAAACAATGACATCGTCCAAGTAGACAAGGCACGCTTTCCACGTCAGTCCTTGAAGAACGCACTCCATCAAACGCTCGAATGTTGCCGGAGCGTTGCATAGCCCAAACGGCATAACTTTAAACTGCCAGAGCCCATTACCTGTCGAAAACGCCGTCTTTTCCCGATCATCAGGGTGGATGTCAACTTGCCAATATCCACTCTTCAAGTCCAGCGTCGAAAACCACTGGGCTTCCTCCACGGCATCCAGGGTATCACTGATTCTCGGCAGAGGATAGCTGTCCTTCTTAGTCACATCGTTCAGCCTTCGGTAGTCCACACAAAAACGAGTGCTTCCGTCTTTCTTTTTCACTAGAACCACTGGTGACGCCCAAGGACTTTTGGAATTTTCGATAAGACCGTCCTTCTTCATTGTTGTTATCATTTCCTCAACCTCACCTTGTTTGGCCAGTGGAAGGCGTCTTGCGGGCTGACGAATCGGTCTTGCATCTCCTGTGTTGATGCGATGCTGCACCAACTGTGTCCTACCATATTGCCCTTTTGCCGATGCGAAGATGTCAGTGTACTCTTGTAGGAGATTTTCAGCCATCCTTGTTTGTTGGTGATCAAGGTTGGATGAATACAGTATTTTAGCTCTGATGGTTTTGAGCTCCTCTGGAGTTAAAGTTTTTCTCGGGGCTTCGTCTGTGATCTTCGTAATTGCTGCAACCGATTCGCAACGTCCAACGACTTCTCCTTTCTTCAACCTTACATCGTACGGTCTGGTGTTTAGTAATCGTACGGGGACCATTTTGTTTTTCGGTGCTACTAGTGTTTTCCCAATGATGACGCTTTGGGAGGAACACTCTGGGTCTGGTTCCACCATTAGGTATCGAAGGCTTCCAAACTCACCTTCCAGTTTTGTCCAAACGAACACTTCAGAAGAAGGAGGCAGAATCAGATCTTCCGTGATGACAGTCCTCAGTGTCGACGTACTTTCGTTCGAATAGGTCATTGGAAGTTCCTTATTTTGGTACTTCAAAACCTGATTACCGATGTCCAAAATAACTCCGTGCTGTTTCATAAAGTCGATTCCAATGATGCACTCGTCACATATATTTGCCACCAGGAATTGATGAGTAAACACTAGATCGGATAGTCGGATCTTAAGACACACTTCTCCATATTCTCTTGCTGCTTCTCCCGTTGCGGTTCTTAGACGGTAGCTATTGGTGTTATGAAGCCACGTCGTCTTTACCTGGTCTCGACGTACTATGGAGGCTGTGGCACCGGTGTCGATGGTAGCCACATGTTTGTTCCCGTTAATAGTAGTTTCCACAGTCAGACTTTTGTTGTCTCGTTTGGTCTGAGAGACCTGGATGGTGGTTCTGGGGCCATCGATACAAGAAACCAGCCTCTGCCCCTCGAAGTTGGTTCTTACCTGATGGTAAACGGGCTGATACGTAACGCTGGTGTTGTTGTTACCTTGTTCTGGGTTGGATCTCTTGCTTCCACAATGTTGACAACCGGCTTTATTTGGTGGTAGTCGGCATTGACGCTGTAAGTGCCCGGTCTTGTTGCAGTTCCAACATCTTGCTAGTCCGCTCCGCTGGTTCTTTTGTATTTCAGCTCTTTGGCACGAGCACTCTTCGACTATGGCTTCTCTAAGTCGATGTACTCCATGAGAAGCTTGTTCTGCTGCTTCAATTGTCAATGCGAATGCTAAAGTTTCACAAAGAGTACGTGTTCTAGCAGTTCGCACAGACCTCTGAAGATTTATATCCGAAATGGCACGGACGAAGGACTCAACAGCTAGCTGGTTGATGATTTCTTCTCCAGCATCCGGGTATGCCAGGTGAACCAGTCTTTCGACGTCTGCTTGGAGCTGCTGTAGACTTTCACCCCTTTTCTGGACTCTGTTATTGAGTTGGACTCGGAAGACTTCTTTCAAGTGGCTATCGCCAAAGCGTTTATCTATAGCTGCCACGAGAGAACTGAAATCGCCGCCCTTACCAGCTGGAACTGTTTGAAGTAATTCAGCTGCTGGTCCTCTAAGAGCAAGAGTCAGTGCAATGTACTTGTCTTCGTCATCCCAGCCATTTGTTGTCGCGGCTGCCTCAAATTGTCTCTTGTAAACTGGCCAAGACGACTGTCCATCAAATGTTGGCGGTTTCATCTCCTTTTTCCTTGCAAACTCTCCAGCAGATTCTCGAACTTTGATTTTCCGGATCTGGTCCAATTCCTTGGTCAGAACAGAAAACTGTTTATCACATCGGGTTTCTACGATTTCGAAACGATTCTCTACAACAGAAAGCTGTTTTTTCACACCTTCAACGCGTTCGTCTAGGGCACATACATTTTTCTCAATGTTACCCAATTTACCTTCTAGAATGTTTTTCTGACCTTACAAAACATTCTGTTGCGCCTCAAGTCTTTCGAGAATATTCTGTTGTTCCTTCTTTTGCTCGTTTCGTTGCTCTTCAATCAGCTTCTTTTGTTCGTTTCGTTGTGCTTCCAGTTGTTCGAGAACATTCTGCTGTTCCTTCTTTTGCTCGTTTCGCTGTTCTAACAAAAGTTTCATCATACTAGAAAAATCTACACTTTCACTTACTTTTACTTTTTTTTTTTTTTTACACTTTATTAGTCAAATAAGTTTTATTTACACTTCTGACACCAATGTAACGTGCGCTTAGTTCGCAAAATAAAACTTCACTTTTATTTATTTCTACTTTATTCAGTATCTATACTTTATTCGAACTCAACTCGACTATTGGACTATCACTGGTTAGCAACACTTCACTCTTAACTTTATCACTCTATAATCAAAACTGACTGCTCGTTGCGTCAGCGGTCCTATTTATATAGAACAACACTCATCTAGAGCGTTACAGTTTCTTCTCCATGGTTTCCACATTTGCTGTCAAAAATCTCTACACTCACACACACTGGCTTACAAGCAATGCCTGTCATTTTATACCATTCCATTATAGTGTTGCCAGTTGTGTTTTCGGTTGAACGTTTTCGATTAGGAAATTGGTATAAATGTGGGGTGTTCATTACAATACGATATTATTAAACTAACGCGATTGGATTTTCCGGATCCAATTAATTAATTTAAGCAAACGAAATTTAGATCGATTAAAAGAAATGCACAACCGGTGTGCCGCGAGGTAAACAGACGAAATGTCAAACGCGCTAATGAACTAAAAAGTGTAACACTCAGCAGGTAGGCTGCTGACACCACGGCTAAGCTCAGCTGGGCTGGGTTCGTAAACAAAAAAAAGTAAGCGTAGCGCGATAACAAGATCGATCGCGAATTAAAGAACCGATTAATTTATTAATAAAAAGAATTGTAAAAGTATTTTCCAAGTACCGGGTGTACTGGAAAAAGATGGGCGCCAGGAAATTTTTAGGTGAAATTTCCAAACCAATAATAAAGGCTGAAATGTTAAGAACCGAATTGAAATACGATGTTTAAATTCCCAAAGGGATTTAAGGCTATTTATTTTGCTTTTATGTTGGGAAAACCTTACAAGAAGTGGGATTAAAAACCCAAATCTTTTCAACAATCAAATGATACAATGGTGGACGGTTAGGTGAACCGTTTAAAAAGTAAACAATGAAAATAACCGGAAGATTGAAACGTTAATTGTTCTTTCCCGAAAAGAACAATTAATATGAATTTATAAGGGTCGCGTGTCTCACAATTTTGAGAATATCGTTGGCAAAGAACAACCGAATCTTAATTTTGACAACACTAAAAAAACTAAACCACTCTACTTATCTTTTCTTTTTCTCCTGCTTTTCCTTCCTCCTTCAAATTTTCTATATCTTGTGTGTCTGACAATTTCTGCTAGTTCTCCTTCTCCAATTTCTCCTTCCACTGACTCTAAACACTTTCCAAAATTTCTCTAACTTTATCTAACACTTTCTATCAACAATATTTCCAACTTTATATTTTCACTTTTCTCTTTTTCTAAACAAAATCGCAATTCGCAAGAAAAACCACTTGTCGCTTTTTAGGTCAACCAAGAAGTGGTTGATCTTGTCAACTTGTCTTTTCTCGACTTTCAAATTCACACACACATTCATACAATCGGCCAATCGTAACTCGAGGTTTTCTGTCACGGCTTTCTAGCACATGCAGCCTTATGGCTGACAAGCACCTCCGTTGTCGAATTCCAGCAAAACCTTTCACTCGCACAATTTTCCAATCACACTGAACTGAAAAAGTTGTTGGGGGTTTGTTCCCAAAACTTATCCAGCTCATTAGTCGAGATCAGACCCCTCCCATAAAACATGTCGAGAAAAATGAAAGTTCCTGAAAGTTGAAAATAATACTTCTGGGCATTTTCCCAGTTACTCTACTATATATTCTACTGAGTCAGGGAAAGGATAAAATTCTCAATGTTACAACTTTTCGAAAATTGAAGAAGGGAGGAAAAGCTACCATAACCAAAATGAACTACCTTACCCTATTCGGTGGATCTTTGCGCAGATTTGGGGATAAGGGAAAACTATTAACGTTTCATTCTTATGATTCGGTTTTACAAAAGTGAAAGTTAAATTTAGGATGATTACACTTGCAGCACTACGCTGCACAGTGTGTTTCATAACGAAGTGTGGCTTCCACACGTGCCATTTCAATTGTTCACACCTGTGATATGTGTATGTATGTGTATAGTGTTGTGTGTGATATATCCTGCTTGTGTAGTGTGTGTAATGAGGTGTGTGAATGATGATAATGGGTGGATGATGTTATAAGTGCATGGATGTAAGTATGTGTAAATGATGATAATGATGTGAATGTCGATGAATGAGTATGATGATGTTTGTGAGTTACGAAGTATGACATGACATTCGATTAAGTAAATGGTGTGCGAGTCTCCAGAGGCTTCTGGCTCGACACACCAAACGCCGACATCCGTTCAGCTCGTCCGCTGATAACGACATGCACCTATTTTGTCATTTGCTCAAAGCTATGTTTCGATCACATTGCTAAGAGCAAACAACGGAGAAATGATGGGACGAAGAAATGATAGGGAAGGGTTTTAACTAAATGTAAGAATGGATTTTGTTGCGGGAAAATATACCGTAACAACCGGAAAGCTGTTCAGAAGGAAGAAAAATCAAACAAGAACTTTTTTAAAAAATTATCTTTATTTAAGTTATAGTAATTTACAAAAATTGCACGAAAGGCAATCAAAGCAGTTCATCTTTAGTGCTGTGCTGCAACAACGCACACACAATATCAAACTCAAAATATAAAATGATTGCAGTTCATTTTATATTTTGAGTTTGACCACAACTTATTATAAAACCTTAACAACAATAAATCAAATTCAATCAAAATCAAATTGATAAAAAACATCATTTTTAAAAAATATCTCTACATGATGTTCAAAGGTAACATCGAAAACAGAGTCGAGAAACACCGCACGTCGAAAGTCATTTCCCGTCGGCAAAACAAAACAAAAATTCGTCGTCGACAAGACACATTCTAATAAAAAATATCTGTGCACTGCAACAACGCATACACAATATTAATTAATAATAATCACGCTAAGCAATGAAGGGCGGCCGTGGTGCAGTGGTAGAGTGTTTAGTAGATAGGCCGGACGCGTGGGTTCGAATCCCGCTCTGGGCATCTACTTTTCTTTCAGCCTCCCAGTTTAATATGGACGCTGCCCTTGAGGTTATATATGTGAAATGACTAACAACTTATTTCCAACTACTGCAACACAAAAAAAAGGAAGGCTGCTACTCTGGTAGTACAATGGACTGGATATTAGGTCTGAGTTCTCCAGATTAGCATAAGCCTCCTCTTTTTTAAATAAAAAAAAAAAAAACGCTAAGCAATGCACATATTATAAAATAAACAAATTATCGGTGATAATGCAAGACACAAAATGCACTGCCATTTTTAAAAACAAAAAAAGAACACGATCCACATCACATAGAAAATGAAAAAACGCGAAATGTCAAATGCCGTCGGCAAATGCACTTGACTATTTTGCACACAGATCTGATTAATTTTAAGATCAAAATATACAGTCCACTGAATTAAAAATTGATAAAGCACTTATAATTTCAACACACATAAACT
This sequence comes from Melanostoma scalare, assembly GCA_949752695.1. Classification (NCBI taxonomy): domain Eukaryota; kingdom Metazoa; phylum Arthropoda; class Insecta; order Diptera; family Syrphidae; genus Melanostoma; species Melanostoma scalare. The sequence continues at coordinate 75,107,923 of OX456986.1, read as the reverse complement.
TAATAAGACTTATAAATTTCGCTAAACATTTCCGAAAATAATTCACGAGTTTTTAACAAACGAAATGTAAGCAACCATGCTAGTCGAAAGTTGAATTTTTCCGACTAGAAGAGGATGGCACTTACTCGAGTTAATTTGGCCATTATTTTCTAGAAACATTCTAGTACACTACGTATACCCATACACACACACACAGACGCAATATATATTCATATAGTAAAATAAAAAAAAACTCTTTTACGTGCGACCCCGAAATCCACGAAATAAATGCAAAACCTTGCACAATTCTTACACACACATACACATATACGCACGCCAAACAAAATTTGAAATTAAAATTAAAATGAAATTGAACATACACGGTTAAATCACAAATAACAAAACAAACCACAAACACACAAAATGAATAAATTTTAATGAAATATATATTTTAATAAAATATCTTAACAAAACACTCATAATGAAACCTGAAACATGTGGGAAGGCACACATGTTTGTCACCGAGAAAAGTTGCGGGAATTCCTACGCAACATAGATCCAGTCCATCGCAGTAACTTTATCAAAAGCAGCAACTAAACACACAGTTTAATTAAACTGAACACAATTTAAAACAAAACTCACGTTTAATAAAAAATCGCGATTAAAATTATCGAAAAGAAAACATGCCGGCACCATGCTTCTTCGCACCTTCAATATGAATTGCAATTGCTTTACTTTAACTATATGGATAATGGAAACGAAACCACAACCACCACCGGTTGCCGAATGTCATTCATCTACACTATTGCCGTACTATACTCACTACATGCAACATAAGAAAATCCTATTCAAGCGTGAATGAGATAGCTCTTCGTTTTACTGTATTTAGTAGTATGCATATGCATGTACCATGTAGGAATTAAAATTTTCTTTACACGGGTGTATATGGGATTATATTGTTTTTATAATGCACTAATACTGCTCTATATTTACATGTCAAACTTAGTGGTCCCACTATCGTGAAACGTATTGGAAAAGAAGTCAATGCTGAAACCAATGAGAAACGGTGATGCCAAATAATTTCTTAACGTCCCTGCTACATCGAGCTGAAATCTTAAAATTCATCATTTAGAGGCGGGAGAATGTACGAAAGTACAATGTTTTTTATGAGAAATGTTTAAATTGAAATATTAATCGAACAATGCGTAAATAGAATCCACAAATAATAAATGTCAAACCAAATGTAAACAAAAAGATAGAATTCGTCACTTTGACCTCTGAATTGTATACAAGTAAATAATGTAATATATAAAACCGAATTATCAAGAACGAAAGTGGACGTGTCTTTTTCTTTTATTTAGAAAGTTTTAAAGTAATCTTTTTTTTCCTAGTTTTTTGTGAAACAAATAAAACCTAGTCGGAACAGTGGGCGTTAGGTCGTATTGGCAGGGCAGTGTGTGAGAACGATGATGATGAAGAGGTACAGAGTGACTTGAAAAATGAGTGGTTGTTGTTATAAGGAGTGCTATTAGGTGATAGTGGGGATAGTGATTTAGAGGATGAATCCCCAAAGAAAAATTAACGACCAGGAGTTTCAGGTGGCCGCTCGGTGCCAGTAGCGGGTGGTTCGAATTTGAGAAATGCAAGGGCAAGGTAACAGGGAACTGAAAATAATTCGGTTAGTGAGAGAATGGTTGCTATGCGTATGAACGAGCAAAGAAGAGTGGAAAGTGTGAGTGAATTGAGAATTAGGGAGTTGGAAAGAGAGTTAGAGCGAGAACGAATGGCGAGGGAAGAGAGAGTTGCAAGAGAAAACAGAGTTGATCAAGAAAATAGAAAGGATAGGGAAAATAGAGAAGAATTGCGTGTAGCGAACGATGTGTCCGAGGAACATTTGTTTAAGTCGGCGACGCGACGGAGTTGTTGAGTGGAAAAGCCCTCTTATGGTATAGGACCGTAAGGAGTGAGCTAAGGAAGTGGCAGGAGCTAGTTCAGGAAATAAAGGCGGAGTTCCTTCCTGCGAACTACGATGATCTTCTCTTGGAGGAGAGTTATCGTAGATCCCAAGGGAAGGACGAAACTTTCGGCGCATACCTCGCCGTGATGAGGACGTTGTTTAGGAGGTTAGGTGAGCCGTTGTCTGAAAGTAGAATGCTTGCAATTTTGAAAAAGAATGTGGATTCATTCTTCCAGAGGCAAATAGCTAGCGCTAAGCCGACTACGGTGAAGGAGCTTGCGGTGCTTGGAAGAGAGATGGACACGTTGAAGGTCAATGTGGATTGCTTTACCCCTCCCCCTCGTGGGAAAAAATTGTTGGAACCGGAGTGTGGTTATCAACCTATTGCGGCAGCTGAACCCGAGTGGCGGTTGCTGAGTCGGCACCAGATAACCCATTCCGAAGGGTTGTTAGGTGTTTCAATTGTAACAGAGTAGGTCATTTTTCAAATTCGTGTCCGGTTGCTTAAAAGCGTTTTGGTTGTGGTGCGTTGAATGTGTATCGTAGGGATTGTAAGAAATGTTCGGGTTCGGGAAATGGGCAACGGACTCTCGGGTCAGCAGGACGAGAGCTCCGTCGTAATTAGTTAGGTCGTCTGCTGATGATCAGCTGGTTGACAGGGTTGAGTTAAGTCTTACACTCGCGGCAAATGGTAGGGATAGTAGACCTTATTTGAAGGTCAACATTTTTGGCGTTAGGTTTTTAGGTCTTCTAGATTCTGGTGCTTCTCGCAAAATGTAGTATAGGTTCGGTTGCACTAGCGGATGGGGCGGGAGTAGGAGTAGTTGGATCATTGTCGCTTCCAATGGAGGTGGAGGGCAAATCCATACAACTAGCATGTCTAGTTATACCAAACCTCCCACATTTATTGATCCTTGGCGCAGACTCTTGGGCACTTTCGGCAATAGTCCAGCATTTGAGATCAGGTGTGTGAAGTTTTTCAGAGCAGGAAGCAGTTGCCTCAATAACAGATGTAGGGTCCATTAGGGAAAAATCAGATTTAGGTAGTGAGGATAGGGAAAAATTAGATAGGTGTTAAGAACAGTTGTTTCAGGAAATGACTGAGGGGTTAGGCTGTACCAATTTAGTTGAGCATAGGATTAGGACGACTGTAGAGCCGATTAAGCAGCGGTATTACCCTGTGTCACGCGCAATCCATAAAAGTATTGACAAGGAGCTTCAGGAGATGTAAGATGCTGGAGTTATCCAGAAATCTACGAGCCCTTGGGCATCTCCGATTTTGCTCGTCAAGAAAAAGGATGGAAGCTTTCGGTTTTGCGTCGATTATAGGAAGCTTAACGCTGTAACAGATAGGGACGCTTATCCACTTCCATTTATCTCAGCGATTTTGGATCGGTAGGAGTGAGGTAGGAGTGAGAGAATAGCCGGCGGACATCTTGTCCAAAAAGATAAGTAGAGTGATTTTTTATTTTGAGTGTCGTAGTTTTTTTAACTGGTGATTTGTGAGAATTTTTAACCGTGTGGCCCCTTTCCGTTTTTTATTTAACCAGAAATATATCTGATTTAGAACCCCATATAACTTCTTCTCATATTGAGAATCTTCGGGAAGTTTTGCTAACGTTCCAATCTTCGTTACTTGCCCTTGCAAAGTCATATAGCGGTCTTTCAGACCCCTTATACATAATTCAATTTCATACAATATATAACGTCTTCCATTTATTTTTTTTAACATCCATTTTATAATTTTACTCGTTTGAAAAGATTTGGGTTTTTCATCCAAGTCATCTACGGTTTTCCCAACACATTAAATCATTGAACATTCAATTTAAAACAATCGTGTTGTTTCCATTTTCATTCGTCGTTCTTTTTCTTGGTTGCATTTCCACTTTTCTCCTTTTTCAGCCAAAGGTTTGAAAATTCCTTTCTCAAAAAAATTTTCTGGCGCCCACCTTTTTTTTTTTTATTGAACAACACTGTACTTCATTAATACATTACTTACCTATTTAATATCAAAACCCCTTTTAATTGATCTAACCATCCTCAATAAAACTTCACATCAATTCATAACCATCATCGAACACACCCAGCTGAGTAGCCGTGGCTGACAGCATCAGTACATGCTGTGTGTTGCCTGCATTGCTTTTTTTTTTTTTACTTACCCTTCATTCAGCCATACCATTTCTTTTATCCATTCGGTGCACTACGTGCAAAAATTTTCTTAATAACTTTCTTGTGTTTTTCGCGGTCTTTAAGTTTTCGAACTCATCCTAAATCAAGCTTATACTATATTAATAAATATTATTGGAAAATATTTATTATTAACAGCTTTCGCTGTTGCAGACCTAAGGGGAAATAAAAGGGGAAATTTTGTGAAATAATCCACAACGGTGAGGATATGCATATATCCCTTACTAGATTTTGGTAACGGGCCAACGAGATCCACACAAATCATCTCCCACGGATTGGATACCCCTTTCCTTTCCGTCATTAGACCTGCCGGTTTATCATGAACCGGTTTTACACTCTGACATACCTTACAATTCCTAACGTACTTTGTTATATCTGCTCTCATTTTCGGCCAGTAATAATTTTCTTCTACCCTAGCAAAAGTCTTTTTAACCCCCATATGTCCTGCTAGCGGATGATCATGACAGTTTTCTAAAATATTTTTCCTATCACTCCTACCTACTACAATTTTCCATTCATTATTGTCCCTAACTAAAATATGCTTTGCCCTAACATGTTTAAGAAGTGTTCCGTTCTCGAACCTCCATGATGGAAACGCTAATGGGTCCTTCTCGATCTGATCGATCATCTTTTTCAGCCAAGGATCTGTGTTGTGTTCCGAAATCCCGGATAAGACCGGTACGCTTCTCGAAAGCATATCTGGAACCACATGATCCTTGTATTTCCTATGAATAATTTCAAAATCAAACTGTTGTAGACAGTGGATCTTTCAGTTTGCTCAACCAGACCAAGGAATGGTGGTCTGTAATGACTGTGAACCTAACTCCCTCCAAATAAGGTCTCAGTTTCTCTATGACCCATAGCACTGCCAAACAGTGCCGATCTGTTACCGAACGCGTAAACACGCACCGTGCCAAGTTTCCGCTTACCATTCCCCCGTTCACTTAATAATAAAGCAATAGGTTTCTTACCCCTAAAAAATAATTACACCAAAAAAACAATAAAACAAACGTAAAATCAATAATCAATAATCTTATCTTCCGCCGCGCCGTGATTAAAACACATTCTGTGAAAAATTGATCAAGTTTCTTGTGCAAAAATTATTCAGTGCAAAAATTCCATTAAAGCAAAAAAAGCCCATCAATAGACCAAACACTTAGTGCATACCTCCTTATCTTCTCCTCCCCGACACCACTCTCATAGTCTCAGTGACTGCACACATTTCTTCGATTTGTTAATTTCTTATCTTATCTGGGTGGTGTGTGCAGTCAATGAGACTGTGGGTTTGCTAGGCGGATAGTGAGATCAACGGTGTTGATCCCGTTGGAGAACCAAAATCAAATTGCTTGCTGGGCATAACACCGCTAGTAGTTTTTTTTTGGTTTCCCAATAAGATTTGCACTTGTTGATTTTACTTAGATAGCGTCTGCGTTCGATATTTTGCTTTTGTTTTTTTGTGAATGGTGGTGTCGGGTAAATTTCGGGTCGATTTTAGCAACATTAGGGGGTTGCGATCGAGTTTCTTTGCTGTGAACGCTCACACTGCAAAATGTAGGTCAGCTGTTTTGGCACTAAGTGAAACACAGGTGGGTGTTGGTTCTGATCCCTCAGAATTCAACTTGCCTGGATATAGCTTAGTGCCACTATTCTTTTCCTCCCATGGCCTCGCCGTATATGTTAGACATGATATTGCTTACCAACTTCTAACACAATACGGCCTATGTTCTAATACGAACTTTAATTTCATGTGGTTAAAATTCACTGTCCGTAAGCAAATCATTCATTATTGTTTTATTTATAGAAGCCCCAATTTAGATAGCAATTCAACCTCCAACGAGTTTGATGCGCTATCTGAGTCCATAATAAGAATTGTCTCCCTTTATCCTCACACTGAAATCGCAATTGCGGGCGTATTCAATGTACACAATTCTGGTTGGCTTCGACATTCTGGCCAGACAACACCCGAAGGAAAATATGTTGAGATCTTCGCTGAGTTTAACGAATTCACTCAACTTGTTGATGAGCCCACTCGGGTTCCAGATATTGAAGGCCATGCGGCCAACACTCTTGACTTATTTCTCACTTCTCATCCCGAAAAATATAGGGTTATAGTATCATCTCCTTTAGGCAAATCGGACCATTGTGTCATATCGGTAGATTTTTCGTTCTCCGTCACGGTAAAGAAAGATAAATTCCCCAAAAGAACTGTATGGCAATACGGGAAAGCCAATTGGGACGGCCTGAATAATTTCTTTCGAAATTTTAATTAGTCATTGTGCTTTCTCGACGGAAACGTTGATGCATCAGATGATATGATATCTAACATAATTCTCAACGGCATGAGTAAAAGTATGAAAAAGTATCATCCCCAAAGAGAATTCGTTGTTTGATTCAAGCTGTAAAGAGGCGATTAGGGATCGAGAAAGTAGTTTTCGAAAATTTAAAGTCAACCCGACTGTAGAAAACCGAAATTTGTTCAAACGGGCTAGAAATATCTGTAATGCTCAAATACAAAGGGCTAAGTTTTTACATGACCAAAAAGTAAGGCAAAAAATACTATTGTGTCCAAAAGGAAGTAAAAACTTTTGGTCTTTTGTCAAGAACATTAAGAACTCGAACACGTCATCGGTCCCAACGCTCGTCTTCAATGACTCTCCGTATGTCAACTCCATCGACAAAGCCAATTTGCTAGCAGCTCAATTTGCTGCCAACTCGACACTTCCTCATAGCATATTGGCTCCGTCTGAGCTCGATTCTGCAAATTCTTTGATGAAGCAGATATTTTTTCGAGCTCGCTCGGTTGCGAGAGTCCTCAAAGATCTCAACATACATAAATCCGCTGTTCCATATGGTATCCCCACTGTTATTCTGAAGAGGTGTTTTTCTACGCTGGCAAAACCACTGCGTAAACTTTTCCATCTTTCCTATTCTGCTGGGATTTTTCCGAGCAGATGGAAAACTGCATTTGTCCAGCCCGTCCCTTAAAAAGGCGAATCTTCCTCCCCTTCCAATTACCGTCCAATTGCACTAACGTCCCTTCTTTCCAAGATCATGGAAACGTTGATAAACCGTCAACTTATGAAATATCTTGAAGAACGAAAGCTTCTTAATGACCGTCAGTACGGCTTTCGTAGCAAACGGTCCACTGGTGAGTTGATGGCTTATCTCACCGAAAAGTGGAACCAATCTTTACATTGTTTTGGAGAAAGTAAGATTATTGCGCTTGATATTTCTAAAGCATTTGATAGAGTTTGGCATCAGGCTCTTTTATCGAAAATGCATGCATTTGGTATCGATGAGTCTCTTCTTCGTTGGATTAGAAATTACCTTTCCGACCGTTCAATACAAGTTGTGTTGGATGGCTTCAAGTCTGATACCCACTTAATAAATGCTGGTGTGCCCCAGGGCTTCGTTTTGTCTCCGACTCTCTTCCTCATTTTCATTAATGATCTCTTGTCTGAAACTTCTATTCCGCTTAACTGTTTTGCTGACGACTCGACCCTCAGCTTTTCATATTCATTTCCAAATTCACGTCCCTGCTCTTCGGATGTGGAACTGGAACGGTTGCGTATGATAAGCTCATTGAATTCTGACCTTTACAGCATTGTTTTATGGGGTTTTATGAACCGAGTAGAATTCAATGCTTCGAAAACTCAATGCTGTCTCTTGTCGTTGAAGCTTAACATTCCCCCATTGCCATTATCCATGAATGGTACCTGCATCGAAGAAACCGAAAAGCTGTCAGTACTTGGTATGTGCCATGATCTTCGTTGGAACGACAACATATTTGAAGTCGCCAAAAACGCTGCTAAATGCTTAGGTTTCTTGGGAAGTTCTTCACCCCTTCTGATCTGGCTACAATTTATAAGGCCTTCATAAGCCCAAAACTGGAGTATAACTCTCATATCTGGTCAGGTGTTTCTCAAACATCTTTGCGCCTACTTGATAGGGTACAAAATAGAGCGTTAAGATTGGTAGGTGATAGTTCAATCGTAGAATCGATTGATTCTCTTGGACATCGTCGAAACGTCACCTGTCTCTCTCTCTTTTATCGCTTTTTCCACAAACAGTGCTCTAGTGAAATAGCCAGCTGCATTCCTCCCTTGAAACAATTTAGCCGCAACACCCATCTCGCTAGGAATGCTCATCAGTTCTGCCTTGAGCCCAACTTCGGGCGTACAGCCAAGTACAGAGATTCTTATTTTAGTCGCACCACCCGAATGTGGAATGCTTTACCTGGCTCTGTGTTTCCCCTGCATTACGATTTACAAAGATTCAGAAGCAGTGCATCGGTGTCTCCTTTCAAATCCTCTCCTATTTTCCTAAATGATCGCACTGTGTTTAATAATAACATTATAAGGGTAGTCATAACCCCTTGATGTGCGCGTTAATTATATATAAAAAAAAAAAAAAAAAAAAAAAAAAAAAAAAAAAACACTCCTTTTCCGTAGTGGAATAGTTTCTTTCGCATCGGTTGAGGGATCTACTCAGATAGCAGATCACCTTTTCCCCTTCGTCAGAAGTCTGACTTAGGACAGCTCCAACCCCGAAATCCGAAGCATCCGTCTGAACTACGAATGGCTTCGTAAAATCCGGGCAGGTCAGGATAGGAGCCGCAACCAAACACTCTTTTGCCCTACGAAAACTATCCTCACATTCCTCAGTCCATATAAATTTCCTACTCTTCTGTAATAGTTCGTTCAACGGTTTTGCCAAACTAGCGAAGTTCGGTATGAATCTCCTATACCAGGCAACCGTTCCAAAAAAGCTCCTAATTTCCTTAACATTTTTCGGTTGTGGGATACCTAATACACTTTCAACTTTTTCAGGGTCCATGTGCAAACCATTGCGGTCTACAATATAGCCCAAAAACTTTAACGAAGGCCTACAAAAGTGACATTTGTCCCTACCTACTTTCAGACCTGCCTTAATAAGCCTACTAAAAACTTCTCCCAAAATCTCAATGTGTTTCTTGAAAGTGTCTGTTACGATGATAATATCATCGAGATAGACAAAAACAAAGGGTTCTAACTCAGGGCCAAGGACTGTATCTATAAAACGTTGCCAAGTTGCGGGTGCATTGTGCAATCCGAACGGCATTCTCAAGAAATGAAATAGTCCACGCCCGGGAACTGTAAATGCGGTGAATTTCCTGGAATCCTTTTCCATTGGAATCTGCCAATAAGCAGACTTAATATCCATGGAAGACAGAAATTTCGCATTATTTAACCAATCTTAGATGGCTGAGATATAAGGGAGGGGGTAAGCATCCCTAGCTGTAACTTCATTGAGTTTTCTATAGTCTACACAAAATCTATAGGTATCATCCTTTTCCTTCACCATCACAATGGGGGACGCCCAAGGGCTGTCTGATTTTTCGATAACCCCGTCCTCCAAAATCTCTTCCAACTCTTTGTCGATGAATTTTTGGATGGCTGGAGAAACAGGATAATACCTCTGCTTAATTGGTTCTGACTTTGTCGTAATTTTGTGTTCCACTAATTTTGTACACAATAATCCCTCTGGCATCTCTTTAAATACCCTTTATCTAAAAATTTACCTAACTACTGGTTTTGTGTCTCTCCTAAATCAGCTAAGTGTGTTGTTTCCGAAACTGAAGCTACATCACATTGGCTGGAAAAATCCCATTCCCCTGATTTCAAAGCCGGGACAATGCCGGAGAGAGCCCAAAAATCTGCTCCTAAAATCATAAACTGAGGAATGTTCGGAATAACTAAACAATCAATTACGATTATTTTTCCCTTGATGTTAATAGGGAGTGACACTATACCCTCTACCTATATACCCTTTCCATCCGCTAGTGTAACTCTTTCAGTTTTGTTTCTCCCTAATCTAACACCTTAACTTTTCAAAATTTTCCACCCTTCCCTACAAGCTATTGTGCGTGAAGCGCCTGAGTCTAAGAGCCCTAACATCCTAACTCCATAAACACTAACTCCTAAATTTGGCCTTCTATCCCTACCACTCTCCTCTAGTGTAGAACCTACTTCACAATTCACCGACTGGTCCCCAGTAGGCGATCACAGATTTCAACGGCACTGTCGTCCTACTGACCCGAGAGTGCGTCTCACGTTTCCCGAGCAGGTGGAACAGTTACTTCGTGTAACCCCCTGCTTTCCACATCCGAAACAACTCCTAGGGGCAGAACACCTATTTGCAAAATGGCCCATACCATTGCAATTATAACACCTAACCACAGAGTTCGACGAGTTAGAATTCGAATTCTGATTCGAAATCGAATTCAAGGGTTCGCGAGTCTGCCTGCTTTCAACAGCAGAAACTCTCCTAACCAACGACCTATCCGAATTTTGTCCCGCTGGACGAGATTGGTTGTTGTCCTCGACAACCGAACTTCTTCTACCATTCGACCTAAGAGGATTAGAATTCAAATTCTAATTTGAATTCCGTTCGACCTGGCGAGTCTGGTTGCTCTCCTCAACAACCGCGACTCTTAGGGTTTCACCTCCTACGTAAGCCACATCCGACTCAAGTAGGTTCCTACTTCGATTGTTAGGGGGTGGACGTAAGATTCCACGTTTGCCCTAACATCTCAAAATTGCGCCCTAATCTAACCAGATCAGAAACGCAAGTCGGATTAGCAAATCCGAGCTGCGTCTGGTAGAATGGTGTCAGGTTCTTTTGAACTATAGACAACATTCGCCCCTCTGAGATGGGTTCAGAAAGCCTCCTGAGAGGCCAGAACATGTCTGCATTATCGCAACGTAGACCCCGATTGATTCATCGCAGCCTTGCGTGCGACGCCTAATCTCGTCTATCAGTAAATCATCATAATTGGGTGGGAGGAACTCTAACTTCAACTCGCTGACAAGTTCTTGCCATGAATTGATTGAAACCCTAACGGATCTAAACCACAACAAAGCCCTTCCTACAAATAAGTCCACAGCTGACCGAAACAGCTGGGCCGCCGAAACTCCTCGAGCTAAACGAATTTCCTCTACCCTCTCCAGGAACGCATTCAATGAAGAACCAAAGCGTTCTCCATTAAACTTCACGTCCCATTTTGAAATTTTTTCAAACCTATCCGCATTTACAAAAATTCTATCCCTACCAAAACTATCTGCCCTATCACTATAGTCCCTACTATTATTAAGTTCCCTATAGCTTCCTTCAAAATTCCTATCCCCAGATTCTCCTAAACTTCTTGATGGAGCTTGAGCTGAAACTGCTATAAGCCCTGCTGCTGATGATGTTGATGCTCCTGTTTCTGCTGATCCTGTTGATGATGTTGATGTTCCTGCTGATGCTGCTGCTGAGGCTGTTGCTGGTCCTGCCGCTGAAGCGTTCAGTCTATCGGTTGATAGCTGAGCCTCTTCTTCTTTTAAATCTTAAAGTCTGCCAAAGCTATAACTAGCTTGTTCCTCAAAACTAGTTTACGTTTCTCTTCACTTTCATCTTCTGGTTGAGACCTATCCAATCTACTTATTCCCCATTCAACTTTAGCTAAAACTTTCAAATATTTTTTGATTTTCTTGATTTAGGCGGATTTTCTAATAATTTCCCTATTTCAACTAATTTGCTCTCGATTGCCTTACTGTTGTTCAAAACTGAACGGATATTTGGAAGGAGCACCTAACGAACCTCTTCTCTCTAACATCCTAGCAACTTTCAGTGATTTTCTCATTTCCTCAACTGTCCCTATATCTAAACCCTCTACATTCCATCTCGTAGGCGAGCTCATCCTGTGCTAATCTATAAATATCCATGACTATTCACAAAAACTTTTCGAACTTTATCAAAAACAATAAAAAACTTTTCAAAACTTTATTAAAAACGGCGCAAAAACTTTTCAAAACTCTATTAAGTACACTGTAAAACTATTCAAAACTTTATTAAAAAAAAATACAAAACCACGACTTCAAAACCAATGAAATCAAAAACCATGTAGGTATAATCTCACCGAAAACCAATTTCCAAATCGATTCAAAAAAAAATTCAAAAATCGCAAAATCCACAAAAAATTTTCAAAACCTAACTCAAACAACAAGATTATTCTATTCGACTTTTATCAACCCAAACAAAAACGCTTCAAGCTTTTCTCTTTCAATTGAAATCGCAAAAAAAAAAAAATTATCAAAGTTCAAATCTCTTTCAAATCAAAACAACAAAATCTATATTCAAGACTGACCCGGAACAAAATCAATTCCTCAACAGTTCAACTAGCCAAAAAAACAATCAAAAATCAACAAATTTTAAACAAATTCAAAAAAAAAAAAAAAAAATCAAACTCAAAACCACAATCGAAATTTCAAATCAAAACAATAATCAGAAAAAAAATATCGGAATAAAAAAAAAAATCGAAAATAATAAAAAAATATCGAAAATAATCGAATCAACAAATTATGTCAGTAGGTAATGGGACGGTTGAGCCTGGGAATTCTGAGCGAGACAGAGAGAGGAATAGTCTAGAGTGAGACAGAGTATGTTGTGAGCGTTGTAAAACGTGTGTGTCGGTTGGTTTTAGTTTTTTTGAAAATTTGAATAGCTGACTCCGTCTCGCTTGCTCGAAATTTGTAGTGTCAGTTTGAATAATTAAATTTTTTTGGTTGTTTTGAATAAAATTTTTTTTTACTTACGATGGCGTGAGAGTAAAGAAAAAATGAAAAGTAATGTTGTGTGTAGTGCGAACAATAGACACGATCTGTTGATAGATCTTAGAACGGGGGTGAGAGACTTTGGTAGTTTGTTGATATGTACTTACTTTGAGATATAGTTAATAGGTAGGACTGAGATTGGGATATAAGAAAAGAAAAAAAAGACAATAAAGGCAAAGGTGGTTTCTATTGAGTATTTGTTATGGTTTTTTTTGTTTTAGATTTGCTGGCGCTTGGAAGTGGTTGATTTTTTTTATAAGTTTGGAATTTGTGCGACGGACGGTAGGTGATCGTAGTGAGAATGTTTTTTGTTTTTGGCTGTACGATAGAGGATTTTGGTCACGTCCGATATTTGACTGCGCATAGATAGTGCATCAGCAAGTCTTTTACAGCTAATCATGAAAGGTCGTTGGTATATGTCGCTGTTTTACTCTATACCGAAGAGTAAGGATGTGAGACGTCACCCATGTTCGCATAGCAATAAAATCCATGATCAATGTTGAAATCGAGTATCTGAGTAGCACAGAAAGGTAAAATAAACCAATACTCATTATAAGGGAAGATGATGATGCCAATATAAAGGCAAAGGCATATTGTGTTGTGAAAATCGATGGAAATTATTATAAGGGTAGGTACCATCGGTCTGAACAAAGGGAAATAATAGGGTTTGGCGGCACATGGACAATTGGTAGGTTGAAGATACTAACGATGGCATGAGAGTAAAGAAAAAATGAAAAGTAATGTTGTGTGTAGTGCGTACAATAGACACGATCTGTTGATAGATCTAAGAACGGGGGTGTGAGACTTTGGTAGTTTGTTGATATGTTTCTACTTTGAGATAAAGGAATAGGTAGGATTGAGATTGGGATATGAGAAAAGAAAAAAAGACAATAAAGGCAAAGGTGGTTTCTATTCAGTATTTTTTATGGTTTTTTGTTTTAGATTTCGCTGGCACTCGGAAGTGGTTGATTTTTTTTATAAGTTTGGAATTTGTGCGACGGACGGTAGGTGATCGTAGTGAGAATGTTTTTTGTTTTTGGCTGTACGATAGAGGATTTTGGTCACGTCCGATATTTGGTTGGGCATAGATAGTCCATGAGCATGTTGTTTTACACTTTTACAGCTAAGCATGAAAGGTCGTTGGTGCATGTGGTTGTTTTACTCTATACCGTAGGGTAAGGATGTGAGTTGTGAGATGTGACCCATGTTCGAATAGCGATCGCTTTGCGACAAGATCCATGATCAATGTTGAAATCGAGTATCTGTGTAGCACAGGAAGGTAAAATAAACCAATACTCATTGTGAGGAAAGATGATGAAAGCAAAATAGAGGCACGTTGACTTTGTTTTTTTTGTTGTGAATATCGATGGATTGATATGACAGCTAGAATTTGAAACTTAGATATTTTATGTGCACAAAACGAAGTTAAACAAACGAATAGGTTTTTTTTTGTATTAGATTTCACTGGCGGTTGGTGATGGTTGGATTTTTTTCTTGCAATTTGGTCTCATTCGATATTTGTGTGTACATTTTACACCTTAGCATGATTGGTCTTTGGTATGCTTTACTCTATGCCAAAGAGTAAGGATGGTTTTTTCTTGAAAGGAATTATTATAAGGTTTTCGGCGTTGAACAAAGGATAATAAAAGCGTCTAGAGGCACGTGGTAAGGAAAAAAATTTAACCTGTGTGTATTTTGAACAATACATACGATCCGTTGATAGATCTTAAAACGAGGATGAGAGATTTTGGTAATTTGTTAATAATTGACGATAGAGAATTTTATCACGTTCGATATTTGTTTGGGCATAGATTGGGCATGAGCATGAAATTTTACAGATTAGCATGATAGGTCTTTGGTATGTTGTATTATATGCTATAGAGTAAGGATGGTGATTTCTTGAAAGAAATTATTTTAAGGTTGTCGGGGGTTGAACAAAGTCCCCGAAATAAAATGGTGATTGTAAAGTCAGCTTGAGGACGGATTCAATTTTGTGTGTGAGTTTTGCCCTTACATAAAACAAGCTGCAATTGCATAGTAAGAAGAATCGATTTATGATGTGGATGACATAAAAAAATTTTACCTACATAAATTAAAAACTGTTTTTGGTCTTGGCTGTACGCTAGAGAATTTGATCACGTCCGATATTTGGTTGGACATAGATTGTGTATGAGCATCACCTAAGCATGATAGGCCTTTGCTATGAAGTTGTTTTACTTTATACCATAGAGTAAGGATATGATGACCCATGTTATGATTTTTCTTAAAAGAAATTATTATAAGGGTGCCGACGCACGGTCTGAACAAAGGGAAATAATAGCGTTTAGAGGCCCATGGACAAATGGTAGGTTGAAGATACTTACGATGGCATGAGAGTAAAGGAAAAATGAAAAGTATTGTTGTGTGTAGTGCGAACATTAGACACGATCTGTTGATAGATCTTAGAACGGGGGTGTGAGACTTTGTTAGTTTTTTGATACATACTTACTTTGAGATATAGGAACAGGTAGGACTGAGATTGGGATATGAGAAAAGAAAATAGAGACAATATAGGCAAAGGTGTTTTCTATTGAGTATTTTTTTATGGTTTTTTTGTTTGTTTTAGATTTTGCTGGCGCTTGGAAGTGGCTGATTTTGTATAAGTTTGGAATTTGTGCGACGGTAGGTGATCGTAGTGAGAATATTGTTTTGTTTTTGGCTATAGGTACGACAAAGAATTTGGACACGTCCGATATTTCATTGCGCATAGATAGTGCATGAGCATATGAGCAAGTCGTTTACAGCTTAGCATGAAAGGTCGTTGGTACATGTGGTTGTTTTACTCTATACCGAAGGGTAAGGATGTGAGATGTCACCCATGTTCACATAGCAATAAAATCGAAAGGGGGTTGTGAATTTGAAACTCAACTATAAGTTATTTAAAAGATGAAGAGTTAAATTTCTTAAACATGAGCCCACTGAAAATCATTACGAAGAAGTCGATGAACAAAAAACTCGCAAATTCAAAGGAGTACACCCCCTCCTCGGAAACATGTTTAAACTTGCTTATGTCTTGTAGCCTGTCCTTGTAGTAAGGAATGTTTGTACAGCATTTGACATCACCTACCTCGTAGTATGCATATGAGTAGGCATGATCGAAGGCCACTAGTTGAGGTTGATGTTGTTGTATTTGTGGTATGTCTTTCATTGGTTGATGAAGTGGAATTACAGAAGACGTCGATGGAGTCTGTGTCACGGGCATATTTGTATCCACATCATCAGCAGCAAAATATTCAGACTCCATGTTATTCCCTAGTTTAAAGTTGAAGAGCCTGTGAGAATAAGTAAATATAAACATGCATTTGAAAGTTAAAAATATCAAAAGTTCAACTTTCAAATCCTGTCACCTATCTCTTAGAATATTTTCAAGGTCATCCTGTTAAAATTGGTTTCTATGAGCTGGAACTACAAAAAAATAAGTTTCCCGATAGGTACTTATCTTGTAGAAAAAGTGATTCGTAGGAGAAAAAATAAAGTTTTTGTAAAATGGATTGGTTTTCCTTCTGAACACTACTCTTGGATATCAGCACATCTACAAACTCATTTATGATATTTCTTTTAAAAAAAAAACACGTAAATTGTATACATTAATAAGAAATATTTATTTTTCAAACATGTAATTTTTTTTTTTTTTTTGTCATTAAAGTGAGCTTCATTGTGGCTGTTTATAATGTGTTTATTACTATTTGTACTGTCGATGAATTTTTTTCGATTGTCTCTAATTGAAATTGAAAATATGTTCTAAGTTGATTACATACTCCATCAACATATTTCTTTGAAGCTGCATCATCACTTTCTTCGGGGGATCTTGAATATTTTAATCGATTCCTTTTTTAAATTATAATCATCGTTTTCAGTTTTTGTCAAATCCTTCACCAGCTGGACCAGGCAACCCTCTTTCTCCTTTCAATCCTATAGGACGATGTTCACCTTTCACTCCACTGGGTCCAGGTCTCCCTTTCACTGTTCAAAACCGTCCAAATTTATCAATACTCATATTGTTGTTAATTATTCAATTATGTCTGCTTCTTTTAGCTCTTCGATAATTGAAACAATTTCGTTAGAGTGATTATTGTGTCCGGCTTGTTGTGATGCAATAAGAAGTCTTAAACGATCTACGAGTTCGTTTGGATTGGCCCAGAAGAAATCTTTCTTATTATTTGATAATTGCATCAAGCCAGAACCGATTGAAGGTGAAGTGACACCAGCATTATTATCATCATTTAATAGCTTACTTATGATTTCCCTGTATTTATATCCTCTATGACCTAGTATCTGGTTTCTAGAATCGTAAGACCTTCTGTAAGCATTGGTATTATACATTATATCTTTATACGCTTTTAAATCTTCTTTACTATATAAGGAAGTGTTAGGTTTTTTCTTGAATATTAGTTCAAACAAACCCTTCGTACCGTTATATGTCTTATTATTGATTTTTAAATCTTTTCCTCGAATTTTTAACTCTTTGTTCCCGATTTGTAGTTTACCATTGTTCAAATGAACTCCATACACTTCGTCAAGGGATTTTGAATTATTTATCAATAAATCTACATATGACTGAGGAATTTCTTCAAATTTTTGTTTTAATTGCAAACCAAAGTTGCGAGCAAGACTTCTTCTTCGCACACGATCACTTCTACTAGTTCTGTTTCTAACTGACGTTGGCTTGGACGTTTTAGGGGTTGATTCACTCATGAGTGAAGAACTAGTGTTCTTAATATTGGGTGTTCTAAATTCATCATTAACATCCTCATCATCATAGTCATCGTCATCATCATCATCATCATCATCATCATCATCATCATCATCATCACCATTTTCATTTTCATAATTCAGTTTTATTTTCTTGTGTGGAGACTCAAAATGATGCTGTTGTTGGGGTTTTTGCGAATGTTTTCTTTTTGTGTGTTCTATTATATCTTTAAGAGGTTTTGTAATAGGTTTGAAAGTTTCTTCAAGTTGAAGTTCGAGCGCTTCTTTCCCCTCTCTCAGAGCTTTATATTTTTTTCGTAGAGCATCAGTAGTCTTAATAAGCTCTTTTGTTAAATCTTCATTAATTTGCATCATAGTGAAGATGTTGAATTATAGAATGTAAATAGTTATAAACTGTGATGATCTGCTTTTAACTGTATCAGTTTGAGCACTGTATACCTTCGAACTGATGCAGTACGACTGTTGATCGTGACTGTAGTTAATCTCTTTTATAGTTTTAGGAAACAGACAAAGCTTTTCTATAACGACCATTATTACGAGGGATCTTTTATTAAATCTTCATTTATTTGTATCATAGTGAAGATGTTGAATTAAAGAATGTAAATAGTTATAAACTGTTATGATCTGCTTTTAACTGTATCAGTTTGAGCACTGTATACCTTCGAACTGATGCAGTACGACTGTTGATCGTGACTGTAGTTAAACTCTTTTATAGTTTAGGAAATAGACAAAAAGTTTCTATAACGACCATTATTACGAGGGCTATCCTTGTCAATAACTAAAAAAACCCATACGAAGCATTCCAGCATTCAGAACACACCCTTTGAAATGTTTGAAACGTCATATCCGAATTTTGAAAATATTCTAAGAGATAGGTGTTAGTGGTACCCGTGGTGTGATGGATAGCATGTCCGCCTGTTAATCCAGAGGTTCGAGTTCGAACCCCAGCAGAGGCAAAAATGTTTTTTCCACGGGTATAGCCTTTCGCGAGGAATTGGCAAGTCCTCCACTAGTATTCATTGCCTTGAAAAGCGCTTTCTCGATTAGCCGTTCGGAACCGGCAGAAAATTGTAGGTCCCTTCCATTCCCTCACAAGGCATGGTTGTGAGAAATGCACTAGACCCAGGGGCTCCTCGCTCTGTTGCGCCACCCTATTTTTTTTTTTTTTTTTTTTAGGTGACAGGATTTGAAAGTTGACTTTTTATATTTTAAATATTTCTGTGGTCCAATTAGGTGTATATCCTTTTTCAAATGCATGTTTATATTTACTTATTCTCACAGGCTCTTCAACTAATAACATGGAGTCTGACACGGTTATATAATGTTGAAAGTAAATGTTTTTTTTCATTTGTATGATTAACGATGGTTTCATTTTTATTGTACGATGTGTGGAATTATTATACGTTTTAGTTAACGACGTTACCATGTCAATCCATCTATATGTACCATTCACACTGAATTCCTTCCACATGAGTGATTTTAAGGTACGATGATTAAATCGTTCAACGATCGATGCTTTAAGAACGCTAAATGTTGAGTATAATGATTTATTTGTTGTTGCTTCATAAGATTTTTAAATGCTTATTAAAAAATTCTTTTCCATCAACTGTCTGGAGATTCTTCGGAATTCGGAGATTTCAGAAAATTTCAGCTTGATATTTTCCTTCTCGAGAAAATCCGCAATATATTTGTTTTTATCCTCTTCAGATAAACATATACTTACGACTCACACGCCGAAATCTCGCTTAATACGTGGATACAAATATCCTCCGTGACACAGACTCCATTGACGTCTTCTGTAATTCCACTTCATCAACCAATGAAAGACAAACCACAAATACAACAACATCAACCTCAACTAGTGACCTTCGATCATGCCTACTCATATGCATACTACGAGCCAGGTGATGTCAAATTTCATACAAAAATTCCTAACAAAGACAGGCTTTTACCAATACTGTAAACTCCTTCTTCAACAGAGAGTGTATCGAGGAATTCTATTCCAACTCTGCAGCAACAACATCAAGAACAACAACCTCAGCGAGTGATCATCGATCATGCCTACTCATATGCATACTACGAGGTAGGTGATGTCAAATGCTGTACAAACATTCCTTACTACAAGGACAGGCTACAAGACATAAGCAAGTTTAAACATGTTTCCGAGGAGGGGGTGTACTCCTAATTGGACAATCCAAGACGTTTCATGATTTGATGAAATTCTATAACAAGTTCACTTAAGGCATCATTCGCCTACAATCACACAACTATTCTTAAAATAAAGCCTTTACACATACTTAGATAAACTATACCTACAACCTATAATAGAATAAGTAGAACAAATTGACCCCTAATCTCTTTTATAGTTTTAGGAAACAGACAAAGCTTTTCTATAACGACCATTATTACGAGGGATCTTTTGTTAAATCTTCATTTATTTGTATCATAGTGAAGATGTTGAATTATAGAATGTAAATAGTTATAAACTGTGATGATCTGCTTTTAACTGTATCAGTTTGAGCACTGTATACCTTCGAACTGATGCAGTACGACTGTTGATCGTGACTGTAGTTAAACTCTTTTATAGTTTAGGAAATAGACAAAAAGTTTCTATAACGACCATTATTACGAGGGCTATCCTTGTCAATAACTAAAAAAACCCATACGAAGCATTCCAGCATTCAGAACACACCCTTTGAAATGTTTGAAACGTCATATCCGAATTTTGAAAATATTCTAAGAGATAGGTGTTAGTGGTACCCGTGGTGTGATGGATAGCATGTCCGCCTGTTAATCCAGAGGTTCGAGTTCGAACCCCAGCAGAGGCAAAAATGTTTTTTCCACGGGTATAGCCTTTCGCGAGGAATTGGCAAGTCTTCCGCTAGTATTCATTGCCTTGAAAAGCGCTTTCTCGATTAGCCGTTCGGAACCGGCAGAAAATTGTAGGTCCCTTCCATTCCCTCACAAGGCATGGTTGTGAGAAATGCACTAGACCCAGGGGCTCCTCGCTCTGTTGCGCCACCCTATTTTTTTTTTTTTTTTTTTTTAGGTCACAGGATTTGAAAGTTGAACTTTTGATATTTTTAACTTTCAAATGCATGTTTATATTTACTTATTCTCACAGGCTCTTCAACTTTAAACTAGGGAATAACATGGAGTCTGAATATTTTGCTGCTGATGATGTGGATACAAATATGCCCGTGACACAGACTCCATCGACGTCTTCTGTAATTCCACTTCATCAACCAATGAAAGACATACCACAAATACAACAACATCAACCTCAACTAGTGGCCTTCGATCATGCCTACTCATATGCATACTACGAGGTAGGTGATGTCAAATGCTGTACAAACATTCCTTACTACAAGGACAGGCTACAAGACATAAGCAAGTTTAAACATGTTTCCGAGGAGGGGGTGTACTCCTTTGAATTTGCGAGTTTTTTGTTCATCGACTTCTTCGTAATGATTTTCAGTGGGCTCATGTTTAAGAAATTTAACTCTTCATCTTTTAAATAACTTATAGTTGAGTTTCAAATTCACAACCCCCTTTCGATTTTATTGCTATGTGAACATGGGTGACATCTCACATCCTTACCCTTCGGTATAGAGTAAAACAACCACATGTACCAACGACCTTTCATGCTAAGCTGTAAACGACTTGCTCATATGCTCATGCACTATCTATGCGCAATGAAATATCGGACGTGTCCAAATTCTTTGTCGTACCTATAGCCAAAAACAAAACAATATTCTCACTACGATCACCTACCGTCGCACAAATTCCAAACTTATACAAAATCAGCCACTTCCAAGCGCCAGCAAAATCTAAAACAAACAAAAAAACCATAAAAAAATACTCAATACTTGCTTTAAGTTGAAGCAGAAACCGGGAGTGCGAAGGATAGGAAAAAGCCAGCTATTTTTACACTTTTTAAACCAAACACAGCTATCGAACCAAATTGGTGGAAAAAAATTCACGCAGATGACAGTGGCCCTGCTCTACGGCCTCGTGCGAACTTACGCCTATTTGTGTATTTGTATGTATACCACAGATCGCGTAGATGTTAAGGACTACTCACATGAGCACGGACAACAACTTCGCAACTTCAACTGATCATTGTGCTTGGAATGATAAGTTATAATGAATCAGGGTTTGAATCTCGCATTTCATTTTTTTTGTCCAATAAATTTTGGTACCTTTTCAGGCTTATAAAAACGTTCTAAAAGTGACTAGAACTTAGACGATAGTCGTCTTAAACGTTACGAAATCTGCATGAAGAAATTTGTTTCTCACAGAATTAAGAAAACTCTAGAAAAAAAATATGTTGAAAATATGTTTAAAATTTTTGAGGCTAAAATAAATTATACGAGCTATATTCGCACGATTTGCGAAAAGACCATTTAATCACACATATTTACCACTGGCCACCAAATAAACTTGAAGTCTCTTGAATTTGAAACTGTATGAAAAATAGTTTTCTAGTTTCATCTAAACTTTCAAGAAAAGTTTAAATTTTGTAAAAATCTGAGAACCTTCTTCGGAGTATTTTAAAAATGTATTCTTTGTGTCGAGATATTCAACTTACCCAGCTAATGACGGCAGAAGGAAAGGGAGTTCCTAGAATGCTTTTTACTGATCGTCTATTGCGTAAGAAAAAAACAATTTTCACTAAAGTCACACAAGCTTTCTGCACGCCACGTAAATACTCAAAACACCTTTGCCTATATTGTCTCTATTTTCTTTTCTCATATCCCAATCTCAGTCCTACCTGTTCCTATATCTCAAAGTAAGTATGTATCAAAAAACTAACAAAGTCTCACACCCCCGTTCTAAGATCTATCAACAGATCGTGTCTAATGTTCGCACTACACACAACAATACTTTTCATTTTTCCTTTACTCTCATGCCATCGTAAGTATCTTCAACCTACCATTTGTCCATGGGCCTCTAAACGCTATTATTTCCCTTTGTTCAGACCGTGCGTCGGCACCCTTATAATAATTTCTTTTAAGAAAAATCATAACATGGGTCATCATATCCTTACTCTATGGTATAAAGTAAAACAACTTCATAGCAAAGGCCTATCATGCTTAGGTGATGCTCATACACAATCTATGTCCAACCAAATATCGGACGTGATCAAATTCTCTAGCGTACAGCCAAGACCAAAAACAGTTTTTAATTTATGTAGGTAAAATTTTTTTATGTCATCCACATCATAAATCGATTCTTCTTACTATGCAATTGCAGCTTGTTTTATGTAAGGGCAAAACTCACACACAAAATTGAATCCGTCCTCAAGCTGACTTTACAATCACCATTTTATTTCGGGGACTTTGTTCAACCCCCGACAACCTTAAAATAATTTCTTTCAAGAAATCACCATCCTTACTCTATAGCATATAATACAACATACCAAAGACCTATCATGCTAATCTGTAAAATTTCATGCTCATGCCCAATCTATGCCCAAACAAATATCGAACGTGATAAAATTCTCTATCGTCAATTATTAACAAATTACCAAAATCTCTCATCCTCGTTTTAAGATCTATCAACGGATCGTATGTATTGTTCAAAATACACACAGGTTAAATTTTTTTCCTTACCACGTGCCTCTAGACGCTTTTATTATCCTTTGTTCAACGCCGAAAACCTTATAATAATTCCTTTCAAGAAAAAACCATCCTTACTCTTTGGCATAGAGTAAAACATACCAAAGACCAATCATGCTAAGGTGTAAAATGTACACACAAATATCGAATGAGACCAAATTGCAAGAAAAAAAATCCAACCATCACCAACCCCCAGTGAAATCTAATACAAAAAAAAAACCTATTCGTTTGTTTAACTTCGTTTTGTGCACATAAAATATCTAAGTTTCAAATTCTAGCTGTCATATCATTCCATCGATATTCACAACAAAAAAACAAAGTCAACGTGCCTCTATTTTGCTTTCATCATCTTTCCTCACAATGAGTATTGGTTTATTTTACCTTCCTGTGCTACACAGATACTCGATTTTAACATTGATCATGGATTTTGTCGCTAAGCGATCGCTATTCGAACATGGGTCACATCTCACAACTCACATCCTTACCCTACGGTATAGAGTAAAACAACCACATGCACCAACGACCTTTCATGCTTAGCTGTAAAAGTGTAAAACAACATGCTCATGGACTATCTATGCCCAACCAAATATCGGACGTGACCAAATTCTCTAGCGTACAGCCAAAACCAAAAAAAAAAACATTCCTACTACCCTCACCTACCGGCGCACAGATTCCAAACTTATAAAAAAATCAACCACTTCCGAGTGCCAGCGAAATCTAAAACAAAAAACCATAAAAAATACTGAATAGAAACCACCTTTGCCTTTATTGTCTTTTTTTCTTTTCTCATATCCCAATCTCAGTCCTACCTATTCCTTTATCTCAAAGTAGAAACATATCAACAAACTACCAAAGTCTCACACCCCCGTTCTTAGATCTATCAACAGATCGTGTCTATTGTACGCACTACACACAACATTACTTTTCATTTTTTCTTTACTCTCATGCCATCGTTAGTATCTTCAACCTACCAATTGTCCATGTGCCGCCAAACCCTATTATTTCCCTTTGTTCAGACCGATGGTACCTACCCTTATAATAATTTCCATCGATTTTCACAACACAATATGCCTTTGCCTTTATATTGGCATCATCATCTTCCCTTATAATGAGTATTGGTTTATTTTACCTTTCTGTGCTACTCAGATACTCGATTTCAACATTGATCATGGATTTTATTGCTATGCGAACATGGGTGACGTCTCACATCCTTACTCTTCGGTATAGAGTAAAACAGCGACATATACCAACGACCTTTCATGATTAGCTGTAAAAGACTTGCTGATGCACTATCTATGCGCAGTCAAATATCGGACGTGACCAAAATCCTCTATCGTACAGCCAAAAACAAAAAACATTCTCACTACGATCACCTACCGTCCGTCGCACAAATTCCAAACTTATAAAAAAAATCAACCACTTCCAAGCGCCAGCAAATCTAAAACAAAAAAAACCATAACAAATACTCAATAGAAACCACCTTTGCCTTTATTGTCTTTTTTTCTTTTCTTATATCCCAATCTCAGTCCTACCTATTAACTATATCTCAAAGTAAGTACATATCAACAAACTACCAAAGTCTCTCACCCCCGTTCTAAGATCTATCAACAGATCGTGTCTATTGTTCGTACTACACACAACATTACTTTTCATTTTTTCTTTACTCTCACGCCATCGTAAGTAAAAAAAAATTTTATTCAAAACAACCAAAAAAATTTAATTATTCAAACTGACACTACAAATTTCGAGCAAGCGAGACGGAGTCAGCTATTCAAATTTTCAAAAAAACTAAAACCAACCGACACACACGTTTTACAACGCTCACAACATACTCTGTCTCACTCTAGACTATTCCTCTCTCTGTCTCGCTCAGAATTCCCAGGCTCAACCGTCCCATTACCTACTTATGTCAAGTCCGTACACCGTGTACGTGACCCTAATCACTCACTACGCAAAGTAAATTGTGTAAACCGAAAAACCAAAGCCGGCTGGCTATGCCAATTATTGTGTACGGTAATATGTATGAGCGCATGTACTTATATTATATTCAAAAAAAGCACCGATGCTGTTAAACAGTGGCAAAACAAATTCTACGTTATATTTATGTATGTATTTATGTAAACGAGAAGAAAAATTTTATACGCAAACCAAAGTCAAATCAAATGTTAAAAAAAATAAATAGAATATGTAGGTAGTAGTAAAATAATAGAAACAGATACGCAAAAATGAAAAAAAAAGAAAATAGCAACCTACTTGGGAGTATGTGACACTTTCCAACGAAGAGATTGTTTTTTTTCAACCACAGGTAGATAGAATAAAATGAATTTTCTTCCTCAAGGACCGCACTAATTCTTGCACAATTTCGACCTAAACTGGGAAGAGAAAATAAAAGCACAATAAAATGTTCACAGAATATGAATATGAAAAAAACAAACACTTTCAGAACGACACAAAAGAAACCACAAATGCTCCACAAAAACTTCACAAGCCCCACGCTGGGCGGCAAATTGTTGCACTTTTTTTTCCTTTTATTCTTCCCTTCTTCCAAGGGGGGGGGGGGATATTTTAGGTAGGTATTCAATTATAATTTAATCTAAATTTAGGATGATTTCGAGTACTAACAGATCGCGAACAAAACAAAAAAAGTTATAAAGAAAATTTGCACGAAGTGCACCGGGATGGTAATGGCGAATGAATAAGTTTTGTCAATCTCAATAGCTGAACTAAAAGCAAAGGTGAGAAAGGAAAAAAATGCAACACACAGCATGTATTGATGCTGTCAGCCACGGCTACTCAGCTGGGTGTGATCGATGATGGTTATGAATTGATGTGAAGTTTTATTGTGTAACCAGCCACATTAATTAAAAGGGGTTTTGATATTAAATAGGTAAGTAATGTATTAATGATGTGCAGTGTTGTTCAATAAAAAAAAGGTGGGCGCCAGAAAATTTTATTTTGAGAAAGGAATTTTCAAACCTTTGGTTGAAAAAGGAGAAAAGTGGAAATGCAACCAAGAAAAAGAACGACGAATGAAAATGGAAACATCACGATTGTTTTAAACGGAATGTTCATTGATTTATTATGTTGGGAAAACCGTAGATGACTTGGATGAAAAACCTAAATCTTTTCAAACAAGTAAATATTATAAAATGGATGTTAAAAAAAAGTAAATGGAAGACGTTATATAATGTATGAAATTGAATTATGTATAAGGGGTCTGAAAGACCGCTATATGACTTTGCAAGGGCAAGTCGAAGGTTGGACCGTTAAACGTTTTCTCAAGACGAGAAAAAGTTAAAAGGGTTCTTAGCCAGATATTATTCTGGGCAAATAAAAGAAAAGGAAAGGGGCCACACGGTTATAAATTTTCTCAAAAATCACAAGTTAGAAAAAACTACGTCACTCAAAAAAAATACACTCTACTTATCTTTTGGACAAGATGTCCGCCGGCTATTCTCCTCCAATTTTTTTTTTCTCTCAAATTACGTCCTGCTGACGTCTATTGTTCTTCTCTGTTTTTAATCCTTGAATCCTGTTCTTCTCTGCTTTCCTCATCTCACCCTTTTGCAGATTTGGGGGAGAGAGGGGAAAAATATTAACGTTCCAACCTTTGACACTATTAAATATTAAGGGTGGGCTTAAGCCTTGATTACATCATGTATAAAATGTTGAATTTTTTAGTTGAGATATTCCACGTGTTTTTAAATCTAATAAATGAAAAGATTAGTAAAGTTTTTAACAGTTAAAACACTTATTTTATTTCCTCAGATGTACATTTCAGAAGCAATGCTTCCATCGTCAGTGAGATCTATAAAATTAAATTAAATTAAATTATTTGTCAAAAAACTAATAATAAACAAAAATGTTTCTAAACAAAATTACAGTTGAGTTGAGTTGAATCTATTAAAAAATTTTTGAATATTGAATTTTTGATTGGTCCATCATCACTGTTCATTAGATTATTTTTGTTTTTAAATATGTAAAATGATTCAAAAGCATCTAATTCATAATTGCTATTTACATTTCTTGTTAGTTTTAAATTTTGCAAACTAAAGCTATGACTATTTTCTAGCATATGTTCTGCAACACTTGACTTTTCTTTTTCATTATATTTAAGATGTGCAAAATGTTCTTTAAATCTTTTTAGAATAGGTCTTCTTGTCTGTCCTATATATTCTTTTGCACAATCATTACATCCGATAGAATAAATTCCTGACTTTTGAAGTTGGTCAATTTTATCCTTAGATCCTCCAATCAGATTTTTTATTTTTATTTCGCTGCACTCACTCATACGGATATTATATTTATTAAAGACTAGCTGTGCCCGCGACTTCGTCCGCGTGGAATAGTGACTTTCAGCAGCATTTTTAACTTTTTAGGAAATAAAACTTCTAGCCTTAAAAATGGCGGTATTTCCAAAAAAAAACATTCAACCCCTATTTCAACACCTTGTAGCCCTGTTAAAAATACTTTTGGGACCGTAGTTTTTGAATTCCCATTTCCGTTCCCCTGGGAATATAAGGATAGATATATAGCCTTTATCCTTCCGCATGTTCTAGACCATCTCCGTAGCTAATTTAATAAAATCTTTTTAGCAGTTCGAACGGGAGACATACGAAAAACATACCGACATAGCTACGTTCGCATTTTCAATATAAGTAAAGACTCCCGTTCCCGTGGGAATATGGTGACCATTTTTGTGGGAATATGTGGATAAATTGAAGTTAATGTTACTCCGGGGTTATGGAGCATTCCAACGGTGGAAGAGTTTTTGAAATCGGTGCTGTTGTGTAAAAGTTCCCGTATACGTTCCTGCTCCCGTGGGAATATAGGGAAAAAATATATAGTCTATGTCTTTCCTCAGGTTCTGAACAATCTTTGTTTAAAATTTCATTTAAATCGATTCATTAGTTTGGGCGGGAGATGGTAACATAGAACGACGGACAGACAGAGCTCCTTTCATACTTATTATATTAGTAAGGACTCCCGTTCCCGTAGGAATATGTGGATGAATTAAAGTTAATGTTACACAGGGAGAGTGTAGCATTCTAACGGTGGAAGAATTTTTGAAATCGGTGTTGTATGTAGGGAGCCGTAGGAATATGGGGATGAATTAGTTTTTATGTTACTCGGGGATAGTGTAGCATTCTAAGGGTGAAAGAATTTTTGAAATCGGTGCTGTAGTGTCAAAGTTCCCGTATACGTTCCTGCTCCCGTGGGAATATAGGGAACCGTAGGAATATGGGGATGAATTAGTTTTTATGTTACTCGGGGATAGTGTAGCATTCTAACGGTGAAAGAATTTTTGAAATCGGTGCTGTAGTGTCAAAGTTCCCGTATACGTTCCTGCTCCCGTGGGAATATAGGGAACCGTAGGAATACGGGGATGAATTAGTTTTTATGTTACTCGGGGATAGTGTAGCATTCTAACGGCGAAAGAATTTTTGAAATCGGTGGTGTAGTGTCAAAGTTCCCGTATACGTTCCTGCTCCCGTGAGAATATAGGGAACCGTAGGAATATGGCGATAAATTAGTTTTAATGTTACTCGGGGATAGTGTAGCATTCTAACGGTGAAAGAATTTTTGAAATCGGTGGTGTAGTGTCAAAGTTCCCGTATACGTTCCTGCTCCCGTGAGAATATAGGGAACCGTAGGAATATGGCGATAAATTAGTTTTAATGTTACTCGGGGATAGTGTAGCATTCTAACGGTGAAAGAATTTTTGAAATCGGTGCTGTAGTGTCAAAGTTCCCGTATACGTTCCTGCTCCCGTGGGAATATAGGGAACCGTAGGAATATGGGGATGAATTAGTTTTAATGTTACTCGGTTATAGTGTAGCATTATAACGGTGAAAGAATTTTTGAAATCGGTGCTGTAGTGTCAAAGTTCCCGTATACGTTCCTGCTCCCGTGGGAATATAGGTAACCATAGGAATATGGGGATGAATTAGTTTTTATGTTACTCGGGGATAGTGTAGCATTCTAACGGTGAAAGAATTTTTGAAATCGGTGCTGAAGTGTCAAAGTTCCCGTATATGTTCCTGCTCCCGTAGGAATATGGGGATGAATTAGTTTTTATGTTGCTCGGGGATAGTGTAGCATTCTAACGGTGAAAGAATTTTTGAAATCGGTGCTGTAGTGTCAAAGTTCCCGTATACGTTCCTGCTCCCGTGGGAATATAGGGAACCGTAGGAATATGGGGATGAATTAGTTTTTATGTTGCTCGGGGATAGTGTAGCATTCTAACGGTGAAAGAATTTTTGAAATCGGTGCTGTAGTGTCAAAGTTCCCGTATACGTTCCTGCTCCCGTGGGAATATAGGGAACCGTAGGAATATGGGGATGAATTAGTTTTTATGTTACTCGGGGATAGTGTAGCATTCTAACGGTGAAAGAATTTTTGAAATCGGTGCTGTAGTGTCAAAGTTCCCGTATACGTTCCTGCTCCCGTGGGAACATAGGGAACCGTAGGAATATGGGGATGAATTAGTTTTTATGTTACTCGGAGATAATGAAGCATTCTAACGGTGGAAACATTTTCTAAGTTCCCGTATACGTTCCCGTTCCCGTGGGAATTTAGGGATAAATTGTAGCCTATGTGTTATTCTGATGTATAAGCTATATTATTGGAAAGTTTAAGTAAAATCCATTCAGTAGTTTTTGCGTGAAAGAGGAACAAACATACATCCACACATACAAACTTTCACGTTTATAATATTAGTAGGATTGGTTTTATCTTAGATGTTATTTCTGGATAGAAATAAAATTTTGAATATTTCTTTTCGTCATTTCCTTCATTCCTTATTAGATCTAAAGTTGTATAATTTCTCAATTCTTGTTTTCTTCTATGTGCAATTGTTAAATCTTCAATCTATTCTTCAGTATAACCATTAATTTTGGCTATGTCTTTAATTTTTTGGAATTCTTTTATTTTTGTTTCTATAGTCATTGGAATATTTAGAGCTCTAAAAATCATTGAGTGAAAAGCTGACATCTCATGTTCAAAGGAATGGAACGAGTCTGATGTAATGTATCTCAGAGTATTCGTTGGTTTTCTGTATATATCCAATTCGAAATTGTCTCCATTCCGAGTAATACTTAAATCCAGAAAATTTAGTTTCCCTTCAATTTCTTCTTCATATGTAAATTTTATTGATGGGTATTTAGTCCTATTTAATTTGTTAATGAGCTGACGAAGCTCATGTTTTTTGATTATCGCCCATATATCATCTACATATCTTAACCAAATTCTTGGAAAATTTACTTGATTTTTCATTTCAGTTTCTATATGCGACATAAATAAATTTGCTAAAAACGGGCTCATATGTGATCCCATACTGCAACCAAATTTTTGTCTGTAAAACTTTTCATTAAACTGGAACCAATTTTCATCCATGCACAGTTTAGTAAGTTTTACAAATTCATTTATTTCTTCTGGTTTAAGTGTATTTCTTTCTAGCCATTTTCTCAGAAAAACTAAAGTTTCATCAATTGGAACATTTGGATATAATGAAACAACATCGAATGAAACTTGAATCTCATTGCTAGCTATTTTTAAGCTCTTTACTTTTTCTGCAAATTCAATTCCATTTTTTATAGCTGCTGTTTCAAATTTGATTGGGAGATTATTTAGTTTTTCTAATAACCAACATTCAAGTTTTGATAATATTGATCCAGTTGTTGATGTAATTGGTCTTATTTGTTTTCCTGGTTTATGTAATTTTAACTGAGAATATAATCTTGGTATAATTGGATTTGAAACATTTAATTTCCTTGATAAATTAGGATCATTAAAAACTTTAACTGCTTGTTTGATAGCTTCTTTAGTTCTCTTTATCATTCCCGGTAAAGGATTAAAAATTACTTCTTCATAAGGTCCAGTTCTTATAAATTGTTCAGTTATTGCAATATATTCTTGTTTGTCTAGTATTACAATATTATTGCTTTTATCAGCTTTACTGAAAATAACTGAAGCTTTCTTTTCTTTTAAACTTTTCGCTGCTGCTCTAAAATTTTTCATTTTAGCAGTCATGTTCGTTAGATCGTTAAAATTAATTTTATCTATAGCTTCGGACCTTACTCTAACTTCATCGTCAGGATCATTGAAATGTTTCAGAGCTGTTTCAATGTTAATCAAAGCACTTTGGATAGCTTTTTCTTTTGTTGGTTGCAATGCAAAATTTAATCCTCTATTGAGTAATTCCAATTCATTTGTTGTAAATTCCAAACTTGAAAATTTTTTTACGAAATCTTCTACTGGTTCTACTTCTTTAAAAATCTTCTTTTGCTCATTATAATTGACTCTACCTATTAAAATATTGAATTTTTTAACTAAGATTTGTATTTTCTTACCAAATTTACAGTCAACTGTATCTTGAACAAGCATAATAAAATTATTCCAATCGTTTGATTGTTCCATTATTTGCATTTGATTATTTCCCTCATGATTTAGTTTATTGCTGAGATATAGATGCAGGGAATATGCCTCACGTTCAATTACAGACAGCTTTGAGTATTTAGACTTTATTTCAAGATTAAGCCACATTTTCTGTCCTGCACAAATAGCTTTCTCTATAATTCCCTTATTTTCACAATTTGTTGGACCCCAAAGTTGAATAAAATTCGGAAAAACATTCTGTTTCTTACATCTTCTAAGAAAAAATATATCTGCTTGTAAATATTTAATCTTCGTCCTCAGTTTCAGGTATCTATTTTTTGTTTTTTGTATCTCTTGAAGCACGTTAGCCATAATTGATGAATTTTTTAGTTGAGATATTCCACGTGTTTTTTAATCTAATAAATGAAAAGATTAGTAAAGTTTTTAACAGTTAAAACACTTATTTTATTTCCTCAGATGTACATTTCAGAAGCAATGCTTCCATCGTCAGTGAGATTTATAAAATTAAATTAAATAACAATGAAATAACATCTAAGATAAAACCAATCTTTAATAAATATAATATCCGTATGAGTGAGTGCAGCGAAATAAAAATAAAAAATCTGATTGGAGGATCTAAGGATAAAATTGACCAACTTCAAAAGTCAGGAATTTATTCTATCGGATGTAATGATTGTGCAAAAGAATATATAGGACAGACAAGAAGACCTATTCTAAAAAGATTTAAAGAACATTTTGCACATCTTAAATATAATGAAAAAGAAAAGTCAAGTGTTGCAGAACATATGCTAGAAAATAGTCATAGCTTTAGTTTGCAAAATTAAAAACTAATAAGAAATGTAAATAGCAATTATGAATTAGATGCTTTTGAATCATTTTACATATTTAAAAACAAAAATAGTCTAATGAATAGTGATGATGGACCAATCAAAGATTCAATATTCAAAAATTTTTTTAATAGATTCAACTCAACTCAACTGTAATTTTGTTTAGAAACATTTTTGTTTATTATTAGTTTTTTGACAAATAATTTAATTTAATTTAATTTTATAAATCTCACTGATGGAAGCATTGCTTCTGAAATGTACATCTGAGGAAATAAAATAAGTGTTTTAACTGTTAAAAACTTTACTAATCTTTTCATTTATTAGATTAAAAAACACGTGGAATATCTCAACTAAAAAATTCATCAATTATGGCTAACGTGCTTCAAGAGATACAAAAAACAAAAAATAGATACCTGAAACTGAGGACGCAGATTGAATATTCAAAAGCAGATATATTTTTTCTTAGAAGATGTAAGAAACAGAATGTTTTTCCGAATTTTATTCAACTTTGGGGTCCAACAAATTGTGAAAATAAGGGAATTATAGAGAAAGCTATTTGTGCAGGACAGAAAATGTGGCTTAATCTTGAAATAAATTCTAAATACTCAAAGCTGTCTGTAATTGAAAGCGAGGCATATTCCCTGTGTTGTGCTTTGATTTCCCACACCTTCAGAGGAAGTCGTCGTGCGTTGAACTCAATGCAATTTGAGTTGACTCGTTGCACATCGATTGCCCAATGCCATGCATTGGGTAAAACGTGTATGCATTTTAGTCATCAAATTGTGCTGAGTTTTCAAACGCATCGGCTATCCAATGTTGAACTTGGAGTTCGCGATCGGTTCTATGACACGATAAGTCGAGTTGTGATTAGACCATACAAGTACGCGGTTGTCTTCTATTGATTTGGGAATTTTATACATTACATTTTGGCGCAGCCGGTTCGTGAACCACATTCGTTTTCAAGTTTAAACAGTTTAGTAATTAAATACAGTGTGTTTGTTCTCCGATATTTAAAATAATAAAGTAGACAAACGAGTGTAGAAAAAAAAAGAATTCTGTTCGTGTTTGTGTTTGCGTATTTTCTTGGTAAAGAAAATTGATTAAAAACTTTGACTGTACTTATTTGAAATTTCAAAAGGAAAAGATAATCAAATGCAGAAAACAGTTCGTTGAGTTTATACTGTGTGTTTCCCCGAGAGCTGTTTTTATTTGTTCAAGGTAAGTATACCATTGATTTATTTTTCTTTTGTTGGTGTAATTTTTTTGTTGAAAATATGAATTACAAAATGATAAGTAGGACATCGCCCAGTTTACAGTACCCACCTCAACAGATATTCGACCCTCATATGTATCCTTTCCCGAATGCATCTCCATCTACACACTCAACTGCGTACATTGCAACTCCCTTGCCCGGTGTGTCACCTGGGACAAGCGGCAGCCCCTGTTTTCAGACTGCCCAGGTCAAGAAAAAACATTCCAGGACACAAGGGCAAGACTTTAAAGTAAAATGCGGATTCTGTAATAAGGCCAATCACACTTAAGCAGAATGCCGGCAAAGAAGGAGCACACCTTATTGTGAAGCGTGTGCCTCCTATGGGCACAGCAGAGATGTGTGCCCAAAGTCCCATATTTTCACCATAAAACGCACGACGCAAAAGCCGCAAGTGAAGTGCAAGTGGTGTTCTAGACTGGGACATGTGGAGGATGAGTGTTTCTCGAAAAAAAATTATCTTCGAGAGCATTCGGGAAACGACCCGGGGGTCAGTCCAAGAAGGTAGACTGTGCCCCAAAAAATGTATCCTCCTCATTAAGAAAACAAAGAAGTTACTCTCCAGCTTCGTTGATATCGTCAGAAATATGCAATAATGAGTTGCCTACGATATCAAAAGCAGAAGAGACTTCTATAAAAAATAAATCAAAAACCAACGGTAAGGGGCCAACACAGCGCTCAAATAACGAACAACATCCGAAAGTGAACAGCGACTCAAAGGTAAACGACCGAGAGTCAAATTTCTTCACCTTTCAGTCAGTTCGTTAAACTAAACACACAGCTAAAGCGTCAGTATCTGAAGCTAAAGTTAACCTAGGTCAGGCTGATCTCTGGTTACTCGTTGTGAGTGTTTGCTTGGTTTTGAATTAGTGCTGCGTTAAAATTAGAACTTTATTAACACAAGCAGTTAATAAGCTTAGGTTTTTTGTTGGTTTATTTTCTAATAGTTGGTTGATTTGGGGTATAGCGAACAAGGGACAGAAAGGCAACAAAAATGTATTTGCATACAACAACATTCGTAAGCACGATGTCTTTGTTGAATTACCGATGTCATTGGCCAAGTCTGGAAAAGTTCTGGTGCTTGTAGACACAGGAGCAGACTCGAGCTTAATAAAACGAAGTTGTTTAGCAAATGCATGCAATATAAATACCCGAGACACTAAGCAATTGGGTGGTGTTTTTGGTGGAGTAGGCACAACGGTTGGTTCGGTTAAGACTTATTTACCTTTCCCAAAGAAAATTTTTACGAAATGGAACGTTATCGACGGCTTAGACCACATGCCCGCTGATGGTATACTAGGCCGTGATATTCTCTGGAATCACACGATTATCGATGCGGTATCCAAGAAAATTAAATTTTTGGAAGGTGATAGAGTTTTGATTGAATTACCTCTTAAGTGTTTACCTTCGAATTCAACTTTCTTGTCCCCATTAAATGAACAAAGCAAGCAGTGCAAAATTGGAGCTCGTACACAAACAATTGTTAAGCTCGAAATTCCCAATTCTAAATCGAATGAATTATTAGTTCATTCACAAGAAATAGATTGCGGAATTTATTTGGGAAACACAATTGTTCAAGCGAAGAACAATTACGTCCATGTCCCTGTCATGAATAGTACAACAAGAGACTCCTTCTTGGACAACAACTTCGTCCCGAGCTACTCCAATTTTAAAAACTATAAATTTGTTGATAATAGTTCGGGAAACAAAATATTGGCAAATTTTACAAAAAAATGCGAAAATGAACGGATAAGTCTTCTGTTGAATTCCTTAAATATGGATGAAAACCTAACCAACGAAGAAAAGAAGTCCGTAGAGCAGCTATGCATACAATACAATGATGTATTTTTACTAGAAGGCGATCCTCTCACTAACACACCCGTTTTGGCACATAGCATACGCATCAAGTCTGATCAAGCACCTATAAATACTAAGCAATATAGAACTCCAGAGGTGCTTAAAAAAGAAATAGAGAGGCAAGTCCAGGATGTGCTTGCTCAAGACATAATTTCTGAAAGTAAGTCTCCTTGGAATTCTCCATTGCTCATTGTACCCAAGAAGTCTGTCGAAGGTCAAAAAAGATGGAGGGTTGTCGTTGACTTCAGTAAACTGAATGAAGTCACAATTAAAGATGCGTTTCCCTTAGCAAGAATAGAAGAAATTCTTGACCAATGGGGATACTGCCAGTTTTTCACTACTATGGACTTAGCAAGTGGTTACCATCAGGTATTGATCGATCCAGCCGATCGAGCGAAAACCGCGTTCAGCACTAGTACAGGGCATTACGAGTTCAGTAGAATGCCTTTTGGTCTAACCGGTGCTCCGGCAACATTTCAAAGGATCATGAATCACATCCTGACTGGTTTGCATGGCATTGATTGCTTCGTATATCTCGATGACATCGTGGTATATGGTAAAAACTTAGAGCCAAACTCAGACAACATAATCTTAAATTGAATACTGAGAAGTGCAATTTCTTACGCCGTGAGGTGACATATTTGGGACACATATGCTCAGAAGCCGGTGCATTGCCGGACCCTGCTAAAACTCAATGTGTCACAGATTTCCCTGTACCTTCAACTATTAAACAGGTGCAATCATTTCTGGGACTCGCGAATTACTACAGAAAATTTATACCTCAATTTTCTAAAATTGCTGCTCCAATCAATAAGCTACTGAGAATCGACAGTGTTTTCGAATGGTCTCCAGACTGTGAGAGATCATTTCAGTCTCTCAAAAAAGCAATTTGTTCCCCCCCCCCCATACTTATCTATCCAGATTTTACAAAACCTTTTATTTTGACTACTGATGCCAGCAACGAAGCATTAGGTGCCGTTTTGTCTCAGGGTAAAGTGGGTGAAGATAAGCCTATTGCGTATGCAAGCCGACAACTTGGCAAATCGGAAAAGAGATACTCTACAATAGAAAAGGAACTGCTTGCGATAGTGTGGGCATGCAAACATTTTCGTACATACCTTCTTGGTCGCCATTTCACAGTTTTTACAGATCACCGTCCCCTTATAGGAGTTTTCAATGTAAAAGATCCAACTACTAGACTTATTAGATTCCATCACAAGCTATCTGAGTACGATTACAAAATTATTTTCAAACCAGGCAGAACCAATTGTAATGCGGACGCACTCAGCCGAATTCAGACGGATCCCGAAGAAATTAAGGTGGTTCAGACAAGGGGTAAAGCGAAATTGAACATAGAAAGCACAAAGGTACCTACAGACGAAATGAACAAGAATGACATTGTTGTGACAGAGCAAATCCCTGAAGGTGAAAAAACAAAAACAGACTGTACAAAGGAGTCATCGTTCATTACCTTAACGGGTCCTGCTGAAATTGAAACTGTTCTTCATGATTTTCATGAGTCTGCACTCGGTGGACATCAGGGAGTAAAAAAGACATATATGCGTATCCGAAATCAGTTTAGATGGAAACATATGCAAAAAGATATTAATCAATACATAAAAAATTGCGAAAAGTGCCAAAAGAATAAGTTCTCGAAAATTACCAAAATGCCCATGCAACTGACTGATACTCCTAGTTGACCTTTCGACAAGGTATATATGGACATGGTGGGTATTTTGCCACTAACTTATTCTGGCAATAGGTACATATTAACATTCCAAGATGACCTGACTAAGTACATGGCTTGCGTGGCGATCCCGGATGCAGAGGCATCTACAGTGGCCAGAGCTTTCTATTCGGAAATAATTACACGTTTTCGTATACCCAAAATGCTCGTTACGGATAATGGCTCTAACTTTACTTCCAGATTGTTTTCTGAAACATGTAAACTGTTGGGAGTTAAGAAAGTCCATATAACCGCCTACCACCCACAGGCCAACGGTTCGTTAGAACGGAGTCACAGATCCTTAGCGGAATATCTAAGGAGTTTCGTTGACAATGACGACCGAAATTGGGATCAATGGCTTAGTCAGGCCATGCATGTACATAACAATACACAGCATTCTTCCACTAAATTGACACCATTGAACAGTCTTTACGGCTTTGAGTTCGAAATGCCTACAAACTTGAAAAAAAGCCCGTCCCTTTATATAATACCGAAGACTATCCGCAACAGTTGCGATTTCAAATTCAGAAATCGCATGAAATAGCTAGAAAAAATTTGGACAATGCTAAGCTTATGTCTAAAAAGTTTTACGATCGGCATGTTAACTCCGCATCATTTGCTCCAGGGCAAAAGGTATTATTGAAAAACCCGACCCGTAAAAACAAGTTTTCTTCAATTTGGTTGGGACCATATGAGGTGTTGTCTGTCGGCGGAGAGATGAATACCCACATAAGAGTAGGAAAACATACAAAAAGAGTTCATAACAACCAACTGAAATTATTCCACTCATAAGCACTAATTAACCTTAACTTAATTATTGTTTTCAGGCTTCACAGATGCTAAGACCTTTTGGAAAATATATATATATATATCTTGATTGAATAAATAATCAAACACGTTTGTATTTTCAGATATCCAAGTAAGCCTCTTAACACAAAAAATTAAAAATTTAATTTTTCATTTGGTAGTTTTTTTTTATCTACACATAAACTCCCAACGAACTTATAACTAAGAACTAATATTATCAGATATTTGGCTTGTAAACGGAGTAATGTACACATTAATACTCTTTCAAATATTACAAAAATGTTAATTTAAGTAAAATAGACTACTGATTATGCATATATGGACAATGCCCGAAATCAACACTAAACATCATCAAACCTGTCTACCACCAAGCCGCTCGGAGAAGCATAAACGCATTTTCCACTTCACCTATCAAAAATATCCTTGTTGAAGCAGGACTCCCAAGCATCGAGGATCGAAGAGATTCGGCAACATTAAAACTCTTTGCCAAACTCATGTTCTCTAGAAACTCCATCATAGATACCGATATCAATAGAACAAAACACCACAAACTTGCAAAAAGAATCCCATCCGCAATCGCTACCGTGATTGACAAAGCAAAGATAATCAATCTTTCACTAGCGCGACACCAGTATGCCACTCCACGAGACCCTCCACGAGACCCTCCACGGAATCTCAATCCCAATTCCTTGATACTGACCTTAGCCGAATATAGGAAAATAAATACAAGTAATACAATCTATCGCCAACTATACGCAAGCGTCTCATCGGAATTAAAATCTGAAGGCTGGAATTTTGTATTCACGGACGGATCGAAGACCTCGACAAATACATCGTATGCTGTAGCTCTCGAAAACGGTACGATCGCCTCCATTGGCAGTCTCCCAAACATCGCGTCAATCTTTACAGCAGAAGCTTTCGCAATTCTGCAAGCTACCAAAACGGTAACTAATAAGTCAGGCAAACATATAATATGCCCCGATAGTATCTCCGTACTAAACGCGATAAAAAATCCAAACAACAATAATGAGCTTATATCAGAAATCCGACACGAACTTACAAAATCACCAAACAGCATTAAACTGATGTGGACTCCTGGTCACGTTGGGATTGTCGGTAATGAAAATGCAGACCTTGCTGCAAACCTCGCCAACAACGCTCCTGTATTTCTATTTGATACATACACAAAACTGGATGTTATAAAATATATACAGAAAGTAACAACATCAAATTTAAAGCATGACTGGAGTCTTTACCACCATCACTACAAAAAGGCAAACCCCCGAAAGACTCCAACTACGCTATCCCAGAAATACTCCTAAGCTAAGACTTTCAAACTTCGTTCGCCTCAGACTTTGTCACACTGCTGCCCCACACGAACATCTTCTCACAAAAAACAGTCCACCAACTTGCAATTATTGTAATGTCATCTTAGATTTAATACATATATTTGAAAATTGTTCTGTACTAACTCCTATATTTAAAAACTTATCGAAAAACAAACCTATTTATGATATTTTGAAAGAACCAAACTAAACAAACATCGAACTCATTGCTGAATTTATAAGTAAAACCAATATTAACATGTAAGTTGTATATAATCAGAACCAATAGCCTATCTAGCTAGGTTCATCTAATTTTATATTACCATGTAATTTTAATTACTTGTGAATAAATTTTGCAAAAAACTTTTAATTTTTTAGAACTAAATTGAATAATAAAAAAAAAAATGTTGTTTTACAAATTTCGGAAAAAGATTTAAATAGTGTAAAAATTTCATTATGTAACTTCGAATTAGATTAAATAGTAACTAAGCAATATAAAAATAAAAAATTTATAAATTTAGAATATAATATATATATATTATATATATATATTATATATATATATATATATATATATATATATATATATATATATATATTAGACCGGTTCAAAAAAAGTGACTTTTTTCTTTTTCTTGATGCACATCGATTTTTACCTTCGAGTAGGTGTAAAAACAAGCCTGTTAAGATTTGAGCTCGAAAAATTAATATTTAGAGGTCGCTCATCGCAGATTTCCATTTCCCATACAAATTGTATGGAAAAAAAAAACATATAATTTTTGGAGTTTTATATTTCGGTCTAGAAGCAAAGTGCCGAGATGGGCGATACATATTCTTATAGAAAATTTGTTGTTCTACAAAAAAAGTTTCTTATCTTTTTCGACAAATTCACTCCTTCAAAAGTTATTCAAGGTTAAAGTTTGAACAAAATTTTTTTTTTCTTGATTTCTGACAAAATGTTAAAATTTAACACTTAAAATCATAAAATCATTCGCTTATGACACATATTTTTATAGAACATTAATTGTTCTACAAAAAATGTGTTTTATTATTTTTCGACAAATTCACTCCTTCAAAAGTTATTCAAGGTTAATTAAATAATTAATTAATTAATTAATTTTTTCAGAAATCAAGAAAAAACTTAAATTTACTCTAAATTAAACTTTAACCTTGAATAACTTTTGAAGGAGTGAATTTGTCGAAAAATGATAAAACACTTTTTTTGTAGAACAATTAATGTTCTATAAAAATATGTGTCATAAGCGAATGATTTTATGATTTTAAGTGATACATTCTAACATTTTGTCAGATATAAAGAAAAAAAAATATTTGTTCAAACTTTAACCCTGTATAACTTTTGAAGGAGTGAATTTGTTGAAAAATCATAAGAAACCTTTTTTGTAGAACAACAAATTTTCTATAAGAATATGTATCGCTCATCTCGGCACTTTGCTTCTAGACCGAAATATAAAATTCCAAAAATTATATGTTTTTTTTCCCATACAATTTGTATGGGAAATGGAAATCTGCGATGAGCGACCTCTAAATATTAATTTTTCGAGCTCAAATTTTAACAGGCTTGTTTTTACACCTACTCGAAGGTAAAAATCGATGTGCATCGAGAAAAAGAAAAAAGTCACTTTTTTTGAACCGGTCTAATATATATATATATATATATATATATATATATATATATATATATATATATATATATATATATATATTGTAATATTTTGACGAAATGTTTTGTAAGACTTGAAATTAAAGATATATACGTAATATATATAAATATATAGAAGTTCGTTGGGAGATATTCCAAATTTCAATAATATATATATCAATTAGTGTATTCCAAATTATGAAAGTAAAATATTTAAATTTTAAAAGTTTTGATTTAGATTTAAGTAATTATTTATTTTGTAATTATTATTAGACATAATATTATTATACTATTACATATTATATTATATATTATATTATATACTATTATATAGACATAATATCTATTTTTGTAATAAAAGTAAGTCGATTATCGATTGTCATTCGGCTGGTCGCGAACTTTTCCCAGGTAGGGAGGGATGTTGTGCTTTGATTTCCCACACCTTCAGAGGAAGTCGTCGTGCGTTGAACTCAATGCAATTTGAGTTGACTCGTTGCACATCGATTGCCCAATGCCATGCATTGGGTAAAACGTGTATGCATTTTAGTCATCAAATTGTGCTGAGTTTTCAAACGCATCGGCTATCCAATGTTGAACTTGGAGTTCGCGATCGGTTCTATGACACGATAAGTCGAGTTGTGATTAGACCATACAAGTACGCGGTTGTCTTCTATTGATTTGGGAATTTTATACATAACACCTGCATCTATATCTCAACAATAAACTAAATCATGAGGGAAATAATCAAATGCAAATAATGGAATAATCAAACGATTGGAATCATTTTATTATGCTTGTTCAAGATACAGTTGACTGTAAATTTGGTAAAAAAAAACAAATCTTAATTAAAAAATTCAATCTTTTAATAGGTGGAGTCAATTATAATGAGCAAAAGAAGATTTTTAAAGAAGTAGAACCAGTAGAAGATTTCGTAAAAAATTTTTCAAGTTTGGAATTTACAACAAATGAATTGGAATTACTCAATAGAGGATTAAATTTTGCATTGCAACCAACAAAAGAAAAAGCTATCCAAAGTGCTTTGATTAACATTGAAACAGCTCTGAAACATTTCAATGATCCTGACGATAAAGTTAGAGTAAGGTCCGAAGCTATAGATAAAATTAATTTTAACGATCTAACGAACATGACTGCTAAAATGAAAAATTTTAGAGCAGCAGCGAAAAGTTTAAAAGAAAAGAAAGCTTCAGTTATTTTCAGTAAAGCTGATAAAAGCAATAATATTGTAATACTAGACAAACAAGAATATATTGCAATAACTGAACAATTTATAAGAACTGGACCTTATGAAGAAGTAATTTTTAATCCTTTACCGGGAATGATAAAGAGAACTAAAGAAGCTATCAAACAAGCAGTTAAAGTTTTTAATGATCCTAATTTATCAAGGAAATTAAATGTTTCAAATCCAATCATACCAAGATTATATTCTCAGTTAAAATTACATAAACCAGGAAAACAAATAAGACCAATTACATCAACAACTGGATCAATATTATCAAAACTTGAATGTTGGTTATTAGAAAAACTAAATAATCTCCCAATCAAATTTGAAACAGCAGCTTTAAAAAATGGAATTGAATTTGCAGAAAAAGTAAAGAACTTAAAAATAGCTAGCAATGAGATTCAAGTTTCATTCGATGTTGTTTCATTATATCCAAATGTTCCAATTGATGAAACTTTAGTTTTTCTGAGAAAATGGCTAGAAAGAAATACACTTAAACCAGAAGAAATAAATGAATTTGTAAAACTTACTAAACTGTGCATGGATGAAAATTGGTTCCAGTTTAATGAAAAGTTTTACAGACAAAAATTTGGTTGCAGTATGGGATCACATATGAGCCCGTTTTTAGCAAATTAATTTATGTCGCATATAGAAACTGAAATGAAAAATCAAGTAAATTTTCCAAGAATTTGGTTAAGATATGTAGATGATATATGGGCGATAATCAAAAAACATGAACTTCGTCAGCTCATTAACAAATTAAATAGGACTAAATACCCATCAATAAAATTTACATATGAAGAAGAAATTGAAGGGAAACTAAATTTTCTGGATTTAAGTATAACTCGGAATGGAGACAATTTCGAATTGGATATATACAGAAAACCAACGAATACTCTGAGATACATTACATCAGACTCGTTCCATTCCTTTGAACATAAGATGTCAGCTTTTCACTCAATGATTTTTAGAGCTCTAAATATTCCAATGACTATAGAAACAAAAATAAAAGAATTCCAAAAAATTAAAGACATAGCCAAAATTAATGGATATACTGAAGAATTGATTGAAGATTTAACAATTGCACATAGAGGAAAACAAGAATTGAGAAATTATACAACTTTAGATCTAATAAGGAATGAAGGAAATGACGAAAAGAAATATTAAAAATTTTATTTCTATCCAGAAATAACATCTAAGATAAAACCAATCTTTAATAAATATAATATTCGTATGAGTGAGTGCAGCGAAATAAAAATAAAAAATCTGATTGGAGGATCTAAGGATAAAATTGACCAACTTCGAAAGTCAGGAATTTATTCTATCGGATGTAATGATTGTGCAAAAGAATATATAGGACAGACAAGAAGACCTATTCTAAAAAGATTTAAAGAACATTTTGCACATCTTAAATATAATGAAAAAGAAAAGTCAAGTGTTGCAGAACATATGCTAGAAAATAGTCATAGCTTTAGTTTGCAAAATTTAAAACTAATAAGAAATGTAAATAGCAATTATGAATTAGATGCTTTTGAATCATT
This sequence comes from Melanostoma scalare, assembly GCA_949752695.1. Lineage (NCBI taxonomy): Eukaryota > Metazoa > Arthropoda > Insecta > Diptera > Syrphidae > Melanostoma > Melanostoma scalare. The sequence goes on along the minus strand of OX456986.1, from coordinate 75,064,144 downwards.
TTACATATTTAAAAACAAAAATAGTCTAATGAATAGTGATGATGGACCAATCAAAGATTCAATATTCAAAAATTTTTTTAATAGATTCAACTCAACTCAACTGTAATTTTGTTTAGAAACATTTTTGTTTATTATTAGTTTTTTGACAAATAATTTAATTTAATTTAATTTTATAAATCTCACTGACGATGAAAGCATTGCTTCTGAAATGTACATCTGAGGAAATAAAATAAGTGTTTTAACTGTTAAAAACTTTACTAATCTTTTCATTTATATAAAATGTTGTGTTTGTGATGTGTACTTCATGTGATGATATTGTATATAGTGTGATGTGTATTGCGTACATTCTGTATATTGTGTATGTTGTGTATAGTGTATATGGTATCTTCTATTTTATGTGATGTTTGTGTATATGTGTGTATCTCATTTCGGGTTCAAAAATGGCAATTCATTCTAGCCATCTACCAGGTTTGTGTATTGGGCCAACAAACCATTCACTCATCCGCTGATAAGGTGTACCTGCTTTTGTTATTTGTTCAACACAATGTTCCTTTTACATTGCTAAGAACAAACATCGGAAAAATGATGGGACGAAGAAATGATGAGTAGGGTTTCGGGACCAAAAGAAAGGGATAAAAACATAAATCAGTTTTTAAGGGAAGATCTTTGTTGCGGTGAAATATTACCGTAACAAGCTTAGGAACGCAAAGTTTTTGTCATCTCTTGACATTAAGTCTGCTTACTGGCAGATACCCATGGAGGAGGAATCGCGCAAGTACACAGCCTTTAATTTTAATTTTTAATTTTGGTGGGGCTACCGCCCCATTTATTAGCTTAATACAAGCTTAAAATAACTTAAACATACTAAACTTAAACTAATTAAAACTAATTAAAGCTAAATTAAACTACAGGGATGAGAAATGGTTTAAAAGGAGGACTTTCAGACAAGAACTTGAAAGATTAAGGTCGAAAAGAAAAGGAACAGAGTTAATCTTACTCATCATGCGGGTTAGGGGTTCGTTGAGACCATAGGATGTACGATGAGCAGGAAGGAAAAAAAATCGGGAAGATCTTACGTTTCGGGGATTAGTGTTGAAGGAGATAAGATCTAAAAGGGGGGAGCAGTCAGTGTTACCAGTAAGAAGTCGGTGAATGAATATGATGTCAAAGACATTCCTTCTGTTTTCTAGGGAGTGGAGATTAAGGATTGCGAGACGTTCGCGGTAAGGAGGCAGGGTGAGAAAGTTTCTAACATCGTAGAGATCCCGAAGGGCAAACAGCAGAAAACGACGTTGAACACTTTCGATCCTAGAGATATGAACCGCTTGATATGGAGCCCACACTTGCGATGCATACTCTAGGAGAGGGCGAACATAGGCAATATAGAGGGATTTTGTAAGAAGGGGGTTATGGAACTCTTTGGACCATCTCTTGATAAAACCAAGGGCGGAATTAGCTCTTGATATTACCTCGTCAATATGAGAACGAAAATTTAATTCGCTGTCGCAGAGAACTCCTAAATCTCGGATACGCTGCACACGGTTTATGGAAATGTTCTGAAGATAATAGGGTCTGGGGGGAGGTTTATTACTTTTACGAGAAAAAGTTATTGCTTCGCATTTGGCAATGTTTAACTCAAGAAAGTTTTTAGAACACCAAAAGACGAATGAATCGAGGTCATTTTGAAGCTGGAGAGAGTCTCGATCGGAGGTGATGACTTTGAAAATTTTAGCGTCATCCGCGTAAAGTGAGATAGAAGAATATTGGATGATCTGTTCGACATCATTAATGGCAAGAATGAAAAAAAGGGGTCCGAGATGGCTGCCTTGGGGCACACCGGAGGTTGCCACGAAAGGAACTGAAAGAGTAGAACGGAAACGAACTCTATATTGGCGGTTATAAAAATATGAAGATATCCATTTGAGTAGGATAGGGCTGAATCCGAGGAAGGAAAGTTTAAAGAGGATTAAAGTGTGAGAGATTTTGTCGAAAGCTTTGCTGAAATCTGTGGTAATGACGTCTACTTCGTTTCCTTTTTCCATCGCAAAACGAGAGAAGGAAACAAACTCAACTAGATTAGTAGTTGTAGACCTTCCCTTACAGAAACCATGCTGCTTGGAGGATATCATTGATTTGCACTGGAAAGAAAGTATTTCATACAGAATGCTTTCGAAAAGCTTAGGGATATGAGAGAGTTTGGCTATGGGTCTATAGTTAGAAATTAGGTTTTTGGGGCCTTTTTTATGGATAGGTGAAATAACAGATATTTTCCATAAGTCCGGAAAAACACCACTTGAAAGGGAAAGTTTGAATAGGTTAGTGATAGGAAGGGCTAAACTCGAACAACATTTTTTAAGCAAAATAGCAGGAATGCCATCTGGACCTGGATTATACTCGTCTTTGAGTTTGAGGAGACCATTAAGAACAGTTGACTGATTAAAGCTTAGATTAGAAGGCCCTATAGAGAAATGGCGAAGATAGGAAAAGTAAGTCTGGTCTAGATCTGGGGTTTTTTGGGCAAAAGACAGTTTAAAGTAACTTGCAAAAAAATTTGCGATTGTTGTTGGTTCGTTGGAAGATTGGCTTTCGTAGTGCAGAGAAGGAGGGAAACCATCATTTTTCTTTTTATAATTGATAAACTTATAAAACGATTTTGGCTCCGAGATTAGATTAGCTTGGGTGGTGGATGTAAAGTCATTGTAAAGAGCTTCATTGAGGTTGGAAAATTTATAAAACACTCCAATGTAATCAGAGTAATCAAAAACTGAACGGGAGCGTAGAAATTTATTCCAGAGCTTATTTCTCTTGATTCGTAGCTCACGTAGTCTATGATTGTACCAGGGAGGGGATGTTGAGTAGGACTTATCACGCGAAAGGGGAACATAGAGATTTATGCAGTGCAACAATTTCTCGTAAAACTGACTAGTTGCGTCATTCATTGAGAGATTATTAAAGTCGAATGAGGTATTAGAGAGGATTTCATTGATTTTCTTGAAATTAGCTTTACGAAAGTTGAACGAATACTTATTTGGGCTAGGTAGATGAAACAGTGCCTGGCCGAAGTCTTTTTGAATTCATAAGGATGCCGTTCGGTCTCCATAACTCCCCGGCAACGTGGCAAAGGTTTATAGACGACGTTTTGGGTCCCGACCTAGAACCTTACGTTTTTGTGTACTTGGACGACATCATCATCGTCACCGATTCCTTCGACAAACATTTAGAAATTTTGCAGGAGGTTTTTAAAAGATTAGTAGGAGCGGGGTTAAAAGTAGGTAGGGAAAAATTTAACTTTTGTAGGTCTTCTTTGAAATTTTTGGGGTATGTTGTTGATAGGAACGGACTCCATGTGGACCCAGAAAAGGTCGAAAGCATGTTGAAGATTCCGGCTCTTAAAAATATCAAAGAAGTTAGAAGTTTTATAGGGACTATTTCTTGGTACAGGAGGTTTGTTCCAAATTTTGCAATTTCAGTTAGGCCTCTTACTGATCTTCTAAAGAAAAGTAAGAAATTCGATTGGACCCTAGAATGTGAGGAAAGTTTTAGGAAAGCCAAGGAGTGCTTGGTCACGGCACCGATTCTTACGTGCCCGGATTTTTCCCGACCGTTTGTTGCACAAACAGACGCGTCTGATTACGGGATCGGAGCCGTGCCTTCTGAAGAGTTTGAGGAAGGAGAAGAGGCAGTCTGCTATATTAGTAGGTCTCTCAATAGAAGTGAGAGAAATTATTCAACGACAGAAAAAGAATGTTTGGCAGTTTTGTGGGCAGTTGAGAAGTTGCAACCATATATCGAAGGTGTTCGATTCACGGTCGTAACGGATCATTACTCGCTCGTGTGGCTAAACAATCTTAAAGATCCGCAAGGTAGATTGGCTAGATGGGCCATCCGCCTACAGCAATTCGACTTCAAGATCATCCACAGGAAGGGGAAGGAACATGTTGTTCCAGACATGTTGTCGCGGTGTGCGACTTGGTGATCTGGCTGGCATTCTGTTGGCTCGTTGCATATCCTCTAGGACAGATGGTGCTACATAAGTAAAACCTTGAAATATTAAATTGGTACTTTCACTGAGAGTGGTCTCATCTGGGGAATCGACTGGAATTTGTCGGGTAAATTTTGAATCGAATTGCGAGACGTCATCTTCGCTTCGCAATACTGGTTTAATTGGTGGTTCTAAACGTCTGGCTAGAACGTCATCCCAATTGACATGCTTGAAGAATGGATGACCTCTTACGGCATCTGCGTCTTCGGGTCCGTATCCCAGTCTTTGATGTACGAAGCGCTTAAGTAGTCTACGAACTAAGTCTCTTGCGTCTTGTGTGAGGAATCCAGGTATGAATAATTTTGATTAAAATATAGTTTCAAAAGTCTTTTTGCGGGTATCGGCTGTGAATGGTGGCACCCCCGTGAGCATATCGAACATAAGTGCACCTAGTGACCACCAATCGACTGCTTTGTCATGGCCACTTCTTGTTAGAATTTCTGGAGCCAGATAAATGGATGTGCGATGTGCGATATGCGATGTGCGATGCGCTTATACACGGCGTTCCTTTTTTGCAAACAGAAAACTTACGTTCTATATTTAATAACATTTGCACCAAAGTTAATATCACACCACCGAACTTGAAAAGCATTTTCCAAATTAAAACTAAAACCGATACCGCAGCACCACCGATAATTATTAAATTTTTTTCGCCATTTGACAAACAGCTTCTTCTACGATCAATAGCCAACCACCGAAAAACTATGAATGAACAACTTCACTCGCATGATCTTGGCTTTCGTGTGGATAATGCAACGGGAAATTCTATTGTTTACATTCATGAATACTTAACATTAAAAAATCGCTCTCTTTTACAACTTGCGCTGAAACTTAAAAGAGAAAAGAAACTGTTCTCTGTGTTCACAATTCGTGGTCTCGTTTATGTCAAGAAAAGCAAGGATGTGGATGCCAAATTAATACAGGCCAAGGAAGACTTAACTAATTTTGCCATGAAGACGCAACAATAACAACTATACTGTAAAATAAGATGACTACTGAACTGATGTATGCCGCTGCCGCTCTTAGTTTTCTTAGTAATTCTTTTTTGCCAGCTTTTTTTTCTATCATTTTCTTATACTTTTATTCTAAATTGCAATTTTTAAATTGTATTTCTTCTCTTTCAAAAGTCTTTCTTACTTATTTTACTATACTTAGTTTTTTTTCTTTTAAAACAAAAATTTGTCCTCTTTTTTTCAATCTGATCATCATCATCGTTTTTTATGCTCGTATATGTAGTTTACTTCTGAAACAGGGTATGCAATGTTGGGTGCTTTGTATTGGGCACACCCATCGTTTCTCCAAAAACAATGGTTGGCCCTAATGAGCTAAATAGGGTTTCTGTAGCCGCTATCCCTACGGGTACTATCCGAGTAATGATAGATGTTGTATGTAATCAATATGTTGGGTTGCAAATTTGCCACATAAACGCGCAAAGTTTGAGATCAAGGGCTAAATTAGATGAATTCAAGTACATGTTTGAAGGCTCTAAAATAGATGTAGTATGTGTTTCTGAGTCTTGGTTTTTAACTGATGTAGCGGATGCGACTTATAACGTTAAATGGTATACCCTCTTTAGATGTGATAGATATGAACGTGTTGGTGGTGGTGTGGCTGTTTTTGTTCGTGATAGCTTAGAGTGCACTCTTATTCGTAAGGCTATGCCAGATACTGAAATTCAATATGTTTTTGTTAAAATAGTTTGTAAGTCCAACAAAATATTGTTGGGATCTGTTTACCGTCCCAATTCGGATATAGACATTTCTCCGCGGATTGATGTTCTGGATGAGCTTTTTTATGTTTAACCTTCTGTAATTATGTGCGGGGACTTCAACAGCAATATTTTAAGAGAAGTTTCTTTAATCCACAGTATGAGTGCTTTGAATTTGACTCCAGTAAATAAGTCTATTCCCACACATTTTACCAAAGACAGTAGCTCGCTGCTTGACGTGTTCTTTGTGATCCTGACAAAATAGTTCACTTTGATCAACTCTCCGCTCAATGTTTTCGCGTCATGATATGATTCTAATGACATATGAGTGTGAACCCGTAAGCTCTAATATTTCGTTCACTTTTCGTAATTTCAGAAATATCAACATAGATCTACTTAAAAATGACCTTCTCGCTGTGGAATGGTACCGAGTCTATTGCATGCCAGATGTGAATGATCAAGTAGCTTTCATTCAGGATAACATAAATAATCTATGTGATTTGCATGCACCTCTTATAACAAAATCTATTGGTACCAAAGATTCGTCTTGTCCATGGCTTACGAGTGCTATTAAAGATCTAATGCTTCGGCGGAATAATGCATATAAATGTTGGAAGAGATTTCGTTTAGTAGAGCTTTTTAATACCTATCGTATCTTAAGAAACAAAGTAACTTGCCAAATACGCGAGGCAAAAAGACGTTTTTATGCCCCACGATTTGATCCTTTGCAGGCTAAGCAAAAACTGTGGAAAAATTTAAGGGAGATTGGTTTGGGGAAAATAGTAAACAAAAACGTTACTGTTTCTGATTGCAATGAATCAAACAAATTGTTTGCTTCAGTTTCTTCCTCAGATGTTGAACAAATGTTACCAGTTGATCATGATCTAATCTTAGAGAACAATTCTGATGATATATTTGCTCCTTGTTTTAATTTTGCCGCTGTTGATGACTCCGATGTTTTAGAGAGTATTTTATCCATTAAATCAAAGTCAGCGGGTTTCGATGAGATAAGTCCTGTTTTCGTCAAAATTATTCTTCTATATATTTTGAAATACATTACTCATTTGATTAATTCGATATTAATGACGGGTGTTTTTCCTACAGTATGGAAATATGCCAAAATAATCCCTATTCCAATAAGCAATAACGAGTTAAGGCCCATAGCCATATTACCTTTCCTCTCCAAGGTTCTTGAAAGGCTTTTGAGTAATCAAATACGTGGATTCCTTCGGAATCATAAATTGATATGTGAAAATCAGTCTGGTTTTCGTCCAAAACATAGCTGTACAACTGCACTTATCAATGTCATAGAAGGTTTAAGGGAATCTTTAGACGATGACAAAGTAGCTTTTCTCGTCCTGCTTGACTTCTCCAAAGCGTTCGATACGGTTAACCACAATGTATTGTGTAAGAAACTTCAAGTCCAGTTCAATTTTTCTAAGTCATCCACTAAGTTAATAGCCTCCTATTTACATCGTAGATACCAGGCAGTAGTTGCTAATAACTCTGTATCAGAATTTCTTCCTTTAGGTTCAGGTGTTCCCCAAGGTTCGATACAGGGACCACTCTTTTTTTCAATGTACATAAATGATCTCCCTAAATGTGTATTGACTTCCTCGGTTGATATGTATGCTGACGATGTTCAAATTAGGAAGAGTTTCCCCTTGGGACTTCTGGACAATGCTGCACATGAATTAAATTAAGATTTAATGAAAGTTCACTGCTGGTCATGTGAAAATGGCCTTCGTTTGAATCCTTCAAAATGAAAATGCTTGGTCATTTCAAGAAAACTCGTTGATACGTCATACTTTCCAAGTATATCTCTTAATAACATTGATATTGAATTTGTTGACTCTGCGAAAAATCTAGGCATGACTTTTAACAGAACACTCACTTGGAATAACCATATCAGATTGACGCTAGGAAAGATTTATGGAGGACTTCGCACACTTTGGGCGACACACCGTTTAACTTTTCGTTTAAGACAGGTGAAATGAAACACTCAAACTAACTTGTGTTAAGTTTCTTGCTTATTCAAAATACTTTTCCCCGTAATCTAAAGTACCTACGCGATTGAAAATACGCTGTAAAATTGAATAAAGTGCCGTGGTTTCGTATAAACTAATTTGATAGTTGACTTAGTTATTACTTTTATAGTAGTTTTGCTTTGAAATTTCACAAGCTTTCATCAGAATATAATATATATATACATATATATTCACAAATTATTTGCAATGTCTGGAAATAAAAACAAAACCGAAGTGGATCAGCAACAAGTTGCCGAACTCAAGCGACAAGGAATGTCAAATCCATCTTCCAATTCACCCTTGCCTCGACTTCGATCGCAAACTGGTAGTCCCAACTCCACTACTATATTAAAGGACATGCAAGGTCAACTAAAAAAACTAAACGACAATCTCGCAACCATGTCAACAAAAATATCAAAAATCGATTCTTCCATATCTAACATCGATCAGCAAATTGGTGAGATCCATACAAATATGAAAAACTTTAACACTAGATTAACACGAATTGAAGATGAACACATAAATTTGATGGAACAAAACATACAAATGCGGAATAAAATCGAAACCCTAAATAAAAACATTGCTTCTGTCATTTCCGATGTTGATATTCTTAAAACAAAAGCACAAACCGTCGACAGTACAGCCTCAACGAATTGCATGGAATCCGAAATTGCATTTGTTAAAGAAGCAGTCAAAACACTAGAAAACAATAGTATATCGACAGACGTTGTTTTCTATATTATACCAACCGACCATTTAAACTTAGGCAGTATGTTTAATCACTTATGCCTTTCTCTTCAAATCATGGTACCCGCAATTAAGAGCATATTCCGTACTCGTCATAGTGGAAGATCCAACACAGCACCAATAATAATTAAACTTTTTTAATCGCACGACAGAAACCATTTGCTCTCAAAAATAACAACAAAAATAATAACACAAACGCCAACTGATACTACACGATGTGGGAATAGAATCGCAAACTCCGATCTATATTCGCGAATGCCTCACTAAATATAATCAAAAGATTCTACATACCGCACTTAATCTTAAAAAGCAAAAATTAATATCAACTGTGTTTACAATTCGGGGCAAGGTATACATAAAACATCAAATGCATGGTGATCCTGTCATAATAAACGATATTGACATTTTATTGGATTTGTTCAAAGATGTCATCGAAGAATCAACACCCAATAGTATTGCCAGATTGAAACAGAATGTCGATAATGCAGCATTACCGATAATGTAGCGCTAAGTATTTTGAATAGTAAGAGCCTTGATATAAATCATCACAATTTTCTTTTATTAAACAAATTTTTCTTTTCATTCAAACTAATAATAATTATTTCTTTCTTTGAACTTTTTAATATTATTAGTGTATAATAATTATTTATTTATAGGTATATATGTATTTTTTTTTTCTTTTCTATTTTCTTCTAATGTTGAAAGCAATTTTAATTTTCTACCCTCCCCAAATTTTAAACTCCGCCACTTTCCTTACAGAGAACTTCATGAGTAAATACTTTGTATACATATTTGAATTCTTCGTTCTTCTTAGTCCGCGTGTTTTTTATCGGGTTTTGAACGACTATGATGGCGGGTGACCAAAGTCGTAGTACTATCGTTTCCAACAGCGAACAAAACGTTAACATTACAAAAGCAATGTTGAGTATTTTAAACTCTCAAAATCAAAGTTTAAAAATCTGTCATTTGAATGCACAGAGTTTGTTTGGGAAAATAGATGAGTTTCGGGATTTGTTTGAAGGTTCGGATGTTGATGTTGTTGCGATTTCTGAAACTTGGTTTAAAAGCGATGTGAACGACAAAATCTATTCCTTGAAAGGATATACACTTTTTAGAGCAGATAGAATTGATCGAACTGGTGGGGGTGTAGCATTGTACATCAAAGATTCATTAAGAAGCAGGGTTAAGTACACGTCTTTGCCGAGCTATTCATTTCAGTGCTTATTCATTGAAATTTGCTGTAATAATGATAAAATTTTATTAGGAGTTGTGTATAGACCCTATTCTTATCTTGATTTAACTCCTATTAACTCCTTTTTAGAAGATAATTGTGTTTTATTCCCTGATATTGTTCTTTGTGGTGATTTAAATTGCAACCTCTTAGCTGACAACAGTTTAACTGACAGCATGAGGACATTCAATATGTTCCCAGTAAATGTTAGTTGTCCAACACATTTCTCGTGTAGCTCGAGTACTCTTCTAGATGTGTTTTATGTTACCAACAGGAGCAAAGTGTTGTTGTATGACCAATTATCAGCCCCAGGCTTTTCACGTCTTGATCTCATATGTCTCTCTTTTGATGTTTCGCCCGTGAGACATCCAATTAAGTTTCAATACCGGAACTTTAAGAATGTAAATATGAGAGCTCTCGAGACTGACATCAATGATATATGTTGGCAAGATGTTTTTTATATAGCATCTCCCTGCGAGCAAATGGAGTTCATAGAAAGCCACTTAGCTAGACTATTTAATGAGCACGTCCCTTTAACGACAAAGGTTGTAAGAAATAGCGATAATCCATGGTTCAGTGTGGAAATCCGCGATTGTATTAATCAAAGAAACCGTGCATATGCAAAATGGAAACGCTTCAGGATAGCCGAGGATCGCCAACAATACCGGCTGCTCCGAAACAAATGCGTAAAGTTAATAATTTCTGCAAAAACCAGGTGGTTTTCAAAGCGCTTAAACATCTCGCAAAATGGTCGAAAGCTCTGGAAGAATCTTCGTGAAGTTGGAATTGGTAAACAAAGATCACACGTTTTGGATGTGGATTGTAATAAATTGAACCAGCTTTTTATTTCATCTGTTCCTCAACCTACTTCCGCGTATACACCAACTGTCCAAGTCGAGCACCCGTCAACCGACCTCCAAAACTCTTTTAATTTCGAAGCTGTTACCTCCTTGGATGTTGTGGAAAGTTTAATTTCAATAAAATCTAACGCCATTGGATTCGACCAAATCCACCCTACATTTATCAAAGCAGTAATGCCACTTATCCTACCGTTTGTGACAGCTGGTATAAACTCAATTTTTACAAAGAGCACATTTCCAACCCGATGGAAACTTTCTAAAATTATTCCAGTACCAAAGAACCGCAGTGGAACAGAATTTCGACCAATATCTATTCTGCCATTCTTGTCGAAAGTCGTTGAAAGATTGATGCAAAAGCAAATCAGTCGTTTCTTGAAAGCTAATAGTCTCTTATCAGTTAAGCAGTCTGGTTTTCGCTCTCATCACAGTAGTACTACTGCGCTTTTGGGTGTAGTGGAGCAGGTAAGGAGGATGGATGATGATAAAGTCACGTTCTTGGTCCTTCTTGACTATTCCAAAGCATTCGATACAATTGATCATAAAATCTTATGTCGAAAGCTATCGTTAAATTTCAATTTCGCCCCGGAAGCAGTAAAACTTATTAAGTCATATTTAACCGGAAGAAAACATACCGTGGTTTCGGGTTCTGTAGTTTCCAACTTCCTCTCATTAATGCGTGGTGTCCCTCAAGGGTCCATTTTGGGACCTCTTCTGTTTTCAATATATGTGAATGAAATTCCGTCCCTTATAAAGTACGGGGATGTGCATATGTTTGCCGATGATGTTCAGTATTTCCAAAGCTCACCGTTAGGTCTAATAGAAAACTGTGTAAGCAACATCAACGAAGATTTGAATGCGATATTGAGGTGGTCGAGCGATTGTGGACTTGTTTTAAATCCACTAAAAACAAAGTGCCTTGTCGTATCTAGGAAAAAACTCGATTTAACCTACTTTCCTAATGTATTGTTTAATAATGTTCCTGTGGAGTTTGTTCATACGGCTAGGAATCTTGGAGTTTACTTTAATAGGACTCTCACCTGGAATGACCATATAAGCTCTGCAGTTGGAAAGGCATATGGAGCCTTAAGAACACTATCTATCACAAAAAAATTCATACCAATAGAAACAAGAAAAATGTTGGCTAAAACATTAGTAGTTCCAATATGCGAAATTTTTTGCAATATGGATTCCGTTTCTCTCAGAAAAATCAATGTCGCTTTTAACAATGTTACTCGATATGTTTTTGGGCTAAATAGGCATGATCATATCTCCAATCATTCTTCAAGCTTATATGGTGTTAGCTTTATTAACCTCTTAAAATTTAAGACACTGACAATATTATTCAAAATTGTTCAAATCAAACAGCCACCTTACCTCTACAATTGTATCCAGTTTTTGTCATCTAACAGAACCAACCAAATCTCTATTCCCAGTTTTTCCTATCTAACAACCGAACGAAAGTTTTTTGTTAACGCTGCTCGCCTTTGGAATTCTCTCCCACGTGAATTAAGAAGAACGGATAACATAGGTGTTTTTCAGAAGAGCTTAATTGCGTTCTTATCAGAAATTAATTAATTCCACCTTTTTATGTTTCAAATCATTAAAATTGAACCTTTCAGTATTTTATTTATGAATGAGAGTCTTAAGATCATCGAGTCTCTCTCTCGTAGGAGTTTGTTTTGGGGATGTTATTTTTATAATTAAATTGCTTCTCTTTCATTATAATTTATCTTCTCTGTTTTTTAATTATAACTTTAAAATCCTGAATTTTAATCATTAAATTTGTTGAAATTTTATATTCTTAAATTTTAAATTTTTATTTACAGTTTATATTTAAATTCTAATTAACTTTTTATTAAATGCATCCACATCAAGGCTTAGTTATCTAAAAGATGTACATCTTAATATTAAGCTCTATAAAAATAAATACAAATACACCAGGTGACACCGTTAAAAACAAGAAAAATTCTCGCTAAAACGCTCGTTATTCCAATCATGCTATTTGGTTGCGAGATTTTTAGCAACTGTGATTATGAACACAAACGAAAACTTAACGTGGCTTTCAACAGTATTGCGCGGTATGTTTTTGGACTTAAAAGATATGATCGCATCTCCACCTTCTCGAAATCATTATATAGTCTTGAAAATATTTTTAAGCTAAAAATGTTAACGCTACTCCATAACGTAATACAATTGCGTCAACCAATCTACTTATACAACAGGATCAGTTTTACACAATCTAACAGAAGCTATGATCTCACACCGATTCGTTACAAGTTTTTAATATCTGAACGACAATTCTTTATTCAAGTGATACGGCTTTGGAACTCCCTTCCCCGAACCTTGCAATCAACAAGTTGCAGCACCTCTTTCAGAAGTAGACTTATTATTTTTCTGATGACAGAATGATGACGATGATGATGGATGATTTTTTTTTCTCTTTAAATTTCTCTAACTAAACCATCTTTTTTCACTTCTTTCCTTGTTATTATATAATGTTATTTTTGAATTTGTATAAATATTAGTAGCACTTTTGCTTATTTTTAGTAATTTTAAACTTACCATTGAAGCTTGCACTGTTAAATGAGATATTGTATCTTACTGTGTTAAGTTAATAAAATAAATTGAATTGAAATTGAAAATTGAAATTGAAATTGAGCCATGTATTCAATAGTACCACAGAATGTGTGTGTTACACTACCATCTTGTATGAGTGCTTTGCATAAACCAAAATCAGTTAGTCTAACGTGTCCTTGTATACATTAAACCTACTCCACACATAAATCTGCTGAGTAGGGGGGGTTGCAGCCGGGCGACAAAGACCATTTGGCTGATACACCACAAGACAAACTACTACATACTACATAGAACAAATAACACATGACAACAGCACGCAGTAGTTACGGACGGTCCCCCATCTTGTAACTAACAGCGCTCATTCCGATTTAATTACGGTGTTCTAATGGGAACCGACTCTTTTCGGTTGACAAGGCCGCTGTCTCTAATAAGATATTTTCAGGCTTTTAAGTCTCGATATATGATTCCAAGTGAGTGCAAATGACCTAAGGCCAGTATTATTTCACTGAGGTAAAAGCATGTAGTGTCTTCTAGAAATATACCTTCGCGTTCTAAGTGAATGAATAGCTCCACTGCTCAAGTATTCTAAGATTAAATTCAATTTTCCGTCTGTTTGGAAGGCATAAACTAGTTCTACGATAAATGGATGCTTTACGGCTTCTAGTATGTTTCTTTCGGCTATTGTGTGAGCTGTATCTTTTTGATTTGTGACTATGGATGCCTTTTTGAAGACTTTCATGGCAAAATATTTATTAGCATCTCGACCAGCAGTTTTGCGAACTTGAAAAACTTTTCCATATCCACCTTTGCCCAGCACCTTCTTAAGTTCGAAATCTTTTTGGTCACTTATTTTTCTTCAAGGTGATTTTCTTGAGAAAAAATTGTTTCATTAGTGAGTTGTAAAAAAGCGGAGAAATAAATGCACATTTTGTGCAAATATTTAACACAACATTAACCTTTTCTATTTATTAAGAAGTGAAGTGCTTACGTATTTCTTTAGAAGAAAAAATTCAACCAACATCGTCGGTCGAAATTTTTGTACATCGTTATCGTTTAGTGAGACAAGTTCGCGTGTGTGTGTGTAGTGAGAATTGGGAGCTGTGAGGTGTTCTATTACGTGACATATTGGAAAATGTTGTTCCAGACATGTTGTCGCGGGGAGTTCCAGTAGTGGCTGGTATTTCGGATGCGGATACTGACCCTTGAGTGGAGAAAATGATCTTGTTAGTCGAAAAGCAACCGTTAGTTTATCCATCTTCGAGAGTAGAGAATAGGAGACTATATAAACATGTGAAACCGAAACATGTTGTAGTCTGTGAGAGTAGTGATGAATGGAAGTTAGTAGTAGGGAAAAAGGATAGGTTAGATATTTTGAATCAGTGTCATGATAGTCCACTAGCGGGACACATGGGGGTTAGGAAAACTTATGCTAGGGTTTTAGAAAAATATTATTGGCCAAAAATGAGGGTAGATATAACGCGTTATGTGAAAAATTGTAAAGTTTGCCAAACAAAACAGTGAAACCGATCAACGAGAAACCAGTTGGTCTTATGTCTGAAAGGGAAGGCACTTCCAAACCGTGGGAAATGGTATGTGTGGACTTGGTGGGTCAGTGCAGCGTGCAAAGAGTTGGAAGATAATGTATTCCTACTCTTCGGCGTACCCAAGTGGATCGTATGTGACAACGGTCCCCAGTTCGGTAGCAAGGAACTGAAAGCGCTTACCGCAACCTATGGGTCACAACTTCGTTTTACTGCGCACTACCACCCAAGCAAGCAAATCCCGCGGAGCGCATTAACCAAATTATCAAAACTACTCTTCGAGGCTATGTATCTGAGAACCATCGAACCTGGGATTCGCAATTGGCAAAGGTGGCCTGAACGATTAGGTCATCCCAGCATGAGGTTTTAGGAGTTTCGCCATACTTAGCTAACTTTGGTAGGAATATGGTCACATGTGGTCGTGACATAGGACATAGGGATAGCGATACGAACCACACAGGAGTGATAGATAGAGAGAAACAATTTAGGAAGCTACGGGAAGAGATAGCTAAGAAGATAGGTGCGGCTTCCAAAAAAACAGCGCAAACGTATAACCTTCGCAGGCGTGATGTACAATATCAACCTGTGGATTTGGTTTGGCGAAGAAATTTCGCACTTTCAGATGCCGCAAACTATATTGCAGCTAAATTAGCTCCTAAACTCGTTGGGCCCTACCGCATATCGAAGCGGACGTCACCTTGGACGTATATCCTTATAGATGAGAATGGCAAAGATCGCAGAACTTGGCACGCAAAGGATTTAAAACCTTATTGCGATGTTTCTGAAGTCTAAAATCAAGACCCCCTATTAGAATATAAGTATCTTTACTTCCGTTATTTTTTTTTTTTTGTTACTTTAATTCATCTACCAAGACCATATCTCATTTTTCTTTTGAGCAACATTTCTTTAACTTTTTTTGTACTTTTAACTTTTTAAACTTAACTTTTTCTTTTATAACTTTTGGTTTTAATTTTAACTTTAGTTTTTTTAACTTTCAAATTGTCAAATTGATGGAAAATCATTAGCGGACGGCTGTGTCTTTACACAAAAGCGTTTAAATACACCATTGGATTTAACGAACTTGTAAGATGTAATCTAATAATATGGGCTGTAGATTACTTGAGCCACGATCTCTTAAAGCTCTCTCACCTTTTTGTACAGTCAACAGTAAAAAGGTTAAAATTCAAAGATTATATTTAAGTTTTTCTTGAGTTGGTAAAAAACATTGTTAGATTATTATATTATTATTATTTGCGTTGAAACTCAAGTTCACGTCGACATGTAGCACTCAAATATGGTGGACATTGGTACTCCACATTTTCCATACAGTAGGTATCTCTGCCTAAAGGTTTGAATTTGAGTTCACTCTGTGATTGCACTGAAAATGAGTTGACATAGTTACATACAACACAACGTTTTGAATGTTAAATTTGTGTTGAACTTACGACAGTAGAGCTCAGCTAGGAAGCACGTTCGGTGGTTTGAATTGATCATAAAAAATTCTTCGTGTCCTGGTTACGATCTTATCACTGAAAAGTTGGCGTATAGATAGGGTTAGATAGGTAATAGATAGGGTTTCATAATAAACAACAGAATGTGTCCATTCAAAGAGGAATTCTTCTGTATTAAAGAGTTTCACGAGACATTTTGACCGGACTCAGGCTGGTTCTGGGTTGCGTTGGGAGACTATAGCTCCAGTCTTAGCGAATGCGCGCTGGAAAAACAGAGTTCTAAAAAAAATGTAGCTTTTGTTGCAATAATGTGATTTTTATGTGTTTTTATGGAAAAAATACCATATAATAGAGATTATTGTAAGTAGCAAATTGAATTCGACAACTGGCATTGACAAAAGAAAAAAAAAAACGTTCGAATTTGTTTTTATCTGCTTTGTCAAACGGATGAACTTTGAATTAATTTTTTGACATTTCCAAAAATTCATCTACACCATCTTGGTAGCACTTGTAGTTTATATTCGCTTCAGAAATAAACGTAGATGTTCGCTTATTTTGTTGTTGTTTTTAGCAGGTAAAAATTTGAACAAGCGTATATGTGCGTGCAAAAAAACCCACCTAATGCCTTTTCCAATCGAGTGTCCTTTCAATTACCCTGGAATCCTATGCCGCCAGCATTGAGAATTGAAGACCAGTGGCAGCAATGCCAAGAAGCCATCAGAACCGCTGCCTCTGAGGTTCTGGGTTTCACTCGGCCACCAAAACGAAACCCATGGTCCGATGAAGAATGCAGGCAAGCAAATGCAGCCAAACAAAAAGCACGACAAATGCTGATGCAACAACGAACAAGGGCTGCTTACGATCAGTATAACAAGATCTACAAGGAGAAAAGAAGGGAAGAACACCGAATTCTCAAAAAGAAAAAGAAGCAGTATGAGAAGCGCTCGTTTGAGGAAATAGAGAGGTGCTATGACAGGAACGAGATTTGGAAGTTTTACGAAAAGGTAAAGATATCCTGCCAGGGTGGCACACCCCGAACTCAAGCCTGTAAAGACCAGCAGGGAAACATAGTTATAGAGTCACAGTCGCTACTGAGGATCTGGAAAAATCATTTCTGCAGACTGCTTAACGGCGATGAGGACACAAATTCCGCTGTCGGGCAGATTGGGCCATTCAGCTTGGACAATGATCAAGAATACCGTCCTCCCGACCTAGAGGAAGTTATAAGCTTGACATATGCAAACTTAAATCAAATAAGACTGCAGGTGCAGATGGCCTTGATGCCGAACTCTTCAAGGCAGCTGGAGACCAGTTGGAAAGGAGCATGCACCAGCTGATCTGCATGATATGGTCGGAAGAAAGCATGCCCGATGAATGGAACCTCAGTATCGTATGCCCGATCCTAAAGAAGGGAGACCCCCACAATTGCGCCAATTATAGAGGGATAAGCCTCCTTAACGTCGCTTATAAGATCTTGTCTGCTGTAATATGTGAACGTCTGAAACCCCACGTCAACAACTTGATAGGTCCTTATCAATGTGGTTTTAGACCAGAGAAGTCCACAATAGACCAAATTTTCACATTACGGCAGATCTTGGAAAAAACCCGAGAAAGTAATTTCGATATTCTCTGTAAAAGAAAAGGAATAAGAAATTATAATTTACATAAATCTAATAGCACTGTTCACACTGTACAATTGGTTGGACAAACCTAGGTTTGACAAACCAATGCTTGATAGTGTGAACTCTTCATACGACCGCTTGTCCAATTTGTTGGATGGTTTTCAAAAATTTTTGAAAATCTAGAAGTTGGATGGAGTGGAAGGGTATGTGACATAAAGTTGGACGACAAGCTTGATAGGTGTGAACGAAAACTACATCCGACCACCCAACTTCCATCAAACGAAGTCTGTCCAACTAATTGTACAGTGTGAACTGGGCTAATAAAATAAATTTCAAATGGATTCCGCAGCGCTTTTTTTTTAATAGAAATAAGACTGGAAGGAAATCCGATGTTTGGTACTGTATTCTAAGATTAAATTCAATTTTCCGTCTGTTTGGAAGGCATAAACTAGTTCTACGATAAATGGATGCTTTACGGCTTCTAGTATGTTTCTTTCGGCTATTGTGTGAGCTGTATCTTTTTGATTTGTGACTATGGATGCCTTTTTGAAGACTTTCATGGCAAAATATTTATTAGCATCTCGACCAGCAGTTTTGCGAACTTGAAAAACTTTTCCATATCCACCTTTGCCCAGCACCTTCTTAAGTTCGAAATCTTTTTGGTCACTTATTTTTCTTCAAGGTGATTTTCTTGAGAAAAAATTGTTTCATTAGTGAGTTGTAAAAAAGCGGAGAAATAAATGCACATTTTGTGCAAATATTTAACACAACATTAACCTTTTCTATTTATTAAGAAGTGAAGTGCTTACGTATTTCTTTAGAAGAAAAAATTCAACCAACATCGTCGGTCGAAATTTTTGTACATCGTTATCGTTTAGTGAGACAAGTTCGCGTGTGTGTGTGTAGTGAGAATTGGGAGCTGTGAGGTGTTCTATTACGTGACATATTGGAAAATGTTGTTCCAGACATGTTGTCGCGGGGAGTTCCAGTAGTGGCTGGTATTTCGGATGCGGATACTGACCCTTGAGTGGAGAAAATGATCTTGTTAGTCGAAAAGCAACCGTTAGTTTATCCATCTTCGAGAGTAGAGAATAGGAGACTATATAAACATGTGAAACCGAAACATGTTGTAGTCTGTGAGAGTAGTGATGAATGGAAGTTAGTAGTAGGGAAAAAGGATAGGTTAGATATTTTGAATCAGTGTCATGATAGTCCACTAGCGGGACACATGGGGGTTAGGAAAACTTATGCTAGGGTTTTAGAAAAATATTATTGGCCAAAAATGAGGGTAGATATAACGCGTTATGTGAAAAATTGTAAAGTTTGCCAAACAAAACAGTGAAACCGATCAACGAGAAACCAGTTGGTCTTATGTCTGAAAGGGAAGGCACTTCCAAACCGTGGGAAATGGTATGTGTGGACTTGGTGGGTCAGTGCAGCGTGCAAAGAGTTGGAAGATAATGTATTCCTACTCTTCGGCGTACCCAAGTGGATCGTATGTGACAACGGTCCCCAGTTCGGTAGCAAGGAACTGAAAGCGCTTACCGCAACCTATGGGTCACAACTTCGTTTTACTGCGCACTACCACCCAAGCAAGCAAATCCCGCGGAGCGCATTAACCAAATTATCAAAACTACTCTTCGAGGCTATGTATCTGAGAACCATCGAACCTGGGATTCGCAATTGGCAAAGGTGGCCTGAACGATTAGGTCATCCCAGCATGAGGTTTTAGGAGTTTCGCCATACTTAGCTAACTTTGGTAGGAATATGGTCACATGTGGTCGTGACATAGGACATAGGGATAGCGATACGAACCACACAGGAGTGATAGATAGAGAGAAACAATTTAGGAAGCTACGGGAAGAGATAGCTAAGAAGATAGGTGCGGCTTCCAAAAAAACAGCGCAAACGTATAACCTTCGCAGGCGTGATGTACAATATCAACCTGTGGATTTGGTTTGGCGAAGAAATTTCGCACTTTCAGATGCCGCAAACTATATTGCAGCTAAATTAGCTCCTAAACTCGTTGGGCCCTACCGCATATCGAAGCGGACGTCACCTTGGACGTATATCCTTATAGATGAGAATGGCAAAGATCGCAGAACTTGGCACGCAAAGGATTTAAAACCTTATTGCGATGTTTCTGAAGTCTAAAATCAAGACCCCCTATTAGAATATAAGTATCTTTACTTCCGTTATTTTTTTTTTTTTGTTACTTTAATTCATCTACCAAGACCATATCTCATTTTTCTTTTGAGCAACATTTCTTTAACTTTTTTTGTACTTTTAACTTTTTAAACTTAACTTTTTCTTTTATAACTTTTGGTTTTAATTTTAACTTTAGTTTTTTTAACTTTCAAATTGTCAAATTGATGGAAAATCATTAGCGGACGGCTGTGTCTTTACACAAAAGCGTTTAAATACACCATTGGATTTAACGAACTTGTAAGATGTAATCTAATAATATGGGCTGTAGATTACTTGAGCCACGATCTCTTAAAGCTCTCTCACCTTTTTGTACAGTCAACAGTAAAAAGGTTAAAATTCAAAGATTATATTTAAGTTTTTCTTGAGTTGGTAAAAAACATTGTTAGATTATTATATTATTATTATTTGCGTTGAAACTCAAGTTCACGTCGACATGTAGCACTCAAATATGGTGGACATTGGTACTCCACATTTTCCATACAGTAGGTATCTCTGCCTAAAGGTTTGAATTTGAGTTCACTCTGTGATTGCACTGAAAATGAGTTGACATAGTTACATACAACACAACGTTTTGAATGTTAAATTTGTGTTGAACTTACGACAGTAGAGCTCAGCTAGGAAGCACGTTCGGTGGTTTGAATTGATCATAAAAAATTCTTCGTGTCCTGGTTACGATCTTATCACTGAAAAGTTGGCGTATAGATAGGGTTAGATAGGTAATAGATAGGGTTTCATAATAAACAACAGAATGTGTCCATTCAAAGAGGAATTCTTCTGTATTAAAGAGTTTCACGAGACATTTTGACCGGACTCAGGCTGGTTCTGGGTTGCGTTGGGAGACTATAGCTCCAGTCTTAGCGAATGCGCGCTGGAAAAACAGAGTTCTAAAAAAAATGTAGCTTTTGTTGCAATAATGTGATTTTTATGTGTTTTTATGGAAAAAATACCATATAATAGAGATTATTGTAAGTAGCAAATTGAATTCGACAACTGGCATTGACAAAAGAAAAAAAAAAACGTTCGAATTTGTTTTTATCTGCTTTGTCAAACGGATGAACTTTGAATTAATTTTTTGACATTTCCAAAAATTCATCTACACCATCTTGGTAGCACTTGTAGTTTATATTCGCTTCAGAAATAAACGTAGATGTTCGCTTATTTTGTTGTTGTTTTTAGCAGGTAAAAATTTGAACAAGCGTATATGTGCGTGCAAAAAAACCCACCTAATGCCTTTTCCAATCGAGTGTCCTTTCAATTACCCTGGAATCCTATGCCGCCAGCATTGAGAATTGAAGACCAGTGGCAGCAATGCCAAGAAGCCATCAGAACCGCTGCCTCTGAGGTTCTGGGTTTCACTCGGCCACCAAAACGAAACCCATGGTCCGATGAAGAATGCAGGCAAGCAAATGCAGCCAAACAAAAAGCACGACAAATGCTGATGCAACAACGAACAAGGGCTGCTTACGATCAGTATAACAAGATCTACAAGGAGAAAAGAAGGGAAGAACACCGAATTCTCAAAAAGAAAAAGAAGCAGTATGAGAAGCGCTCGTTTGAGGAAATAGAGAGGTGCTATGACAGGAACGAGATTTGGAAGTTTTACGAAAAGGTAAAGATATCCTGCCAGGGTGGCACACCCCGAACTCAAGCCTGTAAAGACCAGCAGGGAAACATAGTTATAGAGTCACAGTCGCTACTGAGGATCTGGAAAAATCATTTCTGCAGACTGCTTAACGGCGATGAGGACACAAATTCCGCTGTCGGGCAGATTGGGCCATTCAGCTTGGACAATGATCAAGAATACCGTCCTCCCGACCTAGAGGAAGTTATAAGCTTGACATATGCAAACTTAAATCAAATAAGACTGCAGGTGCAGATGGCCTTGATGCCGAACTCTTCAAGGCAGCTGGAGACCAGTTGGAAAGGAGCATGCACCAGCTGACCTGCATGATATGGTCGGAAGAAAGCATGCCCGATGAATGGAACCTCAGTATCGTATGCCCGATCCTAAAGAAGGGAGACCCCCACAATTGCGCCAATTATAGAGGGATAAGCCTCCTTAAAGTCGCTTATAAGATCTTGTCTGCTGTAATATGTGAACGTCTGAAACCCCACGTCAACAACTTGATAGGTCCTTATCAATGTGGTTTTAGACCAGAGAAGTCCACAATAGACCAAATTTTCACATTACGGCAGATCTTGGAAAAAACCCGAGAACGTAATTTCGATATTCTCTGTAAAAGAAAAGGAATAAGAAATTATAATTTACATAAATCTAATAGCACTGTTCACACTGTACAATTGGTTGGACAAACCTAGGTTTGACAAACCAATGCTTGATAGTGTGAACTCTTCATACGACCGCTTGTCCAATTTGTTGGATGGTTTTCAAAAATTTTTGAAAATCTAGAAGTTGGATGGAGTGGAAGGGTATGTGACATAAAGTTGGACGACAAGCTTGATAGGTGTGAACGAAAACTACATCCGACCACCCAACTTCCATCAAACGAAGTCTGTCCAACTAATTGTACAGTGTGAACTGGGCTAATAAAATAAATTTCAAATGGATTCCGCAGCGCTTTTTTTTTAATAGAAATAAGACTGGAAGGAAATCCGATGTTTGGTACTGGAGGACGAAGCTGAGGTATAAGTTTCAAAAACTTTTTGAGCTGCCTAATACTGTGTGTGTGAAATTAGCTTGATTGAAAAGAAAAGGTTTAGTAAAAAGAATTACATAATTCATTTATCTGAACCAGCAATGTTTTGGTGTTTGGTCTGCCTTTCGCTTTGATTCATCACGATCGTGTTTGAACGTTGTATTGCATTGACTTTTTGACTACTTCTTCAGATCGAATTGAGTTGCATGTTAATTCAATTCTTTCAGGAGCTGATGATGTGCCTTTTGTAAGAAGTCGAATCAAAACGCTCAATCCACAACTTTTATTAAAATTTTTCGAATTTTACAATACAAAAATTTACATTCACTTTTAAATATCCGCAACAGTTTTGGTGCGGATGAGAAACGCCAAAAGTTGTATGGAGTGTGGATGAACAACGGATTCGGCAATACGACTTTTCACTTTCTTAAAATTGTGTTATCAACAATCTTTCACTTTCACAACGTCGCGTCGGATTCAATGCGGATTCGATAATAGCAAAAATGTCAAAACTCGTGCGGATAGCTTCCGCAGTCCATTTATCGGATTCCATAATGCATAATCGGTGTGCATATTTTTTGCTACGATTACGTAAATTATTTGTGAAAATTTATTGAATAGTAATGTTGGACGACTAATTTGACAATCTGATAGCTAGTAACAAAAGACCATCCAACTAACATCAAACAAAAGAGGAGACACAAGAAAGCGTAAGCATATTTACACAACTGAATCCATCCATAGGCTTATTTTTAGTAGGAATAGGTGCACTCTGGACCGATCCGTTAAACGTTAGAATATTTGAAAATTTGAAAAAAGGTAAATGTAGGAGGAATAGAAAGTGTGAATAAATTAATGATTTTATTAGTGAGTGATAAAACCCAATGTAATGTTGTTTATGGTTGTTTGTAAGGGATCGACACGGGACACCATGTCGTCAAGTCGAGTATTAAAATCTACAGATAAATGAAAAGAGGATTGTGAAAATAAAGTGTTAAGGAAATGTTTTGTTTGTTAGAAAATTGGGTAAAGGTAAAGGTAAAGGTGAAAAGAGTGAAGTTAAAGGTAAAGGAATGTTGGATTGTTTGTAAATAAAAAAAGTGTAGATTGTGAGAACGAATGAAAGTGGTTTTTAGAAAATTCCAATCAACAAGCAAATTTATGACTGCAAAGGATCGAAGCGGGTCACTGTGTCGTCGTTTGATAGGTATTCTATATAGATGTCCCTAAATAGCCAATTACTAATATTTACGAATATAAATCAACAGAGGATTCTGAAAATAATCTGTTAAGGAAATGTTATATTTGCTTGAAAATTGGAACAGGTGGAAAGATTCAAGTGCAAAGGATCGATGCGGGTCACTGTGTCGTCGATTGATAGGAATTGCATTGATGTACCTAAATAATCAATGTGTGTCGGTTCATGTATAATAAAGAAAATGCTGTCAATTAGATTTTTGGAATTTATTTCTTTAATTTTATTCAATACATTTTATAGGATTTCGTTTTTATTTATCCAAGAGTTATGTTCTGTTGGAAATCCCAACCACTTAACAAAAACTTTATTGCCTCTTGTCTGTAGAATTTTTTCCACCAGAAATTTGTTATTACTTTTTGACTTCATTAATTCTGCATTATAGACACCGCCTTGTACGGGTTTTCCTTCAAAGTCTTCAAGAAGATATGTTATAGGGTTAGTTTCTTGGATTTTTCTTATTTTAAAGATCTCAGTTGTCCAGTTGGGGGTGTATCCTTTTTCAAATACATGTTTATGTTTGCTGATTCTTACTTTATCACCTACCTTAAATTTTTGTTTAATTATTTCTCTTTTCTTGGTTTTGAAAAGTGGTAATATAGATTTTGAATTTTCCTTCGTTACATCTACAGGATAACATTTAATGGTTCTGTGAAAAGAATGATTGTAATCATGGAGTAATTTCTTATAAATATTTATCCATTTATAGCTGCCATTGAAACTAAATTCTTTCCACATTTTTTCTTTTAAGGTTCTATTAAATCTTTCAACAATAGAAGCCTTTAATGAACTAAAAGTAGAGTAATGGTTTATTTTATACTTTCTCATTAAGCTATTGAATGTTTTGTTGTAAAATTCTTTCCCATCGTCCGTTTGCAAATTTTCGGGTGTTCTAGAAGAATCAATAAATATTTGTTCCATCCCTTTTGCAATAGTTATTCCTTTTTTGTTTTTCATTGGGATGGCCCATGCGAATTTCGAAAAAGTATCGATGACTGTCATTAAATATTTAAACTCTTTGTTTTGAGAACTATAAGGAATCATTTCAACAAGATCAGCCTGCCATAAATCATCATAACCTTTAATGATAACATGACGACGTTTAAAATTTCTACGTGCTGGCTTATGCAACTCTTCCACAACCTGCCGTTTACTCATATTTGTAAGGAGTGAATACAACAAAACAAAAAAGAAGTCTTTTATAGCTATATAAAATATATTATTTCTTATTCACTTTATTCCAATTTTTTTAAAATAACATTAATTTCTTAATTCTTACTAAACGATTTTCAATCATATAGCAAGCACATGTATCGGGTCCTAGTTGACATTGATTTGATGACCAACAGCAATTGGAGTAATGGTGACCATGAATTGAGTCAACATAAAATCTGTTTTCGAATCTTTTAAGAAAAGATATAGAACTTTTAAACTCTTCATGGTGTTCATCTAATATTTCTCCATGATTTTTTAAAAAATCACAAATATCTTTTATTATTTTTTCCGACTCCATTTTTAAGGTTCCTTGTTGTCTGAGTTCTGAATGCTAACTAACAAATTTTATTTTATTTTATGAAAATTTAACTTTTCTTTAGTCTCTTTCATATATGTAATACACAGGGTGTCCCGTAATTCGTTTTACATACTTTGGGATATGATTCTTGGTCATATTCTAAGAAAAAAATTGTTCTACAGTAAAGTCCGTTTCTCAAGTTTGACATCACTTTTTGACAATTTAAAAAAAGGCTAACTTTGGTGTACCCTGACCTGTGTTAAATTCGATATCTCTTTCAATACTAATGATAGAGACCTAATCTTAGACTCAATTTTTTTTAAAATAACAACCTTTAAGACTGTATTTAAATAAGGCTTCCATAGGTTTAGGGTTGCCAGATTTTCAATTTTAAGTGGTTAAGTGGTAATTTTCTTCCCAAAACAAAGTTTTGACTTTGAGGTCATTTTTTTGGAGAAAAGGCCTGATAAACATAGAGTTTCTTTATTTTTTACAGATGAACAAAACAATAATAAAGAAAAAACTCTGCATTAAGTTAACTCAAAAACCCATACATTTTATGATACTAAGAAAAATACAAAATGGGAAAAATAAAAAAAAAATAAAAAAAAGTTCTTGCTTTGAGGTTTGTTTGAATAAAACAATAATATGATCACTTTTAGTAGTTCTTTTATGTATTTAATACAAATACAATTATAAAAAGTGCTCAAAGCGCCCTCCTTCGTTTTGAATACATGCCAGAGCCCGTTTTTGGATTACATTGTGGGTGTTTGCTTTAAATTTGGGGTATGAATGTTCAATAGGTAAATAAGTCGTATAAAAGAATAAGAAAACAAATTTGTTCATTAGTTTGTCAAATTAAGTCACGATTGCAGTTTGATCAGAGAGTTTTTTGAAATGCTTTCATTTACAAGAGAAGAATACGCAGATATTTTTTTTCTTATATGAGTTTTTTAATGGAAATTGAAGAAAAGCAAAAAAAGGATACCAGGAACTTTATACTAACTGAAAATCTGGCAACCCTTAGCCTATAGGAGTCTAATTTAAATACAGTTTCAAAGATTACAATACTACAAGTAAGACAAGAGTTATCGACAGCAAACACCCACAATGAAATCCAAAAACGGGCTCTGGCATGGATTCAAAACGAAGGAGGGCGCTTTGAGCACTTGTTATAATTGTATTTGTATTAAATACATAAAAAAACTACTAAAAGTGATCATATTATTGTTTTATTCAAACAAACCTCAAAGCAAGAACTTTTTTTTATTTTTTTTTAAATTTTTCCCATTTCTTATTTTTCCAAGTATCATAAAATGTATGGGTTTTTGAGCTAACTTAATGCTGAGTTTTTTCTTCATTATTGTTTTGTTCATCTGTAAAAAATAAAGAAATTCTATGTTTATCAGGCCTTTTCTCCAAAAAAATGACCTCAAAGTCAAAACTTTGTTTTGGGAAGAAAATTTGAACACCACTTAAAATCTGGCAACTCTAAACCTATGGAAGCCTAATTTAAATACAGTCTTAAAGGTTGTTATTTCTACAAAAAATTAAGTCTAAGATAAGGTCTCTATCATCAGTATTGACAGAGATATCGAATTTAACACAGGTCAGGGTACACCAAAGTTAGCCTTTTTTTAAATTGTCAAAAAGTGATGTCAAACTTGAGAAACGGACTTTACTGTAGAACAATTTTTTTCTTAGAATATGACCAAGAATCATATCCCAAAGTATGTAAAACGAATAACGGGACACCCTGTATACATATATATATACATATGTACATGTACAAAGATTTACAAATGCAACAATATTTCTTACTTATGGAACATAGGGTGTAATGGGAATACTACTTTCATAACATGATCAACTTTTGTTCCTATTTTATCATCAATATACTTTTCTTCTGCAACATCTTTAAGGTTTTGGGAAATCGGAAATGATTTCATGTTTTCATGGACCATAGATGTTACTGTTTCCTTTATAGAGGAGTCTATGTGATTTTTAAGTACTCGAATTTCCTCACTAAAAGTTGACAAAACTTCCAGCAATGAAGAGTTTACGTGGTTTTTAATACTTGTTTCCGTAAAACTTATTTGATCATCAACATATCCTTTGCAGACGGCCTGGTGTGGAAATCTCGGTTTTTTTCCTATGTTGTTTAAATATCTATGCCCCATACCAAAAGCACCCGATGGTAGGATTTTAAATCCGATTTTTTGAGGTTCTACATTGTCTAAGGTTTTTTGAAAAAGTTTGGAATTCCTACCGAACTTGTCAACATTCATCTTGTATATGCAAGGATTATGGTTTTGATTAATCTTAATATATGATATTTGATTCTTTTAGTTCTTCAATTATAGAATTGATTTCATTCTGATGGTTATTGTTGCCAGCATTTTTTGATGCTGTTAAAAGTCTAAGTCTATTAACAATTTCATTAGGATCATTCCAGAACACATATTCCATATTTTTGTTTGTGTATGTCATTTCAGTAGTATCAGTATAAGATGCACCTGTTTTTTCGCTTTCAGCTTTAAGTCCGACAGCAAGTTTTTTAATTATTTGAGTATATTTTGCACCTCTGTTACCCTTGATTCGTGAAGAACTGTCATGATTTAATCTATGTGCGTTGGTTTTTTGTAAAATTATTCGATATTCTTCTAAGTCATTAGCACCATATTTCTGCTTACGTGGATTTTTCTTTAACATCAACTCAATGAGACCCAGGAGTTCGGCTAAAAGTCTCACCATCAATTATAATATCATTTTCATTCATTTCAAAGTTACATTTGCCTATTTTAATAGTTTGAGTGTTCACATCAAAATATGGACCATAATTTGTATCGCGATTCGATTCTGATAATATTTTTTGGGTGAAAGAAGATGATTTGTCAGGCCTGTCCATACTTTTTGTTAAAAAAGACATCCTGTTAGAACCTGTTATATTCTTTGGGGTACTGAAAATAAGAGAATCGTCTATGCTTTCCAATTCCTATGTTAGTGAACTTGTTTGTTCATGATCTGTTCCGTTCTTTTCATCAAACGATTTGAATAGAAATTTACGATTTCTTAGTGTCTCTTGCTGAAAATTGTCTTTCCTTTCTTTCTCAATCAATTTTTTTAACGGCTCAACAATAGGTTTGAATGTGTTTTCCAATTGAGTTTCTCTCATATTTTGGCCAGTTTTAAGTTGTAAATATTTATTTCTAAACACATTTTTAGTTTTCACTAGATCTTGTACCACGTTTTCATCCATTTCTATGATTTATGAAAAAGAAATTATTTGCCTTTAACCAGGTAGCTGTCTCTAACAGTGATATTGTCAGAATGTTTGGATCTTAAATGGTAAATGCGTATTTATAGCAATGCAGTTTTATTGAAACTGTTTTTGTAGCGACCTTTTAAAATACTGCTCTCTTTGTCTATAACCAGGAATCCAAAATTATCAGTCCAGCAGTGAGAACACAACTCTTTAAATTGATTAAATGTCATATCTGAATTAATATGATCTTTGTAAACATGCTTCAAATTCAACTCATCTTGTTTGAAAAGAATGATAAAGTTAGCATTATCTCTGATCAAATGTTTTGGTATATGAGTATAGGACTGACATAAGTAAAAGCTGTCAACCCCGTTATGTCGTCCCATGCAAAAATAGTCTCTTATGTTGTTTTGCTTCTGACATGCAACATCATCGAATATGAAAACTGAGTTATTTTTAGCTTCTGATGGTGTCATTATTTCACAATTGTTTGAAAATTCATTGTATTCCATTCCTCTGATTGATGTTATCAGTTTTTTAAGATATTGATATTTTGGCTGATGCAAAGATTTAGAATAAATATAAATATTTTCAAACTTAGATCCATTAGGGTCAAGAAGAATGCTAAGCATCACATTTTTCTTCCCGCAATTTGAAGGTCCTACGATAATAATTTTTACATTGGAATCAAAATTTTTTACTTTTATAATTTCTTGCTGCTTAACGAAGCGCATAATAATGATTAACAACTTCTGAAATAAAACATCTCGTTTTAATATATTTCTAATCATATATGTTTCAACCCTCGCCTAAGAAGGTGTATTAATTATAATATGATTGAGCACAACACTAAAAAAAACCAGTATCATAAAAAAAGAAAATCATTTGGAGGAGAAGGGTTTTTAAATAAGGCTATTGACAAACTACCGTTCGAACTACATATTCCCTCCTATAATTATTGTGGTCCAGGAACGAAATTGGAAGAAAGATTACGTAGAGGAGATAAGGGAATTAATCAATTGGATGAGGCTTGTCGACTACATGATATTGCATATTCTAAAAGTAGCTCTCTCTCAGATCGACACGTTGCCGACAAAGCTCTAACAGAACAGGCATGGAAAAGATTCAAAGCAAGTGACTCTTCAGTTTCTGAAAAATTAAGTGGACTTTTAGTCACCAAAATGATGAAAGCAAAGACAAAATTTAGTATGGGGAATAAAATGGCCCGATCTGTCAATAGAAAAACTATCAAAAATAAACCCAAAAAGACTTGCAAAAGCAGTATTTTTAGAAAGGTTATAAGTGAGGCAAGAAATGCTATTAAAAATAAATAATTCCACTTCCCAAGAGTGTTGGTTTTCTCCCACTTCTAGCTCCTATTCTCGCTGGTCTATCAGCTGTGGGTTCTTTGACGGGTGGAACAGCTGGCGTAGTAAAAGCCATCAATGATGTACGAGCTGCTAAAAGACAATTCGAAGAAAACAAACGTCATAATCAGGCTATGGAATCAGTAGCTATTCAAGGAAATGGATTATTCTTACGACCATATAAAAATGGTCTTGGCCTTTTTCTTAAAACTCCAAATGCAAAAAACTAATTGACCTGCTACCTAACCATCCTTTAAGTAATTTGGAAATTGAACACTTTGGAAATAACCACTTAAAGAATTTTAGAGGAGTTTTCATGCGAGACTCATTACCGAGGATATCATTCGATAAGGAATGTGGTGTTTTAAATTTGGATGATGAAGCTGGGATGGGTACTCATTGGGTAGCATACATTATAAACAAAAATAATAATTATATCAAGTATTTTGATAGTTTTGGAAATTTGAGACCACCAACTGAACTTATAAGCTATCTTGGTAGTAACATAAATTATAATTATATCCGAGAACAAGACTTTGATACATTAATATGTGGTCACTTATGTTTAAAATTTTTACTAGAACAATGTAATATTATTTTTTAAAAACTTAAATGAGAATTCAATAAAATGACGTAGAAAAATCAAAACCTCATCATTTGTCTTTTAATCGAGATGTCGTTAACACTTACTTTGAGTGGAAATGAATCAACTCTGACTGCTGAGTATTTCCCACCAATTGTACTGAAGTTTAATTATTATGTATGTGGGTTTATAGATTTTCAAACATATAACTCTATACCAAATGTAGATGAGTTTAATAACTTGTTACATGTGGGTGATAACGTTATAACGTTTCCAATAGGTTCCTATGAGATAGAAGATATTAATAATTTAATACAAACAAAAATTATTGAAATTAATAAAAACAAGAAAAGTGGAGCCAAAAAGAGTGAAATTAAAATCAAGGCAAATAACAATACTTTGAAATGTGAACTAATTAGCTCAGAAGACATTGACTTCTCTAAACTAAATTCTATCGGAGCTATTCTGGGGTTTAGCAAGAAACTTCTAGAGGCAAATTTATATCATGAATCAGATCTTTATGTTGATATTAACAGAGTAAATGCTATCCGCATTGAATGCAATATCATAGAAGGAACGTATATTAATAATCAATCAGCTCACATCTTACATGAATTTGCTGTTAAAGTAAGTCCTGGCTATTAAATCGTTGAAGCTCCGAGGAATGTTATTTATTTACCTGTGAACGTCAAGCGGATAACATCATTGTGTTTAAAATTTGTTGATCAAGACGGAAAAGACATCAATTTCAGAGGGGAAAAAATAACTGCCCGATTACATTTAAAGCCGGAAATATGATTGAATATGAACATATAATAAATTCAATTTCTTATAAAAACAACACACAAAATAATTTAATACTTAATCCATCTTCGAACTCAATTGCGGTAACATCTCGTCTTACCAAAGATAATCGGGACTTTTTATTATCATTAGGATACACATTAAAAAAGAAATATGCTTAATATTTTTCAAGAACCGGAGATTAATGAAAGTATTTCTAAATATGAATATCATACTTATTCACCGTATCAAAACAATTTTGAACGCAATGACATCATTCAGATTTCTATACAACATCAAAATCTTAATGTTCTTCCTTCAGAAAGTTTTTTGTATGTTGAAGGAACAATTTCAAAAGCAAATGGAAAAGAGATACTCACTACAAAACTTGTAAATAATGCAATGGCTTTTCTCTTTGATGAACTACGATATGAACTGAATGGCAAAGAAATTGACTGTAATCGAAATGTCGGAATAACATCAACGATTAAAAATTATTTATCTTTATCCAAAAATGAAAGTGATATGCTACTGAATGCATCTTGGTCACCCGACTCAACTATTAATTTGAAACCATTGCATTTTAATTATTGTATTCCACTGAACAAACTTTTGGGATTCGCCGAAGATTATAAAAAAATTATACCAAATGCTCGACATGATCTAATAATAACACGTGCAAGAATGGATGAAAATGCTCTTATATCCCCGACTGATGAAAATGTTCAAATAAAACTTCATAATGTTCAGTAGAAAATACCGCATGTGACTTTATCAGATGCTATGAAATTAACTATATACAAATCTATAAACACAAATAGTTTTATGAAAATTGCTTTTCGAAACTGGGATCTTTATGAATACCCCACACTTTCAACTTCTACCCATCATATCTGGAACGTGAAGACAGCAACACAAATAGAGAAACCTCGCTACATTGTCCTTGCTCTGCAAACTGAAAAAAAATAAGAGAATATCTGCTGATTCTACAATTTTTGATCACTGTGATCTTACAGACTTAAAAGTTTATTTAAACTCCGATGTCTACCCACATGAAGACCTTAATATTTCTTTTGAAAGAAACAGATATAGTTTGTTGTACAGAATGTATACCGATTTTCAGAAAACGTACTATAACTAACACCGAACCATTACTTTCCTGGGAGCTATTTAAATCGCCTTCCACAATTTTTGTTATAGACTGTAGACATCAAAACGAAACCTTAAAAACAGGTCCTGTCGACATACGCTTGGAGATCAGAACATCAAAAAATATACCAGCAAACACATCAGCTTACTGTCTTATGCTCCATGACCGCATAATTGAATACAATCCACTTGATCAGGTAGTCAACAGAATTGTTTGAATTCAAAAAATAAACATAAAAAATGTAAACATGTTTAAATAAAATAAATAAATTTTGATATCATCACAAAAACAAAAGAAGTATTTGTTTATTTTTCTTTAAACGTTAATTCAGGTTCTCATTGGGACTCTTAAAGTTGCGTTGGTTGTTTTGATATTTTTTATTTTTGATCTACCGAGCTTTGAATTTTTTTCAAGAAAAAAAAACAAACATACATTTTTTTGTTTAGTTTATTTTCTTTTCAGAACTAAGTTTTTCATACATTTTTACATTTTGTTATAATTTGTACAATTTTTACGTAATTAAGTTTTCTCTTTTTATTTCGTAATTTTAAGCAGTATTATATCGGTGTCTTTTAAACCCATATGGTAGGGAACTATGGTTTTCAAGAAAACGACGTTTTTCGGATTTGGCTTTGTAAGTTTTTACTTCTGGTATGGTTATCACTTGATGGTCTTTTGTTCGTCAAATGCTTTGTGATTTAATTACAATTCTTTCACTGTCTTGTGAGGCTTCTTTGTCTTTGGCTGGGGCAAAACTCAGCGGACCCAAGGTTTTTCCCAAGGAAGCTCGAAGACTCGGGCTGCTTCAATCCAACTTCTTAATAACGAGGCGAGACACGGCAAATACGAATTATAATAGTTTTTAATAACTGAGTAATTAATTTAGTTAACAAATCTTTACAAAAAGTGTACAAATATGTTGTCGGGCGAGGTATGTAATCTCCCAGCGTCTGGCACGGTCGGGGCGGTAAATGTTCTGAGTACGGCATCTGAGTTCCTTTAGATCGATGGAGGTCGGTTTGAACGTCCTGGGATGTTACTGGCCTTGTTTGGTTACTGCACCTTAAGACTGAATCCGCTCCTGGAAAGAAATAAGTTTTAATATTAAGAACGTTGCCCAGATTATGGCGCACCGCTTCTTGAAGTAAACAGGGGGACGGGGTGGCTATCGCAAAAACCACAGATGGTGAATTGACCCAATGGGACCCTTAAGATCACCGTTGAGAAATCCAAATTCGGCGAGGAGTAGACAGGGAATTTAACAATGGGAGCCTTAAGATCACCGTTGAGAAATGCAAATTCGGCGAGGAGTAGACAGGGAATTTAACAATGGGACCCTTAAGATCACCTTAAGATCATTCAAAAAAGATAATTGGGAATTTATTTGGGGGGCCCTTAAGATCACCGACCGAATAATTCCAGGTTCGTAGCAGGAAAGGAAAAGTGAAAACGATATTATTAAAGTGGTATTCCCACAATTAACAATGGTAATTTCTTATCTGATTTTTCATACAAATTTCACTTCTACTTATAATATTTCGCACCACAAGTGAGTGTGAGGTGTACTGAATAAGTGAAATATTTACATTGCTTCACCCAACCACACGCTTACCTATTGTTGTTTACATACCACCGCACATGAGAAAAATTAATTTTTGTATGGAACCGCAATCGTGATGTGCACCAATTGAATAATGTGTATGCGCCTATAATAGGTCTTTGGTGTTTATTGTGTTGTGGCGCATGCTTTCACTTAGCTGCGTATTTTATTCCTTAGTGCCCATGTCTTACTTATGGCATTGTGATTATCTGGTACGGCTCGTAGGGTGAGATATAGGCGGTTCGGCGGTTCGGCGGTGGCAAAAAAATATATATGTGACGCATCGTCACAGTCTGAGGAAGAAGAATTCAATACAGCGTCTTTAATAGAGTCAAAATTAATTTTTAGAGATGCTTCATAATTAAGATAAATCCCTTTCACTTTGCAGACAACGTGTTCCATCTTGTCTTTTGTACTTAATACTTTATAGGCATAGTTTTTAGGTCCTCCGCTAACGAATTCTGTTATATAACTTCCAACTCCATGAGATATCAATACGTCGGTCATATCACCGACGAATTGTCCAGTAGGAGGTTCAAATTTTCCATGACGACTTATGTATATTACCGAATCAGTATCGTAATATAAAACTCTTTCCCCTAACCTCTCCAGGTAGTTATACAGTTTAAGCCGAGCTAAAGTTGTTGTATAAGCAGCAACACAGACATTTACTGTGGATAAAGACTCGATAGCTTCTTCTTTCATCTCGAAGTTAACGACGACGTTTTCTTCATTTATAGGAAGAATGTGAAGCACTTCAATCGACGGATGTCTTAGCAAATGAAATAAAGTTGAAGGGTTGTTCACTACAATAGTTTGAAGTTGATTTTCGAGTTGTCCAAACTTTCCCCAAAACGAATTTAATATCAGTTTCGCAAGTGACCTCTTTCCTGGATTATTACATATTTCAGAAAATTCCAGCTGAATATTTTCTTTTTCAAGAAACACTCACTTGGCCAACCAGATGCTTCTTGTTTACTTTTCAGAAATTTGTTCATCATAGATGTGAACAGCCCGTCATCTAAATTTTTGTTTGGGTTATACTGAACTACATTATACTCCCATATTTCAAATATATTAAGTATGATGTATCCTTTTTCCACTGCTTTATTGACCTCGTCTATTACCCACGTACCGACCATTGCCCTTTGCTCATCAGTATGAGTACACAATGGATCTATATTTTTCTCATCACTGCAGCTTCGCCATAGTGAAAACATGAGCTTATTATTTTGCTTGACAGGTAAAATTGGATGAAGCAGGTTTTCTGGAGGTAAAATTTTACATTTCACAAGTCCATTTATTCCTTCCAAACTTGACATAGTTGAGCAGGCTGCATCACCAGCGATGTGGATCTTAGGATGGCCAGTAGGGAATTTTCCATTCTTACACACCCAGGGGTAGAGAGAGCATATATCGATGTACTTTATCTTTTCTCCTTTTTTGCATTTGTAATAATCGAAGATATTTCCGGTTCGACCGCCGTAAAAAGCATCGCGAGGATTTAGCGGAGAACTTTGAATCAGTTGATGACAGTTTAAGAAGTTTATGTCTTCTTTTTTGATTGACTTAAGATACTTCCGAAATACACAAGACCACATTTCAATTACCTCGTAACCGAAATCTCTTAGTCTTTCTGTTCTTGCTTTTGTTCTCTCATACCTTTGGTTCAATGTGTCATTTTCTTTCTCGTGTAGAGAATCATCCCGTTTATGCTTCAAGCAGAGAGGGTGTCAGTGGTAATAGCACCCGTGGTATTCAAAAATTTGATTAGTTTCTTGACAAAAACCATCAACTTTTACCCCGTTGATTAACACCTCTTTTCCTTTATAAGAATGTTTAATGTTTATTTTTCTTTGTTGTTCTTCCAAAATCATCCACTTGATGGCTTCTGGTGACTGGTTGTCAACACATCTGTACCCGTTTTTCGGTATTAGTCCGATAGTGTCTGCTTTCAGAAAGTTCCGTCTATATAGCAAATTGCAAGCTGAAGCAATCGTTACCGATTCTATAAATGGTTCAACGTTGCATTGGGTTAGAAAAAGTTTTCGGAACTCTAAGCACGCTCCTGTCAAAATTTTGACATCACTTTTACAATATTCTATAAGTTCTTTCTCCATATCAAAATAATCATTTTGATGTTCTGAATACCATTATAAGAAAATAGCACGTTCCTCCGTTCGCATAGTATCTGCACTGTAATATTCTATTGCTGGCAATGTTCCAATGTAATTTTCATTTTCCTTGGTATTGAAGAGATACGGAAAGTAACCTTTCTTTAAAACATTAGGTAAGTCGAATGCTTTTGGTAGTTTCGATAAAGCCAAAGGAAAATAGTTGATGGAGTCGATAAATTTTAAGTTTCCTATTTCCATCAATATTATTTTTGTACCACGCATTATCAATCCTGGAAAAAGATGTGTTTTTTCTAAAGCATAATGCAAAACGAACTGATGATCGTATGATTGACCGTTGTGAGCAACTACAATCACTTTTTTAAATTTTTTCCGAATTTCCAGTATATGTTGAATAAATTTAGGTACAATGTCTTCTCCTTTATAACGTTCATTGACATTCCACAATATTGACAAAAATCCAAGTCAGGAAATTCTACGCAGTGACTACATTTGATTTGAAACACGCACAAGTTTGGTTCATGTTTTT
This sequence comes from Melanostoma scalare, assembly GCA_949752695.1. Classification (NCBI taxonomy): domain Eukaryota; kingdom Metazoa; phylum Arthropoda; class Insecta; order Diptera; family Syrphidae; genus Melanostoma; species Melanostoma scalare. Next base: position 75,027,293 of record OX456986.1, on the reverse strand, counting down.
TAATTAAACCTTTTGATATTGCTCCAATTACTTTTTCTTGACGACTTTCGAGATCATAAAATACATATAAGTAATTTTCCAACTTAGGTGTTCTCGTATCAGGCAGAATAAAACACATATGGTCTTTGGGTACATGTTTTGTACAGTTTTTGCAAAAGAACTCTCCACAAACGTGTTCTTGACTTCCGCCGTAGGATTTTAAACAAGCAATACATCTTTTTATTTGCTCACATATAGTTTGTTGTTGTTCTGATGATGATGATGTTGATGGGGTGTTCATTTTGTGATTGTCATAGCACTCTGTTCCTTTAAAATTTCGATTGCAGTCGGGGCATACAATATGATTCCGCGTTTCCTTACATTTTGGAGTACTCTGACATTGCGAACAAACAGCAAGACATCCATAACAAACCTCACAGTAGAAAGTACAGCAAAATGCGGCAGTTAAAGATGTTATGACATTAAAATGATTACTATAATATAGTAAATATATTTTCTTTTCGTTGCTGTCATTTGAAACCCCTTCGTAGATTAATTTACGGCCCTTTGTTCTGTGTTCGTAAACAGTAGTGATCTTGTAGTTCCTTAAATGAGTTTGAAATAATTTCAACTCATCAATTCCACATCCTCCTGGTGGTATTTGGATTCCAGTATCGCTCAGAAGTTTCAACGCTCTCTCAGTTTGGATTTTGCCTATATCTCTTCTGATACTAGCAAAATTGTACTCCTTGTCCGTGTACGCCATTGCTATAACCAGAGCTCGAGGCAAGCATAAATTATCCGTATTTTTCACACTAATTATTACTTTTCGTTTGGCACATTCTTCGTTGAATGAATTGAACAAGGAGGAAGGTTTTCTTCCCTCCCCAGCTGGCATTTTAATTGAAGTTACAGACAACGTAAAATCATCCGTACTTATGCCAACAGAATTGC